>BSBM01000693.1:0-657500 GCA_027924585.1 Larix kaempferi | reverse complement strand
AGATGATGATCATGATGAAGATGATGATGATGGCGATGATGAAGATGATGATGATGATGATGATGACGATGTTGATTAGGAAGACGGAGATGACGATGATGATGATGATGATGATGATGATGATGATGATGAAGATGAAGATGGTGAAGATGATGATGATGAAGATGATGAAGATGACGATGGTGGTGGTGATGACGACGACAACGATGATGATGATGAGGATGATGAGGATGATGAGGATGATGAGGATGAGGATGAGGATGAGGATGAGGATGATGAGGATGATGATGATGATGATGATGATGATGATGATGATGATGATGATGATGATGATGATGATTGGGATGCAGATGATGATGATGAGGAGGAGGAGGAGGAGGAGGAGGAGGAGGATAAGGAGGATGAGAATGAGGATGAGGATAATGAGGATGATCATGATCATGATTATGATGATGATGATGATGATGATGATGATGATATGATGATGGTGGTTGTGGTGGTGGTGTTGGTGGTGAAGATGATGATCATGATGAAGATGATGATGATGGTGATGGTGAAGATGATGATGAAGATGTTGATTAGGAAGAGGGAGATGACAACGATGATGATGGTGACGATGATGATGATGATGAATAAGATGATGATGAAGATGAAGATGAAGATGATGATGAAGATGATCAATGATGGTAGTGGTGATGACGACGACAACGATGAGGATGAGGATGAGGATGAGGATGAGGATGAGGATGAGGATGAGGAGGATGAGGATGAAGATGAGGATGATGAGGATGAGGATGATGATGATGATGATGACTAGGATGAGGATGATGAATATGATGATCATGATGATGATTAGGATGAGGATGATGATGATGACGATGATGAAGATGAAGATGATGATAATGGTGATGGTGGTGATGATGATGCTGATGAAGATGATGATGATGATGAATATGTGATGACAATATCTTTACCTTGGTCTTCACTAAAGTCTTATGAGCTTGGCCAACATTATAATAGAATGGTTATGAGTGATTATTCACTCCTATAAATAATGCACTTTATAGTACTACCAAACGTCTAAGAATGGTTATGAGTGATTAAGACACCGGACTAGGTCCATATGTCTTGATTCTTCATGTGCACAAATCTAAGAAGAGGAGGCTTCACAGGGCCCAAAAAGTTGTATTTTTTCTTACTACTTCCTCAAATCATATTGAATTGTCAGATTGGTCCTTGGAATGGGTGTTAGGAGAAATCCTTAATATTTCACTCAACTAGCTGCTCCCCCTATCATGTAGATGTCTTCATTTACTGAGCTCCCCCTAAAATTGTGATGATGAAGATGATGATGATGATGATGACGACAAATATGATGACGATGATGATGATGATGAAGATGATGATAATGAAAATGATGATGACGATGAAGATGATCATGATCATGATAATGGAGATGATGATGAATTGGATGATGATGATGATGATGATGATGATGATGATGATGTTGATGATGATGATGACGAATATGATGATGATGATCAAGATGATGATGATGATAACAAAGATGTTGATGATAAAGATGATGATGATAAGGAAGATGATGATGATGAAGAAGATCATGATGACGATGATGATGAGGACGATGATGATGATTATGAAGATGATGATGATGATGATGAAGATGAAGAAGACGATGGTGATGATGATGAAAAAATGATGATGATGATCATCGTCGTTGTTGTCATCATTACCATCATCTTCCTAGTCTTCATCATCATTATCATCATCATCATCCTGGTCTTCATCATCATCATCATCATCATCATCGTCGTCGTCGTCGTCATCATCATCATATTCATCCTTGAAGGGACTTATGTATAGGATCTCACTATAAGCAATGCAACCAATACAAATTATGACAAAATCCTAGTTAAATTAAATTAAATTACATTAAATTAAAAACATAGAGTTGTTTAACTAAAATTAATTTAAAATGCAACAAAATATAAAATATGCAAATAAAAAAAAAAACCAAAATAAACTAAACAAAAAATAAATATGCAAATAAAAAAACAAAACAAAACACAAAATATAAAATATGCAAATAAAAAAACAAAAAAACATAGAAGGAAAAGACTCTCGCGCACTAGCTCATTAGCAACAGCCAGAGCAAAACAACAAAGAACAAGTTCACTCCCGCGCACTAGTTCATCAGCAACATCC
This sequence comes from Larix kaempferi, assembly GCA_027924585.1. NCBI lineage: Eukaryota > Viridiplantae > Streptophyta > Pinopsida > Pinales > Pinaceae > Larix > Larix kaempferi. The sequence continues at coordinate 655,274 of BSBM01000693.1, read as the reverse complement.
ATAGCACTAGTAATTTGATGAGCAGAGCAGTGGTAAATCGAGGAGTAGGGGATACCAGTCCAGAGGATACCGACGTTCCCATGGGATTCAATCCGGCGGTAGTCCAGGGGATAACAAAGGGCCCAATGAATTCGGTAAGCCCATTAACCCTAGCAGTGTAGGAATTTGGGGAAAATCCCACGATTTTGATTGTTTCCACTCTAAATACATGCGTTTCATTGTTTACTTCATTTTTTCTTAGGGTTTATATGAAATATAGGTCGTATTTGAGGGAAAAAATGACCCATGATGGGAATTTTTCCTGTCAAATGCCAGCACTAAACCCATCCATCACCCGTTTGATAGAGAACGAGCCTGAACCCTACCATCACGACCAAACAAATTTGGGATTTACATGTTGCAGAACACCGTAGCAATGGTAAGAAAATAGTCTTGGGTAGTGTAAGACGATTCAGAGTTGTGATAAGACGATTCAGGATCCAACATCACCCTATCCACATCCATGTGCAAAACCACTCAAAACTACCTAAAATTGGTCTAAATTTGGTGACATTTCACCATGTTATCCTATTTTTTAAAAATCAGGCATGGAGGGAGGGAAAAATTCACCAATTTTTGTGATTTTTCTTGCATGGAGAGAGGGTAAATGATGTCTAGAATCCTCCCCCTCCACCAAGGTTGATTCTTATCATTTAAACCCTCTCCCCATTGCTAAAATCACTAACAAAATGTTCCAAATTTGTCCAAATCCTTTACAATTTCAAACATGCATGGTAAGGAGTGGGAGTCATACCCAATGCTATTCCACCTCATTTCATGCTTGAAATTAAAAAAAATGGTGTGTCTTTTGCAAAATTGACCTAATCTAGCCCGATTTTGGACAATTTTGTTCATGGGCCCACTTTCCCCTCCATGTATGAAATTGCATGAAATTTGGAAAAAATGGGCAAAAGATGGCCAAATTTGGTGTAAGTTAAAGCGTTCTAAGATATTCTAAGGTGTCATATTATAGGGGTTTCTAACTGTTTAACATTGTATACCAAGAAAGCATACTGACCCCCCAACCAATCAACCAATATGTTATTGGAAGACACCACTTTCATGTGGTTGTCTCTGTTGGTATAAGGGTGCAAACACGAAAATGGGTAATACATTTGCTTGTTGACGATTAAATTTGTAAAGTTTTTTGTTCATTCAACTTCAAGCAATCAAAACTCATATCTACATTGAGAATTTCACTTTGAAGCAAAAAGAAGTTTTGTAGAGAATTATGTTACTCCATACTCATTTTACTTTTATGGATATGATGTTAAAAATTTCATGTGTATTAACTGCATGCACCTAAAATTTTTGGCAAGGATAATGAGTGAGTAATACACATGGCCACCTAGTTTTTAGATATAATTATTCATTTAAGGGAAAACTATGTGTTAGATTTTGGGATTACTCCAAAAGTGTTCTCACATCGGTAGAAGAGAAATAGGTCTCCTAGCCCCTTGTCATGCTTCATGGTCATATCAATGTCTCGATTTGGGTGGATGCTTGGCCTTGGTTAGTGTGTTGACAAGGTACCCTTAGGAGATTGTTACCTAATCGACATGTTGATAAACTCATTGGGTGCACACAATGGGGGAGTCGATTGCTTGATCAAGGGAGGTACTTACCTAGGAGGAGGAGCATTGGGAACTTAACTCTTAGAGATTGGGACCTACACAGCTTGCAGGTTGGACACTTGATTTGATGATGCTTGGGTTGAGGAGGATACTTCATGGAGGTTGGTGATGGAACCAAGGACCTATGTTGAGGAGGAAAGTTGTACATTTGTGACCACATTGTCATACAATAGAGTACCATTGCGCACACGTAGTACATAGTTAGAGAAGGAGTACCTTGCATGAGGAAACTTGCATAGAAAACCACTGTGGAGGAGGGAGTATTAGAATAACGTCACCGAGTTTCAGTGGGAAATCCATGAATGAAGCAATATTACCACCGCCCATTCCAAATTGAATCCCCAACATGATCTATATGAGTGGGAACCCCATACCTCTTTGCATGCATTAAATAGTCAAGTGGCCCAAGAAACACACTTCTATATCCGTGTTGTACACAAATTCCAAATCGTGTCTTATACTTAAAAATAATTCAAATATAAATAACTTTTTAAGAAATTACACCTTTGAGATAAAAATAGCTTTTGATAAATTTTTTGGGAAGAAATAACTTTTGATATTAAAACATTACAAGTAAATATATTTGCACACTAAATTATATCTGCTTGGTAACTTATATTCTTGTTTTATCGAGTGTAGGTACCACCAAATAGGTATTTGTCAGATCTATCTTCCTTGAGTGATGATGAATATATATTCAGAGAGGTTGAAAGTGAGACGTGTTGTACTAGATCTGAAAAAGGTAAGGAAAAGATTTCGTAGACGCATGCAATATTTTATTGCCAATGAAGGGTCATGCAATTATGATGCTGAGAGCATAGGTGACATTGAGTTTCCCTTGAGGTATAGACATCTAGTGCAATGATGGGTACCTAATAAGCTACCTCAAGTGGACATAGATTTCTTCATCAATGGGAGGATGTATCGCATTTCTCCTTCATCCTTACATGGATGGCATAAAGGTCGGATATGGCACTGTAACTGAATTGATGGAGTATGTCGGACCATTATATAGATACAATAATTGGTTGATATTGGTCCAATATACTTGAAGTATGCGAAGATACGGAGTTGCCACAAATTATATACAACTAGCAGAAAACAATAAAAACAAAGGGGCGACTATGTATATTGATGGGATACCAAAAGCGTCTGGAAACATTACTAGCTTTATAGATAGTACACGACTAGTGACAACATTTAAGCAACCGAATTGTGAATTTGAGGGACGGGAAGAACATCGTATATTTGTATGTGCAACAAAAACAATACTTCCAGGTGAAAAGTTGTTGATCGATTACAACTTAAATCAAATAGATGTGGCTTCCGCGGTCCAGGGTAATCGTGGAAGGCCACACTCTATTCCTCATCAGGTAAGTGCTAAATATAGTAACTAAACATGACTACAATAACTAAATGTTTCGATTTTTTCTGTTAACATTTGATTTCCACTGTTGGCATTCGCTTTTTTCGTGCTTATTATGAATATTTCCACGTGATAACATGCTTATTACACTGTTATGCTTATCTCATTTTTGCTTATGTTACAATTATTGATTGATTTATTTAGTCAGGGTGGCAGTAGTGGAAAGCCGCATGCTGCTTCCATGGTCCAGGGTGCCCGTGGAAGGTCACAATCTATGCCTCGTCAGGTAAATGTTAAAGATAGTAAATAAATATGACTACAATAACAAAATGTTTCAATTTTTTCTGTTAACATTCGATTTTCATTGTTACCATTCTATTTTTTCGTGCTTATTGTGAATATTTCCATATGATAACATGCTTATTACACTTTGGTAGGGGTTTGCTCATCGCCATGGCATAGAACATGTATCTTCTCCTTCGGAGGTAAAAGTAAATATTATTGCAATATCTCATTTTTGTTTATGTTACAATTATTGACTCAACTAAATATAGTAGCTAAATACAACTACAATAACTAGAAACTCCAACCCCAGAAGATTTCCATGTGACAACATGCTTATTGCACTGTGGCATGGGTCTGCCCATGATCGTCATGCAATAGAATGCATGTCCTCTACTTCCAAGGTAAAAATAAATATTATTGCAATATCTTTTTTTTTACTGTGTTACAATTATTTTCATAACGTTTATTTATTGATTTATTGTGTCAGGGTGGCACCAGTGGAAAGGCACCTGTTGCTTCCATGGTCCAGGGTGACCGTGAAAGGTCACACTTTGTGCCCCGTCAGGTAAGTGTTAAATATAATAACTAAGTGTTTTGATTTTTTCTGTTAACATTTGATTTCCACTGTTGACATTCACTTTTTTCATGCTTATTATGAATATTTCCATGTGATAACATGCTTATTACATTGTTATGTTTATCTCATTTGTGTTTATGTTACAAATTACAATTATTGACTCAACTTTTATTGATTGATTTATTGTGTCAGGGTGGCGGCAGTGGAAATCCACATGCTTCTTCCATAGTCCATGGTGACCATAGAAGGTCACAAGCTATGCCTCATCAGGTAAATGTTAAATATAGTAAATAAATATGATTACAATAACTAAACATTTCAATTTTTTTTGTTAACATTCGATTTTCACTGCTACCATTCGCTTTTTTCGTGCTTATTGTGAATATTTCCATATGATAACATTCTTATTATACTGTGGCAGGGGTCTGCTCATTGCCATGGAGCAGAACATGTATCTTCTCCTTCTGAGGTAAAAGTAAATATTATTGCAATATCTCATTTTTTTATGTTACAATTATTGAATCAACTAAATATAGTAACTAAATATGGCTACAATAATTAGAAACTCCAACCCCAGAATATTTCCATGTGACAACATGCTTATTACACTATGGCAGGGGTCTTCCCATGATCGTCATGCAACAGAACACGTGTCCTCTACTTCCGAGGTAAAAATAAATATTATTACAATATCTCATTTTTTATTATGTTACAATTCTTTTCATAACGTTTATTGATTGATTTATTGTGTCAAGGTGGCGCCAGTGGAAAGGCACCTGTTTCTTCCAGGGTCCAGGGTGGCCGTGGAAGGTCACACTCTATGCCCTGTCCGGTAAGTGTTAAATATAATAACTAAATGTTTTGATTTTTTCTTTTAACATTCGATTTCCACAGTTGACATTCACATTTTTTTGTGTTTATACTGAATTATTGATTGATTTATTGTGTCAGGGTGAGGACCGTGGAAAGGCACCTACTGCTCCCACGGTCCAGGGTGACCGTGGACAGTCACCCACTCGAAGTAGATCAGTACGGGTTGACCGTGGGAATTCACTAGCCACAACACCGCGTCAAGTAAGTGTTAGTGCTTAATAGTAACTAAATTTCATTACAATAACAATATTTGAATGATGTTAAAATTATTTTGCTTAATTTTATTGTTTGATGATTTTAGTCCAGTGCACTCGATCTAGGTGATGAGGTACTTGAGGAAGAGATTTACTATTTCACAAACCCAATGAAAACTTTAAAGAATGCCATGAAAAAGGAAAACATCGAAATGCTTTCCTTGGCTCGCATAAGGCCCGTGACATAGGAGAACAGGGCAAGGAATTAAGAGCTGCAAGATCAAATACAATCTTATGGGGTAAGTGGAATCTTCACATTTTTTTTAAGCTATGACATGATTTCATATCTGATATTATGTTTTCTATTTTTCCAAGTGATATGATAAAGTAAATTTTCTCATTTGTAGGATTTTTTAAAACCCATGACTAGAGAACCTGCCGAGACAAGTATAGGTAGCAGTGATGATCCAATGTAGCAAAAACGTCAGCAAAGCAATGTACCAATGAGGATTTTTTACAATCCCGCGATTGGCCTTGAATCCATTGATGAAGGCACTGATTTGGATCGGCATGACATGCCAGAGCATGATGAGACAGAGCCTAGGACTCCACATGACTCTAGAGATGAACGTACTATAGATGAGAAGGAAACTTTTCCTGGAGCAGCACGAGTTAAAACACCAGATCACTAGATCTCACCTTTCTAGTGGATGATGCTTGTGTTCCGATCAAGATTCAAAATATTGCAGGTACTTATTAATTAGATTATTCATTTTAATCATGAAATTTAAATGGACATATGTTGAAATTATTATAAATTAATGGATTACATTTTTTTGCAGGAAACAATGTTTTCTACAGGAATTTGAATGACAAAGCATTGGAGTTGTTTGGCCCCACCATTCGCACACGGTGGAATATCCAAGATAGAGAAAAGAGAGATGAATTGATAGACCACATGGTAAACTTGTTCAGAAATGCATTCAACAAGAAAGTGGTTGCAAAGTTAGCCAGCGAGAATTTAAAATATACTAGGTCCCAATATAGGGATAAATTGCAACTTAACCTCAAGCATGAGTGCCCTCCCATGGTTTCGGAGAAAGAGTGGAAGGCACTCATAGAGGATGCAAAAGAGAACTTGATAAAAAGACAAGGAAAAAAACCACGGCTTGGTAAAGCAAGGTACAACACATATAATCTTTTTAGTGAAATAAGCTAAATTATTTTTTTCTTTTTTGTTTTAAGTAAGAATTATGATATCTAACGTTTTTCAAAATTTTCATATATAGGCTACCTGACACCTCCAAAGAAACCAAGGCTAGAATGGAAAATCACGGGAAGCATAGACTGGGCTAGGGTGGCTATAGAAAACTAAGAGCCCGAATCGTAAGAATTAAATGATTAACTGTGGGGAATATTTATTTAACAGTAGCGAACAAATATATGTTTTTGATACTGGAAATTTTAAATGTATTATGCATTGCAGGGAAATACGTTCCAAGCTGCTGCCACTGAGGAAGACCTAAAGCTTGGTTTCAAGTATAGTTTTCAAAGTGTGATTGAATATCGGAAAATCTTGGGGCAGACTCCAATATCCCCAATGACACAAATGTAGGTAAATAAAATGAATGAGGCCACCATTGTAGTATACTATTAAAGTCTATTTAGTTTTGATTATATCACCCATAAATAAATATTTATGTTTTTTTTAAAGCAACAATGCAACCGTAGTAGTGAATCTAGCAGTACTTAGCACGTACCAGTTGATGTTGGGGTGTGCATGTCCCATGATAGTGGGGAGCAGAGTATCCATTCTGGTATGTATGTTTTGGAAATAGAAATATCTACTATGATTATAGATATATATTTCCTGACGTATACTTATAAATTTTCTTCTTTCAATGGAAGACCATGTAGCTCAGGAGGGTGAATTGCAATAGGAACCAAGTAGACAAGCAATTAACACACCAACTGTCATAGCTACACAGACAGGTAAAGAGAAATATTGTAATGTTAATCAAAATAATGAAATATTTATTTCAATAATATTTCAACATATCGATATGCTCATTCCTGTTGTTAGAGTTCACACCCCTTCAGAACGACCTCCATGCCCTACTCAGCGACGTACAAGAAGTATGATACATGAGGGCATGGAAACAAAAACAATAGTAGGAGATGGCGTAGTAAATACTGCGCCAAATGATGATTGTGATACTCTACTCATCAGTTATTACAATGCAAAAAAACAGAAATCAACAAAAAAGTAGATGTATAAATTCATGACTTGTATTTTGATGTATATCGATGTTGTTAGTCTGAAACATTGTTTATATGAATTACCTAATTATGTTTCAATGTTTATATGTTTTGATGACTACCCTATTTATGCATTAATGTTTATATGTTTTCTATGTAAACAAAATCATTTATTGGGTATGGGGAATTGAGAGCGATGTGAGGGGGGGAATGGGCCATATGAGATTCCACCTTCACGTGGTTAGCTTCATTTAGTAGAGAATATTAAACTATTCTCGAAATAGAGAGGAGATCAATAAGGTATAAATAGTCTTTTATTCCTATGTATTGAAGATTGTTGTAAATTTTTAAATGCATGTCTATTTCTTAAAATATTATTAATAAATTTAACATTTCATGGTTCATTGATTTCTACGGGACTTTGTAGTAGGATTTAAATGTCTGTTTATTTGCTTATATATTATTTACTCATATAAAAATTCAATCTTTGATGATTTATGCAGGTCTTGGTGATGGAAATGCATATCGTGGACAAATCTTATCAAGTTGTATGGGCGAATGGATCTGGCGAAAGGACAATGAAAAGGTAAGGGTTTTGATGAGTTTTTTAAAGTGGGTTTTGACATGGTTTTTTCCTTCTTCTTTCTGCAAGTTCTCCATTTATTTTAGTGTTTAGAAGATCCGTCTTGAAATGCATCAAATATGACATTATTTTATGTTTGGGGATCATAATCAACATTTTGAATTTTGGTTTCTTTTTTTTTAAATTGATGCCTACTATTGAAGGATAATAGGCATCCATTGTGTTGAAATACCACTCTTAGGTGACGACCATAGTCATCACACACTAAGAAAAAAGTCGTAGTGAAGTCTGACATAGTGAAAATAGGCATATTATACAAAAGTGAATGAGATCGCCACTTAAAAATTATACATATAATCCTAAAGCAGATCGAATGAAGAATTTTGTCCATTGATGGAATTCTATTATAACGCTTCAAAACCTGCGTAAGTGGGATCGATAAGAAGTCAATAATCATATCCACCTAAACAATTCTTGGAAGTTGTTTCAAACTCAACAATTTGGCCCCACGACCTTATTCAAATAGAACACATGAAACACTTGGATACTCTTGGAGTGATTTGGAATATCCATTCAATACGAAACTTGTTCAATGCATTAGCTTATAGGGTTTTGGCACTAGCTTCTGGGAGCCCATGTATTTGAGAGAGGTATTCATATAGGATTGTAGAGAAAGGAACCTATGGACCCCTTCTTCAAATGAATTCCAGGCGCTCAAGAATGTATTATATGCCACCACATTTTATTGCAACTATTGTTTCTTCATTTTTTCAAAATAGAGGAAGGCCATTTCAGATTTATATTCTTAATGCATGTCTTGATAAAAAATGTGTATGTGCTTCCATTAGGCTTAGTACTGGCTTCACACATCTTTTTGAAAATTTGCAAATACACTTGTACATAACCCACATTTTAGAGAGGATGGACCTACTAATACGAGATGTCTATATGCCATGCATTTCTATTTCTTCCATAAAAAATATTGCATGGCAAGGAGCAAAATTGCATGCTCTCATGATAATGTTGTAAGTGACAAGTTTAGGTTTGAATTTAGACATCTTGGATGGCTAGGTATGAACAGAAATAAACGACAATAAATTGGGACATTTACATATATTATGCTTGGATTTCTTACTATTTGATTTTGTCACATCCAAAGAGGTCTCCATTTCAATTTCAGATATACATTATGTAATCCTAATTTCTAAGCTTTCCTCATAGAGATATTTTTCTTTTGAAGTGTTAAAGGAACAAAAATATTGACCATAATGAAAAAACTCAACAAAACCTTGGAGAATAGTATTTCAATCTTGCTTAGAAGAACCTAGCTAGTCCCTTTTATTTTCCATTTAAAAAAAAAATAAAGTTATGCATGTCAACACTTAAGTTAACACAACATTTGGATTCTGAGGGTACTTCCAACTCCAATCCCTTAGCTACAATATATCATGTTTTTGAAAAGCATTTCTCTGTTGACTTTACAATTAGAACAATCAAAGGAGATATACTAGATCAATCTCTTTTTTCATTCTCTTCTTTTGCACTTGAAAATTCTAAAAACCATGATAAACTCAACATCAATTTCATTTAATCATATTTGTTCTCAGAAAAGATGATAAGCTCTTGTCCAATACCAAAATTCACTAATATAATGTCACCTGGCTTGGAAATTTAGGTTATACTCATAAGACATCAATTTCCACACACAATCTGCAATTTGGAATGGGTCTCTCAACTAGCAAACCATTTCCCATGGTTGCAAGTTCACAAGTGTCAATATGAGATACCACACACCCTGCTTTTCATCAATGCTTGAAGGATTGTTGTTATCACTTTCTAGACCCTCCTCACAAATTTTGGCATCTTCTGAAGGTTAATATCAAACTTATTCTTTGCAGCAGTCATTGGGATTTTCCATGCTTATTTTATCCTTAACCAAATCAAAGGAGGCCAATATGAATGAAATATTCACAACTTGTTCATGGGTTGTTCTCTTATCTGCAAGATTTATTTAATGGTCCATAGACAATTGTTTGGGATACGATCTACCTAGTGCAAATGAGGGTTGTCAAGATAGTCTAATGAATTCATTACCAAATCTAGAGGATAAAGTTACAACAGAAAGTATACCTTCTTAGTTCTATGGATGCTATTATATTACACAAATAGACATATTATTGGTTCCATTCAGAAGAAGAAAAAAAAAAAAAGGAAGCTAGAGAAAAAAAATGGCAAAATAGGACAAACATTAGGTTATAGAATAAGTCCAATATGCTCCATGAGTGTTTCCTCATGAAACCTAGTGCATTACAAAGAGAGAACTCCAAATAAGACATACAAATGAATGTGTGATGTGGTGTGTTGCTTGGGAAGATCCTCTCCTTCATCTATTTATATGAGTGCTTTTATCCCCCCATTTGCATAGGGTATGCACTAAGGTTTTTAGAGATCAATCTGAGGATTTTGAGCTGATCTGAAACTATTATGTAGATTTTTGAGTGATCTATGACATATTTCATACCTTAAAAAGCTATTCTGAGTAGTCTCATGGGCGTAAACAACCCTAGAATAAAGTATGTAATATTTTTGAAGGAAGTTTAAGTATCAAAAAATGAAATCTGGGCACTTTTGAAGTGACTCTAGGCATGGATAGCGGTAGCAAGCAACATCTTTCACAAATATGGGCACATAAACAATGATTAAGAGGGTTATTTGTCATTTCTGGGAACAACTAGGTATTTTCCAAAATTTTCTCAATCCCAAATTAACCTTGAAATAAAATTCTTGATAGCCACAAACCATCAAGTAGCAACCTTTTCTGAATTTCGGGTGCATAAGAAGCAATTATGGATTGAATTTGATAGCTGAAAATGGCATTTTTCCCTATAAGACAATAGTCCTATGATTATGGGCATAGTAACAACCCCAATCCATGAAAGTCATGCATCATTTTTAGGTTATGAGCATAAATGACCTTCAAACATCAAAATTCTTTGGATGTAGAAAATGTTCACGGTTTTTAATTTTTTTTTTTTAAACTTCCAGGTATCGTCGATATATCGATGAAATTTCGTCGAAGGTATAACAAAACCATGGAAAGACACCTACCTTCTTTTGGTCTATTCGACAATCATTCGTCGATAGTTGTGCTAGAACATTGTCGGAGGTATAGCAAAACCGTCGCAGCCTCTGCCTTTTTTTAGTCTGTTCGAAGAACAAACATCGATAGAGAGACGATTTTTCATGGAAGCAAATTTATGTGAAATGATTTTTTGACATATTTGCGTCATTATAGGGACGCAGTTTCATCGATAGATGTAGAAAATGTTCACGGTTTTTAATTTTTTTTTTAATTTTCAGGTATTGTCGATATATAAACAAAAATTCGTCGATAGATATAGCAAAACTGTGGAAAGGAACCTCCCTTCTTTTGGTCTATTCGACGATTGTTCGTCCATAGTTTCGCCAGAACATCATCGAAGGTATAGCAAAACCGTCGCAGCCTCTACCTTTTTTTAGTCTGTTCGACGAACAATCATCGATATAGAGACAGTTTTGCGTGGAAGCAAATTTCTGTGAAATGCTTTTTCAACATATTTTCATCGTTATAGGGACGAATTTTCGTCGATAGAGAGACTGTTTGTATAAAATGAATAAAAAAAATCCTTTTCAAGACCACCTTATAGAAGACACGCGACGAACAGTTTTCGTCTCTATTGCGATGGCTTTCCACGTTCGTCGTTATATCCACGAAACAGGTTCCACACAAAATCACGCCCATGATCGTCGCAATTGAAATGACAAAACATGGCATAATCAATGCAAAACCGTGGCAAATTTCCTCAAATGTTCTAGTGAGTAGCCATCTCTTTCAATGGTCGGTTTTTGCTCTCCGCTACACCATTTGCTGAGGTGTGCAAGGGACTATGTGTTGGATTTGGATTCCATTTTCCACAAAAAGTTTCAGAAGCTCTGATTTGATATATTCTCCACCATTATTAGATCTAATAGCTTTGATCTTTCTCCCAGTGGTAGTCTCAACAAAAGCCTTGAAATTCTTAGAACCTTTCAAGCACTTCCGATTTGTTCTTGAGAAAGTAGACCCATGCAAATCTGTAGAAGTCATCAATGAATGTCAGAACATACCTTGATCCATTCATGGAGGGATTTGGTAAAGGACCACTGATATCACTGTGAATCAACCCAAAAATACAAGAATATCTGCTAGCTTTTCCTCAACCGAACTTGTGCTCGGGATTCTTTCCAATGATGCAACCCTTGCATATCCCTTTTGAGGATTTGATGTTCGGAAGGCATTCAACCATGGAATTATTTTGTAGTAGCTACAAATATTTATAATTTAGGTGTCTAAACCTCTCATGCCATAGCCGGCTAATCTCAGTTCCATGAGTCAGAAGGGAACTTGGCTTGAATACAACAAAAAATGGGAAAACTCATAGGTTTTGGCAACACGATTTGCCTTTCCTGTTGCAATGATTTTTCCGGTGCTGATCTTAGAAATTTCTCATAGGTTTTGGAAACATGATTTTCCTTTCCTGTTGAAATGATTTTTTCTGGTGCTAATCTCATAAATTTAAACATCATTAGGGTTGAATACAACCTTCTTGGGAAAACCAGTGTGTTTCATCTGATACACAAAAGGCAAGTTCGAAGCGAGAGAAGGAACATAGAGAACATTTTGAAAACTACCATGTTCTAAATGAATAGTACCTTTTCCTTTTGATGAAATTTGTGAATCATCTCCCATGTGGATGGAGATGCAGTCGTCGGAGTCTAATGATGAGAAGGATTCTTTGCTTGCAGCCATGTGATTTGAAGCTCCTGAATCTATGAGAAGAGCTGTGGAATTCGAAACACTTGCCATGAGTGCATGACGTTTTTTTGCATGATCATTATTGTCCTTCTTCCTTGCGCCATCTGGAAGAGTGATGTTTTTTTTCTCCAAGAGAAGGGCCATCTGATCAATAGTTTTCTTCATGCATGAAATTTCAGGATGAAATCCCCTGCCACAGTAAGAACACTTTGTCTTCTTCTTTCCTGTTTGCTTGTATTTTCTTGAACCTGAGGGCTCCTATGACTGCTTGGTCTTCTCCTTTTGCTTGGAATGATCAAAATTGGTCTTCTCTTTCTTTTTCTTTACTTTAGCATTCGAAGCCTTGGGTTCTCCAACAAATAGGGCTTGATCTTTGGAGGATCTCATTGGACCCATCTAAAAAAGCTTGTCATGCTCTTTTTTTAAGAACTCAATGAATGCATTCAAGGATGGCATCTTCCAATTCGGAATGGTGATTTTTCTCAAATGGAAAGTAGAGACAAACACTGAATAATATGCTCCTAGATTTGAAAGGATTGAAAGGATTAACTGATCATCCTTCTTCTCGACACCACATTGCTTCAAGTGAAGCACCAAATGCTTGAACTTGTTGAAAAAATCATTGATGGTTTTGAAATTCTCAGGATTTAGGTAAATCAGTTCATTCTCCAATTGATAATCCCTCATATCATCCTGCTTGCCAAAAAGAGTAGCAAGTTGTTCCCATACTTATTTTGGAGTCTTCAGTCCTCTGAGATGGAAAATAAGATCTTTCGAAATATGGAGACATAAGAAACCATAAGCTTCATCAAGCTTATTGAAGAACTTGGGCTTCTCTATGGTTACATTAGGCTCTAGTTCTGTGCCCATAGTAACTCTGTAAAGTCCCTTGGAGCGCAATACAATCTCTATATCATCCTTCCACCGATGATAATGGAAAGGAGTAAGAAGATATTTTGAAGAAGAGTCCATTTTAGCTATAGCGAATGCAATGGGAGGATTTGAGAAACCTGCAATCAAAGACAAACAAACAATATTTAGGTTGAAAACTTGCACTTTTCAAGTTGCATCATACCTAGCATAGCCTATCACGCAATCTTGATAAGTCGGATGCACATTATCCAAGATTTATGTGGAAAACTTTTAGCTTCTGGTGGAGTGTTGGAATATTTTTTAGCAAACTTGCTCAATCTTCATCTGAAGAAATTTGTAGAAGAGTTTCCTTGTCCTGCCATGGCTCTGATACCATGTAAAATTCAAGCAAAACAGATCTATGAGATAAAAAAACAATTACTAGAGATGCTTATGACAAATTGTGTGTCAAAACATTGATGCAAAAGGTTTGCAATAGTTCATGCATGATCATAAATTTAGAAGATGATTGCAATGTGTAACAATTGCTACAATAAGCCAAGCAATTTGAATCCTAGAAGGTCATTCGAATTGAATGCATGAGAGTGGCTTACTTGGAAGTTAACACCACTTGGCACATCAGTTAACCACTTAACTACCATGTAATTGAATCTAAAAGACTCTAAAATTGTCTAACTTAGTCTAACTGAATCCAAAACTCATGGGAATGCCCAAAATTAGGGGAGGGCGCTTTTCTGACTTCAGTTAATTGAATATTAGGTCAAAATAACATTAGATGAAGTCAAATTGAGTAGGAGGGCGCCTTTCTGACTCTAGTTGGATTAATAAAATAATAAATATTTTCAGTTGGACTGAGTAGGGTGCTTTAGTCATGTAAATCACCTTAGTTGGCTCCCTCAACGATGGAGGATGCCCAATTAACCGATATTGATGGCCTAGTTGACTCCTTGAATGAAGGAGGAGGCCCAGTTCACTGAAATTGATGATCTGTTGATGATGTAAGCACATAATTGAGTCAAAATACTTAGCATAAGTGGCAAATTAGGATATGAAGCCCAAATAAATGATGTGTGGTTGCAAAATGCTCCAACAATAATCAAGAAAGCTCGCAATAGTCACAAGATCATAGTGGGGGACTCAGGTCTAGGTTCATTACTCTTTAAGCATAATGAAACAAATAAAAGTAACTAAACTAATCTAAACTAAGAAAACAAAATGCTTTGGTTAGTAAAATAAAAGCATAAAATAGTAAAAAATTGTACACCACGAAAATGATGTTGATCCCCCAAGGAGGGATGGGGACTGGGCACTAGTATCCCACTTATTTTATTATGGATTTTACAATTTTGAAGTGTTTGTGGTCCTTTATAAAATAGGACCAACAAACTTACAGTTTGATAGAAGAAAATTTCTTTTAGAGAAAGGATAGAAAGGAGAAGGGTGTCTCAGATGGCCCAAATCTTAAAAAAATCACCATAACTTATTTCTACCTATTCAACAAAAGACAAAAAAAAACCACCTAAAATGCACATAAGATGCCAAATAAAGCGTTTAGAAGCTAAACAAAAATTCCTAATCTTAAGTACTAAAAGATAGAATTTTAAGTAAGTTACAAGTTTTCAGATTATGAAGCTAGATCTACTTTTAAAAAATGAAGCTTTTAAGGATCTAGATCTAGTCTTTGGAAAAAGAAAAACATGCTTAGAACAAACTAGCTTTTGATGTTCTTGAAAATGAATCTACTTTGCTTAAGCATGCAAAATGGTAACCAAGAAATATTGAATAAAAGTGAAGGACGAAGAGATAGAAGAAAAATCCCATGCTTGAATGTCTGAATCTATGGAGTCTACTGGTGGGAAACAGAGGGATTATGTCCTCGTAAAAATGCTAAAGAACATGGAGGAAGCAATCAAGCTCAACCACCTCTTTAGACTGGGAAACTTGCACAACTAATAAGACTTGCAAAAAGGGATTAGATCAAGTACTTCCTACCAAGAGGTTATAAAAACATGCAATACAATTGAACATAGCAGGTAATTTCTAAATCTCTAAGCATTGAAAAATAATAAATGAAATTGAACTTAAGCCATTTACCCTATGAGTTGATAACAACTTTCCAAAAGGCCATATTAATATCCATAAGAAGCAAAGTAAAATAGAAACTTAGTTACCTCATACTAAGACAATGCATCCACACACAAGTAAGCTACACACAATGGACCTCCAAACTCTTTCTATTCATCAACAATAGTATTACAAAATTCCAGAGCTTTAGCATAAGTTCCACACTCCAACCATCCCAAGAATGAGAGAGGAGCCCTACTTAAATAGCTAGAGGGGGCGCATTTGGCCCAAGAGGGAAAATTGACAAGTGGAGGAAGAGCTTTGAGTTAAAAGAGGGTGAATTGGAGTGAATATGGAGTTGATTGAGGGAATTAGGCGCCAACTCTCAAGAGTTTGGCTGCATTCCTTCTCATGATGCCACCTTTCTCTCACAAATGTGCCCCCCTTCCTTGGGAAATGTGTCACCTCATCCAACTTCAATCACGAGTTTTGAATCTTTTCCAACTCACCTTTAACTCCCAATTTGTTTTCCACCACTATAGAGGAATGAAACATGTCCCGGACATGTTTCCTGGATTGATGGGATACTCATTTTTCTCGTTTATTTGGCCTTTTATTTACTTTTTCGAGAGAAAATGAAATTAAGTGATTAAAAATCATTAATTTCACACTCAAAGTGGGTACATGGGTAAAGTGGGTGCTTTGAGTTAGAAAACAAGCACCCCCATGGCATATTACACCTCTTAGTACTACTTTTATGACTTATTGAAAATTTACAATTAAAAGATCTCGTTTTGCAGGAATTTTTTTATTAACGGAAAATAAAATATTCCTCAGGGGGACTTAACACATGTCCATAAGACTCTAGGATAATGACTAGCATGGTAATATACATCATAAACTAGGCTTTAATAACCCCCCAAATCCTAACCAGTGGGAAAATTACTCCAGCTTTGGAGGATTGAGTGAAAAAACCCGAAAATTATAAGTCACTAAAAAGCAAGATATAATTAACAAGTGAAAAAAACACTCTAGAGTAATTGGACTAGCGGTCAAGTCTTAGTATGAAAATCCTATTACAAAGATTCATCATGCTACGTCATTTTATACAATTCCCCTGTAAGGGTATGGAACATGCGTAAAAAAACAGGGCCAAAAACGGCTCGAATGGACTTTTGAACTTGAACAAGTAAACGTTCAATCTCTGGAAACTCAACTGCAAGTTCATCCAAGTGAAACTTGAGGGGTAACAATATGCAAGCTCAATTTCACTCTAATTGTCAAATCTTAACTTAGTAGGAGGCTTCTAAACTAGTCTATAATTGGTTAGTTTAGTAGGTTTGATATAATATATTTGATTTTGATTTTAGATGTAAATTGTAAATCTAATAATTTAGAGCAATTTTTTGTTTAGATTATAAGATACATGGTTAACTAATACTCTAAAGGTTTCATTAGTCATTTTGTGTCATTATTACATCTTAGATCACATTTTGTGTGGGATTGTGTAGTAGTTTCATACAGTATTTCATTTTAGTTTGTTTATCACAGCCTTTTGTGGTTCAGCTGGTCTAGTTCTTTGTTACCTACAGATTGAATACAGTCATTTGGGATCCCTAAGCTAGTTGTATATTTGTATTATTATAGGATTCTTCATTTCTTTCACTATAAATTTCTCAATTATCTTAGTTTGTAAATCATTGTAAATATTAATTAGTAGATCCACAGGTCGAACATAGCTTATTTCTATAGGTTAGTATCATTAAAGTCTTATGGGGCCAATAAATCCGTGAGAGTTGACCATTTTAACGACTTGGGGTTACATGAATACCACCATATCGGGTTAGTCTCTCGTTGTTGACGTAAGAACAAATATTCCGCGTCAACAAATGGTTCTAGAAGGATGGCCTCTTTGAAATTAATGGCCAAACAAAGCCACAACAAACCTTTGGTTATTAGATCTCTCATCAGAACTCGAAACTGCTCTAACCCTCCCATTACATAAACTAGTACAATCAACTCTCAACCAAATCCCATTTCCACACCGCTTCCACAATCTACTTGTTCTCATAACGATCTAGCTTTATCTACCCCTTTACCCAATGATTCACAACTCCAAGAGTTCATCGAGAGTTCACAGCAGGTTTTGGTCGGGACTCAGTAACGATTGGAAAGAAGCCGATATTTGCACAAAAGGTTAGTGAGTTGTATTAAGAAAAACACAAATCATATTCCATTGAATGACCAAGATCCTTTGGATATCCCATTAGCGGAATATTTTCCATGGTTGCATACTCCCAATCCCCTATTTCATAATACCTTAACAAGACAAGTTGATCCTAATCCAATTTATGAGTGAGATGGTCATACAAATCAACCTGATTTTCATTTTGGTGAATCAATTTCACCACTTCAACCTCAACTGATTTTTGGATCAGGTGGAATAGGACAACCATCATCATGACTTGAATCTCCTTTAGATCCCCCCTATGAGAGTTCATCTAAAGAAGAATCTTTGGAAGATTAGGAAAATCAAACTTTTTTTGGTTCTAACCCACCACAAAGCTCATCACATATGGCCAATAACCAAAACCAAAATAGGCCTTGGATGGATCGGGACGCAATAGCTGTACCTGGGCCACAACATCCCTTGCCTAAGAATCTTGAGAAATGGATGACCATGTTTGATCCTAATAAAAAACAACCTATGGACAGTCACATCAAAAAATTTGTGTTGAACTTGATATTGAGAAATGTAGAACATGAGGATGTAGTCTGTATACTATTTCCTTACACCTTTGAAGGTGAGACATCTACATGGTACTTATCCCAACCAGTTGGTAGCATAACCATATGGGATCAGTTTAAAAATTCATTTTTAGAGAAATTTGGAGACAATAAAACCCTTGAGGTCCTGGTTATGAAGTTGTCAAATATAAAGATGGAGCCAAAAGAAAGAATTAAGGACTTTAATCAAAGATTATTAACTCTAAATAATAAAATCCCTGTTGAATCCATGTCACCAGAAAATATCATTGTAACATACTACACTAAATCTCTCTTATTTGATACTGCTATGTGGGTTAAAAGATCCAACAAGGCTACCTTGCAGGAAGTTTTTGATGAAGCAATCCTTATAAAAGGATAAGTGGAGTTTGAAAGATAATCAGGATATTGAAAATGACCAACCTTCTTCTTCTCGAAGGAAAACATAAATCCTTAAAAAAAAAACCTGCATCTAAAAAGGATCAGCATGATTTATATCTTGAGAGTATTAACAAGCCTTTGAAGAAAATATCCAATGAAATAATTGATCTGAAAAGGGGTGTTAGAGACTCTTATAGACCACCTTTTAGGAGAAATTTTCAACCTCAAGCAAACAAAAAAACCCTACCAACCGAAGGCATGACTACTGATGATTTTATTGATGTCCTTAGAGCCTTAGTTCTTGGACCAGAATCACCCTTTGATAAGGAAGGTCAACCTGGTGAACAGTCTGAGGAAAACAATTGTGAATCAGTCTCGAGTGTTGAGGATGACAATTCTCCTCAAATGGTTAGTCAAGTTTTTCGGATATTGGTGGATCAGATTCTAGCAAATAGCCTATGCCAATCAATACCAATCAACACTCATACAACACTAGGAGTAAAGGTACCGTTCATTCGAACACCCCTTCTACTTCTCAGTAGCAACCCAATTCCCCCACTAATTCAAAAAATGATACTGCTACGCCCAAATATTTTTCCCTACCTGATTTTGACTACTATCTCATAGAGGATATGAAGAAATTGAAACCAAATATCTCTCTTTATAATTTTTTTAGATTACCTTTGATTAAAGAAGAATATTCTTCATAGTTTTAATGATAGTTCAACTAAAAGGAACATAAGTAATTATTTTTCAAGTAATTCAGCTACTGCTAAAATAGTTTCAAGCACCGAAAACAACAAAGGCCAGCCTACAGTGAATGCTGCTTCGGTAGGAAAAAAGTTGAATTCCACTATCCCACCCTTCCTCTTAATGTTCGACGTATTTAACAAACATGTTCATAACTATATGGTTGACTATGAGGCCTCATCTAATGTGATGCCCTACTTTGTATACAAAAAACTTAATGCCAAGATGACACCATCTGAAACCCAAAACATACAGTTAGATCGCTCTAATGTTAATATATTAGGAGAATTGAAACTTGTACTAATTATACTTTCTTCCAATCCTTAGGTTCATCAAATTATTGGCATAGTAGTGATTGATATTCCAGAAGCATATGGGATTTTTCTCAATAGAGATTGGTCCAAATAGCTTAAAGGGTATTTTTCCACTGACTGGTCGTACATGTGGTTACCCTCTAATGGTAATCCTAACAAGATAAGAGTAGACATGAAAATATACATGAAACACACAGTTACTGCTTTAAATGATACAAATGAACTTGTGATGTAGGGTTTTGACACATTTTTTGGCAATTTTCAAGCTAAAATTTCTCCTTTTAAAAATCTATCAAAACAGTCTGAAATTTGTCATTTTCTGAGGTTGTTACTACTTGTTCACTTAATCAACATGTAAATAATGTACATATGAACTTAAATTCTGATATTTGGTCTCTTTATTTTTATGGGTCTAGATCTGTAGAAGGTGCAGGTGTCGGACGTATGCTCATAGACCCAAAAGGGAATAATTTATTTTTAGCATGTTGGCTAGCATTTCAGTGTACACATAACATTGTTGAGTATGAGGCACTCATTCAAGGTCTTAAAAATGCATTGGATATGAATGTTAGAATCTTGACAGTATTCAATGATAATGAAATTATAATCAAGTAGGTACCGAATTGAATTCATTGCAATTATGCTCACCTTAAATGTTGTCAAACTGAGGTATGGAGTCTCATATCGAAATTTGATGCATTTAATATTAATTCAATCCCTAGAAATTTGAATCATGACGTTGACTTGTTAGCTAATGTCGCTTCCAGATGTTAAATAAATGTAACCACGAAAGATATTCTAAATATACTTATCTATTGTATTATTGTATTCCTCCTTTCGGAGATGCCATTGATGTAATTGATAATGTAAGAGTCATTGAAAGAGTCAATGTAAACCCTAGGACTTGTGTTGGCCTAGAAGAATCCAAAAAAGAATATTTTATTATGTAATTGACAAGTCGACCCTGTTGGGGAAAATTCACCTCAACTGAAGAATATAAATAGGAGGGATGTGTTGCTCATTTGACATACTCACTCATCCACTCAAATTCGCATAACAGAGAGAGAAGTTTGCACAAGTGAAGGAGACAAGTTGTTTTGTCTTGGGGTTTTATCTTGTACTTGGTGAATTCTATATTGAGGAAGTTTTTTCTAGGGTTTTCTCCCTTGTGGTTTTACCGAGAGAAATTTTGTGTTCTTTGTGTTTTTTGTGATTTTCTTTCTTTCTGTGAGTATATTGCTTAATTTTATTATGCTAAACAAGTAAAAACTTAACATGGTTTCAAAGTAGGGCTGAAAGAAAACATTGTACAACCTTTGCAACTGCAAAAACTAGGGCTTCTTATCCCAGGACCTCTCTCCATGGATCAGCTGAAAAAGAGGGTGCACATAACTTGCCTCACCAAGGTGCATCTTTCTGTCGAAGCAGAATTCAATTCTAAGAATTTTCATTTCTGGGTCCACCTCTACAACTCGGAGAACTAGGGCATCAAGTTTTTGGAATATCTTCTCACAGATTTGGGATAAAGAGTACTTTTCTCAAATTTTGTTTACTCTTCAACTCTTTAAGATTATTTGAACATAAAGCCCAAAAAATAATTGCATGCATTATGGTGTTTGCAATATGTTTATCGATTTCATACTTATCCTTCTTGGTTAAGATCATCCAACAAAACCTCTAGTAGTTTACTTCTAGGCAAGAATATATCCATTGGGATTTCAGTTTTCCATTAGGATCGGTCTCTACTTCTTTCTGATATTTGGTAACTCTTCATATCCAAACCTGCAATATTAACAACACACTATTGTGATCGTTGTTGAAATCTGTCAAGCTTATATGCCATTGCCTTTCTTGCCACAAACAGCTATAAAGAGAAGAGTCATATCATACATGTTTTGTAGATGTTGCTTGCACAAACTAAATCATGTGAAGGATAAGGGTCATATCTAGAACCCATACTTTAAATGAATTTGAAGCCAAATCATCCCCTTTATTTGCAATCATGCCAATCACCTTGAACAATTGCTTGGCATATGAGAATACAACCATATCAAAACAATTATTTACTTATATAACGGTACCTTTAATCTCCTTATGTTGATGGACCAGGTGCTAACAACATTGTCTATGAAACTATGGTGAGATTGTAATCCCCGCAACATTTTAAGTGTAACTTTATTTTCCACAACCAAGTCACACAATCAATTAATATACAGTCACACAATTACAAAACTACTATGCATTTTTATCAGTTTATGTATAGAATTCAAATAGCTTACCATTTGATTCTCATGCATTCATAACACATAAGTAAGCACAAGGAATCACCAACACCAGAGATAGCAGGAATTTATCTTTTCCTCATTCATACACAAAACTGTACATAATTTTGAAACCTTGACCTACTTCTACTATGTGTGTGGTCAATTGACCCTTAGACTAACTAACTTAACGAGATGAACCTTGAAATGCTCGCTGGCTTACAAATTTCAGCTTGGCAATGTTACTTCCAGCTCACTAACAAACTGTTGCAATTTTGCAACTGATTTCTAAATATAGAAACTCAAGTCTATCCCCTTAATGACTCACTAAAATAGATTGTGATATCTCTGCAACAAACTCCTAGATCTTTTGATCCTACATCACACATGGATACATGGTTGGCTATTGTGAACTATAATCCAACATTTTCTTTTACTCCAGGCACTTAATTGGGATTTTTAGCATGGAGAACATATGTGAAATAAAATTCCCAATATAATTTGTATAATTTTATATAATTGTATAATCTGTGTTATTCACATCTAATGCTAAACTCAAATGTATTCATTGCCATTGCCACCATATAGCAGAAGATGACAAAGTGTCTTGACTCTTAATTCTTTTAAATAATCAACATTTACTAGCAGGCTTTCCTCATCTAGTCATGCAGTAATGGACATGAAAGCTTGATAATACAATCTCAGAAATCGCTCCCCATTTAAAAAAGAAAATAACATATATGCTAGTCATTAAGTCCAAGACATCTAAACTATAAACCATATTTCATGATTCAAGAGTGATTGATTGAATTGAGTAACTATTCTACATTCCACCATTACAATGCACAAGTGAAATTTTTGCGATGAGCTTCCTAGTTGATCAAGGGATAATGATTTATGTTTAATATTGTTTGTGTCATTCCTCCATTAATAGGGGTTACAACTGTTTTTATAGCATTTTGGACTTTGTAGTACACACCACCAATTCTAAAATTTTTGCAATTTCTTAGTGATGTTCCTTTGCTGCCATTTTTTGTGATGTGCTTTATACCTTAATGATTATTAGATAGAAATTAGAAAGGAGTATTTTAGAAATATTAAAAATCATGGATAAATTATATCAAAGAAATAACAAGCATGCAATAAACCTTTTCTATTAGCTTCTCATTAGAGATGAGAAGAACATCAATAAGGTACAATGTGTCCTAACCAATTGCACAGAAACAGAGACTAAAACAGCCTTTGAATATGCTAATATAGAGAACCTATCCGAAAATATTCATGCAGTCTTCTATGCAGGGACCAAGAGATGGTGTTCCTCTTGCATTTTCAAGTGCTTTACAATCATTAGAAGTGCAGAAAAAATAGCACAACAAAGATGGATCTTGAAATAAATGTAAGGCTCTTTGCTTTCAGGTTGGCATCTCTTTGCCTAGCACTTCTTTCAAGGGCATGTGATGGCATGAAGTTTTCTAATTGTGGTTTTGGGATGTCATCCATGCAAAGATGACTAGAAAACGTTGATGACATAGATTCAGTTCTTTGGACAGTTGGCAACCACCTTCCAGAGGCAATGCCCCATCTTTCAGAGAAACACTCAGCTTCCCTTGCATTCTCTTCCTTGGTTCATAATTAGTATGGTTGGAATTCAGGCCATCTACTTCACTCGAGTCTTCGTCGCTTGAAGTGTCCAACTTGTCATTTTCACATTGTTTGCTAGCATGCCCTTTCACACTTTAATATTTAGAGGAAGACTTGGTGAAGAAAAAAGGTTGAAATCCTCAATTGTCAATGGGGACATTGATATCTGAAAATATGGGCATCATTACAACTTTAAAATCTCCAAAATAAAATTTTGATTGAAAACAGTACAAATGCTACAAAACAAATGAATTCAAAACTAAATGTTGGATGAAAAATTGCAAAGCAGCGTATACCTGATCAGTACTGGAGATCTCATGGAAATATTTCATTTGACTTGCATCCTCTTCTCCAACTTGCTTGTGGAAAGGTTCCTTTCCACATATATGCTTATCAGTAAGTATGGTTGGCCTCCAACGTGGTCTTCCCACTTCTTGTTCTAATGAGAGTATAGCACTAATGAGAGTGGTCTTCCCACTTCTTGTTCAGCCAACAATGCCAATCTTTTTCCCTCCTTCAAATGTACATTTAATGCCCAAGACCAAGGGCATTGTTGGATATATATCTAATATGCACACATAAAAAATATATTTGACTGCAATCATCAATAACCATGCAAATTTTAATTCAAAAAAAACATTAACACAATTATCTTGTCAGAAAGAACAACTTAGGCACCTTCAACTGTTGTAATTGGACCTTCCCATGTGAGGGCCAATTAGCTGGTGGTCTAAGATCTTCTATAACTACTGGCTCCTCACTAGGAATGTGCATGTACTGTTTGATGTGTTCTACAGACACAATGTAGTTTGTTAGTGTACCTTGGTTTTAAATACTAAATACCAATGATATGTCCAATGAGACACCATAAGATATGGCTATCCCAACAAAACCTGCACCAGTTCAAATTGTTATGCATGATCATCTTATACAAATAAAAACCCAGTAATAGCATAAATATCCCACAGTTGACCTTTAGTTTTATTGTACACACCATGATTGACAGTACCCTTTGAAGCAAAACAAGGAAAGAATAACCAAGCGAGAATAACTATTTGGTGGAACTTTAAAATGAAATATAGCACCGAAACCAGAAGAATGAGGAACAGTTGCACTCAATACCTTTAGACAGTGAATCAACTACTCATTTGTTGAGAAACAGTGTTGTGTGCATTCACAAGCTCCATAAGTGCCTCACTTGAGACCAATAGTTCCTGATATTTCCCAGCTTGATGAATCTCCCCATCCAACATCAACTGCAAAAGAGAGATTTTAGTGTAGAAATTGAAAGAAAATTTGCCAAAACTATCAACAGTAAATATATCAAAATTACAAGAATTATAATCATGTGCCATCCATTGAAAAACTTTGTCAAAAAGTTGTATACAAACAAACAAACAGATTTCAATGACCAGGACAACTGTTTACTAACCAAAATATCATCAAATGCAGGGAGAAAATCAACTTGGTTTGTTACAAGGATTACTGTCTTTTTCGACAATACTCCCATTATGTATTCCTACACATCAAAATCTGTGATTAATAGGATATCAGAAAACTAAGACAAAACGAAAAATCATTGCTATAGAAATGGGCAACATACAAAAGTGCTATACACATAAAAATTTGAAAACCTTTATATCAAAAGGAAATCATGATATTAACCTTAAAAAAGCTACCAGCAGTATGAGCATCAACATCACTGAAAGGATCATCCAAAAGATAAATACCAGAATATTGATATAAAGCACAGGCAAGCTGTATCCGTTATTTTTGGCCACCTTTGAGATTGACATCTCTTTCTCCTATTTCAATCTGATCACCAAAGGGAAGATTTTGGAGGTCTTTATCCAGCGAAGACTTTAGGATAACTTCCTCATATTTATGATTATCCATGGGACACCCAAATAGTATGTTGTGTCGTATTGTTCCAGTTTGAATCCATGCAGTCTGAGAAACATATGCAAGAGTGCCATAGACTTACAACTACAGAGGCAGGGTTGTGAACATGAGAAAGAGAATCCATCAATTTAAAAGGTTGACAATGTTAGGGTAAGGGGGTAAATAATTCTTACTTACAGTGCCCCTCAACTTTTATACTTCTCCAAGTATTGCAGCTAAAAGAGTTGATTTTCCTGATCCAACTTCTCCACAAATTGCCAATTTTTGGCCATGTTTAACCTCCATATATGCACTAGAGCTTCTGTGGTGGCCCTTAACCGCTGATCCTGGGCTGACATTAGTTCAGTTTGAAACTTATGTTGTAACTTTGCTAATGGAGTGTTACAAAGCATGGTACTGTTGTAACTTCCAAGGCTGAAAGTGTGGCCCATCCAATTGCATGGAAGAGGATGCCTAAAGCAAATATGAGCTGGAGTAATGTTGTCCAAGTCTGATGAAACCAGAAGGGAAATTCCCCAATACGATAAGCATATACCGCCATATAATTCATGATTTCTCATGTTGTATGCACCTGTTTAGTTTCATTGGACAACTTTAGTTGTTCTTGATAGATTGCTGCAATGAGTGAAGAGCGCATTTGTAGACTAATCCGTCTAGTGTCAAAATACCATTGCCTTTGAGATAAGGACTCTATGACCTTGGCAATAAAGAGTGCTTCTACCAAAAAAAAACTTCATATTTGAATGATTGTCTAACTTCTAAAAATCCAATGAAGGCATTCAGAACATGTGGTCCAGAAGACAGGGTAAGTATTTTGAGAAAGGCATAGAACCCAGTCCTCGCTAGATTTTTCTAGTGACAACAAACTAAAGCCCAGAAAAATGACGGAGTGACAGATCGCACCCAAAATAGTATGTATCACTGCAACACATATGTGGAATGGATTTTGAGGTTTCACATTTCGCAGTATGCTCATCCGCCTTATCCATTTGATGAGAATAATGGACTGGAATTCCAACAAGAAGAATAAATGTATGATTGTGATCAAAGCATGTTTGTTGCACGAGGACAAATGGAAGGTGTGTAGTAAATCTGAGTTGAGAGATAGGGGTAAACCGAAGCTATCTTCACAGTTCTGAGCAGGGGACGATGGATTTGAGAGGCCAAAAAAGTTGCTCTAGAGCTCCGGGGTTGATAAATCAATTCAATGTAGGAAAATTAATCAACAAACTGTAATAGTTCTTGACAACTTTCAACTATCAAAACAATCCTAGGATCATATAAATATCAGATTGTAAATATGCCATCATACTAGGGCCATGTCACCTGTTTTGTTGTAAATCCTTGTCATTTTTACACTTAAAATTGTGGATAAATGTTAAAATGAAAATAATAATCAAAGTAATGAGCTTACCTGTAAATATAGCCATCCTTGTTCTGTAAACAATTTACCACAACCATTGCAGATTTTATTTAGTAGATTTTATTCAGCAGATTTTGTTAAAAACACCCCAGTTACCTCAGTTTCTCGTTCGACCACAGAATTCAAATACAACATATATATCGTACTTTTCTAAATCATGCAGGCCGAGATATTCCAATAATTTGCACCAACATCAATAGGATTCCTCTAACTATTCTTAGCATCAGCTAACTTAGCCTTTTGAAAAGACTCTTTTATAGTGCACATGTCAAACATCTCAAGCGCTTTCTGAAATCATTTGATCCATTAACCAATGAACTCCGTGATCAATTTCGCCTCTTCATCTATCACTCTAAGATGAATGGTGTAGTTGTCTTGGATGTAGGCATCTACTATCTAATTGGACTTCTATTGCAGGTACTGTCAATGTTATTATTCCTTCCAATAGTTAACAATATAGGATTTGTCCTTGATGGTGACTTTGAATTTGCCCCATATCAAGGCTTGTGTGGTGCCAAGATTTTATTTGTGCTCAAGACTCAAATTAATTCTCCTTCCACAACAAAAATTCTTCATGCATGCACAACTTCACAAAGGCAACACTATCCTCATTTGTGAATTGTTGTACACCATAAAAAGAATCTAACTGCATCAACCAATTATCAAGTCACAAGGTGTTCATCTAACCCTCATCTGGTGATATTTCTACCTTGATTTCCATTCTTATAGAGAGGCCTAGATTTGGAAATGATCTTCGTTTACAACTACTTGACATCTTGCTTGAGTTGATCCCTAAGCCTTTTTGAATGCTAACCTGCAATGTTATCACAAACATTATCAAATGCTGCAACAAATGGAAGATATTGATCAATTAACCATTCATAGGCATGACTTTCAAGTTAAGGCTAGCAACTTCAGCTTTGAGTAGTTCAATGTGGTTCTGTATTTTGTCCTCCATTCCTTATTTTATCTGAGAGAGTCTTGACCATAAACTATGCAGAAAGACAAAAACTATATGCAAAACAAATTCAAAGATACCAATCTGATTTGAAATAGGGCACCTAACATAATGAGTTTATCCACAAGTTACGATATCTTAATCTTACATGCATAGTCTCCAGTCACAATATTCTAGGAAGATTATGAAGCAAACTGTCCAGGATGGTGGTGTATTAAAGCATTTTCCTGTAGCATTCATCAGCAATTAGTTAAGGTTTTGATCTAGCAATGACTATTTACGGAATTTTTTCAGCAATTTTAGGTGCTCCTCTATCAGAGTTTGGGAGTAGCAATTCATCGATAATTTTTATCTTCGTGTTCCTAATTTATACTCACCCCAGACAATCAATCTTGGAAAAAATATTTAAATCAATATTGTTCACTCTTGAAAGGGATCCTTCCTTGTAAAAGATATCAATATCTAAAATATTTAAATAAATTTCAATTCTCATTACACGAGTCACAATCAAGAAAAGTCTTTCATATACACAAATTACAATACATTCATATGGACGCTTCCATATGCACCAATTACAATAGCAAATTAAGTAATTAGTTCACATTCTGGTTGTTGATGCAGAGGGAACTGGCCCTAAACTCCAATCTGTCACGAATAAACATAGATTGATGCAGAGGGCACTGGCCCTAGACTCCAATCTCATATTCTCGCTCCTCGTCAAACTCTTTTCCCCAGTCAACGAACATTGTTATCAAGGGTCTAATAAATTAATGGCCTATCACAAACAACCAAAGGGAAATTTTGTTCTTATGAGAATTGGAGGAAGTTTTAGAAATAACATAATCTATTGAATTCCATTGTTGCATGGTCCCTATATGTTTCAACAGATAGTGTGTTGCCTCAATTGCTCACATTTCTAGGTTTGTAGTTCAAATTTAAAATTTCTGAAGCTAGTCAAATGAAGAAGATGAGAAATAAAATAGGTAGAAAATTCAGGTTGAATGCATAGATAGGAGGATATGTATTATGAATTCAGATGTTAATATTCTTCCAAAGAACTCTTAGGAGATCACAGGGATGTCATAGCTTGTGTTTTCACCCATTCAAGGAAGACTTGAAAACAAAATAGGATCTATCCTGATAGGTGGATTGGAAGATGTGGAAGTGGATCTCCATGATGTGAAAACATATGCAGACTTTGTGGTGACCAAGATCGTGGATGAGAAGTACCCCTATCCTGTGATCTTGGGATAGACTTGGGATTTCACAGTGATGCAATATTGAATTTGAAAGATAGGAGAATGTCATTTCAGTCAAGCAATACAATAATTGTTGCATAGCTAATTCTCACAAGGCACACAATATACAAAGCCCGTTGATGATGATGTGAAAAGTAGCTAGCTAGAAAACATATATAACATCACTATATGCCAGGAAGATTGCAACAACACCACATTAGATGGAGAACTAAACTGGAGAAGTGTCTACTCATTCGATACAAATTCATAGGTTGCTGTAAATAATTGGTAAAATTTAGAATATAAAATCTCCACCAGAAGAACTTGCATTGGAATTGGGTAGAACTACACAAAATCCCTAAGTTTGATCAAACAGGGGATGCCAATATGTTCATGGTTGAAATAAATGAAAAAATTGCTACTAAAGTTTGGGTGAATGCACTTAATGCTACTTTGAAGGGAGTGCTCACGCCTCACACCCTTGGGCAGATCATAAAGGTAACTTGAAAGAATGGAATGAGGTGGAAACCACCATGCACTTGAGATATCTGATCCCAAACAAGAAGAAATGGGAAGGGACTGCCATTCACTAGATTGCTATTGCATAAGTGCCATCATAAGAATATATTATCCATGCCATTTCTAAATTGGGGGTTATAACAACAATTCTAAAATGTATCACAAAAGTTAGAGCTATTTCAAGTTGTGGCCTCAAGACCCCACAAAAAAATATTGTGGCATGATTATATCTCTTTCTACAAACCATATTGCAATCACACTACTGCCATTAGAATCAAAGAGGCTATGTGAATTCCAAAATGGGTTCATCATAATGATTATGAGAAGTATTGTGGAAGACTCTTCCAAGTTGTAGTCTCACAACCCTCATGGAAAATTTTTACAGTGTGATTTCCTATCTCTTTATAAGTAAGGTTGTAGACATGGATTTTCTATCTAAAACATATTTGGGGTGCCATTTCTGAACCAATATCATAAATTAATTTTGAACAATATTGAGGAAGTTACAACCATTCTAAACTAAGAACATCTAAGCCCTACTAGAACCACATTATGGAAATATTGCAAGAATGAATGTAATTGTTAAAATATATTCTAGACATGTCATAGAATTATCATCAAAAGGGGGTATACAAGATAAACATTAACATGGTATGATTTAGAGGTGGCTTGCAATGAATGGTGTCTGGACATTTTTCATTTATGGGAAGAAAACTACTTTTAGCCTCTATTTATTTAATCTACTCCATTCTATGAAGGGAAAATCATTTTGGAAATTCATGAGAAAGTTGCGACAAACACTTTTCGGTGTGACTCTTCTATAGTGGTTGTGTTCCATCCAGATCCACAATCAACCTTTTGCAATGGGATGATAATTTTTGCAATTGATTGTCCTAGTATTTGAAGGTCATCATTTTGGATACATGACCTATGTGCATCTTGAAAAAAGTAGTTAGACATTCATTGGTTTCACATGTTACCAATTGGGAGTCAATGTGAACACCTATATATGGGACTTGAGCTTAAGGATGGTCTTCACAAGCTTGTTCATTGTAAACATTGAGTGTAGCACCTGCATATGGGATCCTCGCTTATGGATGTACTTCATTGGTGTAAAATTTTAGGGAAACACTTTCTAAAGGGGCATGGAATGGTGGGGATCCCCTAGTTATGTAATAAGGGCCTAAGAGCCCATTATAGTTAATGATTTGATACCATGTTTTTAAGCTAGTATAATCACACAAGGTATAAAACCTTGAAATGGGAAGGGACATTTCACATATTTGAAAACCCCATTCAGAATGTCCATAAGTATGAAACCCATTGCAGAAAGGGGAATGTTCACAACACCAATGGCCTCATAAATTTATACATATTTTGGATGCACTCTGGAGAATGTGGTACATCTATGAAGAAACAAAGTGCTAGACAAAATACTCAGACAGCTTGAGCAACTAGTTTTATGTGCCCTTAGATTTTCAAGAAAAGACCTAGTGTTGACTGTTAAAAAAAAAATTAAAATAATTTATATTTAGAGACTAACAAGAACTACTGGGGGACCCAAAAATAAATACATGTGTAGAACACAGGGAAATTCCAAATGGTAAAAAAATATATATTAGTTTGCACCTCAAAAACCTCATAATATTCTTGACTTAAATATTCTTGAGTTCGGACAAAAAGTTCTTGCTATATTAACTCTTTAGTTATAACGTGTTTCACAGTGCAATAAGAGGATCCATGGTGTTAGTATACTTAGTATCAGTGTGCATTAGTTTGAGTGTTATCTTAAACAACGTGACAAGAATTAAAAGCTTACAACTAAAGCCTATCAGAACATATATGAATGATATCACAGTAAGCGCCATCACATGGAAAATATAGTGGGCTTGAGAAAATATAATATTATTTAAAGTTGGTCCATTCCAGAGAGTAACTATAGCACACTTGTTTATGTCATAAGTAAATAAAATAAAAATAAGGCTGCTAAATTTATGTGCACACAATTTGCATCCACATTTTAGGTGATAGATAAAAAGAATAGGAGTTAATACTTTTTAACAATTAAAATTCTGAAAACGAAGATGATTGTTATGATACATAGGTGGAGAGAGAGGGATGGAGACAAAGAAGAAAGAAAGCATGGGGCTAGGGCTCTGCAAAGCTTGAAGGAACATGTCACAAACCTTCAGCTATGATCCAAAGAACAACAACATAAATAATCAGTGGTTCCTTAATCTCCAACTACTGACCTATAAAACCATAGAAACAAGTAGTTGCATATTTTCACATTGGTCCTTTACAAGAAGACAACCATATTAATGTGGAATGAAATCCTCAGTAATATTTGATTCTAAGTGGGTTTGCAATTAAGAATGTATTACAAAAAAAAACAATCACAAGAAAAATCCATCCAAGGAGAACATAAGATGTGAGCCATCCTACTTGCTTCAAATTGGAACCATGTATTATTACAAGGTCTACCAATATACACTCTTCCATAGAAATAGAATTGAACATGTTGGATCCCATTCACAACAAAGCTTGACAACAAACACCCTGTCCTCTCAAATTAGTGGGAAGCTAGGAACAAAAGATGGAAACCAAATCCATAACACCAGAATGCATGCAAGCTTCATACCCTTGTCTTGATCTCATTTATTAGAAAAAGGTAAGGCAATCGACTGTGCAAAGAAATCAACCCCGACAAATGCAATGACCATCAAAATTCATTTTTGTCTCATAAAAATAAGAATACAAAGAGTCAAAATACCAAGGAGATACTCCAAACAAGGGTACATATTGAAGATCTAGATCAAAGTCGAAACTATTTTACGAAACATGATGGAAATTATGATTTCTCTTCATGCAACTAATACTAATCTTGAGAAGCAATTTCCAACCGATAATTGAAAAGACTTGTCGATTTTCTTTTGACCCATAAACCTATAGTGAGTAGAATCATGCCCAATCTATCCACTCCGAAATTTGAATCACAATGCTCCCAACAAAACCCCACATTTAACATGAAGAAAAAACCCTTCATAAAACACAACACCCACTACACACAGAACCAACATGGATATCATCCGCAAGCCTATCCAAAAATTAAAAAAAGAGGTCCCTTGAAAAACCCATCCTTCTTCAAATCCCCTAGAAGCTTATAATAATCGTTAGAAACCTCATGATATTCATGAAGGCCAATCATGAATTGATCCAAACCTTCCACGCAAAGCCCATATGATAGGAAATGAATCTTTCATCACCAATTGAAGTTTTAGTTTCGTAGTTCATGTTAATGAAGTAAGCATCATAGCCAGTGGTGGTCACTGAGTAAGCCATGGGATAAAATCGCTCCCCACTGGCCATGATTATATGAAATGTGGGCGATTTCTCTATAAAATAAATCTTCAAACCACAAATTAATAGTGAATGTAACTATAATATTGATTTACATGAAGAATAGAGGAAAATAGCTCCCATAAGCTTATATTCCTAGAAATTGAGGGCAAATGGAGGAAAATAGAGGCTCTAGCTTGAATTTTAGAGGGATAAAATCATTGTTTTTGAGAGCTAAAAGCTACTCCATAGGAATAATTGTGCCACTTGAAGATGAGGAAAGTGAAGGTGAGGGAAGAGTTAAACACACAACGGGTACTAGTGAGCATAAAACCCAACAAGTTTCAAATCTTTTTTGAAGGTTCCACCTGAAACACAAACGCTCTGTGGAAAGATCCCCTTGAAGGTCCTATGATAGTTGTAGATCAGTTAAAGATCGAACATGAATTGCTAAGCACAAATTTTTGGGACAAGAATTTGTGCCTTGAATTGCCAGTGCTGACATTGATTTGCCAGGCACAATTGGTTTTTCAAATGCACTGCAACTAGGACACATGTGCCCCCTTAATCAAAATAACTCCAAATCTACAGATTAAGAGCTCAGTTGACTAATGAATTGTTAGATTAAGAGTAATTTTGCAGTCATAATTTTTTAAATCTAGCATCGAAGAAAGTAGGATGGCAACAATCTAAAACACAATAAATATTGACAATATTTAGACCATGATAGATTAAAATATTCAACCCAAGCTAGATTAAGTCTATATATTCATAGAATCATATCAATAACCATTATCAATCCCATATTGGATATATCCATTAGAGATTAAAATGATCTGACAAAAATATTAGAGTTGCAATATCTAATTTGCAGATTTTATTTAGTAGATTTTATTCAGCAGATTTTGTTAAAAACACCCCAGTTACCTCAGTTTCTCGTTCGACCACAGAATTCAAATACAACATATATATAGTACTTTTCTAAATCATGCAGGCCGAGATATTCCAATAATTTGCACCAACATCAATAGGATTCTCAAGCACTTTCTGAATTCATTTGATCCATTAACCAATGAACTCTGTGATCAACTTTGCCTCTTTATCTATCACTCTAAGACGAATGGTGTAGTTGTTGTCTTTGAAATAGGCATCTACTATCTAATTGGACTTCTATTGCAAGTACTGTCAATGTTATTATTCCTTCCAATAGTTAACAATATAGGATTTGTCCTTGATGGTGACTTTGAATTTGCCCCGCATCAAGGCTTGTGTGGTGCCAAGATTTTATTTGTGCTCAAGCCTCAAATTAATTCTCCTGCCACAACAAAAAATATTCATGCATGCACAACTTCACAAAGGAAACACTATCCTCATTTGTGAATTGTTGTACACCATAAAAAGAATCTAACTGCATCAACCAATTATCAAGTCACAAGGTGTTCATCTAACCCTCATCTGGTGATATTTCTACCTTGATTTCCATTCTTATAGAGAGGCCTAGATTTGGAAATGATCTTCATTTACAACCACTTGACATCTTGCTTGAGTTGATCCCTAAGCCTTTTTGAATGCTAACCTGCAATGTTATCACAAACGTTATCAAATACTGCAACAAATGGAAGATATTGATCAATTAACCATTCATAGGCATGAATTTCAAGTTAAGGCTAGCAACTTCAGCTTTGAGTAGTTCAATGTGGTTTTGTATTTTGTCCTCCATTCCTTCTTTTATATGAGAGAGTCTTGACCATAAACTATGTAGAAAGACAAAAACTATATGCAAAACAAATTCAAAGATACCAATCTGATTTGAAATAGGGAACCTAACATAATGAGTTTATCCACAAGTTACGATATCTTAATCTTACATGCATAGTCTCCAGTCACAATATTCTATGAAGATTATGAAGCAAACTGTCCAGGATGGTGGTGTATTAAAGCATTTTCCTGTAGCATGCATTAGCAATTAGTTAAGGTTTTGATCTAGCAGTGACTATTTGCTGAATTTTTGCAGCAATTTTAGGTGCTCCTCTATCAGAGTTTGGGAGTAGCAATTCATCAATAATTTTTAGCTTCGTGTTCCTAATTTATACTCACCCTAGACAATCAATCTTGGAAAAAATATTTAAATAAATATTGTTCACTCCTGAAAAGGATCCTTCCTTGTAAAATATATCAATATCTAAAATATTTCAATAAATTTCAATTCTCATTACACGAGTCACAATCAAGAAAAGTCTTCCATATACACAAGTTACAATACATTGATATGGACGTTTCCATATGCACCAATTACAATAGAAAATTAAGTAATTAGTTCACATTCTGTTCGTTGATGCAAAGGGAACTGGCCCTAAACTCCAATCTATTTACATGCCCACGAATAAACATAGATTGATGCAGAGGGCACTGGCCCTAGACTCCAATCTCATATTCTCGCTCCTCATCAAACTCTTTTCCCCAGTCAGCGAACATTGTTATCAAGGGTCTAATAAAGTAATGGCCTGTCACAAACAACCAAAGGGAAATTTTGTTCTTATGATAATTGGAGGAAGTTTTAGAAATAACATAATCTATTGAATTCCATTGTTGCATGGTCCCTATATGTTTCAACAGAAAGTGTGTTGCCTCAATTGCTCACATTTCTAGGTTTGTAGTTCAAATTTAAAATTTCTGAAGCTAGTCAAATGAAGAAGATGAGAAATAAAGCAGGTAGAAAATTCAGGTTGAATGCATAGATAGGAGGATATGTATTATGAATTCAGATGTTAACATTCTTCCAAAGAACTCTTAGGAGATCACAGGGATGTCATAGCTTGTGTTTTCACCCATTCAAGGAAGACTTGAAAACAAAATAGGATCTATCCTATAGGTGGATTGGAAGATGTGGAATGATCTCCATGAAGTGAAAACACATGCAGACTTTGTGGTGACCAAGATCGTGGATGAGAAGTACCCCTATCCTGTGATCTTGGGATAGACTTGGGATTTCACAGTGATGCAATATTGAATTTGAAAGATAGGAGAATGTCATTTCAGTCAAGCAATACAAGAATTGTTGCATAGCTAATTCTCACAAGGCACACAATATACAGAGCCCATTGATGATGATGTGAAAAGTAGCTAGCTAGAAAACATATATAACATCACTATATGCCAGGAAGATTGCAACAACACCACATTAGATGGAGAACTAACCTGGAGAAGTGTCTACTCATTCGATACAAATTCATAGGTTGCTGTAAATAATTGGTAAAATTTAGAATATAAAATCTCCACCAGAAGAACTGTGCATTGGAATTGGGTAGAGCTACACAAAATCCCTAAGTTTGATCAAACAGGGGATGCCAATATGTTCATGGTTGAAATAAATGAAAAAATTGCTACTAAAGTTTGGGTGAATGCACTTAATGCTACTTTGAAGGGAATACTCATGCCTCACACCCTTGGGCAGATCATAAAGGTAACTTGAAAGAATGGAATGAGGTGGAAACCACCATGCACTTGAGATATCTGATCCCAAACAAGAAGAAATGGGAAGGGACTGCCATTCACTAGATTACTATTGCATAAGTGACATCATAAGCATATATGATCCATGCCATTTCTAAATTGGTGGTTAAACAACAATTCTAAAATGTATCACAAAAGTTACAGCTATTTCAAGTTGTGGCCTCAAGACCCCACAAAAAAATATTGTGGCATGATTATATCTCTTTTTACAAACCATATTGCAATCACACTACTACCATTAGAATCAAAGTGGCTATGTGAATTCCAAAATGGGTTCATCATAATGATTATGAGAAGTATTGTGGAAGTTACAACTCTTCCAAGTTGTAGTCTCACAACCCTCATGGAAACTTTTTGCAGTGTGATTTCCTATCTCTTTATAAGTAAGATTGTAGACATGGATTTTCTATCTAAAACATATTTGGGGTGCCATTTCTGAACCAATATCATAAATTAATTTTGAGCAATATTGAGGAAGTTACAACCATTTTAAACTAAGAACATCTAAGCCCTACTAGAACCACGTTATGGAAATATTGCAAGAATGAATGTAATTGTGAAAATATATTCTAGACATGTCATAGAATTATCATCAAAAGGGGGTATACAAGAGAAACATTAACATGGTATGATTTGGAGGTGGCTTGCAATGAATGGTGTATGGACATTTTTCATTTATGGGAAGACAACTACTTTTAGCCTCTATTTCTTTAATCTACTCCATTATATGAAGGGAAAATAATTTTGCAAATTCATGAGAAATTTGTGACAAACACTTTTCGGTGTGACTCTTCTATAGTTGTTGTGTTCCATGCAGATCCACAATGAAACTTTTGCAATCGGATGATAATTTTTGCAACTGATTCTCCTAGTATTTGAAGGTCATCATTTTTGGATACATGACCAGTGTGCATCTTGAAAAAAGTATTTAGACATTCATTGGTTTCACATGTTACCAATTAGGAGTCAATGTGAACACCTATATCTGGGACCTGAGCTTAAGGATGGTATTAGCACCCAAAATGTACCCCAAGGTTGTGGAGAGGCCGAATCGGGGTAACAACAAAACCACTTTAGCTTATGCTATTGACCTAACACAAGCGGAGAGAGATCTCTCTTAATATTCATAAAATACTGAAAATACTCAATAATATTGCAGCCATGAAGGACACACAAAGAAGACTGAAAACTAATCAAAGATAGACACACATCCTTCTTACCTAAGATGTTCAATCAAAGCGAACTCAAAAGGTCAGATTTCTGGAAGGGACAATTTGTGTAAAAGTGTGGCGGGATAATCATAAGAGAAAAAACGTTGGGCGATGGAGTCAAGGCGTTACATGTAAATCGGACAGCAGTGCTGTAGTGCGGACTATTAAAACAGAGGCAAGGTAGCTACCCTCTTGCCGTCGTAATGCTATTTTCTTGTGATAAAAGAAGAAAGAAAGTACAGACCATTGATACGAGAACCCATCAAAGATGAATTCGATATCAATTTTAGTAGCAATATTGAGTGAACACCTAAGATAATAACCATAGCTTGTTTCCAAGAATTCTAAGCTATTATACACTGATCTCAGATATGAAAGAGAAAACATAATGTAGATGTATAATAGGAAACACAATCACATGAAGAAGAGGATAAAAACAGACTACAAGTAAAGAAACACATGAATCTCTGCAAAATCTATGCCATAGGCACTACCAATTGTATTAATGGAAAAAGTTTCAAAACAGAGTTTGATCCCCAAGCCTTAGCCAAATGATTTTTCCAACCCTTTGCTCTTCTATTACAATGATATTTATAGGCTTTTAGCCTCGAATTGGTCATCAGAAAAAAGTTAAAACTATGCTGCCACCTTGATAGCCTCAAAATTGGGAATCATTACATACGTGTCAAGCTCAAAACAGATTGATTAAGATGGGAAACAAGAATACTATGAGCAGGGTGCCACCTTACTCCTAAGCCTTTAATTGGCCCTGCGGATTAAAGAAATTCTCTATTCTCAAAGAGTTGTCCGCCTGCGATTCTTCTGCTGGAGGGGGAGGTGTCACTTCCTCAATGGAGATTACGAAATCCTTGAGAATCTCCATGTCCCAGTGGATGTCTTGCTCATCTTCAGGGGTCTCCTTCTTCCCCCGACGTTGAACCCTTTTGCACACCTGTCACTCTTCAGGCTCTTCATCTTCGCTGGTGGTGCTAGTTTCTACATGGTCGAATACCACAGGAGATGAAGGAGTGTGTTCTTCCTCCACCTCAGACCACGCCTGCTTGGGCATAAATACCACTTCGGATCCTTGATCCTTCTCTATGACCAGACTCTAACTGAAAGATACCTGGGCTACCAGGTGCACCACCTTTCCCATGCACTGATTTCGAATAGGGGACGCAGGGACCATGTCTATAACGACCGTGACGATGACGACATCTATGCGCAATCACCTTCTCCATTATGACCTGACTGAATTTCCCAATCGAGCAACAATGATGTCTAAGGCTTGAGCTGACGCGAAGCATGCTTAGCCAGGATTTCCAGATAGGTGGAAAAGTATACGACAACGCTAAGGTGGCATGTGTCCTATTTGCAATCATTTTGGTGGAAGTAGAGATGCATTTAAGCTATCTATCCGCATGGTCAAATCTACACCATAGATCTTAACCTCATTTTCATCTCGACCATCGAATGGCGCAGGTCATACCATGTTCACAAATTTTAGGCTAGATAATCGCCTACACAAGTAAGATGTGCGAACTAGATCTCAGTCGTAGATCTTAGCTCCATCACATCTAGGTCGTCCGAACTTACACCCTAGATTGGTTGGTTTGTGCCTCTGATAGATCGAGGGCATACTTGAGCAGCTTGTTGTAAATAACCTCCCCTATTTCTTTGTGCAGGTTGATCACATCTAGCACTGGATTTGACTTCTAAGTTAGGGTTAAGACAGGTGGCTAAAAAGGCTTGGCGGTTCTCAGGGGAAAATTATCTATATGCAGCGATAACAAACTCTCCGGGAAAAACTCTCGGACTCGGGTATTTGGGACGCATGGATTCCAAACGAACTTCTAACGACTGAGGAATTTACTATGCAAACAATCTCAGAGTTTTGGGAATTCATACTGACTCTCTGGGGTTCAAAATAATTTTATTCACACCATGACACGAACTCAGGGAAAGGCATAATCTGGTCAATGCAAAAAGGGGTAAAAGATGACTGAAACATTCTATGCATGTCTAAACCCTCTTCAAGCAAAACCATCCATCTTCTCTTGATTTCAAGCATAGATAGTCGAACTCCTGTATCAAATACATCGAAATCCCTATCTTCTAGAGCAATTTAACCTTAACATTCCCAGAAACTAGTTCTCCATCCATTTTCTCGTTGTAAATAGACTTAGATTTGCTACTAGCGATGGTTATGAGGCCTTACCTGTCACTGAAAAACTTTGAGAACGACTCCTCCTATCGCCTTCTTCGTCTTCTGCACGCCCGAAAGCTTCCGGCTCCGACAGGTTCCAGAACAAATGTCAACTTCTCATGCCGACTCTTATATATATACCCTTTTCCTTTTAAACTTCTGTCTTCTTTGCCAGCTATCCATCTTTTTCTTCCATTGATCTCTTATGTAATGATCTTGGCCGTTATATCTGATCCCTTTTTATTTATTTGACACCCTTCCATATCTATCGTCGGATCACTTTCTGTGCTTCAATCTCCGCCATCTGTCATCAACACGTCATGTATACAAAGTGGCATCGCGAACCTCCAAAGTGGTTTCAAATACCACTTTTTTTACTTGCGACGAAGCTTGGCGTCGACACCTGTCCAGCAGTTACATTTATCGTGACCACAACATCTTTTATCTATCGTGCATCTTCTTGGTGCGGAAATCCTCCAGGATCGTCAATCTTCCCTTGCTACACATCCACGGTGGAGACCTACAAAATATTTATTTTTCACTGCTTCCCACTGATGGGGTCCAGACTACTTATCTTAGATGCACCTTCGAATTTCATCACCGTTGACTTCGATTTTCTTTACAACCCGAGCAATTGATCCACAAGACTTATGCAGTGAATAAAACCTTTATCCCGAACCCTCGGATCTTTGATCATGAATATCAACCATTGATCTGAACATCCTTTCTTCCGCCACAGTGGTTTGGCATTTCGCAAAGATGGTTTTACTTACCACCTTCCTTGCTTGCGACACTATCAGTATGTGACACGTAGCACCCATCTTTCCCCATTGCAACCACCTGCATCCCTTTTCTCCCGCACAGCTTGGCTACGCGACAATCAACAAGAGTTGTTGATCTCCCATCCGCACATGATCAATGGTGCTATCTGCATGATAATTAACCTTTATGTCATTTTGGCTTTGGAATATAGTCTTTTGGTTCATTTTTTATCATTTTGATTGTCTTTTAATACTTTATTTCAAAATTTATTCAAGATCTCTTATATTTAACACTTCCAAAGCAATTTTTCTCATACTTTTAGCACCTAACCATGAAAAATAAAGGGAACTTAGGCTTTCTGCAAGCCATTATCAAGATTCCATCCATTTCACCTTAGTCCTTATGCTGAAAAACTAGGTGCTAACAATTGGCTCCAACTGGGGATGTTATCCTCCCTGCGAGGTAGCAAAGAACCTCCGGCAGACCGGTGCCTGATCCATTGGGCAGCTCCCGCAAGAAAATCTTCCTTGTAGAGCAAAACCTTCACCTCTTGCCCTGTTTGGACCACTCTGGAAACTACACTGAAAATTTTGGAACTAAAATTGAAAACTAAAATCTGACTATTCATGCTAAAAATTGAAACTTACTACTGAAATTGGATATGCCGAAAACTTGGGCTTATTTATATACAGATTACTCTATTCCACCCTATTTGAGAGGCTGTGGATTTAGGTTATACAAAAATGCCAGTGTAACCAGTCCAGCAACCGACACCCCAGGTGGATCCGTCCATCATGCCCAATTAACGTCAGAACAACAAGGGTCAATGGCACTAGGCGATGATGATGAATGAGGACCTCTTGAGTGAAACCAAACCACGTACTCCAGGTGATGAAATTTTTCATATACTCTGT
The DNA here is from genome assembly GCA_027924585.1 of Larix kaempferi. NCBI lineage: Eukaryota > Viridiplantae > Streptophyta > Pinopsida > Pinales > Pinaceae > Larix > Larix kaempferi. The sequence goes on along the minus strand of BSBM01000693.1, from coordinate 613,595 downwards.
CGCTGGATCATATAAAGCGTGGTACCCTCTAAATTCCTCTTGCATCCTAGCAGATTTTATTTCAGAAGAGTTGTAAGTAGGCCATTCATTTCCCCATGTGCTCATGTCAGGCCTAGGGATTGCATACCTTTGACAAACTCCAATCAAGACCCAAAAATCATGCCTACTGAAATCCCCACACGACCTGGTGAGACTGAAATGAGCAACTTCGAGCACCTCTCTGCGACGTGGTTGTCCCTTTGTAACTTGGGAAGTTGCTCCCGCACAAGAGCTATCTATAACATCTCCTCTTGGGCTACTTATGATCCCTGGGTTGAAAACCCGGTCCTGCTTTGGAACTTCAAAAGAAACTTCACCCTGTCCTCCGAAAGGGTCGAGAAAAGGCCATTCTTCTTGAAACCCGGACTCCAGGTTTGAAAATCCTGCACGAAAATCATGCTGCCTAGCCCGGGCTGGAGATATTGGCCAGGCTCAAGAACTTCTTCAAGGATTCTATAACCAACTTCAACCCAAAAAGGAAATTCCGTATAAGAATCACATGGGCCACCCTGGTCATCTTCTATCATCTCAGCTATCTAGTCAACCTATCGAAGGTACATGTCGGGCCCAAGAATTTATTCAAGAATTCCATATTTTCCCTCAAGGATCACATATTCTTCCTCGAGGGTCCTATATTCTTCTTCAAGGACTCTGTATTCTCTTTCAGCTTTAGTCCGAAAAGAAGCCTTTTCCTGCTGACGATCCCCAAGAACCCTTTGATCGCTAGCTCTTCCTTCCTCCCTCGAATGATGGCAAGGTTCCTCCTGCAGAGTCTCACGATTTTCTTCATTCATGGCTTTAAGAATTTCCTTTATTTTGGCAAATGATTCAGCTTCAGGGAAAGGGGTTTCACCACCTTCGGGCTCAATATTCTGATGGATCTAAATGGTGGATTTAGGACCTACCACCGAGTTCCCCTCTTTGGATGGTCTTCCCGAATGGTGAAATTGACTGCATGAAGGCTCATCTTTATCCTCTACTTCAAAAAAGCTTATGAAGTTCTCCAAACAGTCCTCTTCATATTCATCATACTTAGGTGGACTGAAATCTTCATTAAAACCATCACTAATAGAAATTTTAGTAGGCTGATTGCAATTTACAAAAACCAAATCAGAATTACCTTATTCTGGCACATCATCGAGATGATCACCTCTCTGTTCATCATGGGAGAAATTGGGATGCAAGGAAAGTTCTCCTTGTTCATGTCCTTCTTCAAATCCTAATTCTTCTCCGGTCCTTTCATCATTATCTTAGTTTGATAATTTTCCAAACATCCTAAGATTTTGTTCAACCTCCAATGCATCAACGAACACATGCTGCAAACTGGAAGACCTCTCCAAAAGAAGAAGAGATAATTCAGGAGGGAGAGTATAAGCATAATGTAATTTAGCAATGTTCTCTAGGGGCTGAATTTCCTTTGGCATTTTATAATAGAAGCTTTCAAACCTCTTGTTGAAGCTAGATGTGGTTTCCCTTTCCTGCCTTCTCATGGAGTAAAACTCTGAAAGAACTAGGTCCCATGACCTTCTTTTTCCCCAAAACCCCAAAACCCCAGAAATACCTCAAACAATTCTCCCCACATATCAATAGACCCGGGTTGCAAATGATTAAGCCATTTCTTCACATCTCCTTAGAAGGACTTGGCGAAAGCCCTCATACACACATCATCATGTTCTACTTCAAAGAGATCTAGAAAATGCTCAAAACCTTGAAGATGTTTCTCAGCAATAAGAATCTCCGATTCTCCATAAAAAACAGGGAGGCATTTATGGTAGTTCGGAGGAAATTCATGAAGAACATGGGGCAACCTTAAAGGGTTTTATCTCAACTGAGCTCTGGAAGGAAACAGAGTATGTGCAGGGAGGATATCACTGGCCTTACTCTCGGGGGATTCATAAGGCTGGTTATGGCTCTTACATGGTTCAAAGGAAGGGATGGGATCAACTCTAGAGGTGAAAGGAGAATGTACATTTTCAAATTCAAGTGAAGGATATACAAAGGAGGCTCTCTCATGACCTAGATCTTTTTGGTGAAACATAATTTTTTTGATATATATACATAAGGGTAAAAGGAGACCAATACAGAAGAACAAGACCTCTTTGAAGAGATTGACATTTTGATACCTGGACCTTGATTCTTCCATGTCTAAGGAAGTTGAGCTCGTTCTCCAGTGGAGTCTGCAAATTGAATTGAATCATGAGTGGAGTCGCCAAGTGAATGGTACACAACCTTCTCAATGTCTGACTGTTGTTCACCATCAACAATCATATATGAAACTTGTTATTCTCCCAGGGATGATAAGACAATTGTTCCCCGACAATGATGCCAATTTGTTAACACCCAAAACGTACCCCAAGGTTGTGGAGGGGCCGAATCGGGGTAACAACAAAACCACTTTAGCTTATGCTACTGACCCAGCACAAGCAGAGAGGGATCTCTCTTAATATTCATAAAATACTAAAAATACTCAATAATATTGCAGCCATGAAGGACACACAAATAATACTAAAAACTAATCAAATATAGACACACAACCTTCTTACCTAAGATGTTCAATCAAAGCAAACTCAGAAGGTCAGATTTCTGGAAGGGACAAATTGTGTAAAAGTGTGGTGGTATAATCATAAGAGAAAAAAAATTGGGCAATGGAGTCAAGGTGTTACATGTAAATCAAACAGCAGTGCTGCAATGCAGACTATTAAAACAGAGGCAAGGTAGCTACCCTCTTGCCGTTGTAATGCTATTTTCTGGTGATAAAAGAAGAATGAAAATACAGACCATTGATACTGTGAAATTGCCCACATAAGATCCAAAGAGATGATGTAAACCTCACAATGAAAGAATTTAGGAATAATAGAAGAAGAGACAAGCAATAGAACTTAGATCCAAAGAAACTCTGATTGAGGCAGAATAATTACACATGTTACATTAAATTGAATAGTGAACAGGTAAATATACAATGTTGAGTATGAGGATTCAAATTCACTAGGAGGAATTCGAATTGGCCTTCATGCACAAATCCATAATCAATGGAGAGTCATCAATGCCTAACTAGGAGTCCACCTTCTCATCAGTGAAGTCATCAATGCATAAGTAATGGTCAACCGGGAGTCAAAATGAGTCTAATTGAATGTGGTTGGTGTAACTGGCACATGGAAGCACTAATATAGTGAAGAAGGCTCAGTGGAGGGCGCCATAGGAGTTAACTGGAGTCAGAATGGTCAATCTAGTCTCACTGGAGGTCCAACAGAGTGATAAACTCAGTAAAGAGTCAGTTAATCCTTAAATCAAGGAAATAACTGAAGATAACTCAATATAACTGAATATAACTGGACTGGTAGGTGAAGAAGGTGCCCTTGTCATGCAGTGGAGAAAAGGAGGGTGCATTAGTCACTGGGAGGGCTAGAAATGATCTGAAAGAAGCTCTGGGGGCTAGTTTGCTGAGGACTAGGTGTTGGGACTAATGACCTAGAATGCATGCAAACCCTAATTTTGCATGCACGATTGAAAATGAAAATGACTGGAAAGCTAGTAGGACTAGGATGGAGTATAGGAATATCCTAACAGATACGAGCACCCAGCAAAGATGAATTCGATATCAATTTTAGTAGCAATATTGAGTGAACACCTGAGATAATAACCAGAGCTTGTTTCCAAGAATTCTAAGCTATTATACAGTGATCTCAGATATGAGAGAGAAAACATAATGTAGATGTATAACAGGAAACAGGATCACATGAAGAAGAGGGAAAAAATAGACTACAAGTAAAGCAACACATGAATATCTGCAAAATGTCTACCATAGGCACTGCCAATTGTATTAATGAAAAAAGTTTCAAAATAGAGTTTGATCCCCAATCCTTAGCCAAATGATTTTTCCAGCCTTTTGCTCTTCTATTACAATGATATTTATAGGCTTTTAGCCTCGAATTGGTCATCAGAAAATAGTTAAAACTATGTTTCCACCTTGACAGCCTCAAAATTGGGAATCATTACATACGTGTCGATCTCAAAATAGATTGATTAAGATGGGAAATAAGAATACTATGAGCAAGGTGCCACCTTACTCCTGAGTCTTTAATTGGCCCTACGGATTAAAGAAATTCTCTATTCTCAAAGAGTTGTCCGCTTGCGATTATTCTGTTGGAGGGGGAGGTGTCGCTTCCTCAGTGGATATTACCAAATCCATGAGAATCTCCATGTCCTGGTGGATGTCTCGCTCATCTTCAGGGGTCTCCTTCTTACCCTAATGTCGAACCCTTCTACACACCTGTCACTCTTCGGGCTTTTCATCTTCGCTGGTGGTGATAGTTTCTACGTGTTCGAATACCACAGGAGATGAAGGAGCGTGTTCTTCCTCCACATCAGACCACGCCTACTTGGGCATAAAGACCACTTTGGATCCTTGATCCTTCTCCATGACCAGACTCTAACCGAAAGACACCTGGGCTGCCAGGTGCACCACCTTTCCCATGCACTGATTTCGAACAGGGGATGTAGGGACCATGTCTATAATGGAAGTGACGATGACAGCAGCTATGCACGATCACCTTTGCCATGATGACCTGATCGAATCTCCCAATAGAGAAACAATGATGTCTAAGGCTTGAGCTGACGTGAAGCATGCTTAGCTAGGATTTCCGAATAGGTGGAAAAGTATACCACGATGCTGAGGTGGCCCCCGTCCTATTTGCAATCATTTTGGTGGCAGTAGAGATGCATTTAAGCTGTCTATCTGCATGGTCAAATCTACACCATAGATCTTAACCTCATTTTCATCTCGACCGTCGAATGGCATGGGTCATACAATGTTCGCAAATTTTAGGCTAGCTAATCGCCTGCACAAGTAAGATCTACGAACTAGATCTCAACCATAGATCTTAGCTCCATGACATCCAGGCCTTCCAAACTTGCACCCTAGCTTTGTTGGTTTGTGCCTCTGATAGATTGAGGGCATACTTGAGCAACTTGTTGTAAATAACCTCCCCTGTTTCTTTGTGCAGGTTGATCACGTCTGGCACTGGATTTGAATTCTAAGTCAGGGTTAAGACAGGTGGCAAAAAAGGCTTGGCGGCTCTCAGGGGAAAACTATCTATATGCAGCGATAATAGACTCTTCGGGAAAAACTCTCGAACTCAGGTATTTGGGACGCAAGGATTCCAAAATAAATTCTAACGACTGAGGAATTTACTATGCAAACAATCTCAGAGTTCTGGGAATTCATACTGACTCTCTGGGGTTTAGAACAATTTGATTCACACCATGACACGAACTCGGGGAAAGGCATAATCTGGTCAATGCAAAAAGGGGTAAAAGATGACTGAAACATTCTATGCATGTCTAAACCCTCTTGAAGCAAAACCCTCCATCTTCTCTCGATTTCAAGCACAGACATCCGAACTTCTGTATCAAATACATCAAAATCCCTATCTTCTAGAGAAATTTAACCCTAACATTCCCAGAAACTGGTTCTTCATCCATTTTGTCATTGTAAATAGACTTAGATTTGCTACTAGTGGAGGTTATGAGGCCTTACCTATCACTGAAAAACTCTGAGAACGACTCCTCATGTCGCCTTCTTCGTCTTCCACACACCCGGAAGCTTCCGACTCCGACATGTTCCAGAACAAATGTCAACTTCTCATGCGGACTCTTATATATATACCCTTTTCCTTTTAAATGCCTGTCTTCGTTGCCAGTTGTCTATCTTTTTCAACCGTTGATCTCTTATGCAATGATCTTGGCCGTTAGATCTGATCCCTTTTTATTGATTTGACACCCCTTCCATATCTGTCGTCGAATCACTTTCTGTGCTTCAATCTCTGCCATCTATCATCAACACGTCATGTCTACAAAGTGGCATCACGAACCTCCAAAGTGGTTTCAAATACCACTTTTTCTCCTTGCGACGAAGCCTGGCATCGACACCTGTCCAGGGGTTTCATTTATCGCGACCACCACATATTTTATGTACCGTGCATCTTCTTGGTGCGACAATCCTACAGGACCGTCGATTATCCCTTGCTACATATCCACGATGGAGACCTGTAAAATATTTATTTTTCACCGCTTCCCACTGACGGGGTCCACACTACTTATCTTACGTGCACCTTCGATTTTCTTTGCAACCCGAGCCATTGATCCACGAGACTTATGCAGTGAATAAAACTCTTATCCTGAACTCTCGGATCTTTGATCATGAATATCAACCATTGTTCTGAACATCTTTCTTCTGCCACAGTGGTTTCACATTTAGCCAAGACAGTTTTACTTACCACCTTCCTTGCTTGCGACACTATCAGTATGTGACACATAGCACCCAGCTTTCCCCATCGCAACCACCTGTGCCCCTTTTCTCCCGTGCAGTTTGGCTACGCGACAATCAACGAGAGCCGTTGATCTCCACTCTACACATTATCAATGGTGCTATCTGCACGATAATTAACCTTTATGACATTTTGGCTTCGAACTATAGTCTTTTGGCTCATTTTTTATCATTTTGATTTTCTTTTAATACTTTATTTCGAAATTTCTTCAGTTTTTCTTATATTTAACACTTCCAAACCAATTTTTCTCATACTTTTAGCACCTAGCCATGAAAAATAAAGAGAACTTAGGCTTTCTGCAAGGAATTTTGAAGATATCCATCCATTTCACCTTAGTCCTTATGCTGAAAAACTAGGTGCTAAGAGATGGTCTTCACAAGCTTGTTCATTGTAAGCATTGAGTGTAGCACCTGCACATGGGATCCTCACTTATGGATGTACTTCATTGGTGTAAAATTTTAGGGAAACACTTTCTAAAGGGGCATGGAATGGTGGGGATCCCCTAGTTATGTAATAAGGGCCTAAGAGCCCATTATAGTCAATGATTTGATACTATCTTGTTAAGTTAGTATAATAACACAAGGTATAACACCTTGAAATGGGAAGGGACATTTCACATATTTGAAAACCCCATTCAGAATGTCCATAAGTATGAAACCCATTGCAGAAAGGGGAATGTTCACAACAACATTGGCCTCATAAATTTATACATATTTTGGATGCACTCTGGAGAATGTGGTACATCTATGAAGAAACAAAGTGCTAGACAAAATACTCAGGCAGCTTGAGCAACTAGTTTTATGTACCCTTAGCTTTTCAAGAAAAGACCTAGTGTTGACTGTTAAACACAAAAATTAAAATAATTTATATTTAGAGACTAACAAGAACTACTGGGGGACCCAAAAATAAATACATGTGTAGAACACAGAGAAATTCCAAATGGTAAAAAAATATATATTAGTTTGCACCTCAAAAACCTCATAATATTCTTGACTTAAATATTCTCGAGTTCGGACAAAAAGTTCTTGCTATATTAACTCTTTAGTTATAACATGTTTCACAGTGCAATAAGAGGATCCATGGTGTTAATATACTTAGTATCAGTGTGCATTAGTTTGAGTGATATCTTAAACAACGTGACAAGAATTAAAAGCTTACAACTAAAGCCTACCAGAACATATATGAATGATATCAGAGTAAGCATCAAGTGGAAAACATAGTGGGCTTGAGAAAATATAATATTATTTAAAGTTGGTCCATTGTAGAGGAGTAACTATAGCATACTTGTTTATGTCATAATTAAATAAAATAAAAATAAAAAGCTGCTAAATTTATGTGCACACAGTTTGCATCCACATTTTAGGTGATTGATAAAAAGAATATGAGTTAATACTTTTTAACAATTAAAATTCTGAAAACTAAGATGACTGTTATGATACATGGGTGGAGAGAAGGGGATGGAGACAAAGAAGAAAGAAAGCATGGGGCTAGGGATCTACAAAACATGAATGAACATGTCACAAACCTTCAGCTATGATCCCAAGAACAACAACATAAATAATCAGTGGTTCCTTAATCTCCAACTACTGACCTATGAAACCATAGAAACAAGTAGTTGCATATTTTCACATTGGTCCTTTACAAGAAGACAACCATATTAATGTGGAATGAAATCCTCGGTAATATTTGATTCTAAGTGGGTTTGCAATTAAGAATGTATTACAAAAAAAACAATCACAAGAAAATACAGAGAACAAAGAAAGATGTAGAACCACAAAATGCTTAGGAAGATCAGAGGTATTATCATTCATTTCCTCGTAAAGTGTAGGACTATGCAGTAACAATACTCAATTTAATTCACCTTGGGAGTATATGGTGTTCAATATAATGCTATAGAACTCCATGAAACCAATCCATCCAAGGAGAACATAAGATGTGAGCTATCCTACTTGCTTCAAATTGGAACCATGTATTATTACACGGTCTACCTGATATACACTCTGCCATAGAAATAGAATTGAGCAGGTTGGATCCCAGTCACAACAAATCTTGACAACAAAAACCATGTCCACTCAAATTAGTGGGAAGCTAGGAACAAAATATTGAAACCAAATCCATAACACCACAATGCATACAAGCTTCATACCCTTGTCTTGATCTCATTTATTAGAAAAAGGTAAGGCAATCGACTATGCAAAGAAATCAACCCCAACAAATGCAATGACCATCAAAATTCATTTTTGTCTCATAAAAATAAGAATACAAAGAGTCAAAATACCCAGGAGATACTCCAAACAAGGGTACATATTGAAGATCTAGATCAAAGTCGAAACTATTGTACGAAACATGATGGAAATTATGATTTCTCTTCATGCAACTAATACTAATCTTGAGAAGCAATTTCCAAATGATAATTGAATAGACTTATCGATTTTCTTTTGACCCATAAACCTATAGTGAGTAGAATCATGCCCAATCTATCCACTCTGAAATTTGAATCACATTGCTCCCAAAAAAACCCCACATTTAACATGAAGACAAAACCCTTCATAAAACACAACACCCACTAGACACAGAACCAGCATGGATATCATCCACAAGCTTATCCAAAAATAAACAAAGAGGTCCCTTGAAAAACCCATCCTTCTTCAAATCCCCTAGAATCTTATAATAATCGTTAGAAACCTCATGATATTCATGAAGGCCAATCCTGAATTGATCCAAACCTTCCACGCAAAGCCCATATGATAGGAAATGAATATAATTTCATCACGAATTGAAGTTTTAGTTTCCTAGTTCATGTTAATCAAGCAGGCATCATAGCCAGTGGTGGTCACTGAGTAAGCCATGGGATAAAATCGCTCCCCATTGCCATGATTCTATGAAATGTGGGCGATTTCTCTATAAAATAACTCTTCAAACCACAAATTAATAGTGAATGTAACTATAATATTGATTTACATGAAGAAATTATAGAGGAAAATAGCTCCCATAAGCTTCTATTCCTAGAAATTGAGGGAAAATGGAGGCTCTAACTTGAATTTTAGAGGGATAAAATCATTGTTTTTTAGAGTTAAAAGCTACTCCATCGGAAGAATTGTGCCACTTGAAGATGAGTAAAGTGAAGGCGAGGGAAGAGTTAAACACACAAGGGGTAGTAGTGAGCTTAAGACCCAACAAGTTTCAAATCCATTTTGCAAGTTCCACCTGAAACACAAACGCTATGTGGAAAGATCCCCTTGAAGGTCCTATGATAGTTGTAGATTAGTTGAATATCAAACATGAGTTGCTAAGCACAAACTTTTGGGACAAGAATTTGTGCCTTGAATTACCAGTGCTGACATTGATTTTCCAGGCACAATTGTTTTTTCACATGCACTGCAACTGGGACACATGCGCCCCCTTAATCAAAATAACTCCAAATCTACAGATTAAGAGCCCAGTTGACTAATGAACTGTTAGATTAAGAGTCATTTTGCGGTCATAATTTTTTAAATCTAGCATCGAATAAAGTAGGATGGCAACAATCTAAAACACAATAAAGACTGACAATATTTAGACCATGATAGATTAAAATATTCAACCCAAGCTAGATTAAGTCTATATATTCATAGAATCGTATCAATAACCATTTTCAATCCCATATTAGATATATCCATCAGAGATTAAAAGGATCTGACAAAAATATTAGAGCTGCAATATCTAATTTTCTGAGTAGCTCAAAAAGGAAAAACAACTGCTTAAATACCTGCATAGTGCATACATTTAAATTCTCTTCCCAAAACCCACAGAATAAGTTCCAGCCAAAGGAGAAATAACTTAAAAGGTGAAACTAACCTCTAAAGATTGCAGGCCCCAAGGAATGTTGAACAAGTGCATATATTTTCCACTTAGCCATTGTCAAATTGCAATTGAAATTGAGCTGCATGCAAAGTGCCAAAGATATTGATGATTCTTCATGAGGGTTTCTACAGAGTGAATTGCTGACTCTTGAGGCATTTTATAGAGACAAAATCGTTCCCCATTTACTAAATCGTTCCATTGTCCAAATTTTCCTCATTTTCCCCAAATTTGGACCATTTTGGAATAAAAAAATTCTTTCACCTAACAAATTGGGGATGAAACCCCCAACTTGCTCATTTACCATGAAATATGGAGATCAAAACCACTATTGAAATCCTACATTAATTAAAATTGAGGGGCAATTCTGTGAAGGAAGGTATAACAATGAATTTTAGGGCGAATTCAACCCTATGGTCTGTATCCCAACGAAATAATTGCTCCATACCTCCATTACTACAAAATTGGGGGCGAGCTAACTACTCTTCACCTCCAATGCTAAAAATACGGGGGCGAACTCACTACTCACAATTTCAAATGGAAAAATCAAGGGGCGAACTAACTATTATTCCCCTAAATTACGAAAAATACTGGGGTGAACTCAGTCCTCACAATTTCAAATGGAAAAATAGGGGGCGAACTCATTGCCATGTGCCTCCATTACTGAAAATGTGGGGTGAACTCATTGCTATGTGTCTCCATTGCTGAAAATGTGGGGGTGAAGTCACGATTTTAACTAAATTTGACAGGGTAAATCCCTATTTTATTCCATTATGGGGTTGGCGATTTTTTTTAGTGTAATTATTGATTTAATAATTATTAAACTAATATATTAAATTCAAAAAATCTCTTCCTATATTAAAAATTCGCCCAACATTTTTTTGTAACCTCTATAATTTCGCCCCTAGGCTAAATTTCGCCCCTAAAATTTTCCTTGCTCTAGAGTCCAAGAAAATGCATCTTTCTTCAATAATGTTGTTAGAGGTGTTGTTATTCTTCCATAGTTACGAACAAACTTGCGGTAGTACCCTATCAGACCTATGAATACTCAAAGATTCTTTATTTTTTGGGAATCGACCAGTCTATCATAGCTTTAATTTTGTTAGGGTCTACCTTGACACCTTCATGAGATACAATACGACCCAAATAATCTTGCTCCTTTACCCCAAAGAAACATTTGGAAGGTTTTTCATATATTTGATGCTCCTTTAGTAGTTGTAGTACGCTGTCAACATGTTGAACATGTTCTTCCCAAGACTTGCTATAGATTAGTATATCATCAAAGAATACTGGCACAAATTTTCTAAGGAAAGGCTTGAAAATGGAATTCATCAAAGCTTGAAATGTGGAAGGCTTCGTGAGACAAAATGGCATGACCATAAATTCATAATGACCTTCAAGAGTTTTGAATGTTGTTTTTGGGATGTCTTCATCCTTCATTCTAATATGATGATACCTGGAACAGAGATCCAACTTTGTGAAGAAAACTGCTCCATGTAATTCATCAATGTCGGGAATGGGAAACTTATCTTTATGGGTGATCTTGTTGAGCTCTCTATAATTTGGACACATACGCCATGAGCCATCCGGCTTATGTACCATTACCACCGGTGCAGAGTAAGAACTTTGGCTAGGCCTAATTATGCCAACCTCTAACTTTTGAAATTGTTGAATGCACGCTCACTTCCTGGTCCCTCTTTCCTTAGATCTATCAATTGGGTAAAGAAGGAATTGTTCTTAACATCATCATTGTATGATATCAATTCTTCTGTAAAAATGGACCAAGAGATAATGGAGCTCCTTTTGCATTCACAAAGTCATTGGTACCACACAAACTGCTCAAGTTCTAAATATAAATATGCAATAGTTACCTTTTGAATATTGGGCACCTGGTGTATATCAAAGAATTGCTCCATCTAGAATATCCATGTTATGGGGTCTTTACCGTCAAAATTCCTCATGTCAATCTTGGAGATTTGGATACCCCTTGGGGACCATCCCAGGTTACTTCCATTACCAAAATCACTTCCTCTTGGAATATTCTTATTCATGGAAGGTTTCTCCACATGGACCTTATCTTTATCCTCCTGAGTATCCTGGAACACATGATCATCACCTGGATGAGGAGTATCATTTGAATTTTGTATGAGCTTAGAAAAATTTTCCATGTTATTATCCATATGTTCCATCAACGTTTCCTCTAAATTAACTAAATCAATTGTTTTCATAGACCCTTTCATATTTTCCTCCATATGTTTCATCAACTTCCCCTCTAAATTAACTAAATCAACGGTTTCATGGATCTTTTAATCATATCTTCCAACTGGGACACTAAAAAAGATAGGTCTTCTCTTTCATCGTATGTCAGGGATGAGTCCTCTAGTGGTTTGAGTGGAGTGTGATTTTTTCCACTTCATTTGGGTGGCATTTTGAACAATATATAGAGATATCACACCCTATGTTTCAACTCAAATAGATCCTTCTACTCAAAGTTATTCAAATTTAAAATCATGACCCTTTTTCAAACCCTGATTATAAGATTGTTTTCTAGACAAATTGGAATTGATGTAAATTTGCAATTTCGGCTCCTCTGGGTCTAAAACTTCGGCATGTTATAGCGTGATGTGTCCTCTTTCCAATGTCGTAGGTTTGACCTAATTCTGATGTTCCAATAAAAAGTTATTGCAAATATCCCAACACTTCTTATTTTTGGTCCTTTCATAAGAACGAAATTGTATGGTATGCCACCTATCCACTATTTTGGATATGAGTCTGAAAATGCTACCAAAGATACGGTGGTCTGACTTCTTTCTGATGCAATAGGTCTCACTCAATTTGGATCTCTCATGCCCCATATATGACGTTTTTCCCCATAACACTTGTTTTAGACTAGTTTTTGGACTAATTAGAAACCCTAGATTCCACAATAAATATCTATGGACCTGTAATGGATCAGGATCTGAAACTTGAACCACAATTAGTTCGGCCTTTTTCTAGATGGGTTTTAAGTCTCTCTCTATGAAACCTTGTAGAAAAATCTTATAGTGAAAATGCCAAGATGACTAGTTTTGAAGAAACCAATATCGAGGAAAGAACTCTGATACCAAATGTTATGCAACAAATTTCCAAAAAGAGATTAAAAAGAGCAGAAATAGATCAAAAAGAGTATTCCACACTTTTAATGAAGAAAATAGATGGATAGCAAGCCTCTTTGAGGGGGAAACCTCCTTATACAATGTACTAAGTATACAAGACACGATGCTCCAAATGAAAAGGTCTCCTTCCTATATATAGGAGACTAAGAGGTACAACTCCAACTTACTGACCCAAGCTGACATAACTAATATAACCATACTAATGATAATTACAACTAATGGACCAAGCCAACATCAGAACTAATGTAATGTGACCCATATAAGGGGAAATGTGCCCACATTTAGGGCTTAACATAGAAGATTCCATAGACCCTTTTCAACCTGAGATTATTGTCCTCTGTAATATCCCCAATCTAAAATTCAAATATATTAACTCAATCACATAAGCTAATTTCAAAAATTATGAAACTATGTGCACTTTCTAGCTCTTGGAGGCTTAGACACCGATTGACGAATAGTTTCCCAAACACAACCAAAGGCTCACAAATTTGACAACAACGGTTCTTATGGTCACCTACAGAATCTAATACACTTATGGACCACACCAACCAGACTTTTAATAGTGTTTACTCATGGTATTGCTTCGATAGTTTGCACATTTCAAAGTGCATCACACCTGGGCAGGCCAAAATGACCGGAGGCAATTTCCTCAGGAATTATGTGGAAACTTATCTGATTCTAATGCAATACTGGAAACAAATTAACTCTAACACATGTGCATAATACCCTAGAAGACATCCACACACTTCAAAACCCCTTTGGATAGAGTTTGACATTTAAAGATCCAAGACTAGGTTCTCTTCACAACATAGGTACATCTCCGGTTTCCAAGTCTTTCCATAGCCATGCTTTTCTGCATAAACATAGTGGATAGGTCCTATTACATCCTAATTGACATCAGGGACCCTTAGATAGATATTTGTAACAGCAATTGACAAGTATAAAGTGCCAAACTTAAACAATATTTTCCATTTTTAGCAATTTACAACATGAGACAATTCTACACTGAAGATTAAACAAATTGAGAGAGAGAACCACATTGTCATTACTAATTTTGTAGAGTGGAAATTAGATACATAATCATGGCTGCATTTTCAGCAGAAAAATTAAGAAGAAATAGAGAATAGAAGGTGCAGAGAGTGCAGAGAGAGAGAGAGAGAGAGAGAAACTAGCTCAATGGAATGAGGTTCTCTACATAGTTTTCTATCTTATTGGAGGTATCTCAACTCTAGACTTGTAAAAAAATTCCTAAAGGGTTTCCATGACCTGTTGCAGAATAGTAGTGGCCAATAGGATGCACATGAATAGCCACCACTTCCCACAAGTGCGCCACACATCACCAAAACCACACACACTGGAAACTAGTCATTGGAAATCCACACAAAAACTAACTGCTACTACCACTAACTCCAAACATGAAACCAAATCACTTTGAAATTCTGAAAACCATACTAAAATACTGTAGTAAAGGATACATGAAGCTCTATGAAAAGAACTGAGTGTTCTCTTCTTCAATCTCCAGCTATAATGACTTCTTAATCTCCCTAACTGGTTCACTGGTTACAAAGGGGCACATCTCCCAATGCTAGCAAGGGGCACATCACCCAAGCTATGAAAAGAATAGAGCTCTTCAAGTCAAAATTAAAATTGGCCAAAAGTTCCTCCAAGGAGGCTCTCGTACTCATTTTATAAACTTCTAGTATCTTTTCCCCTCCTCTAGAGCCTTCTTTCTTGGAATTCGAGACATTGATGAATTGGTTGCTTCTTTGGTAAGTTACAATGCATATGGACCCACTTGTCTAAAAAATTATGCCCTCACTGGATAAAATTAGGACCTATAGATTTCTTGAGATTCCTTCCTTGCTTTCTTGACAGTTACTAATTCTTCTTGATCCTTATTACAAAAATCTAGAAGCTTTTGTCTTTTCTGCTTTTACACTGTTTTTCTTGCTTTAGCAAAAATCTAGAAACTTCTGCCTTTCCCTGATTTTATGATGCTTTTCTTGCTTTTGGCTGCTTTTCCTCATATTTATTGAAGGAGACAACTCATATGATCTTATCCATCTTCCTATGTTCCCTCTAGACCCTCCTAGACCATTTCCAACTTATTAAATAATCAATATTTGGCCTCATCCATGACTTATGCTACCAGCATTGTCATTAATAATTAACATGAATTGATCAAATAACTTTTGGCCAAGTTTAATTATTTTAATAAAAGGATTAAAATTAATATCTGGGGACATGACATCCTTAAGTATTAAGTAAACACTCAGAGAATTTGTAAGTGATCTAGGCATTGTATATTAAAATAATGTAGGGCGTTGCCTTTCCTTATGTTAAGTTGGGGTGTGTGAGGTAGTTTTGGATTACTCGCCAATTTAATCTTTTATTTAACTTGCTGAAGTTAAACACTTTTTTTCTTTTTAAGGAGTTTACTAGAGTGCATTGTGACAATAAAATCACTATACAAGTAGTTGAAAAGTCTTGTGGTAAAATGAGGCATGTGGGGTTTTATGTCCATTACTTGAAACAATTATTACAGCAGAAAATTGTGTCTCTTTTTCATTGCAGGATAGGTGATCAAATTGTTGATACCTTTACAAAGCCATTGATAGAAGCTAAGAATGTGAAACTTGGAGCTATTCTTGGACTTCAATAAGATATCCTTATGAGGGGGTGTAAAAATATAATTCCACTTCTTGAATTGTGAGAGAGTTGTACTAATGGGGAGGGTGTTGGAACAACAAGTTCATTCCATCTCTAGATCCTTTGGAGATAGTTGGTGTAATCATGTCAATAGCCAAAGTTCGATTGAATAGTTGACTATTTGAGTTGATCAATAGTGGTTGTGCATTTTTACTGTGATCACTTAATCATTTGGATTGGTTTTAGATAAATAATAGTATATTCAAAGGCTACTATGATATTTTGTTGCACAAAGTCATGTCATGTGGTGATTTTTACTATCTCAAATATGATAATTTGAAGTGGTAGGTTGATAATTATTTTAAGGAAAGTGAAATTCAAAGAATGCTTCTTCACATTTGTAAATGATATCTCTAGTAAACAGGTCGTCCTAGTGCACTTCACTTAGGGTGATTAGAACTTGGCACATTCTCACATAGAACTAGGTAAATGCCCAACAATATTAAGACAAAAGTAATTTATCTAACCCCTTAAACTCAAATGGGAAGTTGATATAAACAAATATGTTAAAATTATATATATGAAACAGATTTCATGTGTCTATGTTGTGTTTATGTTTATGATATCCCTTTTATTGTAGGTATCGATTGAGGGAATTGGGTCTAGCCCAAGGGTTGTGAGGAGTGTTATCCTTCATACCCAAGTTCAATTCTCGCAAGTGTCATATTGAGTTCTTAAATGAGTATATTGTTGGCAAGGCCTCGAACTTCTGCAAAATCCAAATTACCTTGAGTATTGTACTTGAAATGAAGGGAAGTTCTTGACAAATTTCCCCATGAACTATATTTCACAAAAAAAAAAAAAAAAAAGTGTCAATTGGGAGAGCATCAAATCGATATTAAACACCACATCACAAATAATTATTATGTGTTTGAGATATTTAATATGATTATGTTGTTGATCCCATAGAGGGCAGACTATGTGGCCAAATCCTAACCCCCTAAGCGTGAGCACTTGGAAGTGAGTGTTGATCATAATATTCAAACTTTAGACAAGTATTCATGAAATAAATGTGTGTCTAGTTCATTTTCAATCACTTAAGAAACTGAAAGGTCTCACGACCAAATTAAAGTGTTAGTAAATACAACTTAGAAAAATTAGGAGGGAACCATTTTATACTTTATTAATAAGCCCAAGGTGTCAATGAGTGTTACCGAGAGATTTTGATTAGAGTTACTAGCTAGTGTTTACAAACGGTATAACCAAAGATTGGTTGGATAATGAATGTGTGTTCATTTTGCTTGAAAGTTGGAGTTAAAGGTTTTGTTGTTTGTGAAATTCGAGGAGGTATATATCCCCTAATGATATGAACAAGATAGTTCTGTGTACTAGGATAGATAGTTGTGTGATATTGGGTTTATGAGGTCAAGATAGTAATGGATCATGTGTTTGGTACTAAAGAAAATTTTAGTGTGTTGTTGTATTGGGGTGATTGTGTGTTGTTATCTTGGCGATGTTCATGTGTTAAAGTGTCAATTTGTTGTTAAATTAAGGGTTGTGTTGTTAAATTAGGGGTTAGTCAATCATTGGGTACCAAGGGAATTAAAACTCAATTAAACACTCTAGCTTGGAGACAAATGGATAGTACAAGTTTCCTTTGCATGAACAAAATGTTATGACTTCAAATAAATATATTGATTATAAGTAATAAAATGAATTTATGTATGTGCATTGAGACCAATTGATTGATGCATGTAATTGGATGGATTGATGTAGTGATAATTGGATGGATTGATGTAGTGATAGCTACTTATATTTGGTATTATGTTTCTTATAACTAGATTTGTGTATGATTTTTTAAATTTATAGGTTATATAATCTTAAAAAGATTATTTATTATTTAATATATAATATTAAATCATTAATGTTGAAGTTTCTAGATGAATGTTAAGTTGAAAATTGCTTCTTCATTTTTTTTACCAAAATGATTATCTTTTTACATTAAAAACGTTGATAAAAACAACCAGATTTACAAGTTTATCATTTGATAAAAAACCTCTTGCTCTAATAGGGTTATTCCACAAAATTTGCCATATGAATCATAGACTATACTTCCTATGAGATTTATAACATAATATTATGTACTAAAGACCTTAACAAACAGTCCCAACAAAAACTTACAAAAAAAGTGCATAAGAAGACTAGAACTGGCCTGACCCCTAAGAGTTTCTTGCATAATCACAACTCCTTCCTCTTGTTTGGGGGAACGAGATATGTCAATAGGGACCATATCAGGTTGTTGAGTCAAATATTCCTCCATGGCCTTATATTTTTTCATGAGGAGTGTTTTGTGAGTGTCCACCCATTAGAAGTTCATGATGCACCTCTAAAGTTGCATAGAGAATCTCTATAAGTCCCCTCTTCTCTTGAACCTCTCTATCGATGTCATCGAACTTGTCATCCATTGACAAATATGATTGGTGAGTTGTTCAACAACTTATATAACCCCCTCGGGCGGATAATTGAGTATGTTCATCACCATGCGAAGGTACCTGATAAATACTTGAATCTCGCCAAGCCCAAAGATCCAACCAAACTTATCCATGGCGCTAAAAAAACCCAGAAACTTCACCAAGGATGCAACACCATGAACCTAATATCCAAAAACCCCAACTCCTCCAACTATGCTGTAGATTCACAATGCAGACAAGGAAGGTTTAAACTTCAAAGAAATTTCTGCTAACCGAAGCTGAGAATCTTGATTGTTTAACTTCCTCACATTCCTTTCCGACTACAAACTGCCAAGTTGTTCACAATATGTTGCTCCATGGGATCCTCTACAGTGAGATATCCCACTAGCAATTGTTACATGATAATGATATGCCATACACTGCAAGTTCATAACTAGAAGAGCGGTCTTGTGGATTGCTCAAGATGCTTCTCCCATGTGGGAGATTAAATACACTATTTGCCACTTGTCTGAAACATGAATCACCCTCCTAGTATCCTCCATGATCATTTCCAAATGTGGAGGGTCGTTAATGTAGGGGCTAACCACCATTTATGGAAGTTATCTCCCTTGGAGGGGCATTTAATACAAAAAATCCGTGCTCTAGAGATACTACTCAATCAACGAGCATATTCGCTCATGGTTGTTGCATCTTCGGATATGAAAAATATTCACCTCACTTATATACTTTAACTTGTCATGAATCCTTCTTCGAAGATGCTTCAAGTACTCATTGTCGGAGCTAATCAATTTCCTAGCCCAAGATATCACCAATAAAGAGTCTTTGAGAATCATTACCTTGGAGATATTAAGAGAAATAATGAGCTCTAATCTTCCTAAAAAAACATAATGCTCTTCTTGATTATTCATCTCTTGTTCCATTCCCCATTCATAAGAAAATGTTGTATTTCCATTGAGATATGTTGTAATCTATTGGATTACATTAGATTACGAGTAGCACATTATAAAAAATATTCAAGTACGAGAACATACATACATAAAGAGAGCAATAAAGAATAAGAGTAATGATCACACCAATAACAACTCTTCTATTATCAATAGGACATAATGTAAAAAAGAAGGATAATCATCTCTATATCATCTAGCTCAACAACCTATACATATGGATTATACAATCAGTTAGACAGTTATAACTATATAATTGTCTGATAGTTATCCTAACTGACTCGACTAGACTGGGCTGACTAGTTGGTGGTCAGTCAAGAGGAGATAGTCGACTCGTCGACTAGGATCCTCCAACATATCCCCCACACCAAAACTTTTCTTCATCCCAAAGAGAACAGGGAGATGTGAATTTTACCAAAAAATACAAAATTACAAAATTCAAGGTTTTTGAGAATTGGATATTGAACCAGGTGGATTCGCTTCAGCGCACACTTCAACTATGGCAGCGGCAGAGAGAGAGAGGTGTCATTGAAAATCTTCCATGTCAACTAGGACATACTAAATGTGTGTACTTACTGTGGTGAGCTCAGATAGTCGTAACAACTTCACTGGTATTGGTTTGTCCTACATATTTTGAAGATTAATCCCAAAATATTGGTGTTGAAGCTCCGCAACTCACATAAGTATGTATATACGGTCTATCATACCGTTGACTTTTCCCTATGCATTCTTTGCTTCATGAAACCATTGATGTTCCTTCTTTTGCAAGTAGACCACACGTTGTTGTTCCATTCGTATTTGGTCCTCTGAGATTTGAGCGGTGTCTGGGTCGATTGTATCCTTTCTTGTGTATAAGTCCAAAATAGTGGTTTGCAGGGTCTGAATTTCAATATATATTTTACCATAACAAATATACCAATTGTTCAGAACTAAGGCTGATCTAGTTTCCTAGACCTCGTATTCTTTTAACTACTTGTCATGTTCTTCAAACTTTCTAAACTCCTCGGCCATAAGTAAATTGTTTTCATATTGTTGTTATTGTGTTTGTTGGTCAAGTACTTGCTAAAGAGAGATTAAAACAGACCTGAGTAGGCTATGGATTTTATTAAGTGTTCTCTTGAGATGGGGGCCTTCTATTGGTCCATTAATTTATCTAACTTCTTATGAACATGCCTTCCAGGTGTCGTCTTGCTCCATCTTTATGGATATGAGCTTTTTATTGGTATCCGACCATCTTTTATTGTGATCCTTATTGACAACTTTAATCATTTTCATCAGGCTCCTAATATGATGCTTTGGCCGGTACAAAAGTTCTCGTTGTTGATGTAGAACCAGTTTCCTGTTATACTGGTAATGAAATTATGACTTCGCTCTTTGGTTTCTTTTTATTGTCTTTTCCTGCTTTCTTTGAACTCTTCTATTGGATTTCTCCGTTGATCAGAGTTGTTTGCTGAGAAGTTGATGTAGTCGGGGTCAGGATGGTCATGACTAAAGTCGACGTTGTAGAAGTCGTGATAGGTAGGTACACATGTATCTAGATGGTACTAGTCATGGGAATGACGACAGGGATTGTGGTTGTAGTGATAGTTGAGACGAGGATCGATGAAGTGGTTGAAACTATGGTGGTCGATGAAGTTGATATAGAATGGGTCATTAGAGGAGTCAGTAGGGTAAGAAGCAAGTCACTCAAATGAACAAACATTTTGTCTGTGGTATGCTGGGAAACTAAACTTGTTGGTAATGGAGTTGTAACAATGGTCACAACAGTAGTCAGAATGGTGGAAGGAATGGTCGATGTTATAAGGGGAGTCAAAGGAGGTGAACATTTTAGAAGGGGTTTAATGGAAGGAAGATTAAGTGTTTTCTCCAGTTTTGGAATTTGGCGATGGAGGCAAAGGTAGAATGGCTAAGTGTTCTGGTGTAATTGTTGTTTCAAGTATCGTGCGAATGGTCATTAATTGACTTAACTAGGGGAATATGCGCGACAGAGAGGCAATAAGCTTAGTAAATTTGGGGGTTATGGTTATGGAAGTGGGGTCTACTACTATAGTTAGGGGTTTCTCTTCTTCTAGATGAGTCAGGGAAGGGTGTGAGGATTCATCAGACACTTCCACAGGGTCCTCCTCATGAGATCTTGTTGTTGTCTTTAGTTTTTTTGAGGGGACGACATAGATGTACTGGCTACCCTTGAGACTACCAACAATTTTGGTCTTCTCTGTTCATCGAAGTTTTTATGGATCTATTTCTCAATAGTAACTTTTTTTAACAACTTCAATCATAACGACCTTAGCCTACTCTCACATACCTACTAAGTCTTCTTTAGTTGTACCTGACAACCCCTGCTTTATTTTCTTAGATTGTTGTCGGGTGGCTTTTCCTTTAAAATTTTGTTGAAAAGTGAGTATCTGGTTGACAACATGGTTGAGCTTCTCTTTTGGACGCGAATCATTGAAGTCTAGCTTGACTCATTCTTTGATCAAAGATTATTCTTCATCATATTCGATCGTCTCTCTTGTTGGATCGACTGGTTATTTCCTTTGGTTGGATGAGGGGAAAATTGCTAAAGGGTTCTCTGTAGGTTCATCTTTTGGACTGAATGTGGTTATGTATAGTGAAGTATCATATTGATTTTCTGCTTCACCGCCCCTAAGGGACAACAAAAAATCTAATTGGGAATACCATGCCAAGGTTGGAGCATTTATTACATTATTTAACTACTTGGATAGATCAACGAATAGGTCTGTAACATTTGGATACTAGTCCAGCTACTAGGCAACTCCTCCTGCTCGTTGTAGGTACCAAACCTTAGTATGGTCAAGGTCGATCTAGATGTGGACCATTGGGGGTAAGCTGTGATGGATATGCTAGGGTACTCTCCATCGGTAACACTTGGTCTTTACTACCTGGAAGCAATGTTCCAACATCGATAGATTTTCTTGACCCATTGGTGATCCCTTAAGCACAATGTTTTTGAGTTTTCTCATGAGTGGTGCTTTTTTGTTGGTGAATTTTGGTTCACCGATAGAATATAACTTTTCCTTCACTATCTAGATGAGCAGTGATAGAAACTAGATTGCTTGGTTGGTCTCTTGGCATTTTTCACAATTGGTATAGACTATTGCAACTAGGTGTTCAATCCAATTGAAAATTTTGTGTCATGAGAAATAACCTTCACTACTTGGACCATTTCAAGCTTCAAGCTAGACGACCAACCATAACATGTTAGGTACAATGAAATTATTATTGTTGTCCATTTGATGGTTGCATAAGTCACTTTGCTAATTATTAATCCTTTAAAATCCTTGCCTTATAGTGTTCCTTTAAATTCTTTGACTAGCTCCAAAGGCTTAATTCTTCGACTAGCTCCAGAGGCTTAATCATGATATGGGAAATGATGGAGTCACTTATCTCAATGGGTTCCTCTAACCAGATTTAGTTGTCATGGTATCAGATCACTATGAATTTCGCTATGAGGTCTTGGAGGTTTCCATGGCTGGCTAGAAATTGTGCATTAAGATAATGTTGAATTTTCACTACGACAAATTTATTAGCTTCTTCAATCCATTTCTTATCCTATATTCCCTATTCTTTCAACTCTGGGTATTGTTTCACCGAATTATGCTCTTTAGTTTCTAGATTTCTTAATTCTATGCAACTGGGCTTACAAGGGTGTCATTAATGCTTCTTATTGTTGTGCCTTGGTATTTCTTTGATTGCTTTTGTCTTAGTTGATGTTGTAGCTTTCATAGGCGCCATTGTTGGTTGCTTGTATTCGACGGCCAAAAAATCTAACATGAATTCTATGATTTCCGCGATAGAGTGCACTCTCTCTAATTCATAACAGAAGCTTTGCCGACAATCTTCTAATACTAGAGTATTTATAGGCACAAAAATCAACAAGCTTTTATTGTGTGTAGGTGAGTGCATTAACTACGATCTTGGTGCAGGACAGTAACTTCGCACACTTGATGAAACTTGTGTCGAAATATTTATTTGTGGTCTAGTCAGTTCAATCGATGGTCGATAGTCCCAATGATGGTCTCGTCCATACTTCATTTCTCGACTGGTCTCCTCATTCCTTGGTCGGCGTGGGGTCATCTTCATCAGTTTGGCTCCCTCTTTTATGTCGGATAGATCAGTGGTCCTCTTTTCGACTTCTTTATTCTTCTTGTTGGTGTTAGGTGTGAAGGTCTGCTAGTTCTCAACTGTTGCATGCTTGTGATTTCCCATTCTGCCTCTTCTACCTAGTCAACCGTCATGTGCATTAAAGTGCTTCTCACTTGCCAAAATCCATGTCTTAGTTTCCTTTCTATATGAAATCTATGCTAAGTTAGCTATATAAATATTTTTAAACAAATTAGTTACTTATTCTAATTAATGAAACACAAACTTGGAGGCACAATGATTGACTGGTGGTGATACACCCACTAGTCGGTGAGGTACTTCTTCATATTATGTATCTTTTTAGTCAAGCTCCACTGACAACTTTTGTGAAGACTCAACCCTAGAGCATTTTTAGTTGGACAGATCCATTATGATTCAATTCTTCGACTATGTAGGGACCCATCTGGGCAGTTTCGAGCTTCTTTGGTTTTCCTTTTATTTTGCTATCATATAAGAGTACTAAGTCACTGACTGATATATCTTTATTTGTTATATTCCTATCGTTCCAAGCTTTCTGTTGTTGTTTCTGAACTTCTTGATGTTGAATAGTGACTAGCCTTTGTTCTTCCAATTTTTGCAACTCAAATACTTGGTCTTATGTAGTTTGTACAACATCGAAATGTAATACTTATGCAATTATAGGTGCTTGTTGTTTAAAGTGCAATGGTACAATTGCTTTATGTCCATAGACTAGTTTGAACAGTGTTTGACCTGTCGATTTCTTATACGTTGTTTTATATGCCCATAGGATAGCAGGGATTTTATCATCCTAGTCGTCCTTGTTGATATTTTCGATTTTAGTTAATCCCTTCATAAGTGTTTTATTGAATGCTTTGATTGCACCATTCGAGTGGGGATGATACGTTGAACTCTTATGATGGTTGATCATAAATTCTTCCGGTAATACTAATATAGTCTTATTGATATAAAGGGTTCCCTTGCCAATGATTAATGTAAGGGGACATCCAAACCTTGTAACAATGTTTTCATATATGAACATTCCTACAACTTCACTCGAATAGGTTTTGATAGGTTCTGCTTCAGCCCATTTAGTAACATATTCTATTGCAATGATTATACATTGATCTCATGTTCGTTGGCAAGGTACCGGGAATGGTTCGACAAAGTCGATAGCCCAAATCTCAAGTTTTAAACTCGGGTTCATAGATATTAGTGGCATTTCGTTCTGCTGTAGAGGTCGACCCATTCACTGGCATTTGCCATTTTTACTAATATAAGTTTTGCAATCTTTGTTCTATGTCAGCCACCTTAACCAAGATTGTAGTATGTTCTTTATGGTTGTGTCAACATGAAAATGTCCTCCTATTAGTAGAATGTGCTTTGTTGATAATAACACCCTTCTCATGGTCGAGCACACACCGATGGAGTATGTCATCATGTCCTAATTTATAAAGGAACCCATTGATTAGAGTATATGGTGTTGCTTTCATGGTTAAGATTTTCTTTTTTCTGTTCTGATGTTCCTTCTTGAGCTTGTCCTTCTTGTAATAATTGGGAAATGAACCCATTGATTAGAGTACACAGTGTTGCTTTCATGACTAAGATTTTATTTTTATTTTCAGAGGTTCCTTATGGAGCTTTTCCTTCTTGTAAGAATTGGGCAATGTCTACCAACTCAGTCGATGTTAGGATATTTAGACAACTAGGAGTTAGTTAAGATCAACTTGTGTAATATATCCGTTAGGGATAGTGTGTTTCTTTAGTATGCATTTGTAATACTTAATTCGACGGTCACAATATGTTCCCGACATAGAGTGATCCGACGACTGAACTTCTCTTAGATCAAACATAACCTTGATCCGTGGCTTAACACCCGATTGGTCCATGATCTCTATTTAAAGAGCATGGAGGGTCATTGTTTAGTTGATCGATTATGAGAAGCGCATTTGTAACTTTCTTTCTTTTCATAATAAATTGTCCTGTAGATGTTATTTGGCTGGGGCCGTGGAGTGTTTCCCTCAAGAGGGTTTAAACCACGTCAAAACATTAGTGTGTTGATCTATGATCTGTTTGTGTGAAGTGGTTTCTCTTGGTGTTCGGTCCTTTGGTAGTACCCTATGTACCCGAACATGGTATCAGAGCTTTTATGAAGTGTCGCTTCTAGTTATGATCTAGATCTTGAACTGTTGTTGCCGAAACTCGAAAGGGTTTCTAGTTATAGTATTTCTGTACATTTTTGGGCTGTGGGAGGTGTTCCATTGCATCCGGAGTGTCGTTTCCTTTGATAAATAGTTTTCGTTTGATCGAAAACGGTTCCCAGTTGCTCCAGAAACGCATATTTCATCAGATCTTAAGGTATAATGTTACGGTGACGCATTTTTTTTATTTTCTGTTTTAAAAGAAAAAATCTCATATTTTATCATTTTTTTACTGTTAGATTTTTTTTTGGGTTTGGATTGTTGCTTTCCTGTCTGCGTATGCTCTTTGCCATGCACCTTGAGCGATCTCGACAAATCAGAAACAGAAAGGGAAAGGGTTTTTCTCGGCTGCGTATGCTCTTTGCTGTGCACCTTGCGCGATCTCGGCAAATAAAAAACATAGAGAAAACGTAGACTTTTCGGGTAAGCTAACAAGATCTAACTCCACAAGTGTAGAAATTTTTTTTTATTTCGATTTGTGGTGTGTTCTGCAGAAAAAAGGGCAAGCATGCAAACCGAGCAAGAAGAGTAAAAAAAAAAAAAACCCTTCCCCATTCCCATATTTTACATACCTTTTAATCTAGTTCACTTGGTTCAAAGTTGCTTTATTACTTAATAGGTATTGAGTTCAAGTCTTAGGAATTTAATTTTAAAAGAAAAAGTGCATGCAATTTCTATTTTCAAGTTATTTTATTGTAAAAGTGCATCTCACTTAAATAATAAAAAAAAATAAAAATACAAGTGAGTCACTTAAGTTTTTTTTATTGTTGCACTATTTAAAAGTAATATCATTGTAAAAGTAAAATCACTTATTTTACAAAAGTGGTTCACTTAAAGCAACTTTCTTGTAAAGTGATTGTCAAAAGGTTTATCTTGGGAAGAGGGGGGTTCTTTTTTTTTGCTGAACATTCTTTAGCTGCCACGTCACTATTGGGGACATCTTCAATAGTTTCTTTGTTCAAGCATAAGTTCATCATACATAGTCAATTTTTAGTGCCGTTTTTTTTTAAACCGCCTATTTTTTCGAGCTCTTTACATCTAGACTATTGGTTTCTACTTTTACAGCTATTAATTTATAAATATGGCCGCCCCTTGTGATATTCTACTTATCAGTTTCAACTATTTCTCTTGGAAATCTCGTATGGAGGATGTTCTACGAAGTAGGGGACTTTTCATAATTACCTCAGGGAAAGAAAAAGAACCCACTGATGATGATAAGAAAATAAAATGGGCAAATAGATGTGATGAAGCTCGTGGATTGATTGGGATGTCAATCTCTACTGATTTGCGATTCCACATATTTGGAATTGATGAACCTGATGCTGCTTGGGACAAGTTGGAATCTGTGTTTGGTAAACACAATGAAATTCGAGGTCACCAACTCGAAAATGAGTTGATTTCTTTAAATCCAAGTGACTTTTCATGCATTCAAGATTATTTATCTAAGTACAAAACTCTTAAACTCTTATATGCAGAATGTAAGATTGAGAGGGAAGACAAACAATGCATTTATCATATTCTTTCCAAACTTAGACCTGCATATTCTGTTTTTATATCTACATTTTACTCCATGAAAGCATCCTTGAATACAGCTAGTTATCAAGAGCCTAGTCTTGAATCCTTTTGTGATTCCTTGATTAGGGAACAAGATAAACTCATTCATCTTGGAATAATCAACAATGCAGATACATCTGGGAAAGCCTTATTGTCCCAACAGAAAGAAAAGCCCAAGCCTCCTAAGAAACAAAATTTTTGCAATAATAAGTCAAACAAGGGTCCCAAACCCTCTCAGTCCGCTCCTTCTTTAAAAAATGACAAAGGATCCAAGCCAAAAGGCAAGAAGATTGAGCATCATTGCAACTATTGCGGGAAAGATAATCATGATGAATCTAAGTGTTTCAAGAAAATGGCAGCCTTGGAAGCAACAATGAAGAAGCACCACATCAGCCTATATTCGTCTTCTGAATCTGCCTCTCATGGACATGTACTTTGTGCTTCTGGTTATTCTTACATGCATCTTCTTCTTCTACTTCACATGAATGGCTCATTGATTCTAGAGCATCTTATCATATGGCTAAGGATCAAGCCATCTTTTCTACTATGCATGAATGTAACACCAAACAAATATTTGTTGGTGATGATAGATCTCTAAGTGTTGCAGGAGCTACAACAGTTCCAGTAGATAATGGTCACTTTAGTAATGTAGTATGTGTTCCAAGAATTTCCTGCAATTTGTTATTAGTCTATCAGATCACTCATTCTGGTGAAGGTAAAAATGTGACCTTTACACCTCACCAAGTTGCAATCAAGGATTTTAAAGATCCTCAACAGGTCCTAGTTACCGGAATTGTTGATGATATTACCAGGTTGTACAAGTTTAACAACTTTGGGTCATCACCTTTCCCTTCAGTTTTTGTTGCTCATAGTGATAACTTGAGCAAACTTTGGCATGAGCGATTTGGTCACTTAAATTATCACTCATTGCAACAACTATGTAAAGAAAATATGGTGACAGGTCTTCCGATGGTATCTTGCAGGGATGGTGTTTGCTCCGATTGTGTACTCGAAAAACATCATCGGGACAGTTTTGACAAACGTGCCTCTTGGCACACCTCGGTTCCCTTGGAGATTGTGCATAGTGACTTGTGTGGTCCTCTTCCATCTGCTTCCTTTTCTGGTTTCAAATATTTCTTAACTTTCATTGATGATTACACCAGACGCACTTGGGTTTATTTCCTAAAACTTAAGAGCGAAGTATTTAACATGTTCTTGGCCTACAAGGCCCTTGTGGAAAAACAATATGGTCATCAAATTATTAAGTTAAGATCTGATAATGGAGGAGAATATGTTAACAATAAGTTCACTACTTTCTGCACTGAACAAAGCATCCAACAACAACACACTGTTCCATATACACCACAACAAAATGGTGTAGCTGAGCGGAAGAACCCGCACTTTAAAAGAAATAGCTAATTGTATGATCCAATCTAAGGGACTAAGTCTTCAATTTTGGTTTGAAGCCATTAATTGTGCAAATTACATAGTTAATCGCACCCCCACTAAAGCATTACAAGGTATAACACTGAAAGAAGCATGGAGTAAAACTAAACCTGATGTAAGTCACTTCTGTGTGTTTGGTAGTGAAGCATGGGCTCACATTCCGGATGAAAAACGGAAAGCATTGCAGCCTAAAAGTGAAAAGTGCATATTTGTTGGATATTCTAAAGATGTAAAAGGTTATAGACTTATTCAACCACATTCTCATGATATAATCATTCGAAGAGATGTTAAATTTGATGAAAATCTCTTGGCCTACGAGCCTAACTCGGCGATTGTGCCATCTTTGGCCTGCGAGCCTAATTCGGCGTTTGTGCATTTTTCTTCTTCCAACTTCCTTGACAGGTTTCCAACTCCAGTTTCTGATGATGATATTGAGGATGAAATTCCACCTCCACCTGCTCATGTTCCTCCAGTTGTACTAGAACAAGTGCTTCCTTGATGGGTCCGTTCAACATGTGAAGCAGCTGGTGATCTTGTCGGTGATCCTAGAGATCAACGTCGAACACGTTCTTAGTTTCAGCGAGCCTCTTCTCTTTTGGCTTAAGTTTCCGAGAATCATGATCCAGAAACTTTTGCAGAAGCTTCAGGGAATCCAGATTGGGATGCATCCATGGATGAAGAATATCGTTCCTTAATGGCGAACGATACTTGGGATCTTGTACCTCTTCCAAAAGGAAGAAAACTTGTTAGATGTAAATGGGTATACAGAACTAAGTATGCATCAGATGGAAGTATTGAAAGACTTAAGGCAAGGTTAGTTGCCAAAGGTTTTTCCCAAGTTGAAGGGATTGACTACAATGAAACCCTTGCTCCCGTCGCAAAAATGAACTCCATCCGCCTTGTTCTTTCCCTTGCAGCCTTACACAACTGGGAAGTCCATCAAATAGATGTCAAGTCTGCCTTCTTACATGGTAATTTACAGGAGGAAATTTACATGGAACAACCTCCTAGCTATGTTCAGAATAACTCTAGCCTTGTCTGTCACCTTAAGAAATCCTTATATGGCCTTAAGCAAGCTCCTAGAGCTTGGTATGCCAAAATGGATAACTTTCTCCTTGACACTAGTTTTTCTAGATGCCATTCTGACCCCAATGTCTATACCAAGAAAATAGGAAACCATCTCATCATACTTGTTCTATATGTTGATGACCTTATTCTTACTGGTAGTGACCCTAAGCTTATAACCCATGTGAAATCCAGTGTTAAAAAAAAATTTGAAATGTCAGACTTAGGACATTTGCATTATTTTCTTGGTCTCCAAGTCCTGCAAACCAAAGAAATAATATTTCTTTCTCAGTCTAAGTATGCTTGTGACCTTCTTCGTCGCTTTCACATGGAAGATTGTACACCAGCCCCTTCTCCCTTCCAGTCTGGAGTCAAACTTTCTGCCACTTGTACTTCACCTGAAGTCGATGCCACCTTGTATCATTATCTTGTTGGTAGTCTCTTATACTTGACTCATTCCCGTCTTGACCTTTCCTTTGCCATTGGTCATGTTGCCCGTTATATGCAGACACCTCATGAAAGTCACTAGAAAGCAGCTAAAAGAATACTTCGATATATTCGAGGTACAGTTCAGTTTGAGATTCATTACAGTACAGGGGGGAAACCTTTATTGGTTGGTTTCACTGATTCAGATTGGGCCGGCGATCCTGATGATCGAAAGTCTACTGCAGGTTATGTTTTCAGTCTGGGATCTGGACCTATCACTTGGGCTTGTAAGAAACAACAAGCTCTTGCTCTTTCTTCAGCAGAAGCAGAATATCGAGCCGTAGTTAATGCCAGTCAGGAAGCTTTATGGCTTCGACAGATCCTTTCAGAGTTTGGATTCGAGTAGCAGCAGCCTACTCCACTTTGGTGAGACAATCAAAGTGCCATCAAGCTTGCCAAAGATTCAGTTCTACATCAATGCAGCAAACACATTGAGCTACATATGCACTTCATCATAAATCTTGTTCATGATCGGGTTCTTGAAGTGCTCTTTTTCCCTACAGATGATCAAGTTGCAGACATCTTCACCAAGTCTCTTACATAAGCGAAGTTTTCTAAACTTCGATCTATGTTAGGAGTTCAGGAACTTGTCATTAATGGGGGATAGGCTCTAATGCCTCCTTCCTTCTCCTAATAGTGTCACTTTTGTAAATCCTTCAATCATATCCCAAGTTGTTCTTACGGGGGGATGTTAGGATATTTAGACACCTAGGAGTTAGTTAAGATCAACTTGTGTAATATATCCGTTAGGGATAGTGTGTTTCTTTAGTATGCATTAGTATGCATTTGTAAATACTTAATTCGACGGTCACAATATGTTCCCAACATAGAGTGATCTGACGGCTCAACTTCTCTTAGATCAAACCTAACCTTGATCCGTGGCTTAACACCCGATTGGTCCATGATCTCTATTTAAAGAGCATGGAGGGTCATTGTTTAGTTGATCGATTATGAGAAGCTCATTTGTAACTTTCTTTCTTTGCATAATAAATTGTTCCGTAGATGCTATTTGGTCGAGGCTGTGGAGTGTTTCCCTCAAGAGGGTTTAAACCACGTCAAAACATCGGTGTGTTGATCTGTGATATGTTTGTGTGAAGTGGTTGCTCTTGGTGTTCGGTCCTTTGGTAGTACCCTATGTACCCGAACAGTCGATACACGATTCCTCCCAGATGATTCCTCCCCACAATAATTCCAATGCTATTGGTGGTTTTGCATTAGGGGAGGAATCATTTTCATGATGGCTGCGGCGTCCAGCATACCAAAGTATGTATTTCTCCTCCCCTTTTAGTCGAGCATGAGCCTCGACAACGTGGCTAAAAATAATCTGGGAGGAATAGTGTACAAAGTACGGTTTTAGACGTTTTGAAGGCTTTTCCCTCTCCTTTTAGTAGATAACCCCTTCCGTCGGACCTCGACGACCTCACTTTTTGAATCCTCAAATTTTCTGACAAGTTAAGTCAGGCAAGTCAAGCCAAGTAAGGCCTCTTATTTTGTTCATGCGGGTGGACTAGAACTTAGAGAGAAATAAAAAAAGCAGGCAATAGGCTTGGTAGGTTAACTGGACTGAAAGGGTATTGAATGAGACGTAACCCTTCAGGGACATAGTAACCCTAGACATAATAACCCTAAAATAGTAATTCTTAAAGGAAGGCTCGTACAAGTAGAAGTAGCAGAGCTGGTAGCCAGCTAGTGAGTGCTTAAGGAAGGATGAAAGAGCGAAGGAAGACTATAATAATTTGATTTAAAGAATATGCGCCCTCATGCAAAAAACCACTTCATGCAAAAAACCACTTAAATGAACTATTTCATGCGTTTTCATTGCCAATATTGGGATTCCTTAATATCCCAAGGTGAAAAGCGTGTGTACTTCCATTTATCTATCCTGCCATCCTAATGTCAAGGGAGTGTCTCAAGGCATAACGGTGTCTTGCCATTTTATCTCTCCTGCCTCGCAATCGCAGGGCAAACCTGTGATTGTATCTCTCTTTTGCCAAATGTCGAGGGAGTGTTAAGGTGCTAAAGATTTAATGTGGTAAAAATATATCTATCCTACCATTCTATCTATCCTGCCAAATGTTGAGAGAAAAGCGTAAAGGCACTAAAGCTTTAATGTCTCAAAATAAATACCTTTAGTTCTTCCCCTCAACTGGATCCTTCCCATCCTTCCTCAGTGCTACCCTAGATAGTGGCTTTTCTATCTCTCTTAGGGAGTGTATGGCTCCTCTATCTTGCTGGTTAGAAAGGTTGCTCATCTCTTCCTTGCAAGTGCATGCCTTTATGGTTGTGTTAATATCCAATTAGGGAAAAAATAAAGTTTTCAGAGTTAAACATGATTTATCGATTGCTAAATTGAAAGTTTTCAAAAATAATTAAAGGAGAATGCAACAATTTAGGCCTTTTAGAGAAGCAAGGGTTGCATCATATATAGAAGCAAGAGCAGCTAGAGATAAGGCAAGTAAGCTTCTGAAACCAGAGCTGGATGCATCTCTTCCACTACGAGATCAATACACATATCTAGATCCATAGCCCGTAGTAGCAGGTACGACACCTATGGTGGGATACTATTTATCAATAGCAGAAGTTTCTGCAGTAAACTATGTCGATGAACCGGCCTTGTTGATCTGGAACCACCAAGAAGCGAGACATGCACTTTATAAAAAACGTTCCTAAGTGACTAGTTGACGGGAATAAATATAGCACCAGTAAAGGGAAATAAATTTAGCTAAGGTAGCCGAGATAAGGACCTAGGAAAAAAACAAATATTGTAGCAGTATCCTCTCTCCTATAAGCTCTTGGGTCATGCTGCATAGGGAACTTATAAAAAAAACATAGTCGAGATACTCTTTCTTGACACTCTACATAACTGGGAATAGCCTCTCTATCATAGCCGGGAATGGCTAACTTTTGCATAGCTGATAATAACCTCCTCATAAGCTAGCTATACTATTTTCTGTCACTTTCTAGATAGCACTCTCTCTTACCTAATGTAGCTAGACTCTTTCCTGTTGGCTCTCTCAGAGTTTAAGACAAGAGTTCAAAGGAGCAAAGTCGCTATCCCGACGTCACTCTTTTCCTAAATAGTCGAGGAAGGAGCGAGGATACGAGCCGCTCACTCTATGAAATAAAGGTACGTTTAGCTATTACCTGCATTGGGCAAGGTTGAAAGTAAAATCCTTTCTTGGGCACGAAATGAACAGGCACTTGGACCTTAACGCACCTATAATTTATTTTTTAGATAAAACGAGAGATACTTCTAACCAAGGCAGTTTTAATAACAAAAAATGGCATAAACTATGTCTGATAAGGGGTAAGAGCTTAAGTGTGGGTTTAAGTGGCTCTAAAAGGAATGAAAATGGTATTACATTTTAGGCGATTTTTAGACCTAATGGCCATAAAAGAGTAGGCAAGTGACCTCGCTACAGGTGAGAAGGAGGGACGGTTGAGAAGGGAGCTATGGTTCTACGGGTGAGAAGCGGGCATGGTATGAAAGCTTACATTATGGGACACATACAAAAAATGAGAGGGAGAGACTGTCTTTTCCACCCAAATGGAATGCTCCTCAATAGCGGCGGTTGAATGGTGGTTAGCCCCCGGTTGAATGCAAACCCACAAATTTTTTTACCCAAATGTGCGTTATCAAGCGCCTTTCTAACATTATCCATCCAAGTGAGAACCAGGTTGCTTTTAGCTTCTTTGAGCCTTATCTGGGTTGGATTCTTCCTTGAATTCTCCCATATAGATATATATTTTTATATTTATTTATATCTGGATAAGATCTTTAGTAATAAGGTATGGAAATCGGGGAGGAGCCTTCTTCTATCTTGATGGTAACAGGTCAATGTAACGAAGGTGCGAAGAGATGCAAGGTGACAAATAACAGACAATTGCCAAAGGGTTAGTAAGTCAGGTAAAAAGGTTAAATTGTATTGCAATATACTTATGTTTGTATGAAAGCCACTTAGACATATAGAGACAAAAAATGCACGGATATGGACAGGACTCCATGCGCAAGCTAGACCGGTTATTCATTTTATTTCGCCTGTAGTGGGCGAGGGGGATTTTAGGGAAAGGGTTTTAATGCAAAGACCGTATGGGAGATCGACTCTGTTCCTTCTTATCTCCTTCTTATATATTCACCATTTTCCCTCCAATCTTCTTAACTCCCATTGGAAGAAAGAAAAAAGCATTATTACATATGTAATATGGGGTGTCCAGTTAGCACATTTGTTTTTAGTATAAAGGGTCGTTCGAATCCTGTCACCTCGATGCAAAACTTAGTAAACCCAAATACGAACATCAATCAACCGTTATTACCTCATCCTACTAAAAATATGCGGTTTACTCCAACGTTCCCAATTGACCATAAATCAAAATACCACTGCCCCCCTGAGGGGATTCTTTTTTATTTTCGCTTCTCTCCTATTTCTTTTTCTCAACTTTCCTCGTCTATCAGCAACCGTAATTGGGCTAATTTTTACTGATTGAGCTCAATGTTATAAAGAGCCTCTCCAAAAAAGAGGTCTTGGTTCATTGCATTACACTATGTGGTGAAGAAGCAACCATGGTGGTGGCAACAATGAAACAGGCCCTAAAAACCAAAAGAGACCTAATCAATATAATAAGGAAGCCCCTTAAATTGAAAGGAGATGCAAGTTAAGGTTCATAACTTTTTATCCAACTATACTGAGGGGACTCAATATTTTGAAGCAACAGGGAATAAAACGTGTTCTTGAAAAATAATAACATTCCAGTCATACATTTAGAGGTAGGGGGGAATCCTTCTCAATACATTTTGAAACCCACCCTACCTATCCAGGTTGGTCGCGGTGCGCTGGGACGGGCATTGCTCCATTAGGGAACTCACTGTGGAGCAGGTCGTGGCCACAATATTCTGGGCCACTTTCGATTTCCATTTTGCAGCGCGAGAGCCCGAGGATAAGGAGGACCATGATGCTCCACTGGTGGTTGATTATCTTGCATTTAGTTTCTTGTATAGCATCTTGGGGGGGGGGGGGCACTGAAGAGGAAGAATACTAAGTTTCCCCCTACCATACCTCTGCCCAGTTCCTCCTCAAGCTGGCTCAGGGAATTTTGAGAAGACAAATATGTCGTACGGATATTTCAGTTAAGTATGAAAGAAAGTAAGTTCAGAAGGAACGAAGAAGGGAATGAGATGATTATTTTTTGTACTATTTCATAAACAGATTATACTAAATTTATGTACACTAATAAATTTTTATCCATTTATTTCTTATATTGTAGTAACGGCCTTAATCATGGGTTCTGAAAAAGACTTTTCATGTCATTCCCATTTAGGTCTGATTTGGCTTCCTCTGTTGTTTTCTCTTCTTCCTGAACCTTTCTTTCAGAGTGATAAAGAAGATGGTACACCTGAATTGTATTCTTCAAGTTCTTATTGCTTGCCAAAAATCCTACTTCTGCAATTGGTAGGTCACCGGATTATTAGAATAAGTTGTGTTTTCCGTAGTTTTCCCATGTTACAACTTCCATACCAATTTGATCGATCCAAAATGAATTGGTTAAACATTATACCGGGGAGCTCGATCTTTACTCTTATGTGTGGTATTCATTCTCGTTCGGCTCTTGGAATCACATCCAGCAGTGGTTGGAACAACTTGCAAAATCCAACCACTTTACTTACTTTATCACCCCCAATTGTTTTCCGTACCTCTATTGGAACGAAATGGTTTCATGTTCCTTTATTAATTGGTTATTCCTCTCCATTTGCATCTCTTTTTCCAATTTTGGTTTCAGTTGGTTTACAAGATTCAATGGCCGAGTAAAAAAAAAGCAATAATTTCCAATAATAAGCCTGCCTAGGGGTTTTAACCCACCTTTTTTAATAAAACCTACCTAACGGAATTATACCATACGAATGGAATTTTGCCATAAACTAATGTGCTGTGCTTGAGAACCTGTAGCTAAATAAGAATGTGCAGAGGCGGTGGGAAGATCAGACAATCCAACATAATTATAGTCTAAGTTTTTTAGTTTTAGGAAGATGGAGCGCAACCAACCATTTTATTTAGGTAGGTGGGGCATGTACATTTATTTGTGCTTATCTCTGCATGCATGGTTTTTATGGTTGATTCTGTTGAGATATTGTAACTTCAAAGAATATTATAATTGTACTTTATTATTCCGGAGATGTTTCATTCCTCCGTAAAGATCTTATTGTATATCCGGAGATGTTTATTCCTCCATCAGAATGTGGTAACTCGGGTTATTAGACTTCCCTAGTGGAGGTCGGCCCTTTATGTGTTATGTGGGTCAAAGGGTTATTAGACCACCCTAGAGGGGTCGGCCCAGTTAGTTGTAGTGGGGTATTTAACCCATTGGTTAAATACGAGCCTACGTGTACTTGTGTAAAATACATATCAGTGAAGTGTATAAATAGAGGAGGTGTGTTCCTCATTTGATACACTCACTCATTGAAGGAAGGCGCATTTTTGGAGGAGAGGTCTGCTACGGTGGAGAAGGAGATCATGTCTTTGGTTTGCATCTTTGTATATTTCTGGTCATCTATATTGAGGAAGCTTTACTGGGTTTTCTACCCCATGAGGGTTTCCCAGGATAAATCTGTGTCTCTTTTGTTTATGCTATGCTTGTCGTTTCTTCAGTGATCCTGTATATGCTATTATTGTGAAATGGAATGTAATGCTGCTATTTTCTGTCTTAGCATATTGAATTTTAACATGGTATCAGAGCTAACCTGAAGGAAGACAAGGTATGGCACAAACAACACTTGCTTTACTTACGACAATTTGAAGGCTAGGGTTTTATATAGCAAAAACCAGTCATCGTAGTACTTTCGCTATAAATCCATTTTGGCGACGTTTTCGGATCTGAAATTGTTACAGGACGAAGATTAAATCTCCAGGTACCTTGTGTCCAAAGGAAAACCTCTAATTCATTGTACTTTGTGATTTATGACCTGTACAATATAGGGTTTCTGCCTCTTCCAGATCTGAGTCAAAATCAGGTGACCTTGGGAAAAAGGTCATATCTTGGGCTAGGAAGCTCCAAATGAAATTTCGTAAAAAGTGACAGGTAGTACATAGTCTATACTATCTCAGAACACTTTTTCAGAGGCCGAAGTTTAACCAGTGACACGTGGAACTCCGTACAAGTGCGCTCTCCTGTATTATCCCATAAACAGGTCACGTTGCGACATTTGGCATAACTCTCTCTCAGAGAATCCAATTGAGGTCAGACATGTTAGTATGGAAAGGTAACAGGCCTAGCTATCTCAGAAAACTTTTTCAGAGGCCGAAGTTAAAACAGTGACATGTGGCACGCCGTACAAGTTCGCTCTCCTGTTTTATCCCAAAACAGGTCACGTTGCGACATTTGGCATAACTCTCTCTCAGAGAATCCAATTGAGGTCATACCTATCAGGATGGAAAGGTAACAGGCCGAGCTATCTCAGAAAACGTTTTCAGAGGCCGAAGTTAAAACAGTGACACGTGGAACGCCGTACAAGTTCGCTCTCCTGTTTTATCCCAAAACAGGTCACGTTGCGACATTTGGCATAACTCTCTCTCAGAGAATCCAATTGAGGTCAGACCTGTCAGGATGTAAAGATAACAGGTCAGGCTATCTCAGGAAACCTTTTCAGACCCTGTGGATCAAAAATATCAGAGTTACACCAGAAACAATCAGGTACATATTTCTGTCAAAATAGAATTATTTTTTGGTACCTTCATTCATGGCTTCCGGAATTTAGGGCTTTGAAGAAAGTTGGAATTTTTGTAATCGGAGACCACGGCTGGATGCTACTCATCAAAATAGAAATTTAGAGACCAATATCATAATTTTTGGTTGGGCAGAAGGCCGGGCTTGATTAGACCCTAGTTCGGGACTTTGATCAGAAAAGTGGAAAATTAGGGCTTCTGTAAAAATGGGAATTTTTGAAATCTGTGACCATGGCTGGAAGCTCCTCAGAAGAATAGAAGCTTAGAGATTTGGATCATAAATTTTGATTGGGTAGAAGAGTGGGCTTCATCAAACCCCAATTCAGGGTCACGTCCAGTGAATCCGGAAGTTTCAAAGACAATTTTGAGGGGTCAAACTTTGGAGATTTCAAAACTGAAGTATGCTAGTTTAATCAGCTCAGCAAGACACATCCTTCCATCCATTCAGAAGTGTGAAAGTCAAATATTGAATTTTTAGAGTTTCGCTAGCAAACACTAATCAAGCTTCAGATCAAGTTTCAGGGGGAGTTGAGGCTAAAACCTTACATAAGAAGACTACAAAAAGTCTCGACAGGTATGACTTAAGGAGGTTCAGGTATGCCTTGAAATCTGATTCTTGATTAAGTTCATAATGTGTTTGTCTTCATGTTAGTTATTAGTACAATCTTGATTAATGTTATTAATTGTCTTATCACCCTAGTAACAATATGAATGCATGTGAATGATTTGATTAGGGCTATATGATTGTACTTATGCATTATGGTGTTGTGTGAGGTTGATGTTGTCTGCTAACAAGACACAGTTACATTACAAAAGACAAATCAAGTTCCATGACCATGACAACATGAAGACAAAGACTCACGAGGTATGTATGACTTTTTTATATTATGCTTAACCTATGAGACATGCAGGTTCTAGCTCAGGATCTCTAAATCATTGAAGAGATTGTTTAGGTGTGTTGTACATAACCAAGTAGGTATACTAATCCAGGTATGTTTCCC
Organism: Larix kaempferi; assembly: GCA_027924585.1. NCBI lineage: Eukaryota > Viridiplantae > Streptophyta > Pinopsida > Pinales > Pinaceae > Larix > Larix kaempferi. The sequence continues at coordinate 574,581 of BSBM01000693.1, read as the reverse complement.
ATGAATCTTACCTTGTGTTAAGATCCCTCATATAAGTATACTTGGAATGATTGGTTATGCTTATTCATAAAGTTAGTAATCAAGGGATTATGCATATTATATCTTTTATCTTGATTGATGATATGCATGAGTAAAAGAAGACTTCCCTGAAATCTTGAATACTAATGTTTATTAACTATAATCATGACTATACATTTTCAAGATTATTTAGTACTATAATGTTTTGATAGCATTTAGAATATACTAATGAGTGTATGTTTGTGCATGAGATCATGAGGATGACTCTTGAGCATGCACAGTGGTACAGAATGAATAGAAGTTCAAAAGACATACAGAAGATCAAGCAGGAGGCAACCACACAAACATAAAAGATAAGTATTTGAGTTGTTATTTGAAATAGTAATGATATTGCCTGTAATAGGTTGTATGCATATTTGTATTCCTAGAATATATAATGCTGAGTATAAACATTCATAGAGCATTGAACAGTATACTACTAATGTGCATATGATTGGTAAGTTGGACAAACATTCCATTGTTGCTTGTCTAGAATGAAACCTCTTTGCTGACATGCCGAGAGCTGTGCACACTCTCGATAGTATGTTCTGGTAGAGATGGAAGGCATCTAGATAGCCACTGTATGCATACAAGATATGGGAAAGTGTTGTGCCAAAGTATTGGTCAAATTAGTTGCATAACTATGTAAATGATATCTGTATGCATAATAGGTTATTATGTCAATATGATTTGATGATTATGAAGTATTACTAATCCTGTACTTAATTTTGATTTGTAGGGAAAATCATGATGAATGATGAACAAGCGATGGATGTTCAACAAAAGGATTTACAATTCAAACACACTATAGAAAGCTTATGGTTAAGAGATTCTCTTAGAAAGAGGAAGAGAATCTTGATGAGATGTTTTGACCATTCTCTTAATAATGTAATCAGGTTCTGTATGGGTTCCCAGGATCGGTAGTCAATTGATGAGTTTAATGATCATCATGGGTGATGTGGATCTCAACCCTTGCTACAAGGTTGAATATGGCTTCTATACACATATGACATGGATGCAAGAAGGAACTCACCATAGAGTTCGAATGACTTTGAGGCTCATATTAGTAGACCCATCTGACGAGAGATGGCACAGATAGATATGCAGAAGATCACTCAATGCTGAGTGTGAATAATGGACAATTGACAGCTTCATGACAAAGCTTGGGCTTTACCAGAAGTAAAGCTGATCCTAACCTTTACCTAAAGGTTGTGGATGATAAACCTATCATACCATTATTATGTGACGATGATCTCTTTCTGACAAGGAATGAGAAACAGATCATGAAAATGGCTGCAGAAATAAAAATGAAAGATCTCAGATTAATGCACTACTTCTTAGGTCTAGAAGTATGGCATGATCCAAAAGGAATCTTTTAAATCGAGATAAGTATGCTGTGAAGTTTCTAAAAAGATTTGATATGTTGGAGTGTAAAGCCATGGCCACTCCCATGGACTCCAACTTGAAGTTATTAGTTAATAACTCATCGGATTTAGTGGACCTAACCCTATATAGACAAATCATTGGGCCAATGATGTATTTAACAAATACTAGGCCAGATATATGCTTTGTTGTAAATACCGTAAGTCAGTATCTAGTAGAACCTAGAAAGGTTCACTTAATAGCTACAAAGCATGTAGTGAGGTACCTAAAAGGTACTTTAGATTTTGGTCTATATTATCCTGGAGGTCTTAAACTCCGTTTACATGGTTACTCAAATTCTGATTGGACAGGAAGTGTCTCAAACAGAAAGAGTACTTTAGGTGGATGTTATAGTCTTGATTCTACCATGATCTCATGGTTTAGCAAGAAACAATCTAGTGTGGCTCTCAGTACTACTGAAACAGAATATATAGCTGCCTGTTCTGCTAGCTGTGAAGCAGTATGGCTTCGGAAACTTTTATCTGGAGTGTTTGACTTAGAAATGGACCCCTCTGTGATTATGTGTGATAATCAAAGCTGCATGATAAGTCAAAACACTTTGAGATCCGATACTTCTACGAGATATGGTGCAGAGAGGAGCTATCAAGCTCGAGTATATAAGCACTAAGGATCATTTTGATGATTCCTGACCAAACCTCTGTCTCGAGTAAAGTTTGAACACTTCCGAGACAAGCTTGGTGTAGTTTAGAAGGACCCTCCTCGAAAGGGGGAGTAGCGCAGTATCCGATAACAAGTCTATCTCATCAATGATGAGGTTATCTATTTACTGCACTTAGTTACCTAGAATTATTTAGATTTAGGACTCTTATATTCTTTATTTTTATGATTAGATGTATACATACTTTTGATGATAGATGTATACATGCTAGATACTTTTGATGATGATACATGTTGTGGTTATACATGTTGTGGTTATACATGCTTTGATGATGATGATACATGTTGTGGTTATACATGTTTTGATGTTGATGATACATGTTTTGATGATGATGATACATGTTGTGGTTATACATGTTGTGGTTATACATGCTTTGATGTTGATGATACATGTTGTGGTTATACATGTTTTGATGTTGATGATACATGTTTTGATGATGATGATACATGTTATGGTTATACATGTTTTTAATATTGATGACACATGTTGTGATGATACATGTTATGATGATGAGGATACATGTTCTTGATGAACATGTGAGGGGATTGGATCATCCCTGGACTTTCAGTCCTAAAGAGAACCGTAGACGTGAGGTCTCCGAGAATGAAGTCCTTAGTGGACAGTTGAGGGGATTGGATCATCTCTGGACTTTCAGTCCTAAAGAGAGCCGTAGACGTGAGGTCTCCGAGAATGAAGTCCTTAGTGGACAGTTGAGGGGATTGAGATCATCCCTGGACTTTCAGTCCTAAAGAGAGCCGTAGATGTGAGGTCTCCGAGAATGAAGTCCTTAGTGGACAGTTGAGGGGATTGAGATCATCCTTGGACTTTCAGTCCTAAAGAGAGCCGTAGACGTGAGGTCTCCGAGAATGAAGTCCTTAGTGGACAGTTGAGGGGATTGGGATCATCCCTAGACTTTCAGTCCTAAAGAGAGCCGTAGACGTGAGGTCTCCGAGAATGAATTCCTTAGTGGACAGTTGAGGGGATTGAGATCATCCCTGGACTTTCAGTCCTAAAGAGAGCCGTAGACGTGAGGTCTCCGAGAATGAAGTCCTTAGTGGATAGTTGAGGGGATTGAGATCATCCCTGGAATTTCAGTCCTAAAGAGAGCCGTAGACGTGAGGTCTCCGAGAATGAAGTCCTTAGTGGACATTTGAGGGGATTGGGATCATCCCTGGACTTTCAGTCCTAAAGAGAGCCGTAGACGTGAGGTCTCCGATAATGAAGGGATTGGGATCATTCCTGGACTTCAGTCCTAAAGAAGAGCCGTAGACGTATGTCTCTGATAATGAAGGGATTGGGATCATTCCTGGACTTCAGTCCGAAAGAAGAGCCGTAGACGTATGTCTCCGATAATGAAGGGATTGGAATCATTCCTGGACTTCAGTCCGAAAGAAGAGCCGTAGACGTATGTCTCCGATAATGAAGGGATTGGGATCATTCCTGGACTTCAGTCCGAAAGAAGAGCCGTAGACGTATGTCTCCGATAATGAAGGGATTGGGATCATTCCTGGACTTCAGTCCGAAAGAAGAGCCGTAGACGTATGTCTCCGATAATGAAGGGATTGGGATCATTCCTGGACTTCAGTCCGAAAGAAGAGCCGTAGACGTATGTCTCTGATAATGAAGGGATTGGGATCATTCCTGGACTTCAGTCCAAAAGAAGAGCCATAGACGTATGTCTCTGATAATGAAGGGATTGGATCATTCCTGGACTTCAGTCCAAAAGAAGAGCCGTAGACGTATGTCTTCGAGAAAGAAGGGATTGGATCATTCCTGGACCTCAGTCCGAAAGAAGAGCCGTAGACGTATGTCTTCGATAATGATAGGACTGGATCGTCCCTGGACTTCGGTTCAAAAGGTACATGACTGGTTTACATCATCCTTTGATGATGCTGATGATCGTGGGATGACGATGCTGATGATCGTATGATGACGATGCTGATGATCATGCGATGACGATGCTGATGATCGTGTGATGACGATGCTGATGATCGTGCGATGATGATGTTGATAATCGTGTGATGATGATGTTGATCGTGATGCTGATGATCGTATGATGACGATGTTGTTGATCGTGTGATGACGATGCTGATGATCGTGTGATGATGATGTTGATCGTGATGCTGATGACGATGTTGATAATCGTGTGATGATGATGCCGATGATCATGTGATGACGATGTTGATCATGATGTTGTTGATCGTGTGATGATGATGTTGATCGTGATGCTGATGATCGTATGATGACGATGTTGTTGATCGTGTGTTGACGATGCTGATGATTGAGTACTATCAACTCTGATGATGTTGATGTTCCAGTATTGAAGATGTTCCAGTAACTGGTTGAGTTACTGATGATGTTGAGAAAGCTTCCAATGATTTATAGATGTATCATGTATGATGTTGATGACTCCTTGCTCGTGCAGGTGCTGTTATAATATCCTTCTTGTTAAGGGGGAGTGTTGAGATATTGTAACTTCAAAGAATATTATAATTGTACTTTATTATTCCGGAGATGTTTCATTCCTCCGTAAAGATCTTATTGCATATCCGGAGATGTTTATTCCTCCATCAGAATGTGGTAACTCGGGTTATTAGACTTCCCTAGTGGAGGTCGGCCCTTTATGTGTTATGTGGGTCAAAGGGTTATTAGACCACCCTAGAGGGGTCGGCCCAGTTAGTTGTAGTGGGGTATTTAACCCATTGGTTAAATACGAGCCTACGTGTACTTGTGTAAAATACATATCAGTGAAGTGTATAAATAGATGAGGTGTGTTCCTCATTTGATACACTCACTCATTGAAGGAAGGCGCATTTTTGGAGGAGAGGTCTGCTACGGTGGAGAAGGAGATCATGTCTTTGGTTTGCATCTTTGTATATTGCTGGTCATCTATATTGAGGAAGCTTTACTGGGTTTTCTACCCCATGAGGGTTTCCCAGAATAAATCTGTGTCTCTTTTGTTTATGCTATGCTTGTCGTTTCTTCAGTGATCCTGTATATGCTATTATTGTGAAATGGAATGTAATGCTGCTATTTTCTGTCTTAGCATATTGAATTTTAACAGATTCTTGTAGGTAAGTAGAATGAATATAGAAAGGGGTGTTCGGTGAAGCGGTTGGATTTGAAAGGTAGGGCTGATGGTGAATAAAGGTTGGAAAGGGACAAACAAGCTTGGTCAAAGGAATCCACACCATTCTCGCTTTATTATATAAATACATCCACGGATTCTTTATTCCACTTAACTCCACCCTCGAGTATATGTAACTAGCCTCCCCCCATAAAGAAAAATACCTTTATTATATGACAACTATAACTTATCCAACTTATCTGGTAACTAGCTCCACCGAGAAGTTTTATCGTCCTTTAAATTGAATAGGGGGAGGTAACTTTACATTTTAGGGTAGGGGGCGGCAGAAGGAATATCCTGTAGGCTTGTTGCGCTTCTTCCCAGAGATATCTCCACCTCGAATTTTCCTTTCCGCTTGCTTTTAAACTGTTCATTATAAAAGGTCTGGCATATAGATTTAAGGTCTTAATTTCATCTCCTTGCCCCCTCAAATAATAACCTGTCTCTTCCGGGGGTGAGCAGAAATGCACACACAAAAATGCCGATTAAATTTCCTACTATTAGAATAAGTGGTTTCTTCCCCTATCAAATTAGTATCTTCCGTCCTTTCTATATAAGAAACTTCACCCAACTCTTAATTAAATCCCTACAGGGATAAAAAAGGAATAGCTTTCCATCACCATGTTTCCTAATAAAGCAGATATCCTTATATAGTAGCAAAGTATTAGGGGGGGTGGGACTTAAGCGAATGGATCTTTCCTACTATAGCAACATGTACTTTAGAACCTGAATTCACCTAAGAAACCCCTTTCCCTATTATTGTAGGCATTGCTCTAACATATATAAGATGGATCAATAGGAGCAGATTTATTAAAATGAGTGCAGTGAAGTAAATAATAGGGAACACCCCGTATATTATTATTTAAGCGCTACAAATATGGGTTGGTTGGGGGCCTTTTATGGGATAATTGGAGAAGACTGGTTGTAACTTTATAAGGCCAAGGTGAACTGCTATGAGAAGAGGGTTTAGCGCGTGGATGACGAAGGAACAATTAAAAGAATTCAAGGATAAAATATTCCTGTAGCAGTCAGACAGATATCAACCAGGAAAGTCAAGCGTAGTGTGCATGAAGGTTGTAAAGGATATATTATTCATGTAACTAAAGCCACAAAAAATAAAGCATGGGAGCAGAACAACTACCCATAATAAAGAAATTTCTGGATGTGTTTTTAAATAATTAATGGGGCTGCCACCAAACCAATAAATTAATTATAAATATAGACCTAATGCTCAGGGAAACTCCAATAAAAAAAGAAACATATAGATTGGGGACTAACAAGCTGGGTGAGATAAAGATGCAATTGCAATAATTGCTATACAAGGGTTTCATACACCATAGTTTCTCACTTAAAAGAGCTACCATGTTGTTTGTTAAGAAGAAGGATGGGACCCTTTGGATGTGCATTGATATAATATTTAATAATGTAACAATCCACACACACATATATATATATATATATCCCTTACCCATAATTGATGACCTGTTTTATTAGCTAAAGGGGGGGAGGACATTCTCCAAACTATATTTAATATATGGACATCATCAAATAAGAGTCGAAGAAGATCACATACCGAAAACTGCTTTAAAAACTTGATATGGGCATTATAAGTTTCTAGTCTTACCTTTTGGATTTATGAATGCCTCTATAGTTTTCATGAGGTTCGCAAATGATGTATTCTGTAAGTATTTGGATAAAATTGTGTTGTTATTTATTAATGCAACCCTTCCCAGTTTTACCATTGCTCAAGGCTATTGTCGGGAAAGAGCTTCGCACTGGTATATTCTAGGAAGGAGATCAAGGAGCACCAGTAGCATCTCCGCCCGGTGTTGTAAAATTGCAAGAGCACCAATTGTATGCTAAGCTAAGTAAGTTATAATTATTCAAGAAGGAAATAGAGTATCATGGGCATATAATATCTGAAGAAGGATTGAAATTGGACCCCAAAAATATAGAACCATATTTAGTGGGCCAACCCCAAGGAATGCAACAGAGGTAATAATTTTTCTAGGATTAGTTGGCTACCATCAAAGGTTTTTCAAAGGATTCTTTAACATTGCAGTCCCTTTATAAAAATTGTAGGGAAAGGAGTTAAGTTTCTCTGGACAACACTACATGAGGAAATATTTTAAGAACTTTAGGGAATTCTCATGACATCACTTGTTTTTTTACTCCCTTATTTCTACTATTTTTACAAGGACTTCCTTGTTAGCACCAATGTAAGTAGGGAAGGCATTGAAGGAGTACTCATGCAAGAAGGGAGATGAGTTATATGAATCAAGGAAGTTTAATGTTCATGATCAAAATTACTAAACTAAATACTTGGAGCTCCTTGCAATAGTACATGCCCTGAAGGCATGGAAGAATTACTTAATTTACATAAAATTGAAATTGTGGATAGATAATTAAATTTTTAGGTATTGTAGACTCAACCTCAATTGAATCTTGGGCAGTTTTATTGGGTATAATTTATAATCCATTATGACTATGTCATAGTACACATTAAAGCAAAAGAGAATATGGTAGCAGATGCCTTGAGCTGGAGGCATTAAAGAGTTTCAATTTACCAAGCTCAGTCGGACTTGATGACAGTGATTGGGATGTGATCCAAGGAAGATAAGTGGTATAAAGAGGCATGCCAATAACTTTTGAGGATAAAATAAATGGAAAGAGAAAGAAATCATGAAGTATGATTACTGCCATATAGCCAAAGATGGGTTGTTACTATGGAGGAATTGGATGTATGGGCCAGACCACAGGGATTTTAGAAGGCTAGTATTTAATGAAGCTCATGATACCCCCTATTAAGGGCACTCGAGATACCAAATAAAATACCAAAGTATTAAAAAATTGGCTAGGACTAAAATAAGATACTGCAGATTATGTGGATGCCTAGAATGCAAATATATAAAGGTGGATCATAAAAATCTAGCTTATAAACTGAATCCCCTGAATGTACCATATTGGAAGTTATAATCATATTTATGGAGTTCATTTATTTATGATTCAGTCTGGACCTCTCCAAATAGAGAAACCAGTCGCTGATGTGATGCCTCACCCCCTAAAGGATATATTTTAAAAGATTGAAATGCCAGGATCGAAGCCCATGTCCACATTGGAAGTCCTTCAGAGTTGCCCCACACAATGTAAGGCATCACTATCTACAATTGGTGGGCTTGACACTTTCGATTATAAGCTAATCAATTTTTATTTGGACAATGCTAAGCCAAGATGCCCCTCCTACGCTGTGTCCCAAATTCAAGTTTCTTCACGCAGATCCAACATTTTTCGATGTGTGTCGTAGATAAAGGGACGTCGACGTGTGTCATGTCCTTTTCATGTTGGAAATATTTAGGCTCCCTCGAGTTGTCACATTTTCCTGCATATTGAAAAGTGTTCAATGGTCATTCCTTCTCTCCTCATGTAATTCTTCCTATCTCCCCAGTTGTGTTGGAAGGGAAATGCATAGAAGTCGAAGTGGATGTAGTGGACGCTTCGCTAGGCTACAATCTTTTTTTGGAACGTAGATGGTTGTACATTCATTATGATGGCTGTTGTATAATCAGTTTTACTTTTCCTTAAGTTTCCTAACAAGGGACATGTCATTACAATAGACCAATTGTCATTTTGCACACTCGACTCTTCTACCATTTTAGGTCTGAATGTCTCAATGGTGGACAATTCCAAGAAGGAATATGAGAGCTTATCACTGATGGGTACTTTTTATCTCCTTCCACCTAGTTGTGGCCCTAACTCTTCACCTGTGTATACCATTTCATTAGTAAATGACTCAGAAGCTAGGACTATTGGTTCCTAAGGATGTTCCACAAGGAATGGGTTGCTCTGCATAGGGATTATGTGACCTTTATATGGTTAAAAATGGTGGCACTCCTTTAATGGCTACTTAAAATATTCCAGTTTTTTTTAGGACTTCCTGTTTTGTTTCTACCTACTAAGGAGGACCTAAAAGGTTATATTGCTTTTAAAACAAGCACTTCGAGTCAAGAGCATCATGAAAACATAGAATCTATTCTCTATGCCTCGGCTGGCGAAAACGTCTCCCCTAATTCGGTTAGTATCCAGAAGTAAAATAAGACTACGAAGAGGAAAACTAAAAGAAAGAATATAAAATAGGGCATGTTTTTTTTATAGAAAAAGCCTCCCAACCAACCCCTCTAAAAAAAAAGAATAAGGTAAGAAAAAACATAACAATAATAACCTGAACAACCAAAACCCTAAATTATAAATCTTTGAACTTTTTAGAGTAGGAAGCGTACATAAATCTACTAAATATAAGATAAATACAAGCATTGCAGTGTAGTCACGAGGCTACCAAATTTTATATGTTTGGATAGTGTTGTAGATAAAAGTCCCTAGCTATGGGAAAAAATCCTTTAATCGTGGATCAAGACAGGGTCCAAGGGCTTCTAGTTGTCATAATTTTTATGTTAAGCAAGCAGATATATAAAAGGAAAATAAGGATAGATATATGTGTGTTAGTATTTTGTATTGTTATAGACTCTTAACATGATGGAAATAGGCTTGTAAGTATTTATGGAGGATATGTGTTGCGTTGTTGTGAATAAGCTCAAAGGACTATCTGGACATTTAGTTGTATGAGATAAGTATTACATCTACTATTGAAGAGTGTTTTTTTTCCAATTTTTTACTATATTATGCTCATGGATGTTTGGTCGAGCCCCGCTTAACGCTACCTCGCCCTCAAATGATCATATGCGCACATGGATAGTTCCATATCCATCTATAGCCAGTTGTATGAGCTCGTGACATATATGGATTAGACAAGGGGTCTGAAGATGCACCCCACACTCTTAATGAGTTTTTAATATAACCATGTTCGTCAATAACACCCATCATTCTTATCCATAAATAGAGGTCGAAATAAAGAAAAAGGATTTTATAGGGGGAATCATATTCTTTAGAAGAATAAGGTCAGCAGATTCTTCAGATCAAGAATATCCAATTGTTTATCGGGATGTTCCATATTCCATAGAGTAGGTTGTTGACCTTTCGTATCCATCCACCACTATGTAGTAGTAGTAGAGTAAAACAAGGTGGGGTGGTCAAAACGAGATGCAAAGAGTTAAAGATGCATATTCTCTAGGTGATTTAATTGGTCAGAATGACCTATGCCAGTGCATGTGAATTACTCAGTTTAAGTCTAGAGAACCTCGATCCCTTCTTTGTAGAGATCTATGCCCAGTTCCATTATCGATGGATGCCCAGCTCCCATTCAAGTAACCACCTCTTTCTTTCCCATTAATCAGGCCTTGTTGCATAAGTGTTCTCTTTGAATTTGGTTTGAGTGTTCCCATGATGTTCCATTTTCACATGTGCTAACTAGTGTTCCATCACGTGTTTATGTAGTTACGACATTCTCTATTCCCATTAAATGTGTTTTATCGTCTATTCCAAGAGGTTTACTTTCAACAATACATATTTTTTTTGTTCCATCAATTGTTTTTAGGATAGTAGTTCTCTTTCCAATTGTTCCTACGATGTTCCTACATCCACGTGTTCCAACACGAGCTCCTGTTCACTTGTGATGTTTCATTAGCAAGCAGTCTTCTTTAGTTCGTGCTGGTGTTTACATGGATCTAATCTCCATCTCTATCTTTTAAATGTACGAGGTCAACTCCAACCTGTGCTTGCTTCTTAGCATCACAACCTAGAAATGGTAGTTACAATGCGTCAGTGCTTTCTTTGCGAGGTAAAGCGAGTCCATCCTTTATGAACCTATGAATCAATCGGAGATTAATTGATCGATCTTCTATCCAAACTAAAACCTTGCCCCATATAGATGGGGATATTAACACAACTACATGCTATATTGATAAAACAACTGCCTATTAACACCATATAGATATAATATTGAGACAATGTATAGAGATTACTACAACTAAATGTTGATACAACCACTCACTATTCACAAATAAACATTGATAATTGCATTTCTATATAACGATAGATTACCATGATTCCATTACTCTTAAAAATGATATATAAGTATATGAAGAGGACTCTCACTTGATCGGCTTGATGAAGACATTTAAGTTGACAACATATATGACCTTATAACACCGCAAGCAAAGGCACTATAACTTAACAACTTGGTAATGTAGATGGACAAAGGTATCCACAGTGACTAGTGTGTTACGAACAATGTGTTTGCAACGATAAAACATCGAATCCAAATAGGAGAGGGAAAGAGGGGAAGGAAATAAAAAAAGGAAAAACCAAAAATATTTTGTATTTAAATTATATGAGTAATGATTTACAAGAGTTCTAGTGAGTTATAAATACTCATTCCCTGGTTATGAGGGCGTTATTTTTTGGCTTTTTTTCCATAGGACAAATTCGTCACTACCTTTATTTAAAGAATAAATGTTGTAATGACATTCAACACTGTATCAGGATATACTGTAACCAAAAGGATGAGTGTTTTTTCCAGTTCTCAATTAGTATACTACTAGCCTAAGAAACATAGAAACAACTTATAAAGTTATTACAGGAAATATAAAAACTTTAGCTCTCTGTCTAATACATCAAAAATGTTTCAGAGAAGCAAGATACTTTGAGAACATTTATGGTAAAACATCTGAGAAAAAAAATCCCTAAAGACCCTTCAACCAGTATATTTTAGTAAAAATAATATTTTACTTTAAAACTTAACCTCTTAGGTCAGACTCCAACTTGATTATAATCTCTAGTAAGCCTATTGAAGCATGTACAACTGACTTGGACAATCCGTAAAAGAAATTCATTTAATTCCCTATAGATATGATACAAATAAAATTCCTACATAAGTACCAGCAGCTCCTTAATTCTGCTGATCAGATGGTCCAGCTCCATACTAAGTTTATTTTACTGCCATGTAATCCACTTTATGACCAACTGTGAGTCCCTAAAAAACTGTAGAAAATGAACTCCCTTGTTTACAGCTATCTCTAATAGGAGTAGTAACGCCTTAACCTCTACTGCATTGTTAGATCATATCCCCACTCCACGGGAGTAAGAAAAGGACTGGGACTCAGTCAAGTATAGAATGCCTCCTTCTCCACTTCTGTCTGGGTTTCCTGCTAAGGCCCCATATAAAAACCCCCATGGTCTGGATTTGTCGATGAATGGCTGCTTTATTTGTATAGGGGTCTTACAATTTATATATTTTTTATAGCCTTCGAGAGCATAAACAATTTTTTGGAAGATACCCAAAGGGGTATTGTTCACGTTCTCGAAAATCTGAGCATTCCTAGATTTCCATAGTGCCCAGCAGACTAGCAGTGGTCATGCATTTAATATTTCCAATCTATTGTTCTCCCTCCATGATCTAAGGCATTCCTCAATAGTCTCCCCTCTCCACATTCCCACACCATCATGCATATATACTATTGTGAATTATGGAATTGTAGTTTTAATAAACATTTTATGACATCTGTGATAATTTTATGATTCCCCTACACTTACTTATTCTCAATCAGCCTGCTCAAGATTATCCCTTTTATAAATTAATACTATCAAAAGCATAGGTGATTGGTATGTTTATGAATATTTTATTTATATCATAAGTTTGGGGTGTACCTCTGCGCCCCATATACTCCCAAAATATGTTCCTTATAAACTGGTATTGAGGGAAATTGCATACCAAACTGTTGTGGAGGGGGTTAATTCTATGTTATCTACACAGACAAAGAAGACATGGCCCAAATTACCTATCAAGTTGGGAAAAGTACTTTACTGAACTGGCCTCATGCCTTGATAGAAGCTATTTCCCTTGAAGAACTCAGCTTATGTACAGGAACCCTAGGGATACATGATCCTAAGGTTATTATTGAGAACCATATTAAATGGTAGTGTTTCCTTATTCCTACAAACATAACTCTATTCCTGATGAGCTCATTTTAAGGGTGCCTGTAATATCCCGATTTTGACCCTATTGCATTAAAATTGTAAATGATGTAAACATCGTTATTAAATCATGGTGAGGAGCTCAACGCCAAGGCCCCACCTTCGATTTAGCATTTTATGTATTGGTAATTAAAAATCGATGCATGTGGTTTTTGTGCTAGCCACACACAATAAAAATTAAGACATCCTGTAAATATGAATTTTAATGAAATACTATGTTATGCAACAAGAGATGGGGCATGATTTTACAAGGAATAGGGAGGGAAATATTCAAACCCTTGAGCCAATGGTGTTAAGACAAATGTCAATGAATGAACCCATAAACCCTCAACTACCCATTTTGACTTATGCACCCAATCATTTAATTCTTCCAAGAGTTGGTTGAGATAGTTAATACCTTGCAAATGGGGAGGTATGGCATCCAATTTCGTGTATGGGCAAGCCATCAATCTGGGAAATCGTATTTCTAAGGAAGTATAGTTGAACCTCCCTATTATCGTAGGGAGGTTTATCCAACACCATGAACCACCTACTCATCGAATTATATTTCCATGGTTAGAAATGACACCAATCCATGGACACACATTTCTTCATGACATCGGGTGGTTGGCCTATTTTGGGATAGGTAAAATTACTATAATCTTGGATTTGGTAATATTCAAATATTTTATTTGGTCCTTACTCAGGTTATTGGAATAAAAATATCTCATTCTATCCCTATATTCAATCATATCTATCAACTAGAATGGGCATGGTGAAATGAATCAATTATGTTGTCTAATGAGGTCGAAAGCGACAATCATGATGTTTCTCTTGTGTTTCTCGGCTCCTAAATCAAATTCCTAAGTTCATCCAAGTATTGGTTGAGGTATTCTTGGTGGTATTGGTTCGGGTCAGGATGGAAATTTTGTTGTGGTGGCTGGTTTTATTCAAGTGGTTGTTGTTCTTATGGTTCCATGGTCTGCAATTAATGAAAAAAAGTTGAAAGTTTTAGAAAAAAAAACGTTGACAAACATGAATAGAAAATTAAAAACTTGAAAAAGCAAGAAATAACATAAATACTGGGCACATACCAGGTAGTTGAGCTTGAATTGGCAGAATGCAGGCGTGACCACGCATTGTTTGAGTGTCCAAGCGTGCATATGCGGGTTCACGGGTTCTTTTGTTGCAAAACAACCTACAGACTGATATTTATTTTTTATTTTTTACAGGAGAGCTCATGCGTTAATAGTGTGCATGCTTTAATAACACGTGCAGACTATTAGCATGCATGCATTCTTTTCTTAAATCCAATGTGGAGGTTCAGAAAAGCTGAGTCAGAAGCGTGTGCAAGAATCTATAAGGCATGCACACTTATATTTTAAAGCTGCTCGCACGTTACCATTGCAACACTTTTAGGGAGCAACTTCATGTGCAAGCCCCATATCCTGTAACTATTGTTAAGGATGCATCAATTTCCTTGTACAACTATTTCATTATTTCCTTATTGCAATAAGCAGTCCATGCATTGGTCAATACAAGTGATCGCAAAGACTAACAACCATAGAATAAATAAATGTGCAATGATTATCTGAAAGATTATTCTACAATAAACACTCGTGTGACAGCTTCTGTTGTAGCAACCTATAGTAACAACTCATGTAATATCATGTAGAAACTTCTGTAGCAACTTCCTAATGTCTACCTACTTCAAGTAAAATGGATGTGCAACATAGTCTGTTGCACCAGGGATGCTCCTACATCATATCTAATTCTACAAAACAAAAAATTGAACCAATGTATTATAATCTATTGCAACATTAGTAAATAGAATCACTAATCTTTGAATCCTCATATACTAAATTTCACTATACTTTCAAATTCATGGAGGTCTCAACCATTTCATAAACCAAAGAACAAATCTAGTTGTCAGTAGAAAATTAAAACAACATTTATAAATACTGTGAATTTTTTTCAATGAATTACATTGAACTTGCACAAAATAATATATAATGAATTTGACAAATAATAAAAACTAAAAATCATCCAAAATTAAAAGATAGCATAATCATAAACTAAATTATGATCCATACATCATATACATGATGTTAATTTTTATGTATAACTGAATACAAAGTTAGTCCATTTATAATGAAAACAAATAAAATAATGTATACACTATGTTGTAAAAACAATTAACAAACATAAATATATGCCATGAAAACATGGGAACATGTTTCCTAAGCTTGGTCTTTTTTTTTCCAGAAAGAAAAAGAGTCTCTTGCTATTCATTGGTGAATCAAAGAAACGACACTGTATCTCGTGTCAAAATGACATTACAATTCGTGCTGGAAGCTCAAAAACATACAACTATGGACCTAAAACTAGAATTATGAGTCATAGGAGCCTACCAACATAACATACAAAATAGTATACTGCCGAAACACCAAAATAGGATACAGAGGCTTTAGCCAAGGAAACCAAAGTAACAATCAATGACTCAACATTGTCACAGTAGTCTCTTGTAGACTAGCATAAAATCCAAAAACCACAACTATTTATAAATATCGATTCTATAGAAAAAACAAAAAAGTAGAATCAGTATAAGAAAAGGATCTTCTCCTCCAATAGTTGATTCTTCCAAAAATGACGGATCATAGCTCTGCCTCCTTCCATTTCTAGATCCTTTTTAGACAGAAGGTCAGCCCTTTGGTTGTATATCCTGCTCACATGGTTGAAAGAGAGAGTTTGGATGGAATTTATGAGTGTATTTATTCTCTTTTTATAGAAGGAGAGAGTAGGAACTTGTAACCTTTGCTTCCCCAGGGCCCAATCTATGATTGCACTTGAGTCTCCTATGATGTCAATCTGTTGAATTCCCAAGGAGTGTGCTAAATAAAGAATGCCCCACAAAGCAATAATTTCGGACCTAGTATTATGTCTAGGACCACATCCAAAGTATAACTCCACCCTTTGAACATTATCCAGTATTAGGAGACATCCTGCACTGCAAATACCCACTTGAGCCGCACCATCAAAACTTCCCACAATGCAATTGTAATTCATCACCGGATCACCCTGGTTCATGTTCTTCAGTGGTACAGACCACCACAAAAAATCAGTCATAAACTGTTTGATAAATGCCACAGATCCCATAAAAGAGTAAGTATTATGATCAAAGAGGATCAAATTTCTAAGTCTCCAGACGCCCCAAATGAACTTCATAGGAAAGGAGATCGATCTGCGGTAGTGTACATACCAGTTTTTTAAACATTCGGACAGAGTGTCACCATTCCACGTTTCCTGCTGACCATAAAGTAATGCAATCTCTTCCCACAGTTGTAATGTAACAACACAAGTCGCAAATATATGGTCACAGGTATCCTCTACCCGGTAGCACAGATAGAAAACAGAAGGACCACACCCCCCATGTTTTCTAAATCTGTCCCTATTGTAGATACGGTAAAATGCAACGCCATCCACAGGAAAATTTTCAATTTTTCAGGGATCTCCCACCGCCATAGTTTTGTACACCACCACGGGGAGGAAGACTGAATATAATCAGATGCAATCGCCAAATATTCCTGCGCAGAAGTAACCGAATCATCCCCAATACCAAAATCCCAGCAAAATTCATCAAGTTCATCGAAAAAATAAATACCAGCATGTCTCAAACCCCTGATATATGCATCCCATTCGCTAGCTGCATTTCCAACCAGATTGATCTCAGAGGCACAAAGTCAAGCACAATCATGAGTAAGTTGTTGTCTCTTCATAACTTGGTTGAGGAATTGAAGCCCCATACCACGCAGTTCCTGAACAATATCTAATGATAAACAAGAGTCATTGAGCCCAAGGATCTTGTCCAAACCAATATGAACCTGATAACCATTTCCCACCTACTAGAACAACCAACGTACTAGATATGGGGCAGTATCAACCAATCCAGTCCAGATGATTGAGGAGTTTCTCTTCAACTTTTTATCAGATCTAAGCCAACCAGTGACCGATTTAGGACAAATATACTTATCTCTGATCAATAGACCCCATAAACCTCCATTTGTAAGCCCACGCCATAAGGTTTTCAAGTACAAAGCTTTATAGACCCAAAATAAATTACGGATGCCCCATCCACCAGATGCCCTTGGCTTAGAGATATGCTCCAAAGAAGCTAGATAACACCCCTGGAATTTTGAAGATCCCTTCCAGAGGAAATTGAAAAACATCTTCCTAAGCTTTGGCTTACTAACCAATATGCTATGAAAGTTGGATATGTATAAACATGGGATTGGATAATATAAGAAGAAGTACCTTACATGTACATATGAAATTTAAATTTATGTCTAATAATTTTAGATTGGCATTAAGATAAGAACATAAATCAAAAGAAAAAAAATCACAATAAATAAACTAATAACAATTGTAATAGTGCACAAAAGAAAATAAATGATGATATACATGTGGTAAATTGCATATCAAATCTCATAATTTAGTAAATTGCATATCAAATCTCATAATTGAGTACATTACATATCAAATCTCATAATTTGAGGTTAGATTTATATTTACTATAGAAAATTAAAACTTCATAAATATATGCCTGTAAAATTTTAGTCACTATTTTATATACTTGTATTTGAAGGAATACATGCCCTCTTGCTTAATTCCACCACCATTGTGTTTTTTTTTTGTCTTTTACATATTTGTAGTTTTTTTTTGGGTGTCCATTACATATTTCACTAAAAAAAATGAAAAATAACTTTGACTTGATGATGTATAAGAAATGAAAACAATTTTAAATTAATGTTATTTAAAAAAAGGAAATACATCATTTTCATTGAACATTTTAATGTATATAAAAAAAATAAAACCAAATAAAAAGTAGGCTCATAAAATAAAAAATTAAAACCAAATAAAAAGTTATTAAAAAATCCATGTTGCCTTATTAAATAAAAATAAATAAAAAGCATAAATCAATCTTAAACACAGATCTATCAAGCATTACACTTCAAGAAATTGGATCCCTCTGGGTTTGAGATAGATCTATGATGCTATAACAATTTGTAGAAAGTTCCCTCAAATAGTTTCACCCATATTAATACAAAAATGTATTAATGGAAATCTTCATATAGTTCCATTGCATTAATACAAAATTGCATGAAATGGAAATTGAAATGGCAAAGAATTAGGAAAATGAAAATGGATGGGAATACAAGGAAACCTTGTATAAGTATTATTGTTTTGTTTGTCAATGTGAAACTATTCAGACATAACACTATTAAAGTCATTTATCTATAGATTAAGAAAGGAATTATTAGATACCTCTTAAAATATTATTTTTGCAATAATTTTTTTAGATAGGGAGTTGAAAAAAAATATAAAGTAGGTAACCTAAGAAACTAATAAACCCATAAAAGAAAATCAACAAGTATCATGGACATGGACTCAAAAGAAATAAACACTAAAAACTAAAATAAAAATACACTCTAACATGCTTGGGGGTTGAAACACACTATATCCAAATGCAAGAGTGTAAAAAAATAAATGTTCTCTATTTAAAGATAACCTCAAAAAAATAATGTTTTATACATTATTTTTAAAAGTATAGAGAGGGATGTTGAGAAAAAATGATGAAGATGTTTTTTGACAATTGACTGCAATATAAAAATTACAAAAAATATGTCTAAATTCGTGTGTCCAAGCGAATGAATTGAATGCAATATAAAAAGATACAAAAAATATCCCCAAAATGGAAACCAGAGGAATGAATTGCAAAAAGGTTTTGAAGGATAAGGATCCAATGGAGCCTCTAGCATTGATTAGGGAGTAGTTGAAGGTAGCCCAGGCTGCCTATTATTGTAAAAAATGTGTTTCTCATAAGGTGAAGGAGGAGATAGACACGACAGAGAAAAATAAAGAGCTATGGAACGAGATAGCAATTTTCCAAGAGGTTGAGGAATTCGAGGCCTTGGATGCCATGAATTTTAATTTCAAAACAATGCATGCCATGATTCTTCTCTCGCCCCTAATTTATTTAATGGGGTAGGATTATCACTCTAGTTTAAGAACTTCTATGGATTGTTGGGGGAGGTACCCTCCAAGCTCTCATATTATATGCTATGTATATATTTTTTTCTTGTTAATATAATGTTTCATAATTACTTACAAAAGTTCATGGGGCATAAAATGGAGGGTGAATGAGTGTACTATTAAGGCACTCCTTGTATTAGGTCACCGGTACTATCCAGTTGTGGATACTAGCTTACAAAAGAAAATGCTTAAAAAAGAGACAATAAAAAATATACAAGGATTAAGAAATAAAAAAAAAAAATGAATATAGAAACACACCTTATAACATTGAGTAATGTGAATAAAATAGAGCAATTCTCTAATCCAATTTATTATATTAAAAAAAAAATTATGTATAAAAATTAATAATTTTATAAAAATTACCAATTCTCTTAGTATAAAAAATATATATTATTAAAAACTTATATTATAGTACATTAATATTGTTTAATTTAAAATATAAAAATATATTCATATAAAACTAGATTGTCATAACAATGTAAATAAGATATAAAAAAGTACAATTAATTTAACTAATATTTCAATTTTTAAGATTTTATGCTCATGTAAATTTAAATCTTAATCTCAATTTTGATGATACATCATCTCAATTATTAAAATCCCAATCCAAAATAAGTTCATTCACAACTTATTAAAATATGTATATAAACCTTTTATTTTTATTTAAATTTATAATTTAAAATAATGATAGTTATTTAACATTTATTTAAACTACTCATAAAATTAAACATAATCACTTTGTATGTTCAACATAAGTGAGATAATGAAAATTATATAAAACCTTTAAAAAAATAAATATTTAGCAAAAAAAAAAAGTCTTTTTAATAAACTTTATAGATGAAAATTAAAAAATACCTCTTTCACGGTATGCTGGATCATATAGAGATTTTTCATATTTAACATTTCCTTTGACATTAAAATGGTTAAGGTTGGGCTCCTTTGCAAATGCTTTTTTTTCATGCTGAAAAAACATAACTTGTTATTCTTAGGGAATCAAAGTTACATCGTTAATTTAACCTCAGCCAAGAGTCACCAGGTTCACATACTAGAAAGCTACAAAAACTCTCCACAAGTAACACCATAATACATGTTGAAAAGGTCTTACATACTACCTCAAGTGCTGCCAATACATAGGACTCCCATGAAATGGAACAAAATACAAAGTACAGAATCAGAAACTAAGTACAAAACGACAAAAGCATAGATCAAAAAGCATAAGCACCTAGAACAACATGTGAGTTCCAGCATCAATGGAGACATCATCCAAAAAATCTTCAAAATGCAGTGTATCATCCATCTGTCCCACTGCCACCTTGGATAAATGATCAGCTTCCATGTTAAAATCTCAGTAGATTTGACAGAAGGATATTTGGATAAAGGACTCCTTTAATTCCAAGATTCTAGCCATCCAATGACTAATTACTAAGATGATCTTGATAGATATGGCAGAAGGATAGTTGAATAAAGGACTCCTTTAATTCCAAGATTCTAGCCATCCAATGACTAATGACTAAGATGAAGGACATTTAAAGAAGACTTCCCTGCAATCCAATTGATAACAATCAAAGAATCCCTAACCGTTGAATACCCCAAAGCTTGGCAATCCACAAGATGCCCCATAAAGCCAACAACTACGCTTTTGTGTTAGTACCAGAACCAACAGACATCCAAAGCTTAATGGTATGCCCCAACTTGATATGTAACACCATACCTCCTCCACAAAGACCATCTTTCATGGCCCCATCAAAGATGATGGTGATGACGACGACAACGATGATGATGGTGGTGGTGATGACGACGACAACGATGATGATGATGATGATGATAAAGATGGTGATGACGATGACGATGATGATGATGATGATGATGATGAAGATGAGGAAGATGATGATGATGATGATGATGATGATGATGATAAGGAAGAGGGTGATGACGATGATGATGACGATGATGATGACGACGATGATGATGATGATGATGATGATGAAGATGATGATGATGATGATGATAATGAAGATGATGATGATGATGATGATGAAGATGATGATGATGATGAAGATGAGGATGATGATGATGATGAGGATGATGATAACAATGATGAAGATGATGAGGAGGAGGAGGAGGAGGAGGAGGATGATGATGATGATGAAGATGATGATGATGATGATGATGATGAATATGATGATGATGATGAATATGATGATGATGATGATGAATACCATGAAGATGATGATGATGACGATGACAATGATGATGAAGATGATTATGATGAAGAAGATGATGATGAAGATGATGATGATGATGATGAAGATGATGATGATGGTGGTGGTGGTGGTGATGACAATGACAATGATGATGATGATGATGATGATGAAGATGGTGATGACGACGACGATGATGATGATGATGATGATGGTGATGATGATGATCACCACACGATGGGCCTTGGTTGAGAAAACCTTCTTAGTTTTTTATGGCTAGAATACTTCTTCCCTGGAAAACCATTTCCAAGGCCCTAAGACATGTAGATACTAAGTTCAAAACCATATAATGGCACTTCCATCCTCAATCACAGGACAATGATACCTCAAGAGGCCATGTGTAGTTGGTGGAGGTAAACTTCTTAGCCCTAGATGGATATAAGATTCCTTTAAGGCCTGAGTCTTAGGTCTCCTCCCTTGACCATCTCCAATGCCCTAAGTCCCCAAGACTTGGAGACATAGCACAATGGATACCCCTGTAAAGTCTTGTTTGGTGCTTTTTGACATTGTTCATGGCCTTGGATGTCTAAATGGTTTCTTTATGGCCAAAGGCACGATATTATTCCATAAAACATCATTCCAAAAGCCTTGATCAAGCACATACATATTCTCAAAACCGTTTCATCGTATCAACATCCTTAAGCATAGGACAATGATACCATTAAGAGGTCATGTGTGGTTAGTGGAGGAAAGCATCATATCTCTTTCTAGATAGAATATTCCTTTATGGCCCAAGGTTCAGGTCTCTCTCTCTCTGACTATCTCTCTAAAATGGCTATGGGTTATATGTTTTAAGGGTTGGGTGTTTGATGATAGAGTTTAGGGTTGATGAGAATTAGAGATTATAAGGGTTAGGGGTTAATTTTTATTTAACTAGACACTTTAGGGGTTAGAACTACATGGTTAGGATTATAGGGGTTAAGGGATATATATCATTATGTGTTAGTATTTAGGAGTTTTAGGGGCTATACTAGTTTAGAATTATAGTGGGCCAAGAGTTATGGTGGTTAGTTGTACTAGGGACTAGGGATTGCAGTGACTAGGGACTAATGGTCAAGGGTTTTGGGATTGAGATATAGGGGTGATGGATTTATGGTTATAATGATGAAGATTTATATGTACATGAGGATAATGCGAGTTAGTGATTTTGTGTAATAGTATATCTCCTAACCCTTGCGGTGAAGGAGAGAAGAGAGGGGTGAGGGAGGGAGGAGGGATTGGGTAGAGTGGAAGAGAGTGGGGGGGATTGGGTGGATAGGAAGAGAGAGGGGGTGGGGTTATAGAGAGGGAGGGGGGGTTTACGGAGAGATAAGTAAAATTCAAGGTGTGAAAATTAACGCGTGCACGCTTCTTCATGTGCACGCACAGCAGCGTGTGCACACCACTACGCATGCACGCATGTTTGGATTCAAATTTTTTTTGGAGCCCTTGAAGGTTTGGTATTAGCTTCATATTTCCAAACCTTGAGGCCTCAGTCTAAGTTATGGCAGAACACACCAATTTCCGTAACTTCATGTTTTTCACGCTTAGTTCCGCATATGATCCATTTGTGTACCACTGATGAAATTGCACACACTTGTCGAGCTCTGTGTGTAGATTCTAACTATATATTTTTTGAATAGATCTGCTATTGTTTTCTATTTTTAATTCATTTTTAACTGCACTCATGTCAAATTTGTAAAAAACATAGGTTGTTTATTTGGCCTATAACTTTTGATTGGCTTACCTATTTCGAGAACAGAAAAGAACCCGCACAAGAGTACAAGAATACCTACAAGCTAAAACAAAGAAGTTTTTTGATTATGTTCAGACCATGATATGGTGGACCAACACTCGACCATGTCGTTTTAAGGCTTCACTGACTTTCGTAATTAAAAAATATATATAAAATTAACTTTTAAAATTTTGGAAAAACAGCTCTGCACAAGATTCGTCTGTTTCCTACGCCTCTACAATTTTTTTCCTCATAAATTGGTGTTATACATAACAAACCGGTGGACCAACACAAACATATGCATTATGTTTTAGAGAAAAAATAGCGTACCAATATTATAATAATGACATTTTGGGGTGGTTATACCACTTTTACATAAATAAAAGTTATATATTCCGGAAGGTGATCCGTCTTTCTACGTTTCATCTTTTTACACCTAATTCTAAAAACTTTTGTAGGTACCTCTGATAATTCATTTTAATGATAAGATTTATGTTTTTCCAGCATGCCATTGCAACTAACGTGTCATAAGTGGCTATCATTACCTTGCACCAACCCTGCATTGGTCAATACAAGTGACCTCAAAGACTAACAACCATAGAATAAATAAATGTGCAATGGTTATCTGAAAGATTATTCTAAAACAAACACTCTTGCGATATCTTCTGTTGTAGCAACCTATAGTAATAGCTCATGTAATTGCCTCTAGTAGCTCCTGTAGCAGCTTCCTAATGTCTACCTACTTCAAGTAAAATGGATGTGCAACATAGCCTGCTTCACCAGGGATGTTCCTACATCATATCTAATTCTACAAAACAAAAATTTGAACCAATGTATTATAATCTATTGCAACATTAGTAACTAGAATCACTAATCTTTGAATCGTCATATACTAAATTCCACTATAATTTCAAATTCATAAAAATCTCAACCATTTCCTAAATCAAAAAACAAATCCAGTTGTCATTACAAAATTAAAACAATATTCATAAATATTGTGAATTTTTTTCAATAAATTACATTGAACTTGCACAAAATAATATATAATAACTTTGACAAATAATAAAAACTAAAAATCATGAAAAATTACTTAAAAGGATATCATACTCATAAACTAAATTATGATCCATACATAATATACATGATCTTAATATTTATGTATAATGAATACAAAGTTAATCCATTTAAATAATGAAAACAAATAAAATAATGTATCAACTAGGTTGTAAAAACAATTACAAACATATATATATGCCATGAAAACATGGGAACATGTTTCCTAAGCTTTGGCTTACTCACCAATATGCTATGAAAGTTGGATACGTATAAGCATGCGATTGGATAATATAAGAAGAAGTACCTTACATGTATATGGAATATACATGGAATTTAAACTTATGTCTAATAATTTTGTATATGGAATTTAAACTTATGTTTAATAATTTTAGAAGAAGTACCTTACATGTATATGGAATATACATGGAATTTAAACTTATGTCTAATAATTTTGTATATGGAATTTAAACTTATGTTTAATAATTTTAGATTGGCATGAAGATAAGAACATGAATCAAAAGAAGAAGAAAAAACACAATAAATAAACTAATAATTGTAATAGTGTACAAAAGAAAATACAGGATGATATACATGAAGTTTCAAGGTAGGTAAATTGTGAGTACATTACATATCAAATTTCATAATTTGAGGTTAAATTTATATTTACTATAGAAAATTAAATGCCTATAAAAGTTTAGTCACTATTTTATATACTTGTATTTGAAGGAAGTCATGTCCTCTTGCTTAATTCCACCACCATTGTAGTTTTTTTTGTCTTTTACATATTTGTAGTTTTTTTAGGTCTATTACATATTTCATTAGAAAAATAAAATGAAAAATAACTTTGATGTGATGATGTATCAAGAGTATCAAGAAACCCTGGAATTGAATAATCAGTTGTGAATAATTTATTTTCAATTAAAAAGATATTGCACTTTCTTACGTGATATGAAATCATAATTTGTGCCTTTCCTTTTGTAGATACTATGGATAATGCTCATGGCTACATTCTTCAGCTTGATTATTCGTTCTCTTGTAGTCAATTTTGGAGTTACTACAGTTCTGTGTCCAATCCCCGCAAAGTGACACTGACATTGTGGAATTTATCAAAACCTCAGTAATGCCACTTAGTGTCTGTGACTCTGCATTTTGTCACTTGATATATGAAATCTCTCAATCCCACTTAGATTAGTTGGTGAAGGCGTTCTACGTATTGTGTTTGTGAACCTACATATTTTATATGTGAAAAGCGACATTTTCTTTGGATTCCATGAAGATGCCTATAGGTTTGGTTGTTTCATGCACCACAATCATACACAATATTTGCCATAGAAAAGTCACTAAGGCAATCTATATGCAAAATTTAATAGCCCAGCAGTTGTAGGGAATAAGTTAATAGTCTTCTCTCTTTGCCAAAGTTCCAATAAAGAGGATCATAACCACACAAAGAAGAACTTAAATCAAGTAGAAAAATACTCTACAAAATAGCAGTGGGTGGGGATCAATTGAATTTTGTTGAACAAGACAACGCCTCATTAATATATATATATATATATATATATATATACTTACTTTACAAAATAGTAGTGGGTGGGTATCAATTGAGTTTTGTTGAAGAAGACAGTTCCTCATTACTATATATATATAGATGGCAAGAAACGCTTGAAATAGAATTTAGAGGAAGTTGAATCAAACCAATTCTCTATCTGATAAAGGAAAACCAAGCTACAGTGTCAAGAGAACTCCCATCTCTCCCACACACAACATACGTGAAGCATATTTTCAACAACAACGACACACACAACATACACAAAGCATATTTTCAACAACAACGACTTCGATATCGACTTTGGCGAGAATTTTTTCAATTCATGACACATGTATAGATAATGCAAATCTCAATGGGCATGGACTTGTTGCATTGCAACTACCCTTGTTTTGGTTGAATGGACCAAGTTTGATGATTAAGTAGGTAATGAATCCCAAGTTTTTAGAGATTCAATTGGAGTGACAAATCATACAATTTATTAGAGTAAAGTCATGATTAATGATTGATACATGGTTGTTAAATTAATCTATATAAAGCTTAGTTCTTTATATATAAATATTGCAATCCTCTACCTAATAGGGTTGGACTTATTGGTGAAGAGTGAGTATTTTTCACTAGTGGGAAATATTTAATTCTCGTGGGTTTTTATTTGTAGCCATGGAATTTCCCTGAGGTAGTGATCAAACATATTGTTGTAGATTAAGCTAAACTCTAGATGATTTGCACCCAAATTCCGGTGGTTTTTCTAACCAAAATCTAGCGGAAATTGCTTAAATGGTAGTTTTGGGTTGCTAGAGTTGCATAATCAGGGTGCCCCGAGGGTAATTGAGGTCGTTGTATCCATTCCTGCAATCAAAATTGCAATTCTAGAAACCCAAATTGCAATTTCAGTGATTTCCCCATTGCCAGATTCTGGCAAAACCCACTGGAGAAGGTGCAAATCGTCTAGAGTTTAGCTCACTCCTATTGTTGTACCCAAAAGAGATTATATTAAATGATTATGTGACGAGTGCACATATAAATGGATCAAATCCCACTCCCATGTCCTTCAATTTAAACAATCCAAAGTGGTTAGTTGAATTGGTTATCTCCAATCTTACTTCATATTTTCCTAGTTCCATGTGAACATATATACTATTCAAATCCCTTGGTTGATGCACATTAGTCTAAATTGACAAAATTACTAGGGATGACATCCACGAATGTGGGAAAGCATCCCTTGAATTTCCCACAAAGTTTTCTTTCGAAAAATAAAATATTAAAATAGTCTATAACACTTAAACTTAAATACAAGTAAAGTATGTCAAATATGAGTGTGATTAAAAATCCAAGGTAACTAAATATTTTAGTCTAATAATTAGTAATATAGTGATGTGTGCATTGTAAAAGGAGGTGGTATTAACATCATACATTGTATTGAGTTGTTTATGAGACATTGTTGTGTACATATATACAACATTATTTTTGTACATAATTTATTTTGTTTGTAAGATTATTAACACCCCATTAATAGATGAGCTTTGTTATTAATAATATTTAATAGATTGTAATTATGTTAGTAGAAAAGTGTTAATTACATATATTTATGATTCACCATTATGTTATGTTAATGGATAAGTATTATATATTATTAGGGTTGTATTAAAAAAGTCTTCCTCTTATAATGTTTTAATATCTTCTATATAAATATTGATTTTTTTTTAATAAAAATGATTATATAACTATGTTTATTCTTCTATATTTTATAAATTTTAAATACATTATAATCCTAATGATAATAATTACATAATAATGTTTATTCTTCCATATTTTATTTAAATCGTAAACACATTACAACCTTAATATGAAAGTACCTCAATCTTGATTTTTTATTTGATTTTTATTACACTTACTATCAATAAATTATATTATTATATAATATATATTTTAATTTAAAAAATATTACAATAATAAAATCTTTTGAATTACGTATATGTTTTCCTATAAATGCGCTATGAATTATAAACTATGTTAAAGTAGACCTTACATTGGACATTATAGTGATTGATGTTGTCTTCTCTTTAAGATACATTCTTATTAGATGTTTTTTAAATGTAATCTTTGTTGGTACTTTACATAGTGATTGATGTTGTATTTTATTTTAAGATACATTTTTAGTAGATGTTTTTAAATATAAATTATTATTATTATGTGCCTGATATTTTGTGATTATTTTGGATATTTTTTTTTCAACCGAAAAAAAACGTACTATTGTTATTCATCGAATCAAATAGTACAAAGATATTCCCTCCTCTAAAGAGAAGTTACATCTGCATAATTCACCTCTTCTAAAAAGAAAGAGGTACATTCTATATGAACTTGAGATGAGCCCATACTCATTCCTAATACATCAAAATTGTATAACATAGTAATTATCAGCTTGACTCATATCCCTACAGTTCAAAAGACTGTATTAGTCCACAAAAGGATATTACAAAATACTTTTAGAAAATATAAAGATTGCCGCAATCCTGAACGCTGGAGTCCATCCACTCCTCCCAGGAAACATATCCTTCGTCACCTGTTAATGCTCTTTTTGATAATTCATCTGCCATTCCATTGTGTTCCCTGTAGATATGTGAAAAGGCAATATTTTCCTGCATATCGATCTCCAATCTGACTCGTTTACACCAATGAGAAAGTGCCAAAATATTTATATCAGATTCCTTTGAGGCCCATTTAATAGTGACTCTTGAGTCACCAAATACCAATAGATTAACCAGTCCAAAAATATTGGCACATCTCAGTACCATCCAAAGAGCTAAAAGTTCTGCTTTCATATTACTACCTCGACCACAGTTAAGCCAAAGAGTAAAGTAATGATCCTCATTTAAATATAAAACACCTCCAGCTGCACACATCCCATCCTGTGAGGCTCCATCAAAAAAACAAATGGGTCTATTGACAATAAAAGAAAAAGGTTCAACCCTTCTGGCCACTACCGGTGTATGATTTTCAGAATAGTGCTTTAACAAATTCATGATAGTTATCCCACAAGCCACAACATCTGGAGATTTATCCTGAAAAGTACAAAGATTTCTATAATACCGGAGTGACCAAGATATGAACACCGGAACCTGAATGGTGTCACTGGTTTCTCTATACCAGCAAAGCAATTCATCCCCAAATTCTGTTTTCCCCCAAACTTTAGTGAAAGTGTGTTTTGTACTGCAGAAATCCCATACTTTCAGACCGAACGAGCAATGGAGGAAAAGATGATTGATTGTTTCTGAATTCTCCTTGCATAATATACATCTACTAGGACCCATCCAACCTCGTCTTGAAAGATTATCCCAAGTCTTCAATGTACCCTGAAGAGCATGCCACAAGAAAACTTTATGTTTCAGTGCGAGATTCCACTTCCAGATTTTTCTATACCACCAGTGTTGTGGATAGATACAATACTCTTGCATCATTCTATCATATGCATATTTGGCCGTAACGTTACCAGTCTTCTTATTCCCAATCCACACCAATTTGTCATCATTCTGCGCCAGGGTGATGCCAGCAGCTTCCAAAGATTTAATATAATTATCCCGGGATCTGGAATCCTCATCATATAGGCCCAAATCAGAAGACAGGAGCCACCTCTGTCCAAGATTATTGTGGATACGATCCAAAGTGCAGAAACCATAAATATTCAGATAGTCCAAAATCCTGTTATTTGGTTGCACAGGATCCAAAATACCCACAATATCATCAATACCTACCCTGACTGTTTTTCCATTACCAACGAGCCATCTGATATCTCGAAGGATCCATTCTGAAGTTTTCATCATCCCACGCCATAAGGGAGAGCATCCCGAACACAATGGCATTCCCCGTCTAATCCAAACCACTGGATTTACATTGATATATTTTGCAAAGGATATCCTGGACCAGAGATTTTGGTTGAATATACATCTCCAAAGACTTTTTGCCCTGAGGGCCTTGCTAAAAACATAGATATCCTTTATACCCCAGCCTCCAAATACCTCTGGTCTGGATATCGTTTCCCAGCCAGTCATAACTAAAGAAGCTCTGTCAAGACTCCCACTCCAAAGGAAGTTGAAAATCAATTTCCTAATAACATTAAGAATATGTTTAGGAATTTCAAGGAGAGATAGCCAATACACCGGTAAACCAAGAAGTACGGCCTTGATCAGGATTACTCTACCACCCACCGAGAGCAATCTATTAGACCAATGAGTAATTCTGCTCTCAAATTTTCGTACCAGCCACCACCAATCTTTGATTTGGTAGTTATTTGGTCTTAAAAAGAAACCCAAATACATGAGGCCATCCTCTAAAGAAGAGAACTTATATGGCATGAAGTTTGAAATACCCAGTCTTATATCTGCGTCAACATTCTGGTAATAGAAGGAAGACTTAGAAGCACTAATTTTCATACCTGAAATTCTGCAGAAACAATCCAAAATATTTCGAAAGACTCTCCATTCCGCAACAGTAGCCAAACCAACCAAGAGAATATCGTCCACAAAGATTAAGTGAGATATGAGACAGTCCAATCCCAAATCTACACCCTTCAGTAAACCTTCCTGTTTAGCAAAATGTAACATTCTACTAAGTGCATCCACAATCAATAAAAATAATAAAGGAGACAGTGGGCATCCTTGTCTAATGCCCCTGGAGCATTTAAAGAAGGAGGAAGGAGACCCATTAATTAAGATGGCTATGCTGGCTGATGAGGTACAGGACATGATCCAATTAATAACAAGTGGGGGCATTCCAATTTGGATCAGGATAAGTCTTAAGAATGTCCAGTTCACCCTATCATAAGCCTTTTCCAGGTCAAGCTTTAACAACAATGCACTAATTCTTTTGCTTTTGATAGAATGGATCAGTTCCTGTGAAGCCCCAATGGCATCATGAATTTGTCTATTATGAAGAAATCCAAACTGTTCTGCAGTAATGTGCTCAGAAAGTGCTTCCTTGATTCTTTGTGCTATGATCTTTGTAACCAATTTATAAGCCAAATTGCACAAGGCAATAGGCCTATAGTCTCCAAAGTGGGTTGGTTTGCCTTTCTTCGGTATAAGAGTAACAAAAGAAGAATTCAAAGCACCTGAAGTGAATCCTCTTAACCTAGTATACTCAACCATTTGCAGGAGATCGTGCCCCATGATATCAAAGAAATGAGTGTAAATTTCCACCGGCCACCCATCGGGACCGGGGCTTTTTTCACCAGCAAACAACTTCAGAGTGTGTTCCACCTCCTCAAGTGTGACCTCCCTGCCAAGAGCAGCAGCATCAGCATCATCAAAAAATCTGGGAAAGAGACCAGCAATTTTCAATTGCTCCCTCAGATCACTAATGCCCTCATCTCTATATATATTTTCAAAGTGTTTAAATGCAGCCAATTTTAAATCTTCATCACCAGTACAAATATTTCCTTCAGCATCTCTCAGATCCCAAATTGCATTCATATTTCGACGAGCAGAGGCATACGAATGAAAGAACTTAGTATTCTGATCACCAGAATGTAACCATAAAGCCCTGCTTTTTAAACGCCATACCATCTCCTCCCTAAGTAGTATCTCAGCCCGATGTTGTTCGAGCTGTTTCACCACCTCAAAATCCTCCTGTCTCAGCTATCCCAGGTAATTCTCATTATGGATCTGCTGAATTTTGTCTTCAATGAGGGTGAGATCTTTCTTGTCAGCATCCTTTCTCTTCTTTATCCAGTCTTTTACCACACATTTGAGTCTTCTCATTTTGTTACAGAAAAAATCCAAAGGATTTTCCCCCTCAACATCATCTCTCAACCAAAATTCTTTAACCAGAACACAGAAATCTTCCTCCTTCAACCAAGAATGGTTGAATTTGAACGGAACATGAGAGTTAAATCCATAATCATCAAACTGAAACAGGATGGGCCAGTGATCTGATACCTTATACCCATGGGTCCAAGCCCGAAATCTTTGGAATTTTCTCAATAAGGAATCCTTGACCAAAAACCTATCCAACCTCTTGTGTACACCTTCATCACCCCCCCTTCCATTGCTCCAGGATGGGCTCATATCTGTAGGCACAATATCAATCAGTTCATGCTTCTGTAGAAATCTGCTGAAAAAATCCGCCAGGGGGTCGATTCTGGCCCTTTTCCCCCAAATTTCCGAAGGATATATGGTGAAATTAAGGTCTCCAACGAAAATAAGGTTTTCATCTTGCAGAATACCAGAATCTGAAAGAGAGTCCCAAAAAATCAGTCGATTTGTGTAGGGAGCATAGCAATTGAAAACTGTAAAACTAAGATTAAGACCAATACACTGTCCTTTTAATAGGATCCCCCAATCAGTCTTGAAAGAAAGAAAGGAGTATAACAACGGATTCCAGGCTATAGCCAATCCTCCCGAGAGACCAGAGGCATCAACAGCAGAAACCTCCCAGCAAGGTAAAATATTCCCCAATTTTGTCACAGCATCCACCGCAGAACACATTGTTTCTTGTATCAACACTACACCAGGTCTAGTAGTTTGAAAAAGATTGGATAGGGCCCTAGCCCGCACAACCCCACCCAATCCACGCACATTCAAAGAGACAAAAGACATTAGGTAATGTCAATTATGGGTATCTGTGCTCTAAGACCCATCGCATTGCCAGACGTAGACTCCCCATCACCCTTAATGACTTCATCAATCCCTGAAGATTCAGAATCAATGCCAGTTTTCTTTCTCCTGGATTTCCTGATCGTCACATTTTGAAACTTTGAAGGTAAAGGTAGTACATTGGAATCCTTCGCAGGAAGTTTAGAATAGATGTGAAGAGGTTCCAACCCACCCTCCCGACGGACACTACCATCCCCCAAAAATTCAGAGACAGAAACCTCCAGCAATTTATCCGGGGAGGAATCATCCAAATTTAAACAAGTAGATTTAGGAGTGGATATATTGACAGTCTGATACTCCCCGGAGGGGGGTTCTTCGGAAGAAACACCAGGGCCAGGATAGGGTTGGACAATCTCTGACTCTCCGACCGGATTTAAACATCTATCACCATCAGACTTCCCCACCACAGCCAAAGGTGAAGACAAACCATGTCTCAATTGGACTAAACCCAAAGAGATCCTTCTATTTAAATCAGATTCTTTATCCGTGATATAGTCCAATTCTTCATTAGTGAGAGAATTAAAAGCAACATCCAGGGAAGGACTCAACTTACCAGGAACCACAATCTTCTGGGTAGCTTGCTCCAAAGTAACCGGATCAGAGTAGATAGGGTTTGTGGAAACCCGCTTCAATGTATCCGGGCCAGAGGGAGAATTAGTAATCGGACTATGACAAGCCTCAGTCTTCAGACCAGCCAGACGTGCCGGGCACTTCGCCTTTGTATGACCCAGCTCTCGGCAATGATAACAACGGAAAGGAACCCTAAAGAAATCCAACTTTTGGGTCCAGCATCTATCACCCCATTCAATCTCAATAGAGGCCGGCAACCCTAATCTCACATCCAATTCAACGAGGACCTTAGCATACCTCCTATCAATGCCCATGACAGAGTTCTTATCCACCTTCAAACATCTTCCCACCGAATTAGCAATACCTGCCACTGTTTCCTCCGTCCATATTTCGATAGGGAGAGCAGGAACAAGCATCCATAAGTGCCGAATGCCGAGACGTTCATGGATGGGGTCAAAATCCAGGTGCCACCGCTTCAAATTTAATGATCCCTCCTTAAACAGCCAGGTCCCTTCCAGGATTCTTAACATCAACTCATTCGAGGGAAAAATAAACAATATCCATTGATTAACCAACAGGTTAATTCTCGGCGTGTTCCCCACAATCGGCGACCAATTTGTCTTAACCCATTCCGCAATCTCAACCTTAGAACCGGATGCAAATTCCAGGCGACCTACCAGAGCACGGTCTGCGAGCATCTCTACTCTGTCCAAATGTGCAATAGCAGGTATAACAAACCTCTGTAAACCATCCCTCGCTTTGTAAGTTTTAGATTTCCGTCTGCAGCGAGCTTTCTCACCCGCAAGATTAGGGTTCCTGCAAAAACCCTTCTGCACAAATGGAGAAAACTCGGCCCGAGTATCACTCACACCACCAAAGGAAGGGCTAGAATGGGGAGTATTCCCAGTCACAAGTGTCATAATGTACCTGAGACCGGTGCAACCGGTAAACAAAACACCTGTCCGCATCTGCAGGAAAAGTAAAAAGGTGACGATAAAGAATCCTCTGGCAAAATCCTCCCGTACAGATCCTATAGATCTGGTCCTCAGACGCCACCACTCACAGACGTCCACATCCATCCTCAAACCCCAAAACGTAGTATCCGGACAAATCTGCAGTTCCAAACTGCAAAACCCTAAACGGGACCTCCATCTGAGCTCTGCTCTCCCTGATTATTTTGGATATATTAGCTTAAATCATACAAAATTAAAAAAAATTAATTTTTTAATTTATAAAGTTTCTCTTTGGTTCAATGTGTATTTTTCTATCGATTTTTGGAGCGGGGAAACCAAGTGACGTCAGTCTTCCCGTCTCTACCCGATTGTATATTATGCATTGAATTATTATGTACTATGCATTGAATTGCATACTGCAGTCTATCAGATTCTATTGATCCATTCAACAGACCGCTACCCAATAGTGTCATCCTCGTCACCCCTTCCCCCGTGTTCGTCGACATATGGTTCTCCTACAAGAAGCCGATGACGCACCATTAATTGAGTCGGAGAGCACCAGATTCTTATCAGAACGCAGCTTCAGAATCTCGTTGACTGAGATGGACTTGTCTCCATTGGTCGCCCACACAAAGTCCCCATTTTGCTACAAAAACGAACTGGACACCATGATTGAAAGAACATACTCGCTCTCTTTCATTTCCATGAAACTCAGGAAGGACCAGGACTTGACTCTGAAAGTGAAGCTTTGATAAACAACATGTGTGACGAGAATTGTAGTGGCGTTGTCTTCGTTATCAAGATTCAAGGAGCCAACCATATTCGTACTTTTATCTGAAAGAGAATGCTAAGGAATCCATCAATATTCTGGGAGTTTACAAAGCAGTGGACCAACATGAACATGAACGGGATAGTACAGATTAATCTGCAATATAATCTTAGACATCCGTCCATCATCATATTTCTAACAACTCAACAAACCGAAGAAGCAGCAAAAGCGGCGATGATGGATCACAAAGTCTGGCGTCCTGGATCTACCTCTGCATTTCTGCGTTGGCCGCCACTCGTTCCAGCGCCAGAGATGCGCGGGATAAAATTTGCTTCAGTTATTCCATGCGTTGTAGACATACAATACAAATTATTAACATAGATCTTTGATTTATGTGAGACAATCAATGTTTTCTAGCTCACAAAACCAAAACCAATTAATCTCTTCACAACATATATGAAGATCAATCAGGTCATTGGAAGTATGAATGGCGAGGAAGAAAAACTAAACGGAGAGAAATTTTAAATTGAGAGAACCAAAAGGATTTGGTCAAGATAAATCCTACTAGGAAGACTACTTCGTCGGTCAAATCCTTCAACGACGATATTCAGATGCCTCAACATTCGAAAGACCTGTGGAAGGCTATAAATATTCTTCGCCATAATTTCCAGTATGGCCATGCCAACACATCCTTGTTCCGTTCTGTGAATGGATTCGAGATGCTGATTGGAGCTCTGGATAGGCATTTTGACAATCCGGGGCTTATAAATGTATATGTCGAAGGCTCCGATAGAGTCGAAATGCCGAAGGAAACCTTAATTTGGTGGCGAGATATAGTTAAGCTCATGGAGATTTTAGTTTTGACCTCGGAGAAGCCCACCTTGTCTAATTCTTTGTGTTTTTATCATGGATATAATTTACTTTGAGGGCGGATACAAAACAGACATGGGAAAGATCGTACTCATCACTCACGCTATGCTTGATGATGTGACACTACTTCCATTCTATTGCTACTTCCACGTTATATCTGAGCACTTGCAGAATCCATTCGCGCTCAGTACTTATCTCTCCCTGTGTGCATATGTTACGAATTTGTGTCTATTGGGAGGTCATGAACTTCCGCAGTTGACTAAAATTCCTCCGTGTATAGCAACGGGCACACTGGTCTCTCAGTTGTGTGATCACGGTAATGGATGCATGGCCCTGGAGAATGTTATGAAACTTCTATGTCAGTTCTACGCCAGATTTGGTTTCCTCACGGTTGTGTATATGAGTATTCATCATGTTAGAAAAAATTACGATTTTTTACATGCGGAATAAACTTTTAAAGAATCAAAAAGAATTAATAATGTATGCCGTCAGGATCATACCTCCAGCCATTGATGCTGCTCACACTCTGGCTTGAGATTTTGCTTGAGGCAATCCACTTCTGTCCGATACCTCTTTCGTCCTATAGATCAAAACAACCGTTCCGTATGGCACTTCCAGACTCTGTTCACTCTGGATTGATGGTGTAAAAACTGAAGGAGATTGAGTTAGCGAGCTTGGGGACCAAACATAAGTCTTTATAGCCCAGCTTCCATCAAGCTTCTTTTGGCTATTTGTCAATTGTTCCACAGATCAAGGTAGGGAACCGTTGAAGGAGTTATGGACCATTCCAGGAGCTCTCAATGAGAAATCAGCTATTTCCTTAATCAGTTGAGGAGCTGTTAATATTCGTTAAGAGAGCTTAAATTCTCCCACTTGGTCCATACTTCCAAACTTAATGTCTCATCTTAAAACCCATTGACAATCTATATTAAAAATAGATACATGAATCATGGCGATGAGTCCTCTTAAGACGAGTATTATCTTCCATGTATTACTATGTATTTATTTCTATTAGAATTTATGTGGCAACAATTTCTTAATGAATAAACCTTATGTTTATTCTTGGTCCTATACAGATGAATTCTCTCAATTAAATTAAGGTGCACATAAGTATGAGAAAATCATCACAATAATTAAGAATTTCATTAAAATAACATTGTCCATACAATGAGAAACTACATAATGGAATCAAGTCCCATATTCAATACATGATCCTTGAATTTAAATGGTGGCATGCCTTTAGTCAAAGAATCAACGATCATCAACTCAGTGCTGATATGGTCAATGACCACTTTCTTTTCTTTAATACGTTCCCTTATAGCTAAATACTTAATGTCGATGTGTTTATTTCGACTCTCACTTTTGTTGTTTTTAGCCAGAAAAACAGCAGTTGAATTGTAGCAATACATTCTTAATGGCTTAGAGATAGAATGCATAATTCTAATCCCAGAAATGAAACTGTTAAGCCATACACCATGTAAATTAGCCTCAAAACAGGAGACGAACTCCTTCACAATGGGAGCTATACTTGGTGAACAATCCTTCATCCGAAATCTCTCTAAAATTTTATTAATATAGGTTTCCTGAGACAGACCCAAGATGCCTCGAAATCTGTCTCTATGGATCTTAATGCCAATGACATAAGATGCCTCACCCATATCCTTCATATCGAAATTTTTAGAGAGAAATTGTTTCACCTCATGCAGCAAACCCTTATCAATGGTTGCCAGCAAAATGTCATCCACATATAAAACAAGAAAACAAATTTTACTCCCACTAACTTTCAGGTATATACACTGATCCATAATATTTTCTACAAAACTGAAAGAATAAATTACATTATGGAATTTCAAATACCATTGGCGGGGTGCTTGTTTTAAATTGAGGCCTTAAAAATAAAATTTCATGCTTTACCAATGTAAATTCATGCTTAAAATTGAATCTAATGACATAAAAATTGCCTGTGGGCTAATTTTTCAATTCAAGCAGATTCAATGATTCTTTATGATAGAATTGAACTTCATGATAAAACTATTAATTCATAATTCCCGTGGATAAGTTATGAATAATTTAATATTTTATCCTAATTAATTATATAAATATAACAAAAATTTCTGTGGGATAAAATTTATTATATTTAGTATAATTAATTACAATTAATGTCTAAATATTCTTTATGTGATCCTAATCAATCATAATATATAACATTATTTAATTAGAGATGTTGTGGCTATTCTCTAATCAATAAAAATTATATGGATCACTAGACATTACTAAAATTAAATTGATACTAATCATGCACTTGAAATATATATTCAAGTTGATTAGGAAAAAATCTCAATAGCACCCTATTATAAAACTTTATCTAACATCATGAACTATTAGAAAAATAGCTAACTGTAAAGATCTCGACGGAGATCCAAAGAACAGTTTCTTGATTTCAATTCTTTTATACATGTGCATAAAACTTAGATAGAAAAAGTATCATATTGTAATTACTGTATAAGAAATAATTGTTGGCAACATGATTGAAAGGAAGTCTATTCGCCTGAGCCGACACCTCCATGAATCCAGGTTTGGAATCTATCTGTATCTTTCTTTTTCCCACAAGAATTTACAGTTCCGAGGTCTCTAAAGCCTGGCTAATTCTAATGGGCAAATTAAAATGGTGTTTTTGTATGTAGTTGTTCAAAAACGAGGCTTAGGTTTCAGATTGGACGCAGCGTAAATAGTATCCGCGGGCAGGGCTGGATTCTACAGTCACATACATGGATTTTTATGATTGAATTTATAAAATGACAATCTGCAGTAAATAACTATTAATGCAAGTTCATGAAGGAGCATGAAATCTCTATCGGATAACCAGAAGCTGCAGAATATTTTCGCCCACATTGAGGTTTACATATGTTTTCTGAAAGATATGCACATTATCTATGAAGAAAATATTGCCAGTTCATTTGAGAAACACTCTAGAAAAGCAAAGAAAAGAAACGCATGAGCAATATCCCAATGGATGCACAGCACTCCAAACACCAAGGCAGAGATAAAATTATGCTCTGATACCAACTGTTAGCTAAAATTGCGATTCTTTACATGTGGAATAAACTTTTAAAGAATCGAAAAGAATTAATAATGTATGCCGTCAGGATCATACCTCCAGCCATTGATGCTGCTCACACTCTAGCTTGAGATTTTGCTTGAGGCAATCCACTTCTGTTCGATACCTCTTCTGTCCTATAGATCAAAACAACCGTTCTGTATGGCACTTCCAGCCTCTGCTCACTCTGGATTGATGGTGTAAAAATTGAAGGAGATTGAGTTAGCGAGCTTGGGGACCAAACAGAAGTCTTTATAGCCCAACTTCCATCAAGCTTCTTTTGGCTATGTGTCAATTGTTCCACAGATCAAGGTAGAGAACCGTTGAGGGAGTTATGGACCATTCCAGGAGCTGTCAATGAGAAATCAGCTATTTCCTTAATCAGTTGAGGAGCTGTTAATATTCGTTAAGAGAGCTTACACATCATCCTACCGTGGAGCAGCTTGCTACAAAGATTTTAAAGCATGCCCTCTTGTATTCTCGGCCAGGTGCCCAATTTTTCAAGGGTAGACACCTATTGCTTGATTTGTTGTAGACCTTAAATACAGTTATAGGTTCCCCTATGTGCTCGATAGAATAGAGCCCCAAGACGTGAAGGTTGTGTTGGATTTCACCATGAGCGATTTGGCCACTCGCTACCTCTTCAATGGTCATTTGAGGTTGAAGGATTTAGGGGACGAAATAGTCTTCCTACTAGGATTTGGTTAAGAGAAATATTAGATGGAGAGTCTTCCTATTGCAGTTTGTCAACTTGCATCCCAAGTTGTGATAGTGGTGTAAGACTATGCAGAATGCCATGAAAGAGAAGTTGCAGTGATCAAAGTGGCGCAATGTATATTCGGTCAAACTCAAACTGTGTGTGCAAGAAGTTCATAATTATCTATAAATTATAAACCGAGTTACTAAGTTTTGTATTTTCTGAGTTATTGAGTTTTGAAAATTTCTGAAATTCTTTATTAAAATGGTCATTTTACATTATTCAAATTGCATTTCAAATATGCCATAAACTTATTTATTTATCTACAACTGTTCGTATGTAGATACTACCTTTAGCAGTGGAGTCTTAGCTTACTAGATGAAATAGACTCATAAATATTGTCAGATTTCTGAATTTCCAGGCTATAAGGCTTTTTCTATCAAAGCATACTTCAATTTTTTTCCTTTTGTCATTAGATTTCTCCATATAATCTCTTGATGGGATTCCAGTATGTCTCTGTATTTTGGCTCAAAGTATCTGTATGATACTTTAGCAATACTAGTACTTTGGTTCATAATATTTATGTATGATACTACATAAACCAATTAAGCTATACTAGTACTTAAAGTGTAATTTTGTCATTGTCAACTTAAGATAGGTTAGGCATTAAAACTTGGTCAGTAACTAAATTACCATTTACAAATTACATTATTTCATGTCAAATGTACATAAGAAGAAATTACATTTTCTGTCAATACTCGTTTAAAACACCTTTTCTCTATTTGCAACTTTTCCATTTATCACTGCGTAGTGACATTGCCACTACGTGGCTTTTGTTATTGCAAATAAACTATATTTTATATAATCCTGGAGGTGTAACTTTGGCATTTACATTTTGTGATTGGACTGGGAAATTTAACTAGGTGTTTATAGGCTTGTATGTAAATAAGTTACTGCACGACTATTGTATTTATGAAGGTCTCACTGATCGTGATGACATCTAGCTTGATAGAAGGCCAACTCAGGCTCATAGTACAATGATACTTAACTTCACCTCGTCCTTAGCGAGTACACGGAGAAATGTTTTTCCTTGTTTATTATTTGTAATCCCCTCATTTGCATTTGGCCTCTTAGATGACTTCTCTGCTAAACCCCATTACACCTCACTATGGCCCTGTAACTATTTCACCGATGATTTAGTCACCCATACCTGGATTTGAACATCATTGGTTTGAAGAAGTGTGTGCCTCATGGATGAATTCTCTTATGCAACCTATTGTTGTTAGGATGAACATCGTTGCACCTCATTGTGGCATAGTGCATATTCTTCATAGTATTGCCCATTTTTTTGCATGATTTCTAAGTACTATTGGGCAAATGCTTGCCAAAAAAATGCAGTCACCTTCGTCTTATCTTAATAGTCGAATTTAAGTATTTCCCTATTGCTCTATTGCTACTATCCACTCTTCTCACTACAATCTAGAGTTTGTCACGGGCATTGACCCACTTAACCGTTTGCAAATCACATGGTCGTTGTTGTTTTCTGCAACATATTACGTCCTTTCAAGTAGCAACATTACCGACATAGCTGCTTGAAGCTCCAACATTTGCAAACTCTATTTTCATGCTCTGTCACGGACATTGCTACATGCAACTCTTGTTTTGTTTTATTATACATTATTGGTAGATATTTTCTAATTTAAAAAAATAAATTAAAGTTTATATTTATTTAATTGGTTATCTTATACAAATAGTGTCTTAACAGTATACTCATTTACTGTTTATTCTATACTTTCTAGACAATTTATTTATTTTATTATTATTATTATTATTATTTTTTAATTTAATTTATTATTATTTTGTTTTCTCATTTACCATTTATTCTATACTTTATGGACAATTTATTTCTTTTATTAAATTTTTAATGTAATTTATTATAATTTAAATATGTGATACATTTTTATTAGATATTTTTTAATCTAATTTAATCTAATCTACTAATACAGTTTTGTGTGGTAAATGTGTTTTTAATGTAATTTGAGTAATGGTGACATAACATATAAATCAGAATTATTAATTTACTTTTGTATTGTAAATGTATTTTTAAATAAAATTTTAAACGATATTGAATAATGGTGAGATAATATATAAATAAACATTATTAGTCCCTGCCAAGGTAGAGATTATAGCAATGGGTTCATTGTTAAAACTAAATTGGCTTTCATTAATTTTATCAATTTAATAGTTGTTTTACAATGTTATGTAAAAAATAATTATAAATTTTATTTTTTTTAAAATAATAAAATGTTTTTTAATTTTTGAAATTAGAAAATACTATTTTTTTATTGGTTCCAAGGTTTGATTTGACAAAATATTCTTGGGTGGAGGTGAGAATTAGTTTTAAAATATATATATATATATATTTTATTTAAAAAAATTTCTCAAATTAACACATAATCATAAATAGTATATATACTAATTATTTTACAAATACCAAAGCATCATAACAACATCTAATAGTACACATAATAATATTATTTAATTGTGAATAATGTATATATTAATTATTTAAAAAAAACTCTCATACCGTAGATCTGTCCTGGGCCTCTATCCTGTGATAAATAAGCACGCACATCAGAGCAGAGACCGTAATTACTGTGTCACCCTCGTGCTAGTCCCTGACAACGCAGTTAAAATTTAATATAATACTTATAAAAAAAATACTTATACACAATTTACCGACAAAATGCTCACAATAATATTTGTGGTAATAACTCTTCGTCTTAGTTATGGCAGAAAATGGATCTTCATATTTTGGAAATAGGAAACAACAATTACCATTCTAATGCCCATGCGCAACACCATTCTCGAGGCTTGCACCGGTTTTGTTTTTATTTCTTTTTTTTCATAGAAAAATTCAACTTACTATTAATATGTGAAATAGTAAATAAAGCCAGCTGTCAAATCATACAATTTACATAATCCCTATCAGATAGAGCCATATGTCATCATGTGACAGAATAGTGTCATCAACCATAACCGTATAGACCAAAATAAATAGAGCCATATGTCCCTAGATCATCCATAGACCAGACCAGAAATAAAACCTGAAGTAGAAACGAACTCAACAGTCATCCGAGCATAAATATACAAACCAAAATAAGTCATCCTCAAAGGTCTGCCACCAAGTGCATCATAAACAAGTATCAACTATACTATAAAAACCGAACAGCATCAATAAGAGGCTGTAATAAGTGCCGCAAAAAATGGTAAGTATGGATATACGCCCAACAAGTAGTTGGACCCTGTACCTTCAAGGATCTGCACATAGAACTACTAGTAAAAAAAGTTTAGAAGTCCGCAAAATACAGTATAAACAGAATGAGTATAAGTACAGACAAGAAGCCTCAAGTCCAATGCAAATGATATGAGCCGTGAGAAAACAGTATATCCTCCCGCCACTCCTGCCACATAAATACCCCAGCCTGAGAGGTAAGAGCCCGCTTGGATAGCATATCCGCCTCCATATTAACCTCTCTGAATACATGTTCAAAATGTATATGTTCAAAATCTAGGATAAGCTTACGAGCCGCATCCATCCAGTGAGAGAGAAGTAGTACATTGAGTGATGACTTGCCTCGAGCCCAAGAGATAATAGATAAAGAATCACCCAATACTACAAGAGATGTGATCTTTCTCAAATGGGCACAGAACAGTAGGAGCCAAAGGGCACATAATTCGCTCCTTGTATTGGTTCCAATCCCCAGATTTAGCCAGATATGAATGGAGACACTATTGGAGATGTGAATTACAGCGCCCGCACCACCCCTCCCATAACGACCCATAGCAGCCCCATTGAAGAATCCACATGGGAAAATCAGCACCGGAGGTGCCAAACGATATTTCTTATTCAGACTATTCCTGCCACCAATATCTGCATGGATAGAGGTAAATTCTTTGTGTGCTGCAAGTGTTTTATAGCAAATCCCATCACAGAAAGGAGTCCTATTTTCAAAGATAAGAGAGTTCCGAGCTTTCCATACCTCCCAGATCATATAGTATGGGATTTCTGTACAACCAGCCGATACTCGTGACCACACCTCAAGACATTCACAGAGGTAATGATGGTTCCAGCTGAATTGCACACCAGATTTGTTTGCAATTAGATTCCAAAGATCCCGAACAAATTGATAGGAGGAGAATAGGTGGTCAACAGATTCCTCCTGTGAGCAACAAAGGGAGCACCATCCCGGCCCACAGAACCCACGTCAGCAAAGGTTATCCCAAGTTAGAATCTTGTTCCACATTGCAAGCCAGACAAAGCATTTTATCTTGAGGGGTAAGACAAGTTTCCAAATAGTTTTGTCCCACCAACGAACCACAGTCTGAGACTTAGCAAATAATGCATCATATGCCAATTTAGATGAAACATTGCCGCCAGCCACATCCCACAACCAGACTAATCTATCCACAGCATCAGACAATTGAATATTTGATTGATATAGCGGTCTGATATAATCATCCCATTCATTCCCCAATGTACCCAATAGACCGAGCTGAGAAGCCGAAATCCAGAGAGACCGTCCATCCTTATACCAACCAGCCGCATGTGCCAAAGTATAAAAACCCTTTGCCCTGAGGTGAGACCTTAATTCCAGCGATAGAGTATGTCCTGCCGGTCCCCCCAAGATCGGATCCAACCCCAATCTTATGTCGCGGCCATTGCCAGGCATCCAAGCAATCCAATTTGCAATAACCCTGAAGGATCCCATAAAACCATTCCAAATATTTGAGACCCCCAAAGTAGCAGGCCTGTTTACTCTCAGCCAGTTTGTAACAGTTATATTTTTCAGGTATTTTGCCCTGATTATCCTTCCCCAAACC
The DNA here is from genome assembly GCA_027924585.1 of Larix kaempferi. Classification (NCBI taxonomy): domain Eukaryota; kingdom Viridiplantae; phylum Streptophyta; class Pinopsida; order Pinales; family Pinaceae; genus Larix; species Larix kaempferi. The sequence goes on along the minus strand of BSBM01000693.1, from coordinate 530,234 downwards.
AAATTATCGAAAAGAGCACGCCAGAGACTTTTCGCGTGTAGTGCCATGACAAACAGTTCCAGATCCTTAATATTCCAGTCCCCCAAATTCCAGGGCCGGGCCAAAACAGTCCATCTCATTAGGTGAAATTTCTCATGGTCACCACCACCCGACCATAAGAAGCTGAACAGCTTCCGCCGAATTAAACAAAGGATGGTTCTAGGGATTTTACACAGCGAGAACCAATATACACCCAAGTTCTGTAAGATGGCTTTTGCCAAAGTAAGCCTGCCACCCATGGATAAATGGCGAAAGCTCCAGTGACTAATACGCATCTCAAACCGTCTAACAAGCCATGACCAATCATTTATCAAGTATTTAGTTGGCTTAATGAAAAATCCCAAATATTTCGTTCCAGCATCTAGCTCCTTGAAATTTAGAGGCAGAACAAAACTTATTGATTGTTCCTCATCATCCAATAGAGAATGTTTCAAAAAATGTGATTTTGTATAGCTGATAATCATACCAGTGACCTGACAAAACAGGTCAAGTATCTTCTTGTATTGTACCCATTCAGTAAGAATACCCTTGCCAAACAGCATAACATCATCCACAAACAGTGAATGTGTAACAGCAATAAATTGAGTGACTAATCAAATGCCCTTTTGGTACATGGGTAATTTAAAAAGCCTAACCTATTCGAATCGATTTAAATTAAATTAAATGTTTATTGAAATATAGAGGGTGTGGGTGTATTCATTTAGTTCATGATCATAGCCACATTAATAGGATGGATTTTTATTAGGTTGAAGAGGCTCATTTTACAATGTAATAGGGGATGTGTAATTCTTTGAGTGTTATCTTGAAACTTATGCATATTTTTTTTTAAATAAAAAATATATATACTATAAAAAATAATAAACTAGTATAAAAAAACTAGTATCATAAATATTAAATACTTTTTATAAACATACAAATTATATCTCAATTATTAACATACGTTTATGGCAGGGACTAGCTACCTTGCCATTTGACTTGTTAATTTTGTTGAAAGGTGTAGAATAAGATCTCAAAAGAGATTATAATTTGCTTTGGTGGTTGTATTTAAATATGTTTAATTTATTGGTAACAATATGGTTTGCAATTACATATTTATGTTATTATTAGAAAAACAAAAAATCATGTTGACTTAAATTAAAATTAAATAAAAAATCATTAAAAAAAATATGTTTTTTTAAAGTATAATTTTAAAAAGAAAGAAAAAAAACTGAAAATTAATTATCAGCATAGATCCATTTTCAACTTGGATCTATCAAGCACCGAGAGGGATCCAACTTTTTGAGATGTATTTTTTTTTTAAAATCAAGAAATTTGAGTTTTTATTTTATAGATAACATCGATTTTTTTAAATTATTTTTCATATATTTTTTATTTTATGAGCCAACATAGATTTTTTTAAAAGTATTTTCCATAATTTTTTATTTTATAAGCCGACATGAATTGTTTTAATATTTAATTTTTAATTTTGTTAGGTAGGAACGTTACAACATCTCCCCATACTGGACTGTAGAGCACCTTCCTCCTCTTGGTACAAAAAGAAAAGGATCAATTCCTTAATTAAGAGTGACTTTTTTTGTTTATTAATTATTTTTTAGTTTAAAAATATAAAAAATTATTATTAATCATTGTTATTTATAATATTTATTTATTTTTTCATAAAATAAATTTATATTAATAATATTGGTCAAATTTATAAATTTTAATAAAAAATTATATTTTTTAATTAAATGTTCATTTACATATAAATATAAATATGTATGATTTACTCAATTCAAAATAATCATAATCTTGACTACTATACTTAAATACAATATTTACATATTAAAAAAAAACACTTTGTCACTAACTCAAATATGTTTGATAATGTCAATAATTGTTTTTTAATGCAAAGAATGAATTCAATTGAATTGTGTAATGTTAAATTTGAAATTATTATTATTATTTTAAATAACAATTTTCTTGTTTTTTCATTGTATATTATATTTTAAAAAAAGAATTTATTTAATTTTTTTTTAATCATGAGAACAATAACTTCCCAAGGGTATATTCAACAGCTTGCAAGCCAGATATACTAGTAACTTGTGATTCAGTAGGGGTCAAGACGTCCTGAAACCCACCGGGGTGAGTTTCTATTCTAGGGATCGCCTACCCTTCGAGCCTTGTCACAACGGGTCAATGAAAAACCCTACCCCTACCGATTTTGAACCTGTGATCTCCACAAAAATAACACATATTCTTAACTAAATTAAATTTTATTAACCTAAGGACATGTTGTAGATATAATGATACATATATTGTAATCAGTTATAAGACAAATCACCCAAAATACAAGTATAAGACAAATCACCCAAAATGAATGGGCTAGGAGCACAAGATGCATTTCTAGACAAAAAGAGAGCATCTCATTGATTGAAGCAAAGGACATATTGCAAGTGGGAGAACATCTTTTTAGGTATTACATCCTTATTGTGATTAATAGGTTGTTGAAGTTCCTTTAATTTTCGTTAGGTTACAAAACCTTACATTTCTTACTCATCATCTTGGGTGTACCATCTCTCACTTGGATGTCCCATGTCCCACGGGAACTTACCTACTCATTTAGATATATTAATGTACCAACCTCTGAGTGGGTTGCCTACTCAAGGGACCTCACAGTTTTCGCACTATGTTTTTAATTAATTCATTAAATATACTTTCATAAGTCCCAAATTTTTACCAACTTTGAAATTGATATCAATTCTATATAAGCTCTATTGTTGTATCACAACTACTTCTCAAATATGAATTTAAAAAAAAAATTCTATAATTGGTGACTATGTTGTCAAGTTGGTGACAATGCTCCCACAAAGCAAGTTAGTAGCAACAATATCATGATAAATGTACCAACATCCTTGGGTATTCATCCAATCTACAAGTTTTTATTGCCTTAAACATTTTCCTTTTCTCAAGGAGTCCTTAACATAGTGTGATCCCTTACAAGTTTTTATTGCCTTAAACATTTTCCTTTTCTCAAGGAGTCCTTAACATAGTGTGATCCCTTATTAGACCTATATCCAAAATGTTGTATACTAAAAGATTATTATCCAGGAAAACCAAGCACACACCTAACAAGGCTATTTCATATAATGTTTTGTATCGAGTCATCATATTTAGATAAAATCCTACAAAATCCAAACAGTTCAAAATCTAAAGATTCTCCAAAGATCTCCTTTGGTGATAGTCAAGGACTATAGCGAAAACCCATAATCATTGACAATGGTTATTGGTCATCACCAAAAGTTTATTTGAGTGACAATATTTTACTATCAATATAAGTGGTAAGTTCTTCAATTTTGGTGACAATCAAGCACGTTTTGTCAAAAGTTTATTTGAGTGACAATATTTTACTATCAATATAAGTGGCAAGTTCTTCAATTTTGGTGACAATCAAGCACGTTTTGTGAAAGGGGTTCAAAGTATTGGTAATAGTTAAGTTGTAGAAATATAGAAAATTATATAATAAAATAAAATTAATAAATAAATTTTTTGTTAATGAAAATATGTAATAATGTAAAGATATTAAAAAAAAGAAAAGATTAAATATTTTATAATTTTATAATTTTTTTTATTAATTTACAATTATTATAATTTACTTAAATAACTTTTGTTTAACTTTACAACTTTTTACTAATAAAATTTTTGTTTTTAATACCAGAAATAGTCATCATCCTTAAATGTCCCTAATCTATTTGAATATGCTATGTTAATATCAGATATCTACAATTTCAGCAACTTAAAATGATTTTATCATATCCCCATATTAAAAATATTGATTTCCCTTTCTTGTTGTTTCAAATTGTCTAAAAAAATCAATTCGTAAAGCATTTAAATTATGACTTTTAATAAATATTTTTCATTAAAATGTTTTTTAAAATAATATGTTAGATTTTTATTAGCTAAGGTATGTCTTGCAAGTGTAATTATGCATTTGGTTTTTATTGGCTAAGAGGTTGTCTTCCTTGGACATAAGGAAATAGGTTAACAATCCAAGACCAAAAGGCATATGGCAGGGGTGGAAGCCTACCAACCACAGGTTATTTTAGGTGGTGCATTTTTTCTTGATAATGGTGATGAGTGAACTAGCATTTGTGAATAGTAGCCAATAATGATTTCCCTCACCGCGCCTTTAACAATTGAATTATGATAAATTTTATTATCTTTAAAAAATGTAATAATGTATGTCTTGTACTTAAATATGAGGCAAATCACCCAAGATGATTAAATACACATGATGATTTTTGGACCAAAATGAAGGAGCATATCACTTAGGCAAAGGACATATGAGTTGACACATGTTATAATTGGAATAACATTTTTTAGGCATTAAAAGTTTCTAAATATTTATTATGGCCAATAGATTGTTAATGGATTTCCTTAATTTTCATTAGGTACAAAACCCTACATCTCTTACTCATCTTAGGCATATGATGCCTCTCTTGGATGTTCCATATCCCACTTGAATTTGCATATTCATTTAAATATATTTTTTTTCACCAAAAAAAATTCATAGTCCATTTTATAGACATAAATTGAACCACATTGTTCACATGACCTCATAGTATTATATCCAAAATTCCTTTGATGGAAAAACAACAAAAAACACCATCAAACAACTATTAACAATATTTCACATATACATATTCTTACTTTGCATACAATAAAGTTTAGATATGATGCACACAAGCATGCTCTAATATATTGTTGAGTCAAACATAGTCATATCATATCAAAATTGGTACACATTAAGAAACACTAACACATAATTCATCTTATACAGGAAAAGGGCTTAGATCTTATTCATGTAGGTTGTCATTGGACATCTCCCAAACATGCCAAGTACATTTACCCACCTGTAATCCCTTTTTGGAGAGAGAGTTTTGTTAGGATATTTAGACACTTAGGAGTTAGTTAAGATCAACTTGTGTAATATATCCGTTAGGGATAGTGTGTTTCTTTAGTATGCATTAGTATGCATTTGTAAATACTTAATCCAACGGTCACGATATGTTTCCGACATAGAGTGATCCGATGGCTCAACTTCTCTTAGATCAAACCTAACATTGATCCGTGGCTTAACACCCGATTGGTCCATGATCTCTATTTAAAGAGGATGGAGGGTCATTGTTTAGTTGATCGATTATGAGAAGCTCATTTGTAACTTTCTTTCCTTGCATAATAAATTGTCCCGTAGAAGCTATTTGGCCAGGGCCGTGGAGTGTTTCCCTCAAGAGGGTTTAAACCACGTCAAAACATCGGTGTGTTGATCTGTGATCTGTTGTGTGAAGTGGTTGCTCTTGGTGTTCGGTCCTTTGGTAGTACCCTGTGTACCCGAACATGGTATCAGAGCTTTTATGAAGTGCCGCTTCCGGTTATGATCTAGATCTTGAACTGTTGTTGTCAAAACTCGAAAGGGTTTCTAGTTCTAGTATTTTTGTGCATTCCTGGGCTATGGAAGGTGTTCCATTGCGTCCGGAGCGTCGTTTCCATTGGAAAATAGTTTTCATTTGATCGAAAACGGTTCCCAGTTGCTCCAGAAACGCGTATTTCATCAGATTTGAAGGTATAATGTTACAGTGATGCATTTTTTTATTTCGTTTTTAAAAAAAGAAAAAATCTCATATTTCATCCTTTTTTACTGTTAGATTTTTTTTTGGGTTCGGATTTTTGCTTTCCCTTCTGCGTATGCTCTTTGCCGTGCACCTTGAGCGATCTCGGCAAATCAGAAACATAAAGGGAAAGGGTTTTTCTCGGTTGCGTATGCTCTTTGCCGTGCACTTTGCGCGATCTCGGCAAATCAGAAACAGAGAGAAAACTTAGACTTTTTGGGCAAGCTAACAATATCTAACTCCACAAGTGTGGAAAAGTTTTTTTGTTTCGATTTGTGGTTTGTTTTGCAGGAAAAATGGTAAGCACGCAAACCGAGCAAGAAGAGTAAAAAAAAAAAAAAAAAACCTTCCTCATTCCCATATTTTACATACCTTTTAATCTAGCTCACTTGGTTCAAAGTTGCTTTATTCCTTAATAGGTCTTGAGTTCAAGTCTTAGGAAATTACTTTTAAAAGAAAAAATGCATGCAATTTCTAATTTCAAGTTACTTTATTGTAAAAGTGCATCTCACTTAAATAATAAAAAATAAAAATACAAGTGAGTCACTTAAGTTTTTTTTTTATTGTTGCACTATTTAAAAGTAATATCATTGTAAAAGTGAAATCACTTATTTTACAAAAGTGGTTCACTTAAAGCAACTTTCTTGTAAAGTGATTGTCAAAAGGTTCATTTTGGGAAGAGGGGGGTTCTTTTTTTTGTTGGACATTCTCTAGCTGCCACGTCACTATTGGGGACATCTTCAACAGTTTCTTTGTTCAAGCATAACTTCATCATACAAAGTCAGTTTTCAGTGCCGTTTTTTTTAAACCGCCTATTTTTTCGAGCTCTTCACATCCAGACTATTGGTTTCTTATTTTACAGCCATTAATTTACAAATATGGCCGCCCCTTGTGATATTCTACTTAACAGTTCCAACTATTTCTCATGGAAATCTCGTATGGAGGATGTTCTACGAAGTAGGGGACTTTTCATAATTACCACAGGGAAAGAAAAAGAACCCACTGATGATGATAAGAAAATAAAATGGGTAAATAGATGTGATGAAGCTCGTAGATTGATTGGGATGCCAATCTCTACTGATTTGTGATTCCACATATCTGGAATTGATGAACCTAATGCTGCTTGGGACAAGTTGGAATCTGTGTTTGGTAAACACAATGAAATTCTAGGTCACCAACTCAAAAATGAGTTGATTTCTTTAAATCCAAGTGACTTCTCATGCATTCAAGATTATTTATCTAAGTACAAAATTCTTAAGCTCTTATGTGCAGAATGTAAGATTGAGAGGGAAGACAAACAATGCATTTATCATATTCTTTCCAAACTTGGACCTGCATATTCTGTTTTTGTATCTACATTTTACTCCATGAAAGCATTCTTCAATGCAGCTAGCTATCAAGAGCCTATTCTTGAATCCTTTTGTGATTCCTTGATTAGGGAACAAGATAAACTCATTCATCTTAGAATAATCAACAATGCAGATACATCTGGGAAAGCCTTATTGTCCCAACAGAAAGAAAAGTCCAAGCCTCCCAAGAAACAAAATTTTCGCAATAATAAGTCAAACAAGGGTCCAAAACCCTCTCAGTCAGCTCCTTCTTTAAAAAATGACAAAGGATCCAAGCCAAAAGGCAAGAAGACTGAGTGTCATTGCAACTATTGCGGGAAAGATAATCATGATGAATCTAAGTGTTTCAAGAAGATGGCAGCCTTGGAAGCAGCAATGAAGAAGCACCACATTAGCCTAGATTCACCTTCAGAATCTGCCTCTCATGGACATGCACTTTGTGCTTCTGATTATTCTTATAATGCATCTTCTTCTTCTACTTCAAATGAATGGCTCATTGATTCTGGAGCATCTTATCATATGGCTAAGGATCAAGCCATCTTTTCTACTATGCATGAATGTAACACCAAACAAATATTTGTTAGTGATGATAGATCTCTAAGTGTTGTAGGAGCTGGAACAGTTCCAGTAGATAATGGTCATTTTAGTGATGTACTATGTGTTCCAAGAATTTCCTGCAATTTGTTATCAGTCTATCAGATCACTCATTCTGGTGAAGGTAAAACTGTGACCTTTACACCTCACCAAGTTGTAATCAAGGATTTTAAAGATCCTCAATAGGTCCTAGCTACCAGAATTGTTGATGATATTACCAGGTTGTACAAGTTTAACAACTTTGGGTCATCACCTTTCCCTTCAGTTTTTGTTGCTCATAGTGATAACTTGAGCAAACTTTGGCATGAGCGATTTGGTCACTTAAATTATCGCTCATTGCAACAAATATGTAAACATGGTGACAGGTCTTCCGATGATATCTTGCAGAGATGGTCTTTGCTCCGGTTGTGTACTCGAAAAATATCATCGGGACAGTTTCGACAAACGTGCCTCTTGGCATGCCTCGGTTCCCTTGGAGCTTTGCATAGTGACTTGTGTGGTCCTCTTCCATCTGCTTCTTTTTTTGTTTTCAAATATTTCTTAACTTTCATTGATGATTACACCAGATGCACTTGGGTTTATTTCCTAAAACTTAAGAGCGAAGTATTTAACATGTTCTTGGCCTACAAGGCCCTTGTTGAAAAACAATCTGGTCATCAAATTATTAAGTTAAGATCTGACAATGGAGGAGAATATGTTAACAAACAGTTCACTACTTTCTGCACTGAACAAGGCATCCAACAACAGCACACTGTTCCATATACACCACAACAAAATGGTGTAGCTGAGCGGAAGAATCACACTTTAAAAGAAATGGCTAATTGTATGATCCAATCTAAGGGAATAAGTCTTCAATTTTGGGCTGAAGCCATTAATTGTGCAAATTACATAGTTAATCGCACCCCCACTAAAGCATTACAAGGTATAACACCGGAAGAAGCGTGGAGTAAAACTAAACCTGATGTAAGTCACTTCCGTGTGTTTGGTAGTGAAGCATGGGCTCACATTCCGGATGAAAAACGAAAAGCATTGCAGCCTAAAAGTGAAAAGTGCATATTTGTTGGATATTCTGAAGATGTAAAAGGTTATAGACTTCTTCAATCACATTCTCATGATATAATCATTAGAAGAGATGTTAAATTTGATGAAAATATCTTGGCCTGCGAGCCTAACTCGACGATTGTGCCATCTTTGGCCTGCAAGCCTGATTCGGCATTTGTGCCTTCTTCTTCTTCTTCCAACTTCCTTGACAGGTTTCCAACTCCAATTTCTGATGATGACAGTGAGGATGAAAATCCACCTCCGCCTACTCATGTTCCTCCAGTTGCACCAGCACAAGTGGTTCCTCGATGGGTCCGTTCAACATGTGAAGCAGCTGGTGATCTTGCCGGTGATCCTAGAGATCAACGTCGAACACGTTCTCAGTTTTAGTGAGCCTCTTCTCTTTGTGCTCAAGTTTCCGAGAATCATGATCCAGAAACTTTTGCAGAAGCTTCAGGGAATCCAGATTGGGATGCAGCCATGGATGAAGAATATCGTTCCTTAATGGCGAACGATACTTGGGATCTTGTACCTCTTCCAAAAGGAAGAAAAATTGTCAGATGTAAATGGGTCTACAGAACTAAGTATGCATCAGATGGAAGTGTTGAAATACTTAAGGCAAGGTTAGTTGCCAAAGGTTTTTCCCAAGTTGAAGGGATTGACTACAATGAAACCTTTGATCCCGTCGCAAAAATGAACTCCATCCGCCTTGTTCTTTCCCTTGCAGCCTTACACAACTGGGAAGTCCATCAAATGGATGTCAAGTTTGCCTTCTTACATGGTGATTTACAGGAGGAAATTTACATGGAACAACCTCCTAGCTATGTTCAGAATAACTCTAGCATTGTCTACCGCCTTAAGAAATCCTTATATGGCCTTAAGCAAGCTCCTAGAGCTTGGTATGCCAAAATGGATAACTTTCTCCTTGACACTGGTTTTTCTAGATGCCATTCTGACCCCAACGTCTATACCAAGAAAGTAGGAAACCATTTCATCATACTTGTTCCATATGTTGATGACCTTATTCTTACTGGTAGTGACCCTAAGCTTATAACCTATGTGAAATCCAGTCTTAAACAAAATTTTGAAATGTCAGACTTAGGACATTTGCATTATTTTCTTGGTCTCCAAGTCCTACAAACCAAAGAAGGAATATTTCTTTCTCAGTCTAAGTATGCTTGTGACCTTCTTCGTCGCTTTCACATGGAAGATTGTACACCAGCCCCTTCTCCCTTCCAGACTGGAGTCAAACTTTCTGCCACTTGTACTTCACCTGAAGTCGATGCCACCTTGTATCGTCAGCTTGTTGGTAGTCTCTTATACTTGACTCATTCCCATCCTGACCTTTCCTTTGCCGTTGGTCGTGTTGCCCGTTATATGCAGACACCTCATGAAAGTCACTGGAAAGCAGCTAAAAGAATACTTCGATATATTCAAGGTACAGTTCAGTTTGGGATTCATTACAGTATAGGGGGGAAACCTTTGTTGGTTGGTTTCACTGATTCAGATTGGGCCGGCGATCTTGATGATCGAAAGTCTACTGCAGGTTATGTTTTCAGTATGGGATCTGGACCTATTACTTGGGCTTGTAAGAAACAACAAGCTCTTGCTCTTTCTTCAGCAGAGGCAGAATATCGAGCAGCAGTTAATGCCAATCAGGAAGCTTTATGGCTTCGACAGATCCTTTTAGAGTTTGGATTCGAGCAGCAGCAGCCTACTCCACTTTGGTGCGACAATCAAAGTGCCATAAAGCTTGTCAAAGATCCAGTTCTACATCAATGCAGCAAACACATTGAGCTACATATGCACTTCATCAGAAATCTTGTTCATGATTGTGTTCTTGAAGTGCTCTTTTGCCCTACAGATAATCAAGTTGCAGACATCTTCACCAAGTCTCTTACAGAAGCAAATTTTTCTAAACTTCGATCTATGTTAGGAGTTCAGGAACTTGTCATTAAAGGGGGATAGGCTCTAATGCCTCCTTCCTTCTCCTAATAGTGTCACTTTTGTAAATCCTTCAATCCTATCCCAAGTTGTTCTTAAGGGGGGATGTTAGGATATTTAGACACTTAGGAGTTAGTTAAGATCAACTTGTGTAATATATCCGTTAGGGATAGTGTGTTTCTTTAGTATGCATTAGTATGCATTTGTAAATACTTAATCCGACGGTCACGATATGTTTCCGACATAGAGTGATCCGACGGCTCAACTTCTCTTAGATCAAACCTAACCTTGATCCGTGGCTTAACACCCGATTGGTCCATGATCTCTATTTAAAGAGCATGGAGAGTCATTGTTTAGTTGATCGATTATGAGAAGCTCATTTGTAACTTTCTTTCTTTGCATAATAAATTGTCCCGTAGAAGCTATTTGGCCGGGGCCGTGGAGTGTTTCCCTCAAGAAGGTTTAAACCACGTCAAAACATCGGTGTGTTGATCTGTGATCTGTTTGTGTGAAGTGGTTGCTCTTGGTGTTCGGTCCTTTAGTAGTACCCTGTGTACCCGAGCAAGTTTTCCTTTACATTTCTCTCCTTATTAATATGATGGAAAACGAATTCCTGGAAAAAAACCAACTAACCTGATAATTTCCTTATATAATGTCTTGAGAAAAATGTTTTTAGGGTCTTTTCTCAGCTTCATACAATCTATGACCAATTGTGAATCCCCATAGATCTAAATCTATAGAATACCTTTGGAAATGGCTAACAGTAACAACAATTTCAAGGCCATCAATTATTCCCTATTATTTGTGCCTCTTCCAATACCCATTGAAAAACCAATGGGTATCTGATAAGAAGAGAATCCCACCAACACCCCCCCATTCTAATCCTTCCCTAGGTAGCTCTATTGAAGTAACACCAAGGAATAGACTTATCTATAATCTCTGCTACAAGCCTCCTTTTATTCTTTTTATCAGTTGTTTGAGGAAAATGCTCAAGAATAGCTTAGGATTTTGGCAGTAAAGACATGTGGGGGGATGATAATCTCATGAAAAATCACTTTGTTGTGTGCCAACCAAGCACCCCATATCAATAGAACTGGGAGGGATTTGAAAGTTGATAAAGATGAATTTTGTAGCCAGTTCTGCAAAGCTGACTGTAGCTCTTCACCTTGCCATATAAACCTAGTTCCCATAACATGTGCAACATAAGACCACATCGAAGTAATATATGGGAAATAAATAAAAATATGTGTTATATTCTCTCTGGCTTCTTTGCACAAAGGACAGTGACTAGGTCCACATCCAAACTTTTGAATCGAAAGATCCCAAACATGAAATTTATCTGCAAGCACAAGCCATAGAAACAATTTAGTATTTAATGGTCACTCAAAATTCCAGATCACTTGAGACCACTAGGATGGATGAGGGAGATCCTCCTCCTCTCTGATGACCCTATACCTCAAATTGGGGTGATAAGACCCTCCAACACTATTCCTATACCAAAGTAATTTGTCATCCCTATCAACCAAAGTGATGTGACTATTATGGAGGGCTCTAGTATATCCTTCCCATAAAATATTCTCCTTAGCTTCAAACCCCAAAAATTGTACAGACAACCAAACCAGTCTCATAGGTGTGGCATTTTGAGAATCCTAGATCTAATACAAGAAAATATAACCTCTATCATGTAAAGAATTAACCATCCCCTTAGGAAGCCTGAATGAATCCATGCATTCTATCCATGGGTTTTGACCAATCCTAACATTTCTATCGTTGCCAATCTCCCATATGAGTCAATCCCCAATGACCTCAAAAGCATACAAAGTATCCTGCCACATAGTTGAAACATTTATGATATATTTGTCTCTAATGTGAAACCATTCTATAGTGGAAAGAGGATGAATATATTTCTCATGAACAACTATGACCCACAAGCCGTCACCTTTGAGAAATATCCAAACACCTTTGGCTGCAAATGCCCTATAAAAATTGATTTGATGTTTTAAGCCCCATCTACTTAACTCTTTAGGGAGAGTCCATTTCTCCCAAGAGACCCAATGAAAGGCCCTATCCTCATTCTCCCCTCTCCATAAGAAACTAAAGCAAAACTTCCTTATACTTTCCAAGATACCAGTGGGAACATGATTCAAGGATACCTAGTACATTCAGAGGGCCTCCAAAACTAAATTCATCATAATCAACCTACCTACTATAGATAACCACTTGTTCCACCATAAATGAAGTTTTCTTTCAACTTTGGTTATTATCTAGACCCAGTCTTTGTGCTGATAATCACTTGCTTTGATGATGAATCCCAAGTACTTGATGTCCTGCTCAATATCATCCTGCTCAAAACCGAATTGATTTCCAATCCAGCCAACCAAATCATTATCCACATTCAATGTAGAAAATGTTGATTTCCTTGTATTGCATACCATACCAGTAGCAGCTGAAAATAAATCCAAGATACCTTTAAGCTCAATGATTTCCCTTCTAGTACCCATAGAAAAAAGTAGAATATCATCTACAAAAGGTAGATGTGTTATAAAAATTGAACCTCCAATTTGGATTCCCGTCAAGATCCCCTTACTCTTGGCTCTAATGATTGCTCTGTTGAGACCTTCCATGATTAATATAAAGATAAAAAGGGCTAGAGAGAACCCTTGTCTAAGCCATATCCCGAGCCTAAAGAAGGAATAAGTTGAGCCATTTATCAACATAGAAAAGGAAATTGATTAGACACAAGAGATGATCCAGTTAACAAAAGAGAGATCAAACCCGACCTATAATACATCCAATCTGAGGAAGGTCCAATTCATCCTATTATAAGCTTTTGATAGATCAACTTTAATAATAACAGTTAGGGAATGATTCAATTTAGCCGAGTGAAACACTTCATGTGCAACACCAATGGAATGATGGATCTTCCTTCCTTCAAGGAAATCAAATTGCTTCGTAGAAATGGCTTTAGAGAGTATACCTCTAATTATTCTAGCTATAACCTTGGTGATCAACTTATATATATAGTTGCACAATGAAATAGGTTGAAATGCTCCATATTTTCTTCGTTGTCAACTTTAGTAATAATAGCTATGAAATTAGAATTATAAGCATCTAGAACTATTCCTTTAACCCTAGTCTCTTCAACAACAGAAAGCAGGTCCCTACCCATAACATTCATAACACAAGAGAAAAACTCCACTAACCATCCATCTTCCCCCCAACTCTTATCGCCTTGCATTGACTGAATAACTTCTACTAGCTACTCATAAGTCACAACTTATTTAAGGGATTGATTATGTTCATCACCGACAAATGAGGGATATTGAGATATAAGATCCAACATAGATGCTACAGGAGCCTGTACATCCTCCTTGAAAATATCAGAGAAATTATTTACACCAGTGTTAGCAATATATTGAAAACCCTAAACTTGAGATCCATTCTCATCATCAATCTTCCATATAGTATTTACATTATTCATGTGTTTGATATGATTATGAAAAGAATTGGAATTATTATCCCCTTTTTGCAACCATATAGCTATGCTCTTGAGCCTAAGAGCTTCCTCTTCTTCATTTAATAATTTCCTTCTTCTTTCAAGATCCACGATAAGGCATTTTCTTTCAATGGAGGAGAAACCTTTGAGATTATTACTGTGGAAAGATTCCATAAATTCTTCAATCCTTTATAGAGCTAGAACCCAATTTCTTCTTTTCTCCTTAGCCTAGGATATGGTATGGTATTTTAGCTTTTTAAGGCTATTCAAGAATTGAACTACTGCAAATAATCATCCACCATCTCATAAAGGAATCCACAAGTTTTTAACCAACCTAAGAAATCCATCATCATGAAACCAAGAAGCATTAAACTTGAATGGACTCAGAGGCTTACCAATGTCCCCTTTGAATGCTAAGGATATAGTAAAGTGGTCCAATTCCCCCCCTTCCCCAACCCATTATTTGATATAGGGACCCATACAGAGGATGCCTTCATTTACTAAAAGAATGTCTAACCTTTTAGCAATCCTTTGGGGGCCCGTTGCATATTCCTCCAAGTAGGTCTCAAAGAAGTAGGAGGGATGTCAAATAGGGAATTCCCATCTAATTTCCTTGAAAAATAATCCGATAATGGATTAGGCTATGCATTGGTACCCTAGGTCTCAACCTACCCAATTGAAAAATTTAGGTCTCCCTTGAGAATAAATCTATTTGCAGCTTGAAAGCTATAACCAAAAATCTTCTCCCATTAATCCATCCACTGAGAATGCGGGCCGTAAATATTAAGCAGAGTGAAATCCTGACCAAAATATCTTGTGAAAAGGACAATATCAAGACCAAATAAACCCCCCCAATTGTTAGTGTAGAGATAATATCTTTGTATCCAACCTGTAACTAGACCCCAAAATATGCCAAACACATCCTGACAAATAAGATCCCATCTAGGCAAGAGATACTTGAGATATTCCAAAATGGAATCACCAATATCCAAAGTTTCGTGTAACAAGAGAACATCAAGTTTATGTAGTAACACAAGTCTCTTAATAGAGTTCTTCTTGGAGGGTTTCCCTAACCCTCTTACATTGAGGGACATAATAAAAATTAAATAACCTTCACATAGGGTAAACTTGCTCTAAGTGACCCTTTGATAGTCCTTTGTCTGCTAGTCCGCACATCCAATGATGACTGATACCTGGCAGAGGCCATAACAGACATGCGACCTTGTAACTTTTTGGAACTTGTCGATAACTCTTGATAGAAGCCTCCACTCACACCATATTTTTAAGATGGATTCAAATATGTCCTTGGTCAAAATAAGTATCATGGATTTTTTAAAACCACCTCATCTTCGAGAAGATCCTAACGGGGGCCTTCAACAGGGACTCGGGGATAGAAGGGCACACATCCTTAGACTCTAGAAAATCCTCAGGTTCACAAGAGATATCCTCCCTCGGGAATACCCCCTTATCCCCCACAGACCTTGATAAAATAGGCATGGAAATCAACTTATTAATCGAAATAGGACCCGAAAAACCTATCCCCAAACACTCCATTCCATCAAAAGACCAAGGGAGAGACTGTATATTCAGGTTTCCACCAAGAGAGGTAGGAGAAGAGTCGAAAGAAGGAACGAGATCAAGAAGGGAGGTGTTGCATCCAACCTCTAACCCAAATTTCTCAAAACTTGATCTCAATGGACCACAAGGCACTAGGAAAAAATCCATAGAAACATCAAGATGGACTCCTTTGCAAAAATCCTCAGAAGAAGGGAATAGAAGACTTGTAGGAAGTGAAATATCTAACCCTCCCCATATAGAGAGGGACCTACTATCAGAAGAGGGTTTTCTATGGGGGGAGACTATATCAACAACTAGATGAGAAAATCCTTTCATCGACCCCTTATACTGCATAGGATAGGAGAGATGGGAGAGGGAAACGGGCCATGATGAAGGGGAGAGCCTGCTTCCCTTAAAATTATGCTCATTTATCCAAAAAAAATAGGGAGAGTCAAATAAGTTATCTTCGAGATCCGTGAAAAAATAACCACTCTAAGGAAGAGTGGGTTTCCTACTCATAGATACCAATTCTTCGCGCTCAATTTTAAATTCATTAAATTTACTCCCAAAACCCCCAAATATTTACCAACATTGAAATTTATATAAACTCTATAAAATATCCATTTTTTTATCACAACTACTTCCTAGATATATGAATAAAGAATTAAAGAATTGGAATATTTTGATATTCAACAATTGGGCCAAATTAAAAAATATATAATGTTAAATATTTTTCAATAGGAAATGCTGCCCAATACCTAATCAAAGAGCTATTGCAATATCAATCAAATATACTATTATAGTTATTATATGACGAAAGGATTCTAAAATTGATTCACATTCTCATTGCCAATGCTGCCACAAGCACTAAGGTCATTAAAATGATATCTACTTATTTGTGATATTTAATTATTTGTGAGGTACACAAAGTGAAGATCTAAAATGTGTAATAATATTAAGATTAATATTAAGGAAAGAAGGGAGTAAATTGATGGCATTTTTAAAATCTTTGAGAATTTTAGTTGCTTGTCGAGATTATAGAGATTAATTTCCATAAGAACAATTTCATCAATAAAAAGAAGAAGGGTGATATGCATACCAGCTATAGTCATGCCGACACAACTTGCTTCTTTCAAACAACCCTCTAACTTGTCAATGTATATACCAAAAAGGGTAGGGGACAAGGGACAACTTTGCTTGACTCTTATTTATTATAAGTGATGTTTTTCTTACCAACCCTCACTATTCCCAAACTTTGACAATAACTTTATTGTACAACCTTATCACAAAAACTCTCAACTCGAAATGAACTTTTAACTCTTGTAATCTATTCCAAAGGTTAGTTATGGGCACTGTGTCAAATATTTTTCTAAAGTCAACAAAGAAACATAAAAGATTGGTTTTATTTTACCAATAGATAGAATTTTTTGCTCATGCTTATTTTCAATTTGAAAGTTTTTTACTTATTTTGAACCTTTTTGAAGTTTTGTTTGGGGATAAATCATCAACATTTACGTGGAATACGACCTAGAAAACTACCTGTAGGTCATTTTCTCCTTATAGGTGTACTATATGAACTAATTCTTATATATATATATTTAAGTTTTTAATGCTCCCCTTGTTTTATGGATTTCTTCTTATAAGATGGACTCTTATTTAATATATATTAAATAAGTTTCATCTTGCGAGGATAAAGCCTTAAATAAAAAGAAATCATTAACCATTATATATATATATAATTAATTAATTAATTGACAAAACACTATGTTGGTGGGAAGAAAGAGAAGTTAAAACTTAAAATATTGGGATCTAAGACTTACATACTAGGTGGGACCATTATATATATATATATATATAATTAATTAATTAATTGACAAAACACTATGTTGGTGGGACGAAAGAGAAGTTAAAACTTAAAATATTGGGATCTAAGACTTACATACTAGGTGGGACCATTATATATATATATATATATAATTAATTAATTAATTGACAAAACACTATGTTGGTGGGAAGAAAGAGAAGTTAAAACTTAAAATATTGGGATCTAAGACTTACATACTAGGTGGGACTAGGTGGGACAGAGAGTACATGCATGCCGCACAAGTGCCTTCCATGCGTGATCTACACATGTGAATTTTTTTTCTTTTCTTTTCTTTTTTTGAGTTTTATTTCCCGAGTTGTGGCTTTCAGATGTGTTCATGTTTTCTTATACTGAGAAACTATGCCCAACCATAGTTATCCTTTTGAAAAAATCATGAGGCTCGCAATTTTTCTTATAGAAAAGCACAACCATGTGCCCCAAAAAAATGCAAACTCCATATCAAAACATGCATTCCTCATGTGCTCAACTAATTATGATTAGGAGTGTCATATGTTCATGTTCCACATACTAAAGGTGACAAATATCCATATAACACACATGCTTATGCATGCCAACACAAAACATCTTATCGTAAAACGACCATGTAAAATTACACCCTTTCATCATATCATGAAATATCATTATAAATAGTATCACTTCATCATATATTCATGAAAGATACAAAATTTAATCCAACATTCCATCAAAGCATTACATCAACATAAATACATGTTAAATACCACATGTTTTCATAAGACAACATACCGACATGAATATAATAATCATCTCACATAGCATATGTAAAACAATAAAACATCATGATTAACAAACTCAACACATAGTATTTGTTGGAACCAAACAATTTGTCGTGCATGAATATAGTTAATCTTTATCTAGGTAACACAATCGAATGTGAAAAATCTATCCTCTAAGACCCCCATCTACAATATGTATATGTTGTTAGGATATTTAGACAATTAGGATTTAGTTAAGATAAACTTGTTATAATGCATCTTTAGGTAAAGTGTGTTTCTTTAATATGCATTTGTACACATGTAATCCGACGGTCACAATATGTTCTAAGCATAGAGTGATCCAACGACTCATTCTCACATTGATCTTAACAACCATTGATCCATGGATTAACACCCAATTGGTCCATTATATCTTTTTAAAGAGCATGTAGAGTCATTTGCTTGATGATCAATTGTGACAAACTCATTGTAACATTTTTTTTCTTTTGAAAAATAATATTTCCTCGAGTAGTTATTTGGTTGGGGTTGTGGATTGTTTCTTCCTTCGAGGGTTTTAACCACATAAAAACCTAGTGTCTTGATATATGATCTATTTGTGTGAGTGGTTGCTCAAGGTGTTTCATCTTTTGGAAATCTCTTGTTTAAGTCAAACATGGTATTAGAGCTCTTATGAAGTTCTTCTTTTGTTGATGATCGAGATCTTGAACCGATGTTTCCATATACACCAAAGTGTTTTTGGTTTTGATATTTTTGAGCATTTTTGGGCTAAGAGAGATGTTCCATTGCATCTGAAACACTTCTTTAGTTGGAAATGCTTTTCATTCACTAGAAAAGGTTTTAGTTTGCCCAAGATATAACCATTTTACCATATCCAGAGGTATATTGTTTACAATTACGCATTTTTTAAATTTTTTCTCATATTCTTTTATATTTTAGCTTGGTTTTTGTTTTATTCCAGTTTGATACATTTTCAATCTGCATATGCTCTTTGTTGTGCGTTATGTTCGAACTCGGAAAATTAGAAACATAGTGGAAATGGTTTTATTTACTGTGTATGTTCTTTGTCATGTGCTCTATGCGAACTCAACAAATAAGAAACATAATGGAAAGGGTTCTCTTTACTGCGTATGCTCTTTGTCGAGCACTGTAGGAGCGGGTTTTTGGACCTGTCTTGGAAGTCACGTACTAGAAATGAACCAAGTGACAACCCAACATATGGGCCAAAGAACACAAAAGACGCAAGTTAGTTAGAAGTTAGTTGGGCATTTGTGTCCACCTTGTAATGGACTAAGCCCCTATCGCAATGTAGACGTGTGTAAGGGGTTTTTGGGTTAAGGGTTAGCTTATGTTATGATTCTTGAGTAGTTGTTGAATTGGTTTAGCAGTTGTTGTGGTTGTTGTCATAGTTGTTATTTTGCCAAGTAATTTTGGGTATGTAACAAAGATCTGTCGTGCATTGTGCAGGTTATGTAAGATTTTCCCTGATGATAATATAAATGAAGTGAACTTGTCTTGGGCATGTCGTTGATGTGTTTAATGTGATGAATGCTATGCTTGTTGCGCACGTGGATGATTTGTTTATGTTTATGATTTAAATGAGTTATCAATCCATGAGATTAATTTACATGTTTATGTACGATAGATGAACGAATGGTAGATCTATTAAATGACTATTCACATCCCTTAAGCACTGCGGAAGCTTGGTTCCTGCATTCCCCCTAGATACCTCGGGTGAGAATATACATGATGCCTTTAGAAACTCATTGTAATGTGACCAAAAACTTCATGGTATTAGTAGTAGAAAGCTTCAATTAATATATAATAACTCCAAATTGGACTCCAATCTTGTTGCGTGTGATTTCTCACTCACTAGTGAAAAATACACTTACTAGGGGGTTATGTTATCACTAGTAGCGTATCAAATGAAATGGAACTAAAACCAAACTAAATGGAATACTTATTTAACTATGCATGCAACAAATAGAAGAAATCTAGCTAAAAGAAGAAAGGGCAATGCATGTAAAGAATGTTCTTTTTATTACACAAAGAATATAAATTTACATAATATGCAACTTGCTACTGGTTGTCGATGGTAGGGTAACTATACATTTGATCCAAGGGAGGGTTCATTGATATCCTTTGTATCCAAGTTTCAAAGCAGGTGATTAGTTGGTGATCGCGCAATAGCGAAAGAAGAAGGAAAATTATGGTTTCTCTCTTACTTTTTGGTGGAAGTTTGGCAGCACAACAATGCTCTAAATGCATGATATGATATATGAAAATGGTGACCATGAGGACTATATTTATAGGAAATATAGTGGACACAACTGAGATTTGGTTCCAATGCGGGTTCTCTCCATTTCATTGATGATTTGTTGGAGAGGATAGGGTTTGGGAGACCAAATCAATAGTTTGTTTCGACCTTAATAGTTGTGCTTTGTCCACTTTCAGCCACTACTTCCCTTTGCAAAGAACACAATAATGAATGGAAAGTGAAAAATGAAATTTTGACCAAGTCGTGAATTTTTAGGCAAAATGCACAATTTGGGTCACATGTTTCACAAGAAAATATGCTACTTGCTTGATATGGTCAAATTTTGACTTGACTTTCGGTTTTTGGTCATTTTGCAAGGTCATATGGATGAATAAGATGGAAATGAGGATAATACAACCAATAATGATGTATGATGGTGATGACACTCATGACAAGTTAGGTGGGAAAAATTAGGCTATTAACAAGTCTCATTATAACTTCCACTAATCAGATTGCAAAATATGCCCCCTCCCTAGCTATGAATTATCTAAGAGAATAGGGATGTGTGAATCTTTCCCTCAAGATAGTACGATGGTATATCCTTCGGGATGTTGTTTCCCCTACCATTGATAGTTCATGCAGATGATAAAATAACACTAGATTCAACCATAATACAATAATTATGTTATTTACTGCATTAATCAATCTTATAAATATCATTGCTAGTCATTACATGATTAATATCCCATTACAACCCATTAAATTCCATTAATATCATTTTAGTTGATATTTACTTTAAAATGAGATCAACCTCTATAATCTTTACCTTTTTCATTTAACAAAGTAAACATAAAAAAGTTCTCATTAATCCACACTTTGATCTAATTTAATACCATTAAAATTATTTAACCAAAATCTTTGAAATGAGCATTCTATTATAAACAAGTGCTACATGGCAGCGACTACCTGCTGAGGTTGGGAGGTCGAATTGTATGTAGTGTGTAAGGATGTAGCTTAGTGCAGCAACAACAAAGCCTGATTGAACAGGCATGTGAGCTTAAACGCAAGTAGTGATTGAACACAACACTTGTTTATTGGTGTAGTTTTATAACTTGTGCGCCAAGGTTGAACACAACACTTGTTTATGTTAAGATTCAATATGCTAAGATAGATAACATCAATGTTTAATTCAATTTCAAAACAATAGCATATACAGGATCACTGAAAGAATAGCAAGCACAACATAAACACAAGAGACACAAATTTATCCTGGGAAACCCTCTAGGGGAAGAAAACCCAACAAACATTCCTCAATATAGATGATCAAAAGTACAAAGATAAAACCCCAAACAAGTGCTCCTTCTCCCTGTAGATATCTTTCTCTCTCTCTCTCTCTCTCTCCATTGCGAATTACACAAGTGAGTGTGTGTGTCCAAATGAGGAGCACATCACTCCTATTTATACTTTATCTTCCACTTGAATTTTTCCCTAACTAGGTTGGCCCCAACAACTTAACCACTCAACTTAATGCTGACTGGGCCGGCTCCTCTAGGGGACTTAAACACCCCATTACAATTGACTCAAAGGGGATCTATTGCCTCGACTTACAAGGGAGGATTTACCTCAATGACTTTACATAATCAAATACAATAATGACATCCCAACAGAGGAATAAAACATCTCCGAATAAATTACAACAATAAAATAAAATAGAATATTCTTCGAAGTTACAATATTTCAACACTCCTCCTTAACAAGAAGGGTATTCTACTGACAACGGCAACATCAACTGTAGGAGCAAGGAGAGAGATCATCATCAACAACATCAAGGTGATACATCTATAAATCATTGGAATTTTTCTTCAATAGCATCAGAAACTGAAACAGTTACTGGAACATCTTCAATATCTTTGACATCTTTAGTACTAGAGCATCATCTTCTACAACACCAAGTCTTCATCTTATGCAACACTCAATCGCTTGATCATCTACAACAACACTTGATCTCTTGATTTGAAGCATCATCTTGATATTTCGATCAACAACATCATCATCTTGATCTTTCGATCACATGATCCAATTACGGGATGTTCAATCCCTTTCACTTTAGGACATAAGTCCAAGGATGATGCAATCCTAATCCAATTACGGGATGATCAGCCCCTCTCACTTTAGGACATAAGTCCAGGGATGATACAATCCCACCACATTCTTGAGAACAGAAGTCACCGGATCCGTTCTGGACTGAAGTCCAAGGATGATACAATCCAACCACATTCTTGAGGACAGAAGTCACTGAATCCGTTCTGGACTGAAGTCCAAAAATGATACAATCCAACAACAGTGTCAATCCTTTTTCATACTGGATGTGACCTAGATCAAATCTAGGATTTTCCACCATAGTGCTAGTCCTTTTTAATACTGGATGTGACCTAGATCAAATCTAGGATTTTCCACCACAGTGTCAGTCCTTTTTCATACTGGATGTGACCTAGATCAAATATAGGATTTTCCACCACAGTGCCAGTCCTTTTCCATACTGGATGTGACCTAGATCAAATCTAGGATTTTCCATCATAGTGCCAGTCCTTTTTTCATACTGGATGTAACCTATATCAAATCTAGGATTTTCCACCACAGTGCTAGTACTTTTTCATACTGGATGTGACCTAGATCAAATCTATGGTTTTCCACCACAACATAATCATCATCACATTCTCAGATACAAGAGTCTATGGATCCCTTTAGGCCATGTGTCCAGGGATGATACAATCCCACTGCAACATCATCATCATCACATTCTCGGAGACAAGAGTCTACGAATCCCTTTAGGCCATGTGTATAGGGATAATCCCACTGCAACATCATCATCATCAGCATCATCACTGCTCCCCCTTTTGAGGAAGGTCCTTTCGAACCACACCAATCTTGTCACAGAAGTACTCAAACTTCACTCGAGACAGAGGCTTAGTCAACACATCAACAACTTGCTCATTAGTGCTCACATACTGGAGATTTATAGCTCCCTTTTGTACCATATCTTGTATATAAAAATACTGGATTTCTATGTGCTTTGACTTGTCATGGAACACTGGGTTCTCCATCATATTTATACAATTTTGGTTGTCAAATAGAATCACTGCTTATACAATTTTGGTTGTCAAATAGAATCACTGTGGTATCCAACTCTAGGTCAAATAGTCCTGACATCAACTTCTGAAGCCATATGGCCTCACAACTAGCAAAACAAGTTGCTATATACTTTGCTTCAGCTGTGCTGAGAGAAACACTGGACTGCTTCCTACTAAACCATGAGATCATGGCGGATCCCAGACAATAACATCCACCTAAGGTGCTCTTCCTGTTTGATACACTTCCTGTCCAATATGCATCTGTATAAACATACAATCTATAGTCATGATATCCAACATAGTATAGACCGAATTCTATCGTACCTTTCAGGTACCTCATCACATTCTTTGCAACTACCAGGTGAACGCATCTAGGATCAACCTAGTATTCACCAAATACATCATCTATCTGTAAACTGTAGAAACCACTGTCCATCATCCCATATCTCTACTTCACATTTTCCTTGGCTAAGGAAAAATATCAGCCACATATCTAATCACAAGAATCATGCCAATATTCTTTAACTCTGAGATCTACTCCCTCTGAAGTGGAGTCTTCTACATCTGAGTATTGTTCTCCCTCTGTGACTGAACATCATGCACACTCTGCATTGAGTGATCTTCTGCATATCTATCCATGCCATCTCCTGTCAGATGGGTCTACTGATATGAGCCTCAAGATCACTTGAACTCTATGGTGAGTTCCTTCTTGCATCCATCTGAGAGAAGCATGTCATTTGTATATAGAAACCATCTTCAACCTTGTAGCAAAGGTTGAAATCCGCATCACCCATGGTGAACATCAAGCTCATCAAATGACTATCGATCCTAGGTACCTGTTGAACCCGTACAAATCCTTTTTCAATCATGTGATTCTCTATTGAATCCTAGGAGTTTACTTGATATGCACTTCTTCTTCAATTACACCATTCAAGAGAACGTTCTTTTCATCCATGGGTGTAATCTATCTCTGGAAGTGTGTCTAGCCACTAGAGAAAACATCTTGTCATGATTCTCTCCCTATTTCTAAGAGAATCCTCTGGCCACGAGCCTTTCTTTGTACTTCTATAGTATGTTTGATTTGTAAGTCTTCTTGTTGAACAATCATCATTTGTTCTTTGGAATAAGTGTTCATCATCCTTCTTTTGTAGATCATAGCACACGATCTTTCCTACAAATCAAATTCAATTACATGATTAGTAACACTTCATAATCATCAAATCATGTTGATATTTCAATGATAACCTATTATGCATACTGATATGATTCACATAGTTATGCAACTATCTTGACCAATAATTTCGCACAACACTTTTCCATATCCTGTATGCATACAATGGCTATGTATATTCCTTCCATCTCTACCAGAACATACTATCAAGAGCGTGCACAACTCCCAGCATGTTAGCAAAGAGGTTTTATTCTAGACAAGCAACAATGGAATGTTTTTCCAGCTTACCCATCATATGCATATTAGTAGTATATTGTTCAATGCTATATGAATGCTTAGACTATGCATGATATATTTCCTAATTCTAGGAATACAAATATGCATACAATTATTACAAGCAATATCATTAACTATTCAAAGATTCAAGAAGTAATTCAAATAACAACTCAAATACTTATCTTTTATGTTTGTGTGGTTGCCTCCCTCTTGATCTTTATTTTTCCTTTATGATAGCATCATGATTATATGTCTTTGAACTTCTATCCATCATCGTAAGTAGAGATTCTATGCGATCAAAGACTATGGATGAGTCTTTGTATTCATGTCATCATGGTCATATATTCTTGATCTAGAACTTGATTTGTCTTCCTTCATGTACATTTCATGTTAGCAAACAACATCATCCTCATACAACACCACAAGTACAGTAGTACAATCATAAGTGTCATAACCCTTAATCATTGAATGTCTTCTATCATTCACATGCATTCATACTTTTACTAAGGTGATCAGAAAAATATAAAATTAATCATGATTGTACTAGCCTCAATAATATAAATAGAAACATATCATGAACTTAATCATCAGATAAATAAAACAGATTTCAAAACATACCTGCATCTCCTCAAGTCATACCTGTCGAGATTGCTTGTACTCTTCTCTATAAGGGTAAAACCCTAATCACCCAAGGTAGACCACTTGTAAACATATTATATATATTCATGGTTCTAGGATGATCGAATACCAATTCCATTTAAACCTCCTTGATTTCTGTCCTATGAGACTCTCAACTTTGCTAGGGTTTCTTCTTACTTGTAGAACCCCCAAAAAAAACTAATTTTCAATCTCCTTCCTCCCGCAACATTTGATGGAAGATTAATATATATGATGAAGGGATCCCAAATCCATTTTCAAAGTTTCCAATGTTGCATCAGGTGTCTCCAACATTGTATCAGGTCCTTCCATACCTAAAAAATTGAAAACCCTAAATGAGAGCTTCCTCCTCCTCTTCTTTGATTTCCTCCATTGAGCTATTTCATATGTGCCTTATTGTTTCTTATGTATCTCTGAAATTTCGGGTCCGCAGGGTCGGAAACTTCGTCTTGTGGTATCCTGACCTATAATATTTCCAACCCCACATATTTGAGCTTCATTGGATAATCCATGAGATATATATGCTAAGTTTCCCAACATGACCTGTTTATGGGATGAAACAACATATCGAACTTGTACTGAGTTCCATGTGTCACTGTTTCAATTTCGGCCTCTGATACTCGAACCTATGAAACTACAATCCGTTCCCTAACTTTCACATTTTACGGAATTCCATTTGGAGCTTCCTATTCCGAGATATGACCTTTTTCCCTAGGTCACCTGTTTAGGTCTGCATTATGGAAGAGCCAGAAACCATGACTTGTACGGATCACATCTCACAAAGTACAATGAATATGAGGCTAAAACTCAGACACAAGGTACATGAACATTTAATATTCGGCCTATCCAAGTTTCAAATCCTGAACCTTTGCCAAAAGTTATTTATATCGAAAATTCCAATATGACTAGTTTTTGCTATACAAAGCCCTAGCTTTCAAATTGTCGCAAGTGAAACAAGTGTCGTAAATGCCATACATTGCCTTCTTTCAAGATAGCTCTTATACCATGTTAAGGCTCAATATGCTAAGATAGATAACATCAGTTTTCAATTCAATTTCAAAACAATAACATATACAGGATCACTGAAAGAATAACAAGCACAACATAAACACAAGAGACACAAATTTATCCTGGGAAACCCTCTAACGGAAGAAAACCCAGCAAAACTTCCTCAATATAAATGATCGAAAGTACAAAGACAAAACCCCAAACAAGTGCTCCTTCTCCTTGTAGATATCTCTCTCTTTCTCCATTGCGAATTACACAAGTGAGTGTGTGTGTCCAAATGAGGAGCACATCACTCATATTTATACTTTATCTTCCACTTGACTTTTTCCCTAACTAGGTCGGTCCCAACAACTTAACCACTCAACTTAATGGTGACTGGGCTGACTCCTCTAGGGGCCTTAATCACCCCATTACAATTGACTCAAAGGGGATCTATTGCCCCGACTTACAAGGGAGGATTTACCTCAATGACTTTACATAATCAAATACAATAATGACATCCCGACGGAGGAATAAAACATCTCTGAATAAATTACAACAATAAAATACAATATAATATTCTTCGAAGTTACAATATTTCAACAATTTATTGGTGTAGTTTTATAACTTGTGCGCCAAGGTATGAGGAACCTTTGGATTTGTACCAATCAGGGATGTTGGGAAGCTTTACTAGCATTGAATGCAGTGATGTATTTGCAGAAAGAAATGGTGAACCAGACACACAAAAATTCGATCCTCTACCTCTTTTGTGCAAGGCTGGACAATAAAAATTGCATTGTAGATTTTCCAATTCCTTAGAGGATCCAATATGCTAAAGCGTATGATATCGAATATTGCTGAAAATAATCATGCCTGTAATTAACATATGTCAAAAGCGTGGTAAACATATAATCTGCCTCTGTTTATAAGCAGGCTGGAAACAAAATAGAGATAATAAAGTTTTACTTGTCTCCCTCTATCAACGAAAAATAAACATACATGAATATAATTATTTATTGAACAATAGTAATCAGTATCCTCTAAATATGGCATTGTATGATGGCGTTGATACAATAGTGTGGACATCGACACGCACCGGGACAAAAAAAATGCCAAACTCATGCACGCAGAGAAGGGAACAAGATGGCCACAACAAACTGTAACTGCAGGAAGGCACGCATAATGTAAACATAACGCAAGCACAAAACCCCTTTACAAGACAATGGTTTGACATAAAAAAGTGCCATTCCATAGTGGTTTGACATAGAATGGATTGCAATAGATACCAGTAGCGACGGGGCTGCTATTCTTCCCAGAATAGTACTGAGTTAAAAACTCCAATTCCCCAATTATGTACAAAGTCGTTAGTTTCATTTGTAATGCTAAAAATACTTTATCAACTAATATCACATTTGCTTGTCATAATACCATGTCTATTATGAATAGAAAACTTATTACTTAAGTTAACAATTCAGATAGTTAATATACCAATATAATGTAGGATATCAAAATATTAATGGAAGGGATTCATAAAACAGTTATATAAAAGTCAAATTACAAAAGATAATCCCCTAGATTAATCCAATCCCATTTATTTTCATGCAACTAGAATTTCAATCTTATTTATAATAAAGTTAACTATCAGAAAAGGGCTTTTGCAGGTATATTGTATTTGAGAGTAGGAACCAGCAGTGAGGTTTGATGGTTGTCCTGACATAAGTACAATTTACAATTTTGATTCCTGCGAAAAGTTCTCTTCAGCATTTAGGCTGGCCCCGGCTATCCAGGTGGTTCTCCAACAATGCTGGGTGTGTGCAATCGGCTCAGACCCTCCAATACACACAAAGAGACACCGTCTAAAATCAATTGCCATTGACAAAGAGAGGTGATTGTATTATTTTCCTTCCATCAAAACATAGAAGTATTGGGTTATTTTCATAAATTAATCAACGATTGAAGCAAATCAGAATCATACTGAAATTGTTGTTGCAGTCGCCCTGAGAAACCAGAACTAGTACAGGATATTACCTTGTTCCAGATTGAGAGCGCACAGATGGAGATAAAATTCCTCATATCTACTATGAAATCCATGTGCCATCCATATCTATTGTGACATTAGAACATCCGAACATCTGCAGGTCAGTTCTTTATTCAATTAATCAGACAGAACATTGTTATTATGGGAATTAGAACACTAGTTTTCAAGAGATGTTATCAAAATATGAAAACAGAATGTGCAAATCCAGAAACAAACTCTATTATGATCTCATTATAATAGGAAATATATATTTACTTACAGTCATTGATGAGACCTCGATGAGACAGGTATTCGCTGCCATGTAGTCTTGTTAATTAATAACTTAAATAAAAACAATCACATAAGAATAAGAATATGATGAGATTCATAATGCCCTTTGGCACTGGTCTATTCCTTTAAAACTAAAATGTTTCTATTGGCTATTATTGCAAGATAAATTGAAGACTTGGGAAAATTTGTGTAAACGGGGTTGGAGTGGACCTAGTTTATGTGTTCTTTGTAAAAAAGATGCTGAAACTAAACAACATCTCTTTGTCAAATGCAGTTTCACTAATAAGATCTGGGATGTGGTTTCGTCCAGCTTGAATATTTCACAGTGCTGGGATGTTGGTGACTTTAACAAGTGCTTATGGTTCAGACACTGTAAGCATCATTTTTATATTGCCATATGTATCCCCTGGGCAATTTGGTATTCTAGAAACTGCGTCATCTTTCAGAACGACACTCTTGATACTTTGCAATTTAGCATGACTGCTTTAAATATGTTTGCTTCATGTAAGGAAGATGAGCATAAGTTAAAGACTGACAGAATTAGTTTATTTAATCTCAAAGTGGATCAGCCTATTCTCTTCTTCGATGGAGCTTCTCAATATGGTTTATGTGCTGTTGGGGGTGTCATATATTTGAATGAGTCTCATTATTATTCTTTTAGACTCAATTGTGGAACAGGATCAAACATGAAAGCGGAGTTAATGGCTCTCTGGTGCGTTCTTAAAGTTGCTAATATCTTTGGTTTGGTTAATATCAAGGTTTATGGTGACTCCAGGGTTACCATTAAATGGGTTGCGAGTGAATTCAAGCTTAATGTTTTGAATTTGAGACACTGGGCCCTCCGGACTCACTTTGAAATTTCAAAGCATTAGAATATCTTATTCGAGCATATCTTTAGAGAACATAACTCTCTTGCTGACAAGCTTTCAAAGCAAGCATTATCTGGTATGGAAGGGTAGCTGATTTGGGAGGAATGGTATGACAACTGCCTCCAGGACTGTGGCTCCACCTATTTTTTTGATTGATTCAAGCTGGTGTATATCTCTGAGCTTTTTCTGATCCGCTGGGCTCATGTTTTTGTATTTTGCTTATATGTAGTGATGTTAGTAGCTTTCGTGCCATAAAGGTGACTTGAGATCGATGAAGAGATCTTGAATTTTTTGTTGTGCAGACCCCATTGTACTTGATTCAACTGCAGAATCATAAACTTCATTGTACTATTTGATTCATTTTTTAATATCAATAGTAGTTTTTTTTCGCTGGAAAAAAGAGAGCTCATCCTCATATTCATATACAACTCATATAATTATCATTTATGTCTCGATATTATCCATAATAAATCTCCTTTGGAAGGGTGATGAAAACGTAGCATTTACATGATGTCACATCTATGCAACTTAAGTATTTGAACAAAAATTGATATTAAAATATGATCGGTCACGCTACTATGGTGTGTAGCTCGACATCTCCATGTATCAAGCATGATGTAAAGTTTTACCCTTAGCCATAAGTGATTCTATATAAAAGGGGCATACTTATGTGGGTTAGTTAGTCATTGATAGTACTTCATCAAGACTATATCAACATTTTTGTTTGAGTACACTTGGTTACAAGGATCTCTTTATAGCACCTTCACGCAGATACATTGATGATCTCTAACCATGTCATCATGTTTTACTAGGCTTCTAAATCATTATATAAAAGTCAAAAGTCCGTTCCAATTTAAATATACTTAACTATTTTCTAACCATGATAATAATGTCAACTCTTGGTCAACTACTCTTAATTTTTTCAAAACATACATAATACCTATATCACACCAATTCCCCTAAGGCTTGGAGATATCCTTTATCAATATGCACAACAAGACATCGGTTAATTCTGATTACAGTTTATTCCCATAATTATTCCACTATGATACTTTAGTGGCACAAACAACCGCATGAATAGAAATCATGTATACAATTAAAGATAAAGGATTTAATTCTTTTATAAAATATTTAATTCCACGGGAAACCACATTACTATGGGTAACCACATTAATATCGATCTAAGAGGGTATCAATTACCATATTAAATGATAACATAGGAATTGGCACAGTTCTGTTTCTATTCGGCTGAGCTTATCTTGCCTGTACGTTCAAGTGCTATTTGCCAGCTCCCTCTTTGACTTTCTTTACCAGGCCCACCGCCACGCTCACCTCGTCAGAGGTTTAAAAAAATTTCCGGTAGAGGTTTAAAAAACTTTCCCGTTGGTGTTTTCTCCGCTAGCCGGCTCAATGACCGAGGCTCCTCCCCTCCGCTCGGCCCCTCCACCCCTGGACCCTCCCCCTTCACTGCTCATATCCCCTGTTTTTGTCTTTTTCACTGTGCATCTGAGCAGTAACCCTGTGGGACCGGCTATCAACCTCCAACTCCGCGGGCGATTGGATATCAACCCCATCACCAGCTCCGTTCAACGTAAGTTTAAATCAACCCCGTTTAAATCTGGCATTTGATGGATATCCCTCATTCAAACTCTTAAGCTAATATTGAACTTGTAATCGCATGAAGAACAAATTGGCATTTGATGGATATATGTTGGGTTTGAAAATTTTATTTTCCCTCTATGTAAATAGCGGTTCTAAATAGAAAAACGTTTGGATTAAATTGTTGTGTGAGTTCCACATGAATTAGTTACTGGGTGATTTGTTTGTATTGGGGAGATTTTCCTCGCTTAAAAATGTTTTCTAATGGGATGGATGGCCTCCCTTATCTCTCATTTCCCACTACAGACATTCAACCCGGCGCCATAAACGCAATGCATCTGGAAACGATAAGCATGGCCAAGATATGCTTTGCCGGTTATTCTCATGGAATATTGCCTCTTGGGTGTTCATTAATTCAATTGACGATGGAAAAGATGGACCCCCTATGTATATGATTTGGATGTTGCAAACATCCAATTCTCTCAACCCGCTATATAACGCTTGTGAGAAAACTGGAATGTCCAGAGGGTCCCCGCCATACAACCAGACCATTCACCCATGAAGCATGGCCTCCTTCACCACCTGCAAGATATTAATTCTGAAGTTTGTCATTCTAGCAAGTTCTCTATTGTTTCTAACAATTATTTCGTAGTTATAAACTAGAAAAATAAAGCACTGCTGTTTCTATGAATATGTCGCATGACTCGCATCAATTAACTAGAAAAATAGGGGCGGACTGTGCTTGAATTGTCCAAAGTTTGAAAGAGGAATTCTAGGCTTGCCTTTTTCTTTAACTGCTCCCATTCTGCCTCCAAGAGGTCGTCCCTGGTATCTCCAACAAATGGATACGCTTCCACCCCCCATCTCCACACCATATCCATTGCATCTTTGTTGCTAATTCTTCCCTTCTCGTCAACCGCTACCAAAATACACAAGCTGTCATGGCCAAAGTTCCAATATTGTTTAACCAATTCCAATACCCTTGGTTCCATTGACCAGGGATCATCAACTGCTAACCACGGCATAGATGAAGGAGCTCTCACGTACGAACCCCATGTAGCATTATCATCTAAATTTACAATGGGCATCCAAACCACCTCGAATTCATACTGACTATTGCGAAATTCGGTATACATTTCTTTCAAAATCAAAATCTCCATTTCATCAATTTTGATCCTTGACATTAAGAGCAGAACCAAATTTAATCCTCTCAGAGCATCAACCTCCACCTGCAATTATATCAAACAAATGACACTATTTTTCCTATTATACTAGACTTAATTATGTTTCAATTAGCCGAAATCTAAGGGTAACCATTTATTTACCTGTTATGTATGTTTATGTAATAGAAAATATCTGACATCTGTCACTAGCAAAGCTCTCAGCAATTCAAGATCATTTTCCTGTGGAATTTGATCTATCTCTTTCTTGATATGGTGGCAAGTCTCTGATTTGAAGTGTATTTGTTTGAGCAAACTTGACATATTCATCCATTTTGAAAAATGCGTGATGCCCTTGTTGTCTGCCTCCATGGTTGTAGTAATCACATAGTCACTGTGCAAGTTAGAAGAGCCTACAACTTGAGAAATTATCCTTTGAAAAGCCCAAAGAATTGCAGTCCTCTTAAAAGACAAACTCAAAGTTGTGCCTTTAGGCTCTAGCAGGTATTCCTGATTGTCTGAATATGATAAGTTGGGGATATAGTGAATGATTCGTAGGTCTAATGAAGTGTTTTGAAGTGCCTTAATTTTTTCCACCAACTATTTCCATAAATCCTTTGAAATGTGGCAGTCAACAACAACAGCCAACGTGGTATTCGGAGCTAAAGTGGATGGCCTAATTTCTCAACCATAAGCATCTAACAAGAGACATTCGTCACTGAAAAACATAGATGCTACCTTTTTCATCATCTCTACTTTAGCATCCCCATCAGCCTTTCATTGTCAAATAAAAAGGAATATGTGAATCAACAACGCAAACTACTCAGATGTAATAGTCATAACAATACAAACACAGGAAAAAGCTTAATTACAACTGTTAGCCAGATGACCCTATAAAAGAACAGAGAAATTTCAAATTTACAAAAGCAATTCTTAATTCTGAGATGTAATGGGTACCTGATAGAATTTCACAATCATATCCCATTCATTTTCATCCAATCTGATTTCTGTCCATCGCTTAGTCAACTTCCAGCTTTCGGTGATGTCCACTGCTTTCAAGGACCTGATCTTGATAATCATATCCATCCATTCTCCCTCTAGGCTTTCGCAATTGCTCAGGATCAATTTTTCTAGTGATGAC
Organism: Larix kaempferi; assembly: GCA_027924585.1. NCBI lineage: Eukaryota > Viridiplantae > Streptophyta > Pinopsida > Pinales > Pinaceae > Larix > Larix kaempferi. The sequence goes on along the minus strand of BSBM01000693.1, from coordinate 496,397 downwards.
AAACTCTCAAAATCCCCACACAATTCTTTCAACTTAACACAGGAATTCAAATATAATTCTTGTAAAGAACTCAGCTTGCCAAAACCTTCCGGAAGTTTGACGATATTTTCACACCTTTCCAAATTCAAATATCTTAGATTCACCAATTCCATGAATCGATCGGGAAGCCTTTCTAAAGCAGTACAACATTTGAAGTCAAGCCTTTTGATAAATTTGAGTTGGCGGAGTTCTTCGGGCAACTCTTTCAATATAAAACAACCATTCATGGACAGATTGCAGTGTCGAAGTGACGTTAAGAGTCCCATACTCTGAGGAAGCTTCCTCAACTTGGAACAATTCTGCAGCTTAAAGGAAATTAAGGGCAAGTTACCAATATTATGCGGGAGATCAAGTAAACTCCTGCATTTGTTCAAATTTAATGTTCGGAGGGATGAAAGCAGGAAAAATGTGCTAAGGAGGAACCTAAGATTTGCGCATCCAGACAAATTTAGATCCTCAAGACATCTCAATCCACCTAGACAATGGGGAAGCTTTTGTAAACTGTGACAACCTTTAAGTTTAAGAATTCTCAGAAGCTTCAACAGTCCAAATCTCTCAGGTATTTGACTCAGCTTTGTACAAAATTGTAAGTTCAAAGTCCTCAAACTTTGGAGTTGCCCTATGCTTTCTGGCAATTCTTTCAGCCCTCCACACCAACTAAGATTCAGATTTTCAAGTGCATTTAACTAATAAAGACCTTTTGGAAGTTTTAGAAAACTAGATCCAGTAAGATCCAGTCTTGTAAGCTGGCATAGAAGTTGAAATTCTTCTGGCAGCATGAACAGTCCCACAAATTCTTTGAGCCCCAAACTTCGCAGGTTCTGTAGATTTATCACCACCTGTGAAGTTAATTGTAGACCTACACAATAATGTCTTTGACAAAACTCAAGCTCTCTCAATGTTGGAGATATATTCACATACCTAACTGAGAACCTGGATGAGCAGAGGCACCTTTGCGTAACCCGACAATTTGCTATATGTCCTAGATGTGTCTGTTCATAGAGATCTCTCATGGTGAAAAACTTTGGATCCAACTTGTTTAGGTATTGTTCTTCTTGTGTGAGACCTTACCGCTCCTCTTTGTGTGAGACCTTATGGCTCCTCTGGTTCCACCACTACCTCAAAGTGACCTTATGGCTTCATAAAAATCCCTCATCAATATTTAACTATTTAACCTTGTCCAATGATGAAAATCTCATTGCTCTTCACCATTAAATCCAAATCCTTTAAATTGTTCTTCACCATTAAATCCAAACCCTTTAAACTGTGTTAATCATTCACTTCATATCTCTATATTAGTTATCCCACAGCTCATCAGTGTAGAACATGCAGAGTCTATTAATATATGCTGTATGAATCAGTTCATGTTCTTTTAATCCTCAGTTTGTTATTGCTCACTACTTATCTGTTCTTTCTATTTATCTAATACGATTTTCCTGCAGTTTTCTCAGCCCAAGGCCAAGGCCTTGGATATAATTGGGCTAGAGTCACTAATTTTATGGTAGGTGATTTAAAATCTATCAAGGTGGAGTTAAAATTATGTTTGGCTCTAAAATTTTCAATAAATGATAATGATCTTCCCAATGAGAAAGTTCTTCACCAAGGCTGCTGGTGCCCAATGTCTGTCTGAATGTAACTACAACTTGTTTTGATTTGTTATTTTTGGTTTTCTCTTTCACTGATTGCATTCTTGTTTTGGCCTTTTAGATGGTTTCGAAATGGCAACAACTTCTAGCTCTCGAGGTGCAAGACCCAGAAAAAATAAACTTTTCTACTTCTAATTTACACTGGAATATGGTTGAAGGAAATGATGTTGCCTGGATCAAATCAAATAGGTATAAAGAGTTCATTATCGGGGAGAGCAAAAACCCAGTGTATCCAACAAGATTTCGAAATAGTTACAACAAAAAATCACAAAATGAAAATGAAAATGAAAATATAGGAAATCAAAAGCATAGAATCGACAGCACCTTGGAGTATATAGTGTGAGTTTTTCTCTATTTTTATTGACTCTCTTATATTCAATAGGATAACCACAATATGATTATTGGATAAAAGGCCTGCCCACACCTACAAGTAACAAGTATTGAAGTCTGATCATGCTTGGGTTTGAGGAGGCCTAAAATCATTTGCTTTAAGGCTGAGAATACTACTTATATTCACATTCTCATATACAAGTTTCTAGAAACCAACTGATATTAAAGCATTAGCTGCAACATGAACAATTGATGCTTTGAAATATTGTGATGTATGAAGTGTTAATCTCTTGTTGTTGCTTGCATCTTTTGGTGTTCGTATGGGCCAGATGACCACCGAGAGATTGATAAACTACCTGTTGATATATCCAAAGTGCCTAAGCATGGTAAGGGGAGTTGTCCAGGTAGTAAGCATATAAGACGTGGTTGCCTTCGTCATTTTAGCATCCGCATACTCAAGAAGGCACCGGAACGCTGCCTAATCACTTATAGTGAGAGGAATCATATAGATATTGGTGGTAAACCTTGTCATGGACAAGAGACTAATGATTTTGTAGGCACAAGGGCATACCATGCACCTCATATTAGCAAAAAACTATATCAATGGGTAGAAAGATGTTTTCTTTTGGGGATGTCTGCCGAATGTGTACATCAAAAACATCGTGAACTAGTGCATGATAAAGTATCCTCTTTCGAACTTGAGTTTGATCGAAATGATTTTCTCTCATGTGATGACATTGGCAATATAGAGAGAAAATTAAAACATGCCCAATATATGTTTGATAAGAATGACGCCCAAAGTGTGCGTATATGGCAAGCTGCAAATCCTGATAAAGTGTTCTACTACTCTGAGTTTGACAAAACCATAGATGATGAGGGTCACATTCCATTCATTTTAGGCATCCAACAACCATTACAGCTAGAATGGATGAGGAAATATGGTCATGATAGTATATTAGCAATGGACTCTACATTTGGAACAAATCGCTTTAAGGTAGGTTTATATATCATAGATGGTTTTTTCTTACTATCATTTGTTATTTATAGTATAATTCAAGCATGTAACTGATGTCCTATTTAATTGTATGTAGTTCCAACTTTATACATTATTGGCATTCGATTCCAAACATAATGGTGTTCCAGTGGCATGGGTCATCATGTCAAGATATACGACCTCATATATTTTGAGATGGATGGAAACTCTACATCTTAAAGTATGCATGCGTATGTTGGAATGGAAATTGAATGCATTCATGGTAGATGATGCAACAGCGGAGATTGGTGCAATTAGGTACATATAGCTAATAGGGTGTTTTTTTTTCCATTTCTTGAAATGAAGTGTTGCATCACAATATGAAAGTAGGCATATATTTTTAACAGTGTATAACATATTTATTCAATAGGGAGACATTTCAATGTGAAGCCTACCTATGCAATTGGCATGTCAGAAGGGCGTGGCTAAAAAATCTTGTGATGAAAGTTAAAGATGACACTACAAGGCGCTCCATGTTTAAGCGTTTAGGTGACATTATGCACAACCAAACAAATGGAGATTATGCTCTTGAGGAAGCCAATAGATTTCTGAATGAATCAAAGAAGAAAATGCCTTTGTTGAGTACTTTCGAGCATGATGGTTTGACATAATAGGTTTGCCTTCATATTATAATATCCTAGATATTTTTATTTAATGACTAGCCTATCCATAATCTCCAAGTGCTATGAGAATTTTACTATATTTTTGAATTTCACATACTTCTAGATTTCAATTCATAGTTCTACTATATTTTACCTATTGACATGCTTTCTAGTTATTAAGTGGTGTTCTTTGATGTTCATCAGGAATGTGGGAAAAATGTTGTCGCACTTTAAAGCACGCTGGACAAGAAACAAATGGGGCCATCGAGTCATACCATTCACACCTGAAAAAGGTATTTCTAAGATCAATACGATCAGCTTCCCATCATCGAGTAGACTGGTTAGTGCATCAATTGGTAACAATGGTCCACATTTTTTATTGGTGGTGTGAATGCGGAAAGTAAAATGGTTTTCATAGAAATGATAGAGTGGAGAAAATGGAAGCTCAATCTTGGCTAAGAGCACAATCTATTCCAGATGATTATGTTACACTACACCACTCCGATCCTTCGATAGCATATGTGCAAAGCCAACATGATATTGAGAAAAGATATATGGTATGGCAATCAGGTCCAAACTTTGCTATGTGTGATTGCAGCTGGGAAAATAATGGATATTTGTGCAAGCATGTCATTCAGGTTACCACGATGAGGGAAAAAACATGTTGGAACAAGAAGAGCTAGAAATAGGAATTGATGAAACAATCCCATATCAGGTGACTTTTAGTATTTCATAATGCATATTTAGATCAATAACAATGTTTTAGATCATAAATAGTAGTTGGTGTGGTCTAATATGGTGCAATGTAGCCATTGCCAGATAGTTGAAAACGATGGCTTTGGAGTTGCGAATGACTTGGATTTTCCTGTCATGGTAATGATTTCATAACTTGGTTTATTTCATATTTTTCTGTTACTCTTTTCATGTTGATGTGAAGTTTTCTTTCTTTGTTTCCAGGAAGATAATAATGTCAATGGTTCGATGGTTACTTCCAATAATGTAAATCCAAGTCATGACCAAAGAAGAGTTTCACAACGTATTCGAGACATTTTTGAGTCACTTATGTAGTTGTCCAGTGAAGAATCACATCTCTGCTTCCTAGAGAAACGCATGGAAGACGTTACCAATGAATTCAAAACAACATTGGCATCTACCACTTTGGGGTTGGACCATCCGACTGCTCCATATTTCCATCAAGTGCAAGATGGATTTGGGAATACCCTACAACGTGGGAAAGCTTTTTTGGAAAGGATGGTTACTTGCAAGCGCTCTTACACATCATCTAGTTCTACACACTTTCCTCGCCCAACACAAGGCACTAGAAGGAGACAAAAAATTGATGATGTACTTGATAGAGCTGCTAGACGAAATAGTGAAAGAAACCCAAACAAGTGAAGGTGAGAATTTCAAACTTGCAAACTTGGTTATTCTAAAAAACTTTAAACTTGAAACATGCATGATTTGGAGTTTCATTGCTATGCCAAGACTTCAATGCTTTTATTGTTTGTAATGCTAGATAAAATTAACAAAAGTTATACTCATTTCCATACTTCCTTACATCTTTTTCAGATGGTTTTGAAGATTGGATATCAGAGCCTGAAGAGCATTTCCATGGTGAAAGGAAAATATTATAGCATTGCAAATTTAGAACATCTTAGAAGAGGATTGGTAGTGGTTTAGAACATCTTTTAAGAGGATTATATTTTTGGTTTACAAACTTCATATGTAATTATGAAGGTTCAGTCTCACAAGTTATTGGTTCGGAAGAATAAGTCTTTACACTTTTATAATAAAGTATTTTGTAATCATTAATTCATTTGAATGTTGATGTGTTATAAAATTATTATTTTAATTTTTAAACATAAATATTATTTAGATGAAATGCATGGGTATTTTGATGTGTTCTATCCAAGTTGAGACTAAATTGATCCTTCAAATGAAGCTAGAAATTCCAATATCCAAAATTATATCTATAAAGGAGTTTGGGTCAATGGGAAAACTGTTGCAACTATGGAGGAGGACATCTCACAATTTGAAAGAAAAATGCATTGGAAACTCTGTAAAAATGGACTCAGTTCGGGCTAATTAATACTATTGCATCCTTCATCAATACCTTCTGATAAGTCCGCCTTGTTGACATAGTTTGGTGCTATCATTACTAGAAATGTAGGTCAGATTGTTTCGTCTACTACTGCACTGTTCTATACTTAAAAAAAATTCTAGCATTGATTATGGTCATTGTTCTGTAATGGAGTTTCCATGTTTAGCCTCAAAAGACATTGTCTTTCTTTTATGAATATTCCTTTCTTTGGAAATTTTAGTCCATAAGATGAATAGTTTTATTCTTACATATTGAGACAAGCATTTTCTTCCCACATAACTGACCATATTTCCAAACTAAGACATTTGGGATCCAGGCAGTAAAGAAAATCCAAATTTTTGCAGAGGATAAAAATAGATTGATTGATAAGATATAGAAAGTTCTGACTCCAAATATGATAAGGCACTCCAACTCCACATTAGATAAAGCACTCCAATCCCAATAAATTTACAAATCAATAAATGTACAAATTGAAAATGAAGACTCGGCAAAACATTAAGATTATGATGAGGAAACTATCTTTTAAGTTTCGCCTTAAACATAACCATAGTATCTAAGCATCGAATAAAGTAATCCAGCAGCCAACCTACCTTTACCCAGAATTGGGCTTGATGAAAAGTTTACATACAGGATATGCCATACACAATCACTGCAGTAGATGCCCCCCGGTAATAAAGAGGTGCTAAAGAAGCATACTTGAATATTTAGAGACAACCATATTGTCATTTTTTTACCTATGATCTGCAACATTCAATGTTGCCCCCATTTTTATGTGTGCATTCATTGACTCTCAACTCCTAGGGTTTCTTAGTATGAACATGAATTATAAAAAAAAAAATCTGTAACATACCTCCTACAACATATAAACTCATGATGATTTGAATATCACTTATGGGAATAGAGACTGTGTGAGGCACCAAGGAGGATAAGGTTCCATTTTACTAATGAATGGTTTTGCTACAGAAGGAAATGCCCATTTAACTTGTGAACCCTGAATTTGCTACATATATTTTGCAAGTGTATTTCCCATGGTAAAGAATAGTTCAAGTGTTAATTTCTGTAGATTTAGAGTTTGGTTGATGAATGTCACACTATTTTCTAAGTAGGAGGGTTAAACACAATACAATCAACTATAATTTGCATAAGTCATGTGCAAATTCAAAATAAGTTAAATATTCAATTGAAGTTTCATAGTCTTTGACTTGATGAGATGAAAGAGAATATTTAAGGCTAATGATCTTGGTATAACAAGGCACCATCGAGATCAGGGGGTTTCTAAGTTGGAAGGGGTGACTCCTGGATGTTGAAACTTAACAAGAATATTCTCTCTAAATTGGAGTAATCGTCCATTATTAAATTGTATGCACAACTTGGACTGATTTATTGGTGCACATCTATTTTGGTGCCCATACTTGTTGCATTGATGTAACCTTTCCTCTATGTGTTCATTTTTCATAATGCATTTCAGTTATTCTTCCACTGTGTGTGATTGTTTATTGTGACACAAAGAATGGAATTCCTATCTCATCTCTTCACCATAAGAGTAGCATGCATATTGAACAATGTGAGATTAGTTTCAATTCTTTGAGTTGTGTGAGAACTCTGTCACATACCTCTCTGAAATTTTTAAATTTTTAACACCACATTGTTGATTAAACCACACATGCCACTCTGTTGGTGCATTCAAAAGCAACTTCAGGGAAAAAGTATGCATGTACACAGAGAAAACTTGGTCGAAAAAGGATTTGGCAAACACTCTGTGAGATGTGCAATCATGACGTGATCCATGGGTGCAAGAGGAGTTGTTGGAGTGATAATTCAACCCCTCACACCTAAGTATTGTGGCATTTATAGGATTAAGATGCATTGTGCTTGGTATTTATATTTAAGTAAACTCTTGTTCATGGTCATTGGAAGTATCATTGAACTTAATGACAAGACTCAAAAATGTTGAAGGCATCTACAGGTGAGAAGCATCATTGAGAAATTATTCATTCCGTCACAGCATAATCCTCAGACTTCATTCACCCAAAAAATATTAGAATACTTGGGAGCATGGATGTTTCCATTTATCACATAGTTTTTGAAATTTATGCAGTTGATCCTTGCATCTTTCACATCATAAAAAATCATATGCTTGAAAGACATTTGGTTCATTATGGTACATGTACAAAAGGATTAATCCAAAGTAAATATGTTGTCCATGAGACAAAGCATCACACACAATATTGGAACACAAGAATCATCAAAGGATTTGGTATTACACAAAATATCCGTTATAAACATTCAAATAGAATGCAACATCCATTATGGCATGCGATTTTTATGTTGTCAAATCAAATGCCACATTAACATAAGCAAAACATACAAAATAAAAATGAACCATATGCATGCATGACACATCCATCGTTAATGTCCACCACATTTTGCTTCACTCCGTCATACATGGGATCTATGTTGTTGTTGATTAGCATTTTTTACTGGGGATGACATTACTCCAGATAAAAGATCCTTACACATCCTGCTAGCATCCATATGATCTCCATCCATCTCATCATGATACATGGTAAATGAGAGGAATTTATGAGCAAGTTCACGGGCACTGTTACACGATGGTACAAGATTTGTGGATGTAACTTTACAATACCCTATCATTTGGTCAATAATAAGTTTTGAATTCATGTAAACATCAATTTCATTCACCCCAAGTTCTAAAGCTGCTTCTAGCCCTTCAATTAAGGCAATGTAATATGCCTTGTTGTTTGTGGTCTCTCCATGTATAAACGTCCTATTCTTTATGGTTATGTCTTGCACTTTGTCATACAAAACATAGGCTATCCTCCCATGGCCTGGATTCATATGACATGATATGGCAATGCACAATATCCATTGGCACTCCATAGTTATCTGCCAACAAAATCCATGTGATATGTTTTGTTAGTATCATATTTAGTTTGTAAATGAATAATATTACCACTTAAAAGCGTTCATATTGCCACTTATAAAAGGAAAAAAACATAAAAATAAAAATAAAAACATTATAATAACCGAGAGGAAATATTAGCAGGTTATGTAAAAAACCCTCATCTACCCTTGAAACTCTAACACTAGTATATAAATTTTAAAAAATAACACTTTAATGAGTACACAATCAACCCTTTCCACCCTTTTTAACAAACTCATGGGAAAACATGACTATCTATATTATTTAAACAATTTAATGAGTACAATATATAAAATAAATAACTTGTCAAATTAAATAAAAAAGATTCCCCATGTCTGTCTGAACAATATATAGCAAGAATCGAATAAGATGGCAGAGGAACATCTTATTAATGATCAATGAAGTTCTCTTGTTTAGCACAAGATATCTGCATTTTACTTTTAGCTGTTAAATATGAAAGAAGGATAAAATTTAAAAGCAACACCAAAACAAACTACAGTAAAAGAATTTTTTTGAAGTGTAGGCAAAATCTTAAGCTCCTAAAACCTTATGTAAGAAACTACTACAAATAAGTTATAAGTTATAACTAACCAGATAATTCAAAGGTTGTTGCTCCTTTGATCTCAACTTGACGAACAACAATATTACCGCGTGCAGTAATGGAATGACCAACAACTGACTTTTCCATTAAAACACAATGATATCAAGATTGGTATAACATAACTGCCTTATTTACAAAATCAATAACATTTTATGATGTTACTGTTAAGGGAAACCTTCAACAGATTTGCATTCCCAAGTATGACGATGTTGGAGAATTTGGTCACTTTGCCTCAAAATGCCCACATAAAAACTCAAGCAATAATAATAATGGAGCTGGTAAGAACAGTAAAAGACAAAACTGGAAAACAACCAAAGGAAATTTCTTTAAAATGAAAAACAATTTCTACTCAAAAGAAGATAGTGAGTCCTCTTCAGATGAAGAAGACAGTGATGATGAAGAAATGCTCTTCATAGGAATTGAACAACATAGCAAAAAAAAAAGACCATGAAGCAGAAATAGAAGTAGAAGTAGACTATGAAGGGGGATTGATTAGTTCCTTAGATGATCTACAATTTGAAAGGGAGAAGAATACAAATCTTAATGATGAAGTTGACCAGTTAAAAAGAAGAGTTGAAGGATTAATAAAAAACTCATAAGTAGCCAAACAAGCAAATATTCAGCTAAAAGAACAAATAAAAGAAGCTAAGGAAATCGAAGAAGCTCTCACCAATCAGTTACAACAAAAGGATGAGATCAATGAGAAACTTGAAGCAAAAATAGCAACAACAAGGGTGAAACTTCAAAACAAGGGAAAACAACCAAACAACAACAAGATCCTTGAATAAATTATCAACAATCAAAGGCACCATCTTGACAGAACTGGTTTAGGATTTGATTCCAAATCTGTTGATAAAGGTTCAGGATCCAAGATAATAGAAGACAAACACAAGAGTTATATAGATGCTCTTAGAGGTTCAAAAAGGAAAGATGACTACCCACAAAATCATGACTTCAAGAATGTATGGAAGCAACCACCAAGCAGAAGGATTGTAGTAGATTATGAAGATAAGCATAAAAGTCATGATTTCAGAAATAACTGGAAGCAACAACCAGTCAAAAGGATTTCACCAATCAAAAGGCTTCCCCCCACTAGGTATCAAAATATTTTTCTTGGAATTTTCTATGTATGTTGTAACTTTGGACACAAAGCGGTGAATTGTAAATCCTATCAAATAAAATAGGTTACATGGAACAAAAGGAAAAATGAAGGTGCTACACATTACCCTTCCAGAAACTATAATCGCTTTGAAAACCTGAACAAACAAGTTGAATGTTACAAGTGCAACAACTTCAGACACATAGCAGAATAATGCCGAAGCAAGGGGACTGTGTTTACAAAAGGAGCATAATATCATTATAAAAATTGTGCAATAGCCCTACAATCTCAAGACATGTCAAAACAATGGTGTGTTGACGGTGGATGCTCAAAGCACATGATAGGTGGCAAGAACAAGTTTATCACCTTGAACAAAAACAAGTCAGGAACAATTGTCTTTGGGAATGATGATGGAGCAAACATTATTTGTAAAGGCATAGTTAGTATTGGAACTAAGAAAGCCAAAGAAGAAAGCGTTCTACTAGTGGAATCTATGCTGATATAAGAATAATAAATATATTAAATAATATTTTTATGCTTCATATTTTAATATAATAATAATGATTATTGAAAAGAAAATCGATCAATATCTAAAATGTCATTTGAAATATATATATATACGGTTAAAAAATACAATATTCTCGTCATTATCATTGAAATGTTGTTTCTTAGTTAAATCGAGAATTAATAAATTAAAACATGAGAAATTAGAAAAAGTCATTTCGATAAAATCATTTGAAGTGGAAAATATAAATATAACTTTGCATATGGTATGTGAGTTTCGTGGCAAACGAGAATTCTGTAACAAAAAAGTTTTAACAGGGAAAACAAAAAATGATGTAACAAAGAAGTTTTAACAGGGCAAACGAGAATTTTGTAACAAAGGAGTTTTAACAGGGCATATGATATGTTTCAAAAGTGAGTTTCATAGCAAAGGAGATTTCTGTACCACATAATTTTTAACTGAGCATATTCAAATTTGAAGATTCAAATAAATATATATTCACTCGAACACATTTGTTGGAATATATTTCCCATCTCACTAAAGCGGTGGATCTCCCGCTTTCCATTTCCCTTTTCAACAGTGGAAGGCAAATTCCAACACAGATCTTACCTATTGTCTCTACACGGAATTATTTTCGATAGCCTTTTCCTGGCCAAAAGGAATTAAAATCCTTCAAAAAGATCTACAAAAAATAACAATCTAATGGACCACACCCTGGAAGTTCTATATTTTCTCTGTTTATATAAAAATATAAACGACATTTCATACATCATTTTATTGTTAGAAAAATATATATTTTTGTAACCTTGAAAACTAGCCTCATTTGTATTCCCCTTTCAAAAATATATTTAAACCTTTCCAATCTCCAATCCCATGCTCACCATCTAGATCTAACCTATTCGATTAAATCTTGCGCATTTTCCCTTCCCTTAAAGCTTTACTACACTTACAAATTGCGGCAGAGAACCTTCGTCGTTTGCTAATTTTAGTTGTCTTTTTGCTCTAAAAAATCTAACCTATTCCATTAAACCTTGCGCATTTAGTTTCCCTTCCCCTAAACCTTTACTACACTTACGAACTGTGGCAAAGATCCTCCGTCGTTTACTAAATTTAGTGGTCTTTTTGCTCTAAAATCCTCACTATAGGGCTTGAGGTCCTTACCTTGTCTAAAAACCTCCAGGGAAGTCGAAATATCTTTGGTGGAATGCAATCTCTTTGGGGGAATGCAATCTTTATTGTGCATGGAGGAAGTGAAAAAAATGGTGGGAGATTGTTTCTTGGTACGAATGAGCTCTCTTGGAGAGTTGAAGACTATTGATGACTCCCTCTTGCTATGTCCACGATTTGAGAAGACTCATGTTGCGAATGAAGTGGATTCAAACCCTAGCATCTGATCTTTTGGTAAGTTTATTCATAGAGACTGGTATGGTAGTGATGCTGTGGCACTATTTTGGCAAATGCGGCTTGAAAGCATCAAACCCAAAAAAGTTACTATTGTCAGTGTTCTTCCTGCAATCGTTGAAATGGGGATGCTGCAATATGGCAAGGACATCCATTGCAGGGTGTGTCCACATGGTTGAAGCGAAAGAAATACGGCCCTAATGGTTGAAGTTGTGTGTAAACACTAAAATCCATAGGAGAGTAATGACCATGCTGTGTAATAACAATTTCAGGCACACCATTGGAGTGTTAAACCGGTCCCTACAAACTCTGATAACTAATTCATGTGGAACTCACAACATTTTAATCCAAACGTTTTTCTATTTACGACCGCTATTTACACAGAGGGAAAATAAAATTTTCAAACCCAACGGATATCCATCAAATGCCAATATGTTCTTCATGGGACTATCAGTCCAATATTGGCTTAAGAGTTTGAATGAGGGATATCCATCAAATGCCAAATTTAAACAGGGCTGATTTAAACTTACGCTGAACGGAGTTGGTGATGGGGTTGATATCCAGTTTCCCGCGGAGTTGGAGGTTGATGGCCAGTCCCACAGGGTTACTGCTCAGATGCACAGTGAAAAAGACAAAAACAGGGGATATGAGCAGTGAAGGGGGAGGGGCCAGGGGCGGAGGGGCCGGGCGGAGGGGAGGAACCTCGATCATTGAGGCGGCTGGCGGGGAAAACGTTGATGGGAAGGTTTTTTAAACCTCTATTGGTAATTTTTTTAAACCTCCGATGGGGCCTGGTGAAGAAATTCAAGGGGGGAGATGGCAAGTCCCACCTTGAATTTCTTCACCAGGGACATTTTTATCTCTTGCTGGGGTCTAAGGGTTTCTTCACTATGGTTTTCCTCAATACTGAAGATAAGGATAGGATATTTGAAGGAGGCCCGTACTTCTACTACTCTGCAGGTCTATTTTTAAGGATCTGGAAAGATCATTTCAATCCAGATAAGGAAGATCTTTCCATCGCTCCTGTATGGATTCGTCTTTACTCGCTACCCAAAGAATATTGGGATTTGGAAATCCTAACAGCTATTGGAGAAACCCAGGGACACTTCGTCAAGATATCTGACCAAACTAAACAAGGAAGGTATGTGTCCTATGCCCATATATGTGTTTATATGAATATCTCAAAAACCCTCCCGAATGGAATAACTATGAATTGGGAAGAATCAGAGTGGTTCCAAACCCTATATTATGAACACATCCCCTTCCGTTGTCATACTCATGGTCACTTGGCTAGAGATTGCCACCTGAACCTCCCTGAGGATATCCTTGGCAGCAATACTCAGGAGCAGAAGGATAAGGAGGGTTTTGTCAAAGTGGTGACTCACAAACGGACGGGAAGACGACATAATGGTTCGGATCTGGGGAAAAAGATTGCTCAGACTAATAGTTTCACGGTCTTGGAAAATGCTCCAATGGAAAACCCCCCTTCTGAGAGTATGAAAGAACCATCCCAGCCTGATGAAGATCATCTGATGGTGATACCTGTGAATGAGAAACATAATAAATCTGTTGAACCTAAAAGGAGTGAGACAGAGTGCATGGATGAGGACCTGGATGACATGGCCCTTGGAGATTTGGATCTAGACAGTATGAAAGAGGCATGTAAGAACATCGAGGTCCATTCCATCCTTGACAACCAACTTCAACTCCTGAAGGAAGCTATTTTGAAAACTAAACCAACCCCTAGTTTGGGAATTGGACCCTTGAAACTCAAGGAAAATAAAATAAAATAAAGGAAGAAGCTCTAAAAGGGGTAGATGGTCAAACAAGGATAGGATTAGAGAAATTGGGGCAAGATTGGTCGATTCTGGGAAATATCCGACTAGCTAGGAGGCTCTTCTCTCAGCTAGATATAGTGCGTGATGAAACTGTTAACTTGGAATATTCGAGGGATCAACAGTCCTCATAAAATTAAGACCCCTAAGAGTAAAGTTAGGAAGGAGAAACCCTTTGTGGTGTTTTTACAAGAAACTAAGTGTTGTGGGCACCAATTAGAGGCTAAGGCTCAGATTCTGTGGAAACATTGCAATAGTATGGCTTCGGATGCTATTGGGCATGCTGGAGGATTGGCAGTTCTGTGGGACCCTAGGAGAATATCATTGTGCAATTTTCTCTCAACTAAATTTAGTCTATTTGCTGAATTCCATGTCATCGGCTCTAAGGTGAGAGGTTTTCTTACCAATGTTTATGGGCCCTATAGTTATCCTGAGAAATGGAATTTTCTTAGTACCATGACTATCCTGAGGAGATTGTTTGAAGGATCTCATTGGATTGTGGGGGGGGGATTTCAACATGATCCATTCTTTATCTGAGAAAAAAGGTGGAAGAAGACAGCTTACCCCTGAAAATATTTTATTTGATGAATTTATTGAGGACAATATTCTAATCGATGTTGATATTGGGAGAATGGTGTGTATATGGAACAATAGAAGGGGAGGGGAGAATCTGGTGGTGGAAATATTGGATTGCTTTCTCCTATCTGAAAGCATCATGCTTCTTGGGGGAGCCTTGACATCTCGACCGATTGTTTCCTCTGGATCAAATCATTGGCTGGTCTCCCTATCCTGGAGTAATATAGGTACTAATGAACAAACCTTTAAGATTTGAAAATATCTGGTTAACCCACGAAGACTTCGCTTCTAGTGTGGAGGAATGGTGGCTTACTTTTACTCCACCTGTTGGGACGAAAATGTATTGCTTCCAACAAAAATTGAAGATGCTCAAACAGAAGATCAGGTGGTGGAATAAAGAAGTCTTTGGTAATATATAGGCTGAAAAAGCTAAACTGGAATTAAGGATGGAACAGATCCAGGAATGCATCATGTAGACTGGAATGACCCCAGAGATTGTGGGGGAGGAAACTCAGCTTTCCAAAGATCTCTTCCAAAGACAAAGGCAGGAGGAGATGTTGTGGAAGCAAAAGTCTCGTAACATGTGGTTGAAAGATGGGGATCAGAATACTCAGTTTTTTCATTGGGCCACCATTCAACACAGACAGTATAACCAGATTGTTAACTTGAAGATTGAGGGAGGGGTGGTGGTAGAATCCCATGAGGAAATTGAACAGGAATTAGTTAATCATTTTAAAGAAATGGTTACTGAAATTCTGGGCGATCGCACTGAAGCTTGTAGGGTGATCAAAGCGGTCATTCCCCGTCTTATTTCAGATGAGCAGAATGAAATGTTGATTCGCCCTATTGAACTTTTGGAAGTTGAGACTGCCATTAACCAAATGGAGGATGGGAAATCCCTTGGACCGGACGGTTTCACTGCGAAATGTTTTCATGCTTTTTGGTATTTTATTAAAGAGGAAGTATGGCAGGTAGTGGAAGAATCACATAAAATGAGAGGGGTGATCCCTGCCCTGAACTCTACTTTCCTCACTCTGATCCCTAAAACCCCGATGGCAGAGAAATAAGATTTGTTCAGACTGATCTCCCTATGCAACATTATTTGTAAAATTATCACTAAGGTGCTTGCTAATCGGCTTAAACCCCTTCTTCCGTCTTTAATCTCTCCGGAACAATCTGGGTTTGTGGAAGGTCATCAGATAATGGACAGTATTATTCTGGCTCATGAACTTCTTCACTCCCTGCGGACTACTAAAAAGGCTGGTATGATGCTTAAATTGGATCTTTCCAAAGCCTATGATAAACTGAATTGGACTTACATGAAAGAGATTATGAGTTCCTTTGGGTTTAGTGAGATTTGGATCAGATGGATAGCTAATCTCACTTCCTCTGCTTTCTTCTCTATTCTGGTGAATGGACACCCATCCACTGTGTTCAAACCCTCGCGGGGTATTCGGCAAGGTGATCCTCTATCCCCTTTCCTCTTTGTCCTCATGACGGAAGGTCTTGGGTGTCTCATATCTCACTTAGTTGATCAGGGAAACATCAAAGGCTTGGAGTTTCCACCCTATGAGAAGGCTATCACCCATCAGTAGTTTGTGGATGACACTTTACTGATGGGCCATTCTTTAGTACAGGAAGCTAGACAAATCAAACAGGCTCTGAACATCTTTTTACATGCAACGGGTCTTACGATAAATATGGATAAGTCCCTGGTCTTCTTTTTTAACACTCCTCCCATTTGTCAGAGAAACATTTTAAGGATTTTGGGTTTCAAAAAGAGCTCCCTTCCAACCAAATATCTCAGCGCGCCCTTATCTGAGGATGTTCTTAAAAAAGCATCTTGGGAAGAGATCCTTAATAGAATCAAGGGGAGACGGTCGATTTGGACTCTTCAATCATTAAATCTCCCAGGCAGACTAGTGTTAGTAAAAGCTGTGCTGTAAGCTATGCCCCTTTACATGTTCTCTGTTCTGGCGGCTCCTAAGTCGGTGATGAAGGAAATCAGGAATATCCAATGAAATTTCTTGTGGGGAGGCACAACAGATCATAGGAAATGGCCTCTGGTTGATTGGAAAACTATTTTTCAACCCAAGATGGAGGGAGTTTTCGGTCTTCGTGATCCTGAGGATCTAAGTATTGTTTGCGGAGCCAAGATTTGGTGGCGGTGGCTTACTCACTCAAATGAACAATGGTCCATCCTTTGGGGAAAAAAGTATTCCAGGACCCCGGACCAGCAGGATTGGATTCGGGAGGAGGGACTGGAGAAAGGCTCTCATATTTGGAACATGGCACGGGCGAGTAGTGCAATGATTAGGAAACACTGTTTTTGGGAAATTCGAGAAGGAAATTATGTGAATATTTGGCTGGATTCCTACCAACAGGAACCACCCATGTCCACCTTGGTTAATATTCTTAAAGATGCCTTGCATGGAAGATTTAACTAGATGATGGTGAACAGATATTGACATGACGCCTCTTATGATAGAGGTTTTCGCATTTGGCATCCACTGGAGTGGTGGATTGACTCCTATGGGGAAGATATAGGCAGGCATGTCCATGGAATAGTTAGCAACAGGTAGATAAAAACTCAGGAGGGGAGGGATATTCTTCATTGGGGTTACAGTCATAAAGGTATGTTCTCAATGAAAGAAGCTTATAACCTTCAGACCAGATCTGGAAGTACTGTGGGAGATCATACGTGGAAAGACTTATGGGAGGTGAAATTATGGCCTAAGATTACCCTCTTCCTTTGGTTGATACTAAGAGGTAGGATCTTAACTTGGGATAACATTGTGAAGCGTGGATTTGAGGGTCCATCCATCTGTATCCTCTATGGCCAACACAGTGAAACTATAGCGCATCTTTTAGATGAGTGTCATTTTACTGCTGCTCTATGGGATGAAGGAGCCAGGATTTTCTGAAGATATGAGCGGGTAAGGACCATACCGCAACAAACGGTGAGACATTGGAGAGGGGATCCTTTCCATAGGAGAATCCTGAACCGTATTTGGAAACTCTTTCCTGGTTTTCTCCTTTGGGAGGTGTGGAAGGAACGCAATAAATTCCTGTTCCAAAAAAAACAAAGCCCGTGGAAGATCATTTCGGGGCATATCCAGCATGGGATTATGGAAACTTTGAAATTATCCTTGTAGACTAAACAAGATTTGAGCATCCCAAACAATGAATTACAAATTCTCCAAACATGGGGCATCATGGTGCTGCCACAGTTCATCGGGCACAACATTATTGACAACAGGAAACAGAACAGTCCGACTGTGTGGTCGCTGCCTCAACAGGGGTGGCTAAATCTAAAATTTGATGGAGTTTCTAAAGGAAACCTCGGCATGGCAGGGTATGGTGGAGATATGCGGAATGATCAGGGAATGGTTTTGTTCAGCTACTATGGTCATCTTGGGCATAAAACTAATAATGTCGCAGTGTGTGGAGCACTATTGCAAGGATTGAGAAACGTGGCGCGTCGTGGCATTAACAGTATTATAGTGGAAGGTGACTCTAATATGTTGATACAGATCGCTACCAAACTGATTAATGGTACCCAGGCTGCCAAACTGGCAAATTCGTGGTGACTAGCATGGCGTCTTACCTGTCTGAGCAACCTCATCACCTCTTTTAATGCCATCATCTTCTAGCATGTCAGAAGGAGTGCCAACTGTTTGGTGGATGCGCTTGCAAACTAAGGTGCTAGTAAATGTAATGAGCGATGTGTCACGGACCCAGAATTTCATAAAAATTCAAAATTTTTCCATACAGTAATAAATGCTAATATTAATTATCGCGGAAGTATATAATGGACAAATTTACCACTTTTAATAACAGATCAGTGATATAATAAAATGAGGCCACAAAAGTCATGAGTTAATTCTAAAATGTTGTAATCATTATGATTTTGTAATTACTTTACTGATGACACATACATGCATTTTTCTGGATAATTATAATAATTGTTTTATCACTATTAATGGGCTGTAACGACAACGTGTGTCCATCTTTCTCTGTCAGAAAATTAAAGCTGTAATACTTACAATGGTCGTATCACTGACCTAAGACAACATGTTTAGAGGAACAACTTTGACGATTCTTACTATCCCTAAAGGTGGTAATTTTTCAACAATTCTTTCGACATAGAAAGGGACGAGTACGCATACATAAAGGACACATTGAGAATCACACGTCAAGTACACCATTTTACCGTGGTTCACCCGCAGCTTGGGCTACATTCACAAAGGGTTGTGTTATATTAATCATCAAAAGAAGTTTACATCTACAAGAAGATGTTGCACTTCATTTACTCAAGCTACTCTCATGGAGTGCAATTTCCAAACAAATAGGAAATGTAGGTCTACCTTATAGGTCAAGTGGAAATGATAATGACTCATACTAAAATGGAATTACGATGACTAATTAACTTTTCTTAAATGTTCTAGATAAACCACCTAATCCTTGAGTTTGTATACTTTAACTTTGGTCACAACATAGAGTATAGAAGTAATCAAATACAACCTACTTTTCAACCCATTAATTATATTTTCTTTCAAAATTAAAGTGACAAGACATTCTTGGACTTTCTACATAGATTTGACTAAAATATAATTCGAACTTTCCTTTATACTTTCATGCATGATGAGCTTCCTAAACATACTTCACTATATAAAATGCATAATTATTCTCTTAAGGTCTTTACCTTAACACCTTTCTTGGTAAGGGTTTCACGGGTTATGGAGAATTTGAAGATCCTTTAACAACTTCAATAAATATGAACATATATATATATAAATTTAATTTAGGGTATCTACCAATGAGACTATGGTCAACCTTACGAGATATTGGGAAAATTGACAAAGTTATACTTGATTAACCTCAGGAAAAAAAACTATATCTTTGATTTCTTTCAAGCTACTATTAAGGGTAAGGTTTCCTTCTATGTCATATACTTCACTCCCCATACACATATAATCTTATGACATTAGGCAATACGACTTCTATGCTAAAACTCTGAGACTAAATAGTTTAACTTTTCAAAGTAATTCATAAACAAATGTTATTTTTAAGGAAAAAAAATAACGCACTAGTATAACAAGTTAATTACCGGCAAAGCTTAACGTAAAGGGATGGTCATCAAGTCGTCATTTCTTCACAAGTTGGAAACTTATATTTATCTAACGCAATATTAACTCTAAATTACCAACACTAGGACTCCAACCTCAATCTATTAACATTTTTCCGAGAGACAGAGTATATATATATATATATATATATATATATATATATATATTTTGTTCATACTTTCGACGACTGAGATAATTTGAAAATCCAACTGAGTATATATATATATCGTGTATGTAATAGCTTCCAGCTTATCGTGGTAACCCTACAACGTGACTAGGCTCTTCTAACTAGGATAATCATAGAACTTACAACTCTGTTATATATATATAAGCTAATCGTCCAACAAAGAATTTAAACCTAGATCTCATACACGTTTCCTTCAAGACATGACTTTGAGTTTGGATAGCAAAATACAATTTTACAGAGCTATACTCTAATAAAAAACGGATGTGTATAAAATTTCCATGCATTGATTGCACTTTGTATAAAATGTATCAATCCTAAATGATAAAAAAAAAGCGTTTTACAGAATTAAAGTTTGAATCTAAAGGATGTGTACATACCCTTCCACACAGTGATCAAATTTGCATAAAATACATCAATCCTAACTGAGCGATAATACCTTGGCGAGCATGATGGTCTCTAACATTATGCAGAGTTAGATTCTGTCCTGCACTCTTACTATGCTACAGAGATGTGATGCTCTTCCCCCTCTCCAATCGCAGCTCTAAGCCCAGAAGTAGAGCGGCCTTTTACCCAAAATCCCTGTCATAGAGTCTTCTGCAATCTCTCCCAAAGTAAAGACCTATCATAGAGATCAAAACTCCTTCTCCTCCAATGACTCCCTTCGCTGTCATTAACATTCTGCCGAAATAGATCATATAGACCGCACGGTTGCAGAGATGCTATGTGATTAGTATCTAAACCCAGTCAAACAAGTTGATCTCTCTGTTGCAGAGATGCGGTGTGGTTGGTATCCAATTCTATCAACAAGTAGATCGCCCTCTCCTTTTTACGTCCTCAACTTCAACCTTCCAGGTTTTTTTTTTTTTTTTTTGATCCCTCCAAACTATGAGTGCTGCCTTTTTAATGGTGAAAATCTCTACTATCTGCGAATAGATTTTAGCTATAACAGATAAATGCCAAGTGGAAAAATCCCCGTGGAAATTTTTCCCACGTTCTTCTTTTAAGAGGTTCCATATCTCTTCGAGTTCGGCGTGGTTGAACGGTTGGATCATTAGTTAGTGGAAAGATGGCGGTTTCAACACTCAACGTCCAAGGCGTTAAGGGGACAATTACCCTAAGAAATCTCATCATCTAAGCCACCTGTATAAGTTACTCCTTCTTCTTTTAAATAAGACTAACCTGTAATTAATCCACCACTAGAGTTCGCCACTCCAACTAGCACCACGATCTCCACTATTTCCCTGAATTAGGGACACAATCGGACAATGGTTTTGAATAGGAGTCTCTAGCTGTTGGTTGAAGGAAAACTTTTGCCAAGTGTCAATTCTAACGGATACATAAGGAAAACAGGGTTGGTGGCATTTAAACCTCATAGTCAAGGTGGTCTAGAATGAGCTTCGACCTCTTCCACTAAGTAGACAACTTGAATAAGCCTTTCGACCTCATCCTTATGCATCGGATTCTTAGGTATAAATATATATATTATATGGAACAATATATAAAGAATCATATATATATATTGGTAAGAAAAGAAAAAAAATACCTTTATTAAAGTTTATCAATTACATACTTTTTATAAATGCATTTATATAATAATATATAATAATATTTCATCAAAGTGATGTTACTTGAATCACTATAATTCTTTCTGTATAAACATTCTTTTGAATAGAATAAGTAGTTTTGAAATAACTTTCACCCACATAAAGTGTTTTTATAGCTAACTTCTTTCTTCATTACTATGTAACTCGTGCATAGTATTTAATTTGTTTAAATGGGTTATAGGTGACTTCTAACCCAAAATTTTATCATTTAAAGTCCTTTTACTCATAACAATTTTCCCTTATAAAAAAAAGGATAATTGTTTCTTTCACCAAAGTAAAAAAAAGTATATATATATACTTTCCACTTGGTTTGAACTTCTTAGTAATCATGCATTCACATTATATATATATATATATTCTTTGATATTTTCTATATGTGTCCAAAAGGATATCTAGGATAGTTTCTTTAATTCCAATAGGTTGTTGAGGTTCAAGTATGTATTTTATATTACTTCTACTTATGTTCATTTTCTTATCATGTCATGTCAATAATGATAAAGACGGAAGTAGTACTTTTATTTGTATTTATTTGAGGACTCTTTATTAGAGGTGATTGTAATTCTCGAGCATTCTTATTTATAGTAGGATTAGAGTAACTTAGGCCATAGTATCTTAGCTAGATATTTAAAGTGAATAATAATCCTACTAGGATGAACTTATATCCCCTACTCTTCATATTTCAACATGATAAGTCTTGATATGGTCAACCAACACATGGCTCCCTAGTTGTTATCTTTTCTTATAGGTGGCTTTTGTTACTTATTGTGTAGTCGTATTAACATCCTTTAATCTTCTAGGCTTGAATTAAGACTTAGAAACATAACACTAGTTTGAGGTCCACTGCTGGGGCCTTGGCCTTGAGCTCCTCACTAGGGCCGCTTACACAATCATAATTACATTTACAAAAATAATAACAATAGGGGTCAAAATTGAGGGATGTTACATGATGGGATGGGGATGCTTTGGAATTACCAGTTACTACTTGTCGCCTTAATTGTATTAAGATCGCCGAGTGTGATCGTGATAAAACGCTGTCAAATGCTGACGATAGAACCTGCCCTCCTATCGATATTAACGGAACTGATGGTATCCGTCTTTGATTGACTGGACATATGGTGTTATGGTAAGATTCCTATAAGGACAGTTGTTTGGTGTTCCAGTGTTTTCATTTCAGTTGGGGATTTTAAGTTAAGGGATTTGAAGTGTGAGATAGACATGGGAGATCGGTTTCGCATGATCCGGAGAGACTATCAGGATCAGCGGAGGCTGGTGGTGACGAGGGATCAGGACATGCCTTATCATTACAGAGGCTGGGATATGATGAGGAAGGTCATGAAGGCAGGGGGCGGCTCTCCTTTAAATTCGGAAGGGAGGAATGGTTATAGTCACGGAGTTTATCGCCTGGTTCAAGTCTGTGTTGGGCCGAGCTATTATAATTCCTCTTTAAGGGTGCTGAGTGAGTTCAAGAGGGTGAGAACTATGCTGCCGAGAGGCCGTCGTATGCATGGGGAGCATAGTAATGTGGGAGGGGGTGCTCCTTTGCAGACTGGCCCTAGTCGTGAATAGTGGAACGCTGCTGCGACAACGGTATTTTTTTGACGTTTCTTCCCGCCAGGTGTGTAGCAGGAGATAGAGGATATCAAAATGGAACTTTGGCGCCTTGTGGGGGAGGCAGAATTGCCTGAGGAAGCAGTGGCTATGGCTAGTTGGATTCATGACCCAGGAAACATTATGGGGTGGATGGCCCTGTATAATGGGGCTGTCATAACCTTGTGGGTGACAAAGACTCTGATTGCTCAGTGCCTGGAAACTAGGGGGGATGCTCTGTCTAGCTCTCCACACCTTAAAAAATTGGAGGACCTGTGTTAGGATACTGCTAAGAACTGTAAATGGATTCACATGAAATTAGATGCTTTGGCTGGTGATGTGGGTATCTCTTTTCTGGCTCGGTCTAAGAAAGTGGAGAATCCATGTGAGATTATCATTGAAGATAAGGAGGCTGTGGCGACACCCCCAGTGGTTATCATTGAAGATGAGGCTAGTCCGTCCGGGTAATTGCTTTGTCCGGTTTCTCTCGGTGCTGCGACTATCGACTTTATGTTTATCGGCAGGGTGAAGGTTGGATTACCGTCTGTTTTTTCTGTTATTATGGCCTCTGTTATGGTTTCTTTGTTATGGGTCTTATGGTTTCTGTTGCTTTAACTCTCGGGCTTGTCCTGCGTCCCCCTTTTGTTTGCGTAATGGCCTTGGAGACTCTGCTATGGTCTATGCAGCTTTGGCTCTGGGCTTGGGGTCTTGGGTCTTTCTGCTATTTTGTGGTGGGTCTGTTAGCATTGGGACGGATGTTTTGGGTCTGTTGGATAATATGTGGTGGCTCTGTCAGCACTAGGGTGGTTGTAATGTTATTTTGTGGTGGATCTATTAGCACCGGTATGGATGTAATGGGTATGTCTGATACTCAATGGTGGCTCTGTCAGCACCAGGTTGAATGTAATGTTGAAGTTTGTAATTATGCCACTTTATTAATAGAATGAAAGTCCTTTTTTTTGCTTAAAAAAAAAGTCAGCTTTGCTTCATTCTCATTTGAAATCTACTGTAGGAACGCCTTCTTATTTAGACCCGAAGATTTTGTCCAAGAAAGAATACGATGGCAAGTCAAGCGATCACGCTGAGTTTATTTTGGATTTTTCTTTGGGATGAAATCTAGAAAAGTATTAAGCACTCAAGAATTCCTGTTGCTGCCAACACAGGGATTATGCACTCTAAGGATACCAATCCCAAAGTATTAAGCACTCTAAGAATACTTGTTTGAAACAAAGTTTTCGGAACTGGCCATGTAATCAAATTAATGCGGATTTCTTTGATTTATTTAGTGTATAGTAGATGAGGAACAAAGAATAGTTAAAAGCCAAAAATATTGGTGCTATAGAACACATTTACAGATTGAGTCCCTTAAGTTCAAGGAAGCCCAAACATAATCTAACATGTGATCTGATCTAATTTAGATCTGTTTTCCATATTTCATATTAGTAAATACTATATATGTGGGTTGATGGTGTGATGATTACTTGTAGGACCTTCCTACTGAGAAGAGAGATGATGTAGTAAGCAGCATGGTGTATGAGGTCAGCGAAAGAATTTGACATCCTATCCATGGCTCTGTAGGAGTAATCACTCATCTCCAGAATAAATTGGCATTTACACAGTCAAAGATGGCTACAATTTGTGTGCAACATGAAGGAGTAATTAATTATATGCAGAAAAAAGTACAAGAGTTGCAATCCCAATTGCTTTCACAGAAGCAAAATTGGATAATATTGATTTACAAACTACTAATCTTTTAACCCTCATGACAAAGGGCCATGAACGCTAGACTCCACATTTTTACAATGGGTCACCGCAAGAGATTGAAGACATGGATGTTTCAGACAATGTTGATCAGCTATGGGAGTCACTCTGGGCATAAACAACAATGATTCAATATTACTAGCTGTATATAAGGAGACCCTGGAAAACTATAGGTTTGTATATTTCAGCATGGAAATTCCAATTAAACCATTTGTGAGCACTACTTTGATTTTTTTTAATACAAAGTCATAATAATAATTTAAAATTTAAAATTTAAGGTGATAGTTTAATTACAAATTTTAATAACAAAATAATAATAATTTAAAAGTTAAGCTGATAATTTAATTAGACTTCAAGTTGAAGAAGACTGTTATTTTGTGTGATTCTTACTTGTGCTATAAAATAACAACACACTTAGATAAGGTCTTAGGACATTCTATAACAATGTACATTGGGAAATTAAGTGGTGGTGGGATAAAATATGGAATAATAAGGTGTTAATGAAGAGAAAATTGTTTGTTGTTAGTATTGCAAAATAAGGTTTTTACTTGGGAGATGTTTCAAAAGTATAATAAGGAGGGTCTTTGTATATATAGGGAACTTTAGAACAATGTACATTGGGAAATTAAGTGGTGGTGGGATAAACTATAGAAGAATAAGGTTTTCATGAAGAGAAAATTGTTTGTGGTTAGTATTGAAAAATAAGGTTTTTACTTGGGAGATGCTTCAAAAGTATAATGAGGGTTGTATATGTATTCTTGTAAGCAGGGAGCATAAACTATTTTTTTATTGATGGTGTTTTTTACTGGGGATATGCTTCAAGAGTATAATGAGGAGGGTGATATCAATAGTGCAAATAATCTTTTAGCATCATACAAGTTAGTGAGGTGTTGGTTCACAAGACCACTGAGAAGGATTAAATATCTTCACAATAAGGATTAACTCTTTAAAGTTGTGAATTGTTTTATGGTTTTTGGAACATAAAAAAGTAACACCTCTATGGATTTGATATTTGTCATTGTTTGAGAAATTAAGAATTAAGATGGATCCTTACTTAAATATTGTAAGTTAAGATGAATGCAAGTTGGTTATAATGAATTAATGGCAACTTAGTGAAAATGAATTTCTAACCAAAAACATCAATAAAACAAATTGAATAAAACAAAGAGTTTATTGCAACCTAACTAATAATAGTTAACCTACTCATTAAACTCTTATCAACTAAGATAAAACTATAATAAAGTAGTGTAAACTTACCAATAAATGAAGGTAATCAGTAATAATTAGTACTTAATAAACTTTTACCAACTTAGAATATAGTAAGCTTATGCAAACTTATCACTAAAATATAAAACATAGTAAATTTAGATAGACTTACCACTCAACCATGGCGCAATTAACTTTTTGTATGGACATTGTTACAAAAATGTACGAAGGATTTTACAGTCATAGTAACAATTTCTAGAGGTTATTTTATGGAGTATCCAATTTTGTTATTCACATACATACATTTAGGACAATATATTATTTATGTTGTATCCAAATTTAGTATACGCATATGTACATGTACCTAGTAAAAAAGCCAAACACAAAACACAAAAAAAAACATATCAACTTTACTACTAATCAAACATTATATTAATGAGCCACTATTAATATAAAACTAGAATGCTATATTGATATATTTTTACTATTGATGATTCAATTTAAAGAAAATGATTAAACATCAAATATTTAATTTTTGTTATTTATATTATAAATAAAGAGTGCAAACAAAAAAATTATAGAGATGTAAGTTTTGAGATACATACAAGTAAAGTTTGAGAAAAATCTAGGACAAAACTCTAAACTTTGTATTTTAAAAGTAAAAAGTTACAATTTCTATTGTGCACGGAGCACTAACATAGAAATAAACTTTGAATAAAAATTTATAAAACAACTTCTTATTAACCTTATCTATAAAATTAAAACATCTTAGCACTAAGCCTACACTAAAAAAATAGTTCTTGAAGTATCTACAAACAACAAATAATACAAAACTATAACAAAAGAGTAATAGTTCCTTGCAAAATACATTTACATATTTGTATGCACAAAAACATCAATGTTATAATGAATATTGATAAACCTTGACAACTATTAATATAAAGCCATCAATCTTTCATATGTAATTCAAATTAAAATTTTTAAGGAGATCAGAAAGTCCATATAATATTTTTGGGAATAAATGTCTGCTATATTAATCCTCTCCTCAAATATTACTTCCAAGCATAGTCTAGCATGCATTTTTCTCTCGTCTCTTTTCAAAGCCACTATTGTTCTCTCAAAACACATTTATAAGAAATAAAATGGCAATAAAATATATTTTCATAAAAAATAAAAATTGGAATTTGGAAATTTTCATATCTTCAATGTGTGAAACATTTCATTACCAAGAACGTCAAGAAAGGCTAAAAGATCATATCGAATGCCTATGCATGGATGTAAATTATATGTAGGACAAATACAAAATCTCTATGTTCAAACTTTTCTACAATCACTTTACCTTCCTTGCCTTCAAGAATAATTGTTTTGTTGCACCACTGCAACTTTTGTTTGTGTTTACCTATGTTTACACACCCCTTATATATAGTTGTTGTAAAAGTATTCTTAAGGTCTTCAATTCTTGACAATTCTACATGAATCAAACCTTAATGTTGCAATGCACTAATTTAAATAACTAATGCTCATGCTGATCCTTCCATGATTGTTATCACATACAACCATTCCTTCTATACAATTCTCTCCTCCCACTTCTTAGCGCCTTCTTTTTCTTCCTCAAGTTCTTCTTCCTCTGCCATAAATAGTTTTTCCTTGGATTTCTTTGTCTTATTTTTAGATATGAAATTAAATATTAATACACTCATTGAGTCATTGTAGATCCACCACATCTTTTTCACTACTCTACATAATTTCTCCTCCCTTACAAACACTAATTTAGTTTTAGTTTCCCCTTTTCTTTCTCGTCTTGCACATGCAAATCCAAATGAAATCCCCATCCTTCAACCAATTAGACGATTCCTATTAGAAACTGTTGCAGATCGTGACATTGGTGCACAAGAGACTTGCCACATGCTCCAAAAACTCCCTCTTTCCCTTTGTAGTCGCTCCTTTGTATCCTTGAATGTTAGCCAAAGCGTTTTTTGATGTGTTTCGAGCTAAGGATATGCTATTAATGCCTCTCTATAGTAAATGAAAATAAATCCTAATGATCAATGATTTAAGCTTTACGAGTTCTTGATTCTCATTTGTGTCGATCATGATCAGCACAAACTCACCAAAACACAGCGATGCGTTGGCACTCTGGAAACTTTGTGCTGATACAGTGATTCAGGTTGTCCAATACAACCTGAATTAATTCCAATTGAATAAATAAGAGTGATTAGGAGTGCAAGCAAAAAATAGTTAGAACAACAACAAAAGTTTAGGCAATTCAGTAATGCAAACACTTAAGTGTAGGCCAAATTGTATTTGGCATTCAATCTTCTCAACTTGCTTTTTCTATGTTATGTAAAGCAGATTCTAGCATAGACATTTATATAACACTAATAGAACCTGCCAAGGGCCATGTGCCTTGCCTTGCACACCATACATAGCTATGCCGAACAACATCAACTTTCAATTGTTGTTTAAACACTTCTTAGCTGCTCAATCTTCAATATTATATTCCTTATACACATGTCAAGTTCCTCACTATTCACCCTTTATGTTTTCACATTAGGTATGATTAAAAAATCCAACAAGAAGAAGGGAAAGCAGATTGAGCCTAACGTAGAAACAACTCCAATTATACCAATTGAAACAATGTTTGAAGACACCAAACCCATCATAAGGGCCACTCCAAAATTCAAATGGGGTGACCTGTACACAACCATAAGAGATGGAAAATACCTGGTGCAATCCTCGAGGAATCAATGGTTTACCAAAACATCAAGAGGTTTTCCCTTCACAAGGAAGCAACCCGACCATAATTGTTTCATTGCTTAGAGGTGATTGGGTGGATTTTGCCCTATGTAGATACAACCAACAGGATCATTTCAAACATCAATGGAGAAGGACTTGCTTCCTTCCAAAAAATTAGAGCTGTTGAAGCCTTCGTTTCCGACTTGGAAGATTTACACTTTGGGACTATACTTTTTGTAAGAAACAACAACAAAGGTAAAGTGGCTAAACATCGTGCTTCTTGCAAAATCACTTTTGAATACCCAGATAATTTCCTGGTAGATGAGAAAATATATAAAAGGGTCGACAATGCGAAAGAGCTGCACAAAAAAATAAAGGGAAACCATGCACCTACTTCTATCAAAATTACAAACCAGGAAAAGGAAGTAGAAATACATATACAAAGGGAAGAATCAGTAGAGCAACAAAAGAAAGACGAAGCAAAAATACATAACCAAAGTGAACAAGCCAAAAGGGTACAAGAAAAACAAGATAAAGAGGAAGTAGAAAGCTTAGCAATCGAACAACATCAAAGAGAGGAAATGGAAAAATTGCAAAACGAAGAAGCTCGTCATACAAGAGAAACTAAAGAAAATGAAGCTCTAGAAGAACAGATCAGCAAAGAAGCGCAAGAAAAGATCCAACCAGCTATGTATAAGGAACCAACAAGTCCACAAGTCAATAGTACAGAACCCATGGACACAAACGTGCTAAACCCACTAACTAGAGGCCACTTACCATTTCCAGAGCTTGAGTTTACGCCGTTTACCCCATCCAAAGAACATACAGTGGCCCAATTGAACACGAATTTTTTTTATTCAAAGAGAAAGACCATAACACGATGGTCAGAAAAAAGAATGAAAATGACCACTCAACCAGATATTGTCACCGTCACAGAAAACACACTTGTAGAAGGCACCCAAGAGGACCCCAAATTCACAGCCTCCGTGAATGTCGCAGTTGCACAAGCAAGTGCTGACAATGTCGGCAAGCTGCTTACCACTATTGAGTGAAACAAAGAAAAAAATTTGAAACTCAAGGCCACCTTGGTAAAGCAACGTGGAGAGACCATTGAGTTAAACACAAAATTACAGGCCACATTATTTGAGAAAGACAATTTACTAGCTGCGTACAACAACCTTAACACAGAAAAGGAAGCATTGACTATTTAGTTAATGATAATGGAAGGGGAGACAAATGATTTTCAAGCAAATCTTACAGACTTTGAAACACGTGCATCAGTGGTGAACGACAAGGCCAATGAATTGAAGACTCAAGTAGATAAGTTGTTGAGAGATAAGGAATCAATCATGGAACCGTTCTGGGAAAAACCATGCAAGCTTCAAGAGAAAGTATCAAACTGTCAAAAAAACACTATTTCAACAAATCTACAATATCAAACAATTCATGGCTACGATGCAGGAAATTGTTGCAAGCTCAATAGCAATGCATCAACATTTGATTACTACTGGAAACAAGCTTAACAAATAGTTAACTTGGAGATAAAATAACCCAACATTTCCTCCTCACCTCCCTCAAAAAACATTAGTGACCCTAAAGATGGATATCGCACTCCTTGAATTTTGCAGGAAAGCCACTAATCGGCTAAATGCCGAGATTGATAAAACTCTCGAAAAGTGCACAAAATTCTATGAGGAAATCCATCAGGTTCACCGTAAATGTCAGCTACCTATGGTAGCCAATATCAATGAGCTCCCCCCCAAGGATCAGCAGATGGTAGAACTCTAGCAAGTGTTGCAATCAAACCTGGACTACATCAAGAAAATTGATGCTCTAACAGAAGAAGACATCGACTTCTATGTGAGGAAAACATCTACACATCTCATTTTCCTTGAGGATACCTGTAAGGCTGCACCAACAGATGTTGCAAATATAGAAACATAACTGTCTTATCATGAAGTGTCTCTAAAACTATTAAAGCCTAACGAATATAATATCATAACTGAAGAAGGTACTGCATGGGTAGACTATATTTCCAATTTAGAAGCGTCCAACTAATTTTAATTGTAAATATCATTTGTATCTTCTCACATGTACAATACTCAAATGAAAACTTTGCCTACTATTCTCATTTTTGCAATTTCACCGGATAACAAACTCTTCCAAGGCTATATAGTGGTGAACCAACCCTTTTTGTTGTTCATCTATTCTTCTTTGTCAATGAAAACAAATTTCCCTTCTTGAGAAACTATTGCAGAAATCTTTATATGTAATGTGTAATTTTCAATCGATATTATTGGGATTCCTTTTCTCTAAAAGACCTAAATGCTTGTTCATATTTTTGTAACAGTGCTATATTTTACTACTTTTTTAGTTCAATGCTCTTCAGTTTCCTTGTTGGCAATGGCTTTTCAAGCTAAGCTCATAAGGGATTTGTAAACTGTGTACTCTCTTTTATATTCATAAAAACAAAGCAGCCAAGCAAAGTTACCTCTCCTCATCTACCTCCATGTTGAATAAATACAACCTTTATATTGAGAGCTACGACCACTCCTATTGTGTTGTAAGTCTGCATTTTATTGTGCTTTGTTGTGAACTATCTATATTTTTAGAAGATGTGTGAATCCTTGATGCGGTGAGAGTAATTGATAACTAGTTACTTTCCTTGGTTTATTAGTGATTTTCAGAAGATTAATTCATATAGTGACAAGTCCGTTCACCTTTACATGGTTGAGAAGCATGTAAAGTTTTTATTGTGGAATTGAAATCCTTAATGAGAAGAAAGAAACATATCTTGGTTTCCCACTGTATCTTCCATTATTGAAGCAAGCATAACGAAGATTCACCACTCCTATTGTGTTGTAAGTTTGGATTTTTATTGTGCTTTGTTGTGAACTATCTATATTGTCAAAATACATGTGAATCCTTCATGTAGTGAGAGTCATTGATAACTAGTTACTTTCCTTGGTTTATTAGTAATTTTCAGAAGATTAGTTCATGTAGTGACAGGTCTATTCGCCTTTACATGGTTGAGAAGGATGTAAAGTTTTTATTGTGGACTTGAAATCCTCAATGAGAAGAAAGAAACATATTTGGGTTTCCCACTGTATCTTCCATTCTTGAAGCAAGCATAACGAAGATTCATTCACAACTTAGATTGTGGCACTATCAAGAGCTGGTTCATGAAAGAGTTCTATAACTATACTTGTATATGGAGATTCCTAAATTTATTGCTATAGCACATGGCATGAAAGCAAACTTTTGTTCACAAATAGTTTGTGCAGTTTAGGAGCTATTATAATCATTGTTTTCATTGATATTATTGCAGAAATATTTTTTCAAATTGCTTATATATTCCAGATATAGTAGTAATCTATAGTGTTAAGATTACTACTATAGAGATTGTGAGAAAAGAAATTGTAGTTGGCTCATTGTGTTGATGAAATTAACATTATTTTTTGTTATGGGTTGAGTGCTTATGTCTTTGTAATATGAGATTGTTACAAACTTTTCTCTTTTCCTACCAGTATCCTTTGCTGCCTGTGCCTATGTTTTTGTTCCTTCTAACTTTCCTCTTTTCCTACCGACGTTCATTTTTGCCCCTCAAGGGGCAAATGTTAGTTTATTTATAGTGTGCCTTTGGAAATGACTTCTACCAATTCAAATTTATTCCTTTCATTGGGCCTTGGGCACTTATTGAAATTCTATATACAATATTTGTGATGTTTTCTATTCACGCTTATCACATAGTTAGTAACATTAGTGAGGTTTTTCGTGTTGCAGTTCCTTTAATACTGTACTTTTGAATAGTTTTCTTTTCATCCATTGATGTTTGTAGATTTATGAAGTTATCGTATCCCTAGTATGTTACATGGTCATTTATAGCATCCAACAACAATTTGAACTTGACTAATAGCAATCCCTAGCTGCAACTATTGGACCTTTAATTGATGTACCAGTACTACTGTTATTTGTTTGTCATACATTCTCTAAAGACAAGGTGGTTTAAATAAGTTGTATCTCACAGCTTTGGTAAGTATTTGAAGCTATGACGAACTAGATTGGTCTATCCAAACGAAGTCTTTGAGTTTTATCAAGGTTTAAAGAATCATAATGAATCAAACTATTTGTAATTTGGTCAATTTAGGCAACCTTGTAGCTTTAAATTTTGAATAATTCTAATCCAGTGAAAAGTTGATAAAAAATGAAATAGTTTAATTTAGTTTACAATGCATATCCGTAGTTTGTAATGCAATAAAACAATTAAAAAGTATGTTTTAGTTCCATTAATTGAGTCTTTAATGCTTACCAGTAGTTTATAATGTGAATATGTGTCTCCTTATGATAAGTGTAGATGTTCGTCTACACGAAATGCATTGTGAAGATACATGGATCAATTATGATCCTTATGCCAACATCTATCCATCAACAGCTACCAATTCTCCATCGAATAATAAGCAGCAACACTAGCAGTAAAAACTATAACAAACAACTGGATGAGAGGTCAGTATGGTTTAGTAGAGTCTATTAATATATAGGTAATTTTTTTTATGGTAAGATGGCATTCATGATAATATTGATTTTATAGACATGGTAGTTCTTTGATTTGATATACATGGCAGTTGTCTGCACATGGAGGAGGTGGGGGTGAAGGACAATCGATAAAGGCAGTGAGGTGAAGGAAAATGAAGGTGGTGAAGCGGTGATTTGAAGGAAATCCAGAGGAATGAAGCCACCTGGAATTCAAGTTTTAAAGTTCGTTCCTAATTTTTTGAACCTTGTCCTCAGCTTGGCAATAACACCCTCAAGTTCTCAACCAATAGCATGTAAACAAATATTAGAGAAAAATAAAAAAAAGTATGCAATAAAAAATAAAAATTGAAATATGTAATGTAGGAGTTAGGAAAATTGATCAAAATTTTTAGTCAAAGCAACGAGTAATAGCCTTTGACCAAATATCGAAAACAATATACCATGCCTCTCGACAGGTATAATAATGATGAACTCTATCTACCATCATTCATCCGCCATGATTTGTATCTCAACTCTTTATTTTTTTTTGTTTGCTCCAATATCCCTGACTTGTAGGAGTGGCCTGTGGTCTGAGAAACCACGACCCAGGGGCATCTAAGTCGTCAAAATAACCCGGGGATCGCACCCGACTTGGATCATACCAGCCTCAACTTGACTGGGTTTTTGGGTGCCACCTCCCAACTAAGTCACCCCTAAGGGGAATTGAACTCTAGTCGCCTTGATGACGAGCACCACACCTTAACCGAGTGAGCTAGCGGGAATTGACGTATCTCAACTCTTTATTATTCTTTTGCATTTGGTTCTATTATTTCAACCTTGATTATAGTACCCTTAGTATAAATTTACGTTTTACATCATGATTCCATGAACACCTTGTATTCTTCAAATGTACACGGAATCTCTTATGATGGGCTCTTGCACATGGAAATGAAGGAATTGAAATTCCTCTACAATGGAAATGAAGGAATTGAAATTCCTTTGCGATCCCATTTGACTTTCCATTCTACACAAAAATCACAAACAAAAGCTACCATAAAGGCATCATCATAGTTAGAATAAAACACCTTGATATTTTCCAATACCATTTTTTTTGTCAAAATAGAAATGGTCATTCCATTGATTTTATTCCCACCAATAAGGCAATGTTAATCTCATTTCGGTGTATTATAGCTAGGGTTCATCTATATTTAGTAGTTTGTGGGTGTTTCTCTATTATTGATACGCATGTTGTCCTCTTCTTTTGTTATTGATAAGTATTGTTTGTGGGTGTTTCTAGTTAATATTCCCTACACAGTATCGATAAATGAGAA
Organism: Larix kaempferi; assembly: GCA_027924585.1. Taxonomy (NCBI): domain Eukaryota; kingdom Viridiplantae; phylum Streptophyta; class Pinopsida; order Pinales; family Pinaceae; genus Larix; species Larix kaempferi. Next base: position 461,632 of record BSBM01000693.1, on the reverse strand, counting down.
GGATGATAACTAAGCAAATTCTACTTAATCTACTTATGGTGCTTATAGGGATGGATCTATATCTGTTACTGGTTAGGATGCTCCTACTTAAGCTGGGTACAGGGAATGGTGCTTCAATCAATTATAAAACAGTAGGACTCTATAAAAACATACATAGTATCGGTAAATGAGAAGGATGATAACTAAGCAAATAAAAGTGGGTATAATAAATTTAACCTTGCTAAAAATTTATAGTAAAATCATAAACCAATTATAATATCTATTAAAAACCACATTAAAGAATCCATTCCTTATCGATTCTAGTCAACATAAAGGTCGAAACAATATGTTACAAAATAAATATTAATGGTAAAAAATCTGATACTATAAGAAATACTTGTCAAGTATTAGAGGGTAATAAGAGGAATATAATACACCAAACAAAGAAACCAATAGGGTTCGCAATACCTAGTTGATAATGAAAATATGTAAGGATCTTAACACAATTACAATATTATAGGTAAAACATAGTAATATTATTATTTAAAAGCAAAACAGTAGTATACAAGCTTTCTTTACAAATTAGGAAAAACTAATCTATTACTCTGTGAATCATAATCATGTTTTTTTTTTAATTCAATACATTTTACTCGCATGAATTTGAGATTTTTTTGTTTTAAAATAACAAATTCTGTAACTTCGATGTTCTATTGTATGAAAAAAACTTACCTACCACCCACCATAATCAGACAATATCGGTGAAATCAGTAAACGACCTCGAAAGTAGATATGCATTACATTGATACAAACTCAAGATAGTTTAGATTAAATATCTGGCAGTTTCCAGGAAAGCTTGGTAGCTTCCTTGAAAGTTTCTCACCGCCTTTTCAGGTAAGCATTGGGATGCAATCCATTAATATCTAAACGTTATAATATACTAGTAACAACCACATTTTTAAATGTGGTTGATATCAATCATGACCATACATTTAAAAGTGGTTGATATTCGTCGACAAATATCAACCACATTTAAAAATGTGATTGTTGCTAGTAGACATCTGTAACATTAACATTTACAACCAACACACCAGAAAACTATGCAAACAATTCTTTTGAAAAGTTAAGTGTGTTTAGAATATTCAACAAAATTCTGACACTGAAGCTCAGTTTAGTGAATTTTGGGAGGAAAGTTTTGAAGGTGGGAAAAGATGATCTGCAGAGAGTTATACATGCAATGAAAGTTGGGATTACATAAGCATTGTCATCAAAAAGTATCAAGCAGGTTAACTCTCACATCCAAGACCTAAAAGCACTCTTCAACTTACATGATTATTCTCATTATAAACGAAATCATATTTATGATTTTATGTGTTTACTTTGAGTATTGATACGGCAGTGTGGAAGCCTTTCCTTCACTGAAATCCTTGAACAAACACTGCACCTGCTTGTGTCAACATAAATTGCACAGCAAACATAAATTGCATTTCATTGTTAAGAGCATGTAAATGACATCAGCCTCAGTAGAATTAAGAACATGTTTTGAAATTGGACATGCATCTTTAAGAAAAGGAAAGGGTGAAATATCAGAAATAGCTAAAGCCACGATACAAGCAGCACATATTTTGAAACAAAGACAAATTAAGACTTTGTAAAGAGAACTAATTTCATGTCCTAATTATGATTTTTGAACAAGAGTTTCCACAAATAGCTGAAGCTACGATACAAATAGCACATATTTTAAAACAGAGCGATAGATTAAGACTTTGCAAAGAGAATGAATTTCATGTCCTAATCCGATTTTTAAACAAGAATTCGCATGTAAACTCATAATAACATCTTTTGAAATAGAGACAATTTCAATTTTGCAAGGAGAACCAATTTCATACGTAAATGGCATCAACCTAATTGCAATGAAGGACATGTTTTGAAATTGAATATCCATCTTTAAAAAAGGAAGGAATGAAATTGCACACAGTTTGCACAAACAGGTGAACATATTTTCAGACATAGATAATTGCAAGGAGAATCAATTGGTGTGTAAGTCACATCAATCTTAGTGGCATTTTTTTTTATAGCATAAACAACTGCATAGATTTGACCAAGTTGCATTGACAAGGCACAATGATACGCTTAGTATCAAATCAAGAGAACAATAGGAACACCAATATAGTCCAAGTCAAAGCATAATGTAGAGCATATCAATCTGGAAAGTGATATAAACATAGTTGTATATACATTACCAAAACAAAAGCTGAAAACTTGGCATTGCCAAATGGGATCTGTCAGTTCAAAAAAGAGATTCTAATGTAGTTGTAACCATGAAGATCAAAATGAGCAAAATTCACACAGTGGCACTTGCAATATGGGCAATGTGGGAGTGACAATAGTTTGTTTGACAAAGCAAAATTTACAAAAAGAAAGTGATTTGAATCTAATCACTAGACAATATTGATTTCTATGAGAATTTTGTACGCAATTAGTGTAAAAATAGCTCACAGGAAAAGCTTTTGCAAGTGGAAAACCGTCGATGAGATTCTGCTTGTGTAATTCTCCTATGAAGTTGCTGCAACTGCTGGGTAGTATTGTTGTAGATGTGGTTTCATTGTGAAATCCATTGTGTCATCCTCTATCTCAAGAACACACTCCAGGCAATGCTTATATCTGTATAGTGTGTTTTTTTTTGCAAACTATGAAAATTGGAAAGCTATCAAGCATTGCAAATTCTGCAGAATGGAGGCAAGAAGACATCCTTTGTTTTCAGTGTTACTTGTACCTTCAAATTGCAGACGGACAACTTTATTCAAATGGAAGAAACAAATGAAAAAAAGTTAAAGGAAGCATTGTTCTTCGTGGTTATTGCAACACAGTACAAAACAACAAGAGATGGCAAAGCTAAAAGTAGAGATGGAGAAGAGCAACTAACTTGAAGCAGTGCAAAATTTCATGAACGTCGATGAATAACGATTGCAAAATAAGATATTTTGAATTTGGGACATAGGTTTTCAAACTATTGCTTTTTATTTGGAAAGGAAAAGGGTATTCGATGCTTTGGAAATATTGCAGTCTATTGTGGCTAAGAGAGAATTTAATGGTATTTTTTTATATAGACAAACATTGAACAATATAAAGTAAACAACCTCTATACATTGTAAAATATATGTAGCCTAATCATATTTCAAATATTGCACATGTATCCTAAGCATATACGAATGTTGTAAAGAATTTTGCACATGTGCTATGAACAATTGGTTCATCAAATAGCTCTACAAGAAACATTTGCTGCAAGTCAATGACTATTTTCAAAAAAAAGGGAAAAAAAATGTTGGTGCAAGCAACATATTGCTTGATTGAGAAGAATGCAAACATCAGAGGAAAAATAGATGAAGACTAGTGATTTCTAGTCACTATTTTATCTGCTAGCTTGAGTGGAGACATCAATAATGTTATACGAATGGAGTTTAAATAATTTAGTGGTCTTTTTTTCTATAGACAGACGTTGAACAGTGTAAAGAAAACAACCTATATACATTGCAAAATATATGTATCCTGAGCATATTTCAAATATTGTACATATAGCCTAAGCATATATGAATGTTGCAAAGAATTTTGAACATGTGGTATGAAAAATTGGTTCATTGAATAGCTTTATAGGAAACATTTTGCTGCAATTCAATGACTATTTGCAAAAAAAAAGAAATGATGGTGGAAGCAACAAATTGCTTGAGTGAGAATAATGCAAACATTAGAGGCAAAATAGATGAAGACTAGCGATTTCCAGTCACTGTTTGATTTGCTAGCTTGAGTGGAGACATTGATAGTGTTATACATATTAAATAACAAACTTAAGGTGGACTAGGTAGCTATACTACTACATGGGGGGTGTTTTAAGACAATATTTAAGACATTTTTGGACTAAATTCTTTTAACTTGAGACAAAAATAAACTTGGGTATTGGCTTAAATATTGTCTTTAAGAGTGTCTCAAATTATTGTCTTAAAAAATCATCTCTATAAAGACAATATAAATCATGTAAGTATTAATGTCTCTCCAGAGACAATTTCATTTGGTCTCTTTAAAGACAATATAAATCACAAGTATTATTGTCTCTTTAGAGACAATTTCATTTGGTATCTTTAAAGACAATAGCTGACATTAAATAAATATTGTCTCTATAGAGACTATGTTTCTTTAATTCCAACTATTGTCTATTTAAAGACGATTTGAAAAAAATTATTAAAAAAAAAAACAAATTATTATTCTCAGGTTCTGTATACCGTTGAGGGTTAGGTTGTATACCATTGAGGGTTAGGTATAGCATTAAGGAAGCCATTGTAAACTATTTTCAGCTTCACCTTGGATGATATCGAAGAGATTTTGTTTATGTGTAACATGAACAACATAATTATCATGATCGTGCAACAAGGGAAGATAATAGCCATATGTATATGTCCATTTCAGCATATGCCTGCATTCTACTATCTGTAACCATGCATCTTCAACACATTTGAACGCTTTCAGGACAGGTCGACTCATTCTAGTCAGGAGATAGTCACTCAATTTATTAAAATCTACCTCTTGAAAACTCGTTAGATGAGAAAATGCCTCTTTCTGAGAGTTATCATTTGCATGCCATCTTTCAAGATAAATTCCTAATCTCTCCCCGTCATCTCTTCCTGATATTGTAGCCTCATCAATCATCTGTTCCGATTGGGATTGATTCTCGTCATCTCCTCCTAACCATGCAGCCTCATCAATTGTCTCTTCTTGATAGGGATTGTTTCCCGTCATCTCATCATGATATTGGCTGCAACGAAGCGTAGAGGAAGAATCATGGTTATTCCAATCACGAAGGCATATCCAATAGAATTCAAACCCACACAGCAACGTGTAATGCATATGGATACACCCTCTATTCTTCTCAATTGGCCGTTTACACATTGGACAGGGCTTGGTATTACAAAGTTTACAGAGCACACTGAGCAATTTTCCATGATCACTAATCCAAGCATCCAACTTTCGGACTGTGTCGCACTCAATTGGACTATGAGACTCTTGTAAACAGCTCCAACAAAATTTATGGGAGCATTTTCAGACAACCTCCAGAGTTGCATCAACAACAACGTCAACCTCCACAGCACACTCACAGTTAGGAGTTGGACACCATTTAACTTTCCTATTTTGTTGATCAACATATGAGTTCACAAGATATGGTTTGTACTTGTCATTGTCTTGGGTAGATAAGCCCAAAGAAAAAAACCATATCTTCACTCACAACAGCAAGGCAAGGTGGATTTGGAAGTGGACATCAAGGTAGTCCTCGTAGCATGTTTCATGATATGCTCTGATGTTGCACAGGGTGTGCGCGTCAGCAAGCACAATCCAACCGCAATTGAGGAGGTAGGTTGGTAGCCGGGCACTGCAAGGTGGAATGGTAGTCCAGATGGCGTCGGAATCGAAGGTAATGGCTGGAAATCTCTTTAGTGTGTGATAAATTTAACATTCCTAGTTTATATTTCTATTAGAATGGTTAGTGAAAGAGATGGGATGAGCATATTATTAAAGTTGAAATTGTACTGTCAATTTGCTACAGGCGGTGCATGCGGATATAGTAGTCTTGTGAAATAGTTTCTTTTTTACTCAAAAGTGGATTCTGTAAGTCTAGATCCGCTCAAAGGAGGAAAAGGTTGTGGATCATGCTATCATGGCTGAAATGGATTATTGATAAAATGCATGGTTACAGATAAAACATGAGTAGGAGGAACAACCTAGATTTACATTGAAATTACATATAAATAAAAATGGACACAAAGATTATGAATAAATTATAAGATAGTTGTTTTATTATCCCAAGGATTTTGCAAGAAACTATAATGAAGAATTCACTAAAAATTGCTAATTTAAATCCATACTATACATCATGAGAAAACATCGTTATTGACAGGACCATGCCCAGAACTAAATTTTTATAAAATATGAATTATTGTAAGATACCCTATTGAAATTAAGATTTAAACTACTAATAGAAAAAAACCCTCAAAGTATTGTGTATAAAAAAATGTTTTATACATGAGATAACAGGTCGGGTATTGAAACCCATAGCCTTAGATTTAGTCATGCCACTATGAAAACTAAGTAATGCAAAAATGTTCTCAATACCTATGACCTATAGGTCTGTTTGACGGACAATCTACCAAGAGCGGACTCGAGGCCTGATCTCCCTATCTAAACGTGAGTCTAGAACAAATAAAGACAGAACATAAATAACTCTCCTAGATCTAATTAGAGATCAAGGAACTAGATGCTATTACCTTTGGAGTCGTTGATCCTGTCTCCTTGAATGCTGCTCCAATCTTGATGGTCTTCAGATCCAAGCTACAAAACCTGTCAAGACAACACAACAAACAAGTAGTAAAATGCACCTACACAATAATAGATCTAAGTAAGCAGTTAAGTAAGCAAACTACACAAGATATCATTAACACAATGAGATTTGTTGGAAAGCACTTATATTACTATATTAAAAGGGAAATACATAGGATGAAGAGATTACAACCAACGACTTAACGTAGCAATCCTTCTCTCATCAAGCCAATGCCAAAGCCTCCAAAGGGATGATGGATCTCTCAAGGATGAATAGAGATCTCTCCTAAGCTAATTTCACCAGCAATTAGATACTATAGACTTCCTCCCCTTGGAATGGGAGTGAGGTTCACTTATATAGGACTAAGTGGATAGGCTAGGTGAGATATGGTAGGAGAGATATAGGGGATCCTTCCAAGAAGTTAGGAACCAAATGCCTGCTTCCCCAAAAGCTAAAGATAGGGATACACATCAACAAGCTTCGAGAATGGGATCGAAGAAGCTATTTTAGTCCATTAACTGACATCATTGGAGTCTATAAGAGGACAACCTGCGACGTCACAGGTTGCCTGAGGACAACCTACGACGACCTCTCAAAACCTAGTATAAAAGGGGTTTGCATCTCATCCAAGTAATGACTTAGTCAAGGAAACTTTAGGGATGTTTACACTGAGTCTCATGATGGTAATATTTTAGGTGTAACAAAATGCCCCCCAAAGCATGAAGTTGTTTGAAATTGGACAGGTGAAGAACTTTGACAGAAGGAATGGAAATGGCTCGTCGGACGAAGGACCCTGTTGTAGTACAACTGACTCTGAGTACACAGTCTCATATTACTCATAACATGGTTGCCGACCAATACATTGCAGATCCATGATAGTAATGACCGACTGAACACAATCCTAGCTACTAGACACAAGTGTAGATCCATGATGAGATGATAAGACAACCATGACCAATACAAATGTGGATCCGTGTAATATGACTCAAAACAATTTCCATCACAACCTGGGTAAAACATGACTCTCGGGGGTCTTCAAGCCGAACCCGCGATGATACAAATCTATCCATGTGATTACAAATGTCTTGATGTCGAACATGGTAGAAACCAATTGATTACCGGTCATTGATGTATACCATTAACAAGCGCGAGGGAAATCACGATTAATGTCAATGATTCCCAAGGTATCACAATACATATTGCCAAGCGCGAATAAATGAGCTGAAGTTGAACGCTTAATGAAATATTTCAATCAAGAGTCAATGATGTAAACTCATGTCGAAAGCGAGGTAACCTGCCATTGAGGCATGCAGGCCCAAGGTACACAATTGGTTTCTAGATTCAATCCTCGGATGATGATTTGAAGTCGACAAGGATGAATCCATCGAAGGAGGGCCATGATGAATCCCCCATCATCGACACAAAACACGACAATAGCTGTTTGGATTAGATCAGATGGTACAGTAACATACAGGACTAACTTAGAGTAGACCGACATGGTGGAAGTCGTACTGACTGCAGAAAATGAGTGGTGAAAATATTCTTGAACATGGGCATGGCATGACTTGGAAGTATTGACATGACGAGTATGACACCGACTCCTAATGCAACTGATGGTGGAAGTATTCTTTGGATGACCCAAAGGAGTAACAAGACTCAGGAAGTAGGAAAAAATCGAGTGCAAACGGATGATCCAAGTACAATATGAAAATGCAAATGAGTGCCATGTTCAAGAACGACTAGGTATTACCACAGATAAAGAGTGTAATATAAAAGCTTTCCTTTTTCCCCATCATGAATGATGAGTGCCTCATGTGTTTTTAACGAGCTTGATGAGGGTAACCAGATGCTCGGTATAGCTCATCTCATAGATGAGTCCAATCCCAAATATTTTCCAAACTTGGGAGAGGAGGGGTTCGTCCCATGACGGGCCCTTCAATGTTAGAGTTTAACAAGTCCATAGAAGGTAAACTCGGTCATCATTTCATGTTTAGAGAATCTGAAAAGAACTAAAGAAGACTCCAACGGTCCTTTTTCGTAAAGTTAGCCTCATCGCCCGAAAAAGGGTAAAACAACGCGAGAGACGACCATTCAAATTATTTAACAAGCGTGAACGTGACAAGTTCACTTGGAAATATTTTCATATTTCGAGAGCCTGAAAGGAGATTAAAGATAGACTCCGGAGGGGTTCCTTTTCTGTAGGAGTTTAATGAGCTCAAAATAGTGATAAATCGTAACTCGGTGACTTATTCTCATGGATTTTTGAGCACGAGAAAGAACAAAGACTAAGCTTGTCATCATTAAATAATTAAAATCTAACGGATAAAAAATAACGACAAAATATTCAAGGGGCTGTTCATACCTGATATGATCTCAACAATGTGAAAACGACACAAATAGAACACTTAACGTCTCCTGCATGCTTGAAAACTAGGTCAAATAGTGAACCAGGCATTCAAATGCAGTAAAATGATCCAAACTATAGCAAATAACCCAAAGAGCATCTAATATTTGAAAAAGAATATTCCTTTTTGTTTATAAAATAGAAAAAATGACCGAATATAGTTACCATTATTCATTTGCCAAATTGGGGAGAAGAAAGTGCCATTTGGAGCAGAATTTCATTCGCCGATTGCAGGAGCTACAAGCAACCATTTCACGAGCCGTTCGGAGTAGGTAACCCTAAATCTCAGCCAGCATATTTCTAGTTGTTTAGAATTTCAATTTTTGTTCATTTTTCGGGTTTTGGGGTTGATTTGTGGGGAGTTTGTGCACCCTCGGGTCGTCGCAGGTCTCCCTTATGGGAACTGTGACGAACTCGGGTCGTTGGAAATCCCACAAGGGTGTCTTGCGACGATTTCGCTCTATCCGTAAGGATGGGGTGCGACGACGGAAACATCCATCCCACAAATCAATACTAAGCCACAAGAAAAAATTTTAATGGTTTGGGTGAGCATTAATGATGTTAAATGATCCTATTGACAGGTTTGTGGCTGCCAACATGGTTTTAGAGTGGCGCGAGCAAGAACATGAGGTAGATGATGTGCAAGTAGCAAGTGATCCATTATGTGTATAGGCATTGTGGAACTATGGACTACTGAAGTTCTTCAATGTCTAGGGCATGAGGGCCCAAGTCCTACTGCTGGAACATATGGTCCATTGTTGGGATGCAGCCCAGTAGTACTTCATGATCGGAGAGTCCATACTAACTATAGCTGTCAAGGACATCTACTTCTTGACTAGATTGTCCTAGAGGGGGGACAATGTGGCCCTTACCGAATCACGGGGGAGTGACCGGACAATAGACGACTTGATTGTTCAGCACTGTACTCCACATGCATGTGCCTCTAGTGGGAAGATTCCCATCAAAGGGGTGTGAGATCATCCATTGCATGCTATACTTTTCACCATAGTGAGGATAGAAGGGAGCCAAGCGGATCATCTAGCTACTAGGTCCCATATGTTTTATGCGGAGAACTGCATGTCTTTGAAGGTGTTCAACTGGTGTGAGGGACTCCTAACCAACCTACGAGCTCAGCTGACTAAGTGTCGGCGTGGAGAGCTCAAGCAGTTTGGGTATGGATCTATAGTGATCTCATTCTTGTTGGAGTGGGTTACCCTCTTACTCCCGTAGGTGACCGTGGATGACAGGGATCCCAAGGATCCACACATGGTCTGATGGATAGAGGTGATGGCATGCCATGGTGGTGGGGGTCCTATCATCGCGTAGGGTTCTGGATTCTTCACCTAGCTGGAAGGCCAGCTACTCATGATAGAGGACAACCTGTAGAGCGGTATGGATTTCAGGGAGGACCCAGACCTAGTGCTACCTGAGGATGCAAAGTGGGGAGACATCGATAAGAAAAATGACCCTTGTACTTTTTATTTTGTGCATTTATAATTTTTTTGGATAGTGTTGATGAGTTAATAACATGTGTGTGCAGATGTGGGCTCTTCACATCCAGTGAGAGTCTCACTACTAGCGAGGAGAGGAGAGGCACCACTAGTAGCCCCAACCATGCACAATGCCATCGTGGAGATGGATGACGCCTATGAGAACCTTACGAGGTTGACATTGGACATTCCAGATGTAGTAGTACACTAGTTGCTAAGGCCTATGCAGTGGTATATAGTCGGCGTGACTATGTGTTTTGGTATGCTACTCCGCAAGGTAGCGAGGGTAGTTGACTGCTTCCATGTCTAGCAGGCGAGGGCTGCTAGACCTAGAGGTGCGCGAGCCAGGCGTCAGGCCCCATGGTGTTATTGTGTATGTACTAAGAGCTATGTGAGCCTCATATTTTGTACTACTAAAAGATATCAAGCTTCAGATTTTGTATGGACTCATTGAAAGCCGTTGTGCTTCAGACTTTTGTATCAACACTACGTTATCTTGATTATATATATATATACAGACATTTTGGAGGATTTATACATTATGTGTTTTAATGGATGAATGATGTGATCTTGTTTATGTGTTTGCTTATACAATGAGTTATTTACATGTTATGTCTACTTTTACAAGTTCATGAATATGCTCATGTGTGTGTAATGTACTAATCTAAGATGAAGTTGGCCATGGAGTCGGCAACTGCATTCACATCTCGTGGAATGTGTAGGTATTGAATGGATTCAAAGGACCTTTCCAGAAGACGAACTCATCTGTAGAGACAGAGTAGGGTAGGATCGCAAATGGTGTAAACCTGGTTAAGATGAGAGACCACTAGTTGGGAATCCAAATGGATGACAACGTGGTCCATACACAAAGAAATAGCATCAGTTAGGGTTCCAATGACTGCTTGATATTCCACAGCATTGTTGGTTGCAAAACCTAGACACATTCCTCCTGAGTTGATAAGCTCGCCAGTGGGAGAATAGAGCACCCAGGCTGTCGAAGCAAGGTTACAGGTATGCCGACTGGCGTCATCCACTAATCCGTAGCAAGTTTCCATTTGCACACGCAGACATAATAAGGTATAAGAAATGAAACAAGATCTAAGCATGAAAAAACAAATCATCACACCACACAAAAACACACACGCCATGTACAGTATATACAAAGTACTTGTGTATGAAAGACTCAGGCATAGTACCTCTTCAAGTAAAGCCCATTGCAGGGTTCACCTAAAGATATCTCATTGTAGTCTTCAAGCTCGTAATCTCCTTTCTGTAAAACGCATTTCACTATGTAGGGTCCATGCCACATGGAATCAAAATTTCCTGCCCCCAGATTATCATGTCTTTGGTCGTATGTAAGGACCAAATCTCCTTCACTATAGACGCGAGGTTCTACCGACTTGTCGTACTCCGCTTTGACGTGTTTCTTATGAGCCTCGTTGGAAAGAGTGACATCGTGGCGAGTCTCATTGAGTTTAGCTAGGTAGAGGAAGCATTCTTCCTCAGTAGTAGTGTTGGGGAGAAGTTCAACTACGAGTTTGAGGGATGAAATCCAGCACTCAATCGAAAGGACGACCTCCAATCCATACACTAGTTGGAAGGGAGTAAATCCAGTGGCGGTCTTAATGGAAGTTTGATAATCCCATAGTGTGGAGAAGAGCATATTATGCCATTTGTACTTGTGCGTACCCACCATGCATTGGATCATGGTTTTCAAGACCTTGTTAATGGCCTCTACTTGTCCATTGGACTATGGGTAGTACGGTAATGATTTTTCATGGAGAAAACCTAATATAGTGCTCAACTCATCAACCATATGGTTCATAAAGTGAGAACCATGGTCGGTAACTATAGCTTGAGGAAATCCAAACTGCGCTATAACATGATTAAACATGAAGAGTGGGGCAGTTTTTTTGTCGTTCGTGTATTGTGTTGGAGAAAACTTCCTATGGCTTGGGGTGAACCACAACAGACAGTTGACTACCAGAAATTAACTCAATTCTCAATACTATGCTATATAAATGACAATGCTAAGATAATGAAGAATATAACCAACCTTGATCCAAACATTTGATGTAGATCCCTGTTGGAGCTTTCAACCCGTGCACTTGAACCTGCAAATTAGTCTTAACAACCAATGTACAACAAGAGCATATGCTATATAAACGACATTAGCATCATCAATAGCAATGGTCCATGATATTATAAGTAAATGCAACCCAATGTAATATAAACAACATTCACAACATTAATGGACGAGAATATGAGTATTTCTACTAATTAATAACAAGAAGTACAATGTGATACGACCTCTTGCCGGCAACCAATCTGAACCAAGATCTGGGTCAATCCACTTGTGCCTCCACCACTTCAATCCTCCATGGAATGGCAAACTCAAACTATGATAGGAGTTTGGAAGGTGAACATAAAGGGTTCACAACTAAAAGGATCAATGAGTGTAGAATCAAGATAGGGCAAAAATACACTAGAGTTTTCTTGCTCTTCTTTCTCTTCTCATCCATAAGCCATATGTGCTCAATATATAGTCCTCCCAAAGGTAAGTGAAAGGACACATCGAGGCGTTTCGGGGCAAATGGAGAGCCAAAGGTCACCCTATGACCGCCTTTTGGGAGTAAAAAGTAATTAACTAGTGATTTTTACCATTTTACATGCTACCCGTAGGTTATAGTGATGCAACTCGTGGGTACGCCCACTGTAGTGATGCAGTGAGCGTATAGAGGAAAAAATAGGGAAAATAGTGTGTATGAAGGATATAAAGTGGATCTGAGTAAATAAAATGGATCCTAAAGGCCAAAGAGTGCTGATGCTCACAAGGTGGAAAATCACGTTGTAATAGATGCCCCCTAATGTGTGAGGTCGGAGACTGATGCTACGATGGCCGAAATACATTATAAATCTCAAAAGTGGAGTGATGGAGACACAAGTGGAAGGAGCAGCTCACTCGTCATAATACAATAGTATCTCTGAATACATGTCGGTATAGTACACCAATCTGATACAATGGCCATGAATAGGCGGTACATAGTGAATGCATGTCATAAGTGATCATAGCCATGATCCCTCTACAATAAGATATGGTCTCCTGCTAAAAAGGAAACAACTGGTGCAAACTGAAGGTGCAAACTGCTGATATTTGAGAGGTGATATCTCAGATGTAAAGTTGCAATCATAAGTAGCATACTGAATGCCACTATCGCCTGGGGTCTTCTACACAAGTCTTCGACGGTGCAAGTATGTTAGGATATTCCTATACTCCATCCTAGTCCCACTAGTATTTTGATCATTTACATTTTCAGCCATGCATGCACTTTTAGGGTTTGCATGCATCATTAAGGGTTTGCATGCATTCGAGTCATCAGTCCAACACCTAACCCTCAGTTAGGTAGCCCCCAAGAGCTTTTGTCAGATCATTTTTATCCCTCCTAGAGCTTAGTGCACCCTTCCTCCTTGAGTTAAGGAAGCCACTTATCCTTTCTCACCTACCAGTCCAGTTTACTTCAGTTATCCACTAGTCTTTCCTTGATTTGAGGCCAGATTGACTCCTCACTGCTGTTATCACTCCGATTGACCTCCGATGAGACATGACTACCTATTCTGACTCTAGTTAGCTCCTCATGTGCCCTCCACTGAGCCTCCTTCATTCAGTTAGTGTCTCCATGTGCCAATTACATTCAGTTACACCTACCACACGCAGTTAGACTCTGTTTGATTGACGGTTGACAGTTACTTGTGCATTGATGACTCCATTGATGGTGAGATAGACTACTAGTTGTGCTCCAATGACACTCCAGTGATCTTTTGATCACTCCATGAAGGCTAATTCGAATTGCCACCTTGGCATTCGAATCCTCATGCATTGTACTACTTGTTTGTCCATATTGTGATTAATTAATCAGTGTGTGTGAAGTATTTTTGCTTCTATCCAAGTTCTACTGTATTATTATTTTGTTGCTCATTATACTGCATTGATCACTCTTCTTCTATTTTCTTGCTTAATCAATTACTTTCTTGTGAGGTATACATCATCTCTTAGATCTGCTGTGAGGATTTTCACAAAGTCCCATTAAGTGAATAAAGGAGTTGGGGTCGAACCTGATGTGACATCGTCTGATTACTAGTCAATGATGTATACCGTTAACAGACGCGAGATAACCCACCAATAATGAAAATGGGCATCAAGGAACATAGTACATTCATCAGAGTGTGAATAGATGTGTTGAAGTCGAACACTAAGATGAATCCATCGATCAGCGGACGTTGATGTATTCCCAAAAATGTCGATGGTGATAGAACCTGCCACTAATGACTACAAGCCTCAAGGTACTCAACCGAACTCTAAGCCTCAAGTCCCTGAATAAATGGGTTGAAGTCGACGGAATGAGACTCGCTGGAAGGAGGTCATTAAGGAATCCCCCATCATCCAACACAAGGTACCAGCTACACTGAAAGATTTGGAAGATCTTAGGTGAAACGGACTGACTCAATAAGGATGGTCGACATGCAATAGTCAAGAAATCTGAGGAGTGGTCGACTCTGGTTTCAGGACTTCCTTTGAACAAGAGCATGAGCAGATGGATAGACTCTGGCAGCATAGACTCAATATAGACTGTGCGATGTAGGAGGCACCACAAAGGGCTCCATAATGACTGTAAGATTAACCAATCAGTGGAGTAAATTGAAAAATAAGGACAACTCCTAAGGTCCAACTATAGTCCCGACTCATAAAGTATGGAGTGGAATGAATGCTCTGTTCAAAGGCAACACAATAGCTGCCAACTAGAAGTAGTAGCCATAATCCCGTCCGGCTTTTTGGAATATTTGTTTTTTGGTCTTTTTCATATTTAAAAAAGCTTGAAAAAGAATACAACTGCTTATAGTACAACAAGTGAGGGAATGAGTGTCAAATAGCGAGCAGACTAGTCCCAAGCAGTGGAACATACCTATGATCAATGCAAGGAAGCATGCAGGATGTGGAAACTCGGGAGGGTGTTCCCTCAGGGTCAAAAGGTCATCAAATTGTGAAGGACAAATGGAAGCTCTGCAGGGCTCAACAGGGAAAAGTGCTCAGGCACCAGGCTAACAACTGAGTAAACAGGAGTCGGCACAAGGCTCAAGTGGCAAGCAGGATGATGCAATGCAATCACAACTTGATATAAATGGGGGAGTCTTTATCGCAAAGTCATGGCATAACTACAAAGGAATCCCGATCCTAAGGACAAACAACGGCATGGGCCCCACAATGCAAAAAGGGGGTCTAACTAGGGTACCCATGTTCGGAAAGGCCCTACCGCCAGATAATGACACTTCTATAGCAGTGTGAAGGTTCTGTGTCAGTTAAGAAGTGAGGTCGCATCTAGGGTTTATGAAAGTAGTCAAAAGGTCAAATGCATAATGCATGTGAAAATGAAATCTAACCTATATGCTAGGTGTGAAATATACCTGTTGTAGGCGTGAAATGGTCCAAAACAAGTCTCGCCGAAGAAATCTGGTCGAAAAATACTACTCCATGACATTGTATTAGTCCAAAACAACATTAAATAGCGAAAACTATAGACAAGTGGGTTTTGAAAATTATAAATAGTAACAAAAATTTACAATTTACAATTCATTTTTACTATTCACCCATTTGGAGTTTTGTGGTTAGTTTTCACCTTGAAGTTCAACTACTGGATCTGGGAGCTACAAGCGTCCGATCATCGAACCGTCAGGAGCAGGTTGGTAGTCTCATCCATGCCTTCCATTTCAATGCTTTTATTTCAATTTTCATCGGTTGGATTTTTAATTTGGCCAAGCCCTAAATGGTCTCGGCGCTACCCGTGGGCTATAACTATGCGGGTCGTGGGTAGGGCAAGGTACTCGCAGTCAATGCACACGTTCACCGCGGGTACTCGCCTCTATAAGCAAACTTGCCCGCAGGTACGGCCGTGAAGCTAGTTTTTTAAATAAAACTGACTAAACTCTTTGGTTTTTCTCCCTCCAGGATGGTTCTAGAGTGGAGATAGAAGGAGCATGACCAAGTGGATGAGGCCGTCCACAATGATGTGTGTGCACAGCAAGTGCTACAAGTAGGTGCGCTATACAAATTATGGAGCATATGGGGTTTAAGGGCCCAAAACCTATTGCTCCGTCGCTTGATAGACTACTGGGACGTCGATGCACAGAACTTCAACCTAGATGGGAAAATACTCTCATTGGAAGTGGAAGATATCTAAATCATTACTGGTTTGTCCCGTCGAGGTGAGGTGGCAAGCCTTCGGTATCGTTTTGTGGGTGGTGGGATCACCATCCCCGACTATATAGAGCGGTATTATATTCCAAATACTCGGGCAGTGGGGAGTCAGGTGCCCATCAGAGCCATAGTCAACTTGAGCATGAAGGTTGTAGTGACTACCTTAGTGCGGATTACTTGTTCAAAAGCTCTGCACTAGGCATCCAGGCTAGTGATGTTCTATGCGTTGCATTGTATGCAACCCATGATAATTGACTAGTGTACCATGCTACTGGGGTCCATGAAGACCCAACTAACAGAGTGCAAGCAGGGGGAGGCAAAAAAATTCGGATACGGCAATATCTTATGTAGTTTCTTCTTTGAGCGAGTTCCGGGGATCAGTCCAAGGGTTGAGGTCCCTCCTCATAGTCTCCGCAACCCAGCCATGACCTAGTGGACAGAGGTCTTGACGCGACAGGGTGGTGGCCGTCAGGCATCATCGTACACATAGGATTTCTTTCACTGGTGGGACCGACAGGTCATTGCCATAGAGGACTACCCCTATGTAGGGATAGACTTCCGCTAGGATCGTGACATGTCGCTTCCACTAGATGCAGCATTTGGAGACATTGGTGAGTACTCTTTTCAGGTTTTTGGTGTATTAAATTTTATGGATTTTTTTATTATAGATGTAAATGCAAAAATATTTTTGGGGGTAGTATCATATATTAATCTTTCACTGTTTGCTCGTAGACAAAGGCCTAATGAGACCCGAGGGCTTCCCGAGATATCGTCATCGAGGCAGGGGGTGCTGCAGCAGAGCGTACACTACAGACTCTGTGGGGAAACCTATCACGGATGACTGCCAGGGTACCACAGATAGAGGTGGCATGGCTACCAGAGGATATGTAGTGCCAAGTAGTGGGGGTGTCGGGTAATTGGGTATGACTACTGCAGCGTATAGCGAATGCAGTGCAATATTACTATCAGACACATCATGTCGGGGCGGTAGCTAGGCCTCCTCATAGGGAGTAGATATATCAAGGTCCCATTTTGTATCGATATGTATATTTTTGAGGGCTACGGGCTCCAGTTTTGTATTATGACACTACTGTGTTTGGACATATTATTTATAAAAAACTTTGGTTCTCCAGTTCTACTATATCTGTGTATGTACAAATGTATGAATGTCTCTTTTATTTGTGTGCTTCATTGTGAATGTGGAAAATTCCAATCTAATACATAGTTAGCGTATGCATCATATATATGATTAACACTTCTCGGAACATGAATGTATGTAATTGAAACAAAATGTCTTTCCAAGAGTCTTACCCTTAGGAATTTCCGTAGTAGTATAGGATCCCTCACACAGTACGGACCATTCAACTGAGACATAACTAGTTGTGAATCCAGGCGGACTTCTAAAGATTGGACGCCATGTAAAATAGCATCCCGAAGTAGCTCAATCATGGCACTATACTCAGCCACATTGTTAGATTTAGGACCGAGACAAGCACCTCCTGAAGACACAACTAGGTGGTCAGGTGAATAAATAACCCAGGCAGCAGAAGCAAGCTGCTGCATATGACGGCTAGCACCATCCGCAAAACCTAAGAATGTAGAAAACTCTATTGACATCTATAAATCAAATGGAATCTAATCAGCAGACCCAAAAACCAAAAGCAAGCTAAACTATGTACAGAAGAAACTATACAATAGTATACAAAACCATTAGCTCAAACTAGAAGTTCAAGCGTAATACCACTTGAGGTAGAGCCCATTCCTAGGCTCCTTCAAGACGTTCCCCTCATAATCCTCTAATTCATAGGCTCCTCTTTCTAGGACATGCCTCACAATGTAAGGACCATGCACATGGGGCTAAACTTGCCTGCCCCGAGGGGTTCTTTAGCTTGGTCATATAAGAGGACTAAGTCACCTTCAGCATACTGCTGGGGACGGATATACCTATCATACTGAACCTTGACAGGATGTTTATTGGCATCTATAGCCACGGAGGCATCTCAACGTTGCTCATCAAGTTTCTCAAGGTGGATTAAACGTTTCTCAATACTCGTTGTATCAGGGAGGAGCTCTATGGCCAGTTTAAGCGAAGAGATTTCGCATTCAATCGGTAAAATCGACTCCACACCATGTACTAGCTGAAACGGTGCGAATCCAGTGGCAGTCTTGACTGCGGTTTGATATGCCCACAAAGCAGGATATAACATAATGTGCCAGTTGTTCTTGCTCTGTTGGATGGTACGTTGGAGAATGGTCTTTAAAGACTTATTGATTGCTTCTACTTGACCATTTGTTTGGGGATAGTAAGAAGATGAGTGTTCTTGATTAAACCCAAGCTTCAGTGACAAATCCTCCATCGTTTTGTTCTGAAAGTGACTGCCATGGTCAGTGACAACCTCTTTCGGAATACAGAACCGAGTAATAATATAATTGAACCCGAAATGGGCTGCTGTAGCACCATCGGCTTTTACGGTAGGCATGGCCTCAACCCATTTGGAAAAGTAGTCCACAACCACTATGATATGGTGATTCCCCCCAGCCGAAGCTAGTTTTCAATCCATGAAATCCACCCCCCACTTGGTGAAGGGACCGACGGTGACAACCAGATGAAGGGGTGCTAGATGCGAGTGTATATTCCAAGAAAACACCTGGCAAGGGTGACATCTCTTCACATCGTTAATACAATCTTTAAATATTGAAGGCCAAAAGTAACCATCTCGCATAATACGTTGGGCTGTAGCAAGCCCGGATAAGTGACCGCCACACGCCCCAACATGGCAATCATTAAGCACATGCTCCGCTTCTTCGTGAGTCAAGCAATGAAGGAGAATAGAATCCTTTCCTTGGCGATACAGAGTGTCACCAATGATAGTATAATCTTTAGCATGATGTTTCACACGCCGTCACTCGTCCCATGAATAATGCGAAGGAAACTTCAAAGTTTGGAGATATACAATGACATCCCCATACCAAGGGTCCTCTGATGAGATAAGAAACAAATGTTCATCCACAAAGGAATCTTCATGGATGAGATCCTCATCAAGTCTTGGAAGGTTCGACATAAGCTCAACAAACACCAATGATTTCACCGACTTCGCCGAAGCAAAATCGAGATCAGACTCCTGAAGGATCTGTAAGATCCCATAAAAATACCAAAATTTAAATTTGTTTAAAATAGCAATAATTATCGAAGTTGTTAATGCAAAAAATATAAAATAATTAAAATTCGTAACTAGGATAATTAATAACGATGACACATCAAATTTCTCAAAATAAAATATGATGTAATTGTATTTGTTATTTAAGATTTAAATGGATGCTAAACTCCTTAACGAAAGATCTTTTATGATTATGCACAAGAATACAATTTTCAGATCTGCTTTAGTTTTAAAAGCTATACATAGGTTTGTATCAATATGATGTTCTTGATGATGTGTTGACAGTTTGTTTGTATGATGATGAAGGGGTCCTATGAGGTACCATGGGGTTTACTTAGCTATGTTTAGCTAAGGCATTTGAATCATGTTTCCATGTGCAGGCCGCAGGTAAGAATTTCTATGACAAACATGTGTTAAGAGTACATGTGTCTTACAATTCATCGTCAATGTTATATTAAAATGCTAAGTACTTCCTTGCGAAACAATTACTGGAGGTATGGATATTTTTGGTTCCAATTCTAGTTTATGTGCTAACTTACAAAACTCTTCAGTGTTATAAAATCACGTCGTCATTTTGTTTTTATAATACTATATTTATTATCATATAACTATTGTCATTAATATCAAAATCAGTGAAACCAATGTCCATTGGTAATTCTATTAGAGAACTTGTAGAAATAATGTTTATACTATTGAACTATCAATACATTTTGCATCTACAGAACTTAGACTATTCTAAAGTCTTACAATTATCATTTGATTAACAATATATGAAACATATAGTAGTTATAGTACTAATGCTATAATTTAACATTTATTGTGCATGCAAACTTTAACTAAAGTCTTACTCTTATCCATTGATTTGAATACATAGCTAATATAGAAATTACATATTGTGAATATAGTGCTTATGCTATGAACTAGCATTATATTATGCATTAACATAACCTAGGCTAAATCTAAAGTCTTCATTTATCAAATGGATAACATTATATATAGAACTTCATTCTATTGCTATACAAAAACTATAGAAATGAAATAGAAATATTCTATAGTGACTATTCCACATAATACTTCGGCATATAATACAAATGTTACGATGCCTAATTGAAATCTTTGAACTAGAACAAGAATGTGCACTTATGGATCTACTATTGCAATGATATGATCCACAATATGCAATCCTAGGTTTTATTTAAACTTTGGCATCATATGATATTATCCTATGTAATCAAATCGTCGTTGGTAAGGATTTGACAGGTATTAAATTGGTTGTTGGAATGAACTGGTAGGTTGACAGTATCCTGTCCAAGTATTAATGGTCCTGACCAAACTCCACAGTGGAATGTACTGCTCTCAATCCACGTAATCCACCCACATGAAACCTAGTTGATGATACAACTATGAATCCAAGTTGTGCATGGTTAATGTATCGATTCTCCTCCGAGCTGTATACAGTGTTGTCCCTTGGTATATGATGTTGGCATTGTCGTGGTTGTTACAATTAATGAAATATAAATGTGATGGTTTCCCGTCTTTCAACGTATCTGGTTGGCACCATCTCGCTCGTCGATCTCACAAGATCTTGATCGTTCAAAGAGAAACCCTAAAACCTCGTTGTAAGTGTTGATGGGGAGTCTCCTGGTCTTCATTTTTACATTAGAGTTGGAGTTGTGAGGCCAACAGGCTGCTAACATGTAGGTTTTGAAAGAGTATTTCTCGGAAGGTTTCGATCCTGAGAGCTATGGGAAGAACCTGCTAGTTCAAGGTGTTCTGAATAATGGAGAGTCGAGCCACTGGTTTTCCTTCCTTCGTACAATTTTCACAAGGTAATACTATCGTCAGAAGTTACAAGCGTCTTTCTCTTGTAGTTATAATGCTGGTAATGATTCCACACTAGTCTTAACGTAATAATGTTTAAAGTCTTTCTTGAGATTTGTATCCTCGTTTAACGTCTTCAATATTGTGTGACAGGTGAAAAAACGCTTATGAAGTTGTAGGGTTTGCGGGCCTAGAGGAGAAGGAGTTTCTCAGCCACCGGGTAAGCCTCGGAAGTTCACTTCCTCGTAGGTACCTTGGGCACGATGTGGCCGAAGCTATTTTGTTTAGAAAGAGTCTGTTACTTTCATATTTTCGGCAAGGTTTCCTTGGTCGTGGTGATGATTGTTTTTAAATGATAAAAGCTGTAGAGAGGATAACCCTCAGTTGTTTAAGTTGCTTATTCGGGTCTGTGATGCCTAGCTGCGTCATTTGAAAAGAACTTCGAGCTTGTGTTGTATTGCTATTTGTTAAGGGTTAAACCCTGTGTATTTTTGTGGCACCTTGAACTCGTTTTAGTTTCCTGGTTGATAAGGATAGACCCTGTGTAATGTGGGAAAAGTGAAAAGTCCAAAATGTAAACTCTGTTAAGTTTTATTTGAAGTTTTGAATGTGAATCAAGAGTCGATGGTTCACTTGTACTTTTAAAATGATGGTTCGTTTGTGATGAAGTGTGGTGTTTTAAAGTAATGGTTGAGAAATTATTTATATAACTGTTAATGTGGGTTGAATAACGATAGTTGTCTTGGCCGAGAGTTATGGTTTGCATAACTGTTGATAGTTGTTTCATGTACTTTGTTATCATTGTTGATATTTATGTTTTGAAATTGTGATAAGATAAAGTTCGGTCTGTTATAGGTTTTTCGAAATGGCTATACCACAGTGTTCGATTTTGTTTCAAAGAATGAAACCCTACCTTTAATTTTCGTTGGTAGCTTTGCTTGTATAGAGAAGTTGAACCCACGAACTGAACCTTAACTCGTATATGTGAATGTTTTGACATTGTGTGTGTTTTCTTGCTAGGGTTGTGAGCTATCGTTAGACATTGATACTGAATCATACTTTCTGCTAAGTGATGCTTATTGTCTTGTTAGTAGTCTCGATATGTTTAAAAGATGATAAGGTTATAAAAATGTTAGTTAGGGTTTGGAAATTCATAACTGTTATAACCTTAGAAATAAATGTCTAATGCTGGCCATGAATGGCTTGATAAGAAGTTTATAAACTATTTACTAAATAAACATTCAAATTCTACGTTTTGTAATAACTTAGGGTTTTGATTTTTTTTTTACAATGACAATACTTGTATCTGAGATTGAAATCTTTATTAATCTAAATGTCATAAATAGTGATGAAAACATTAATAAATTTTTTACTTATCAGCTGTAAATAACACTCTGTTCTAGAGGTTAGTTTGCAGCTGTTATATAATACTTAGAGTATGAAGTGCTTGACAACATAAAATCTATCATATTGAAATACATATTGTACTTATCTAAAATAGATGGAGATGAAATGAAAAGTATGGATCTGTGCAAAAACAAAATGTGTTTTTATTTAAGAATTAGATGAATGCTATAGATCTGTTTTATATTATACTCTAATATATCCTGCGTTTAAGCATATGACAAAATTTAACAAGAACACCACTGTATTCATCTTTTCAATCAATGGAATTCTGCCTATCACTCATCTTTCTTAATTTACTTCTCTTTACTGGAGTACGATGCATAAAACAACATGGGAAAAAAAATAGAGATGGTTATCGATTCAATCATTTCATAAAGTTTTTTCATTCAGAATCATTCTTAGATCAGAAAATAAAATAGTTTCTCCTATATGACTGTAATTAATAATTCTATAATGGAGAAACATTTAACTGTAAACAAAAGTAAGAACAGTAAAACCTGGTTGACAGTAGGAGAAACAAATAGCCTAAGGAACTTGTTCCACCCAACCTATTCCTGAAGACAGCCAAGTTACTTTCCTTATGACCCCCGAGCCTGTTCACTGAACCACCAAGAGGAAGATTTTGTAGAAGCCTTAGTATATCAACTTGTAGTAGAATATAGATTATATAGTCATAAAGACTCAGCAGTCAAAGAGACCTGCACCAGCACCTCTGGTTTTCCTTCTCAATAGCACTGGCAGACTCACAATTGCACTCTCACATAGCCTCCCTTTTCGAATATCTCAGTGATCACCTGCTGCACTTGATGAATATTTTTGCAGAAAATATTGTACGGGGTTGCATGCCCAATTCGATTTGCCTTATCTAGGCTGCCTAGGCCTTTTAGTGGTTAACTGGTCATTAATGAGCTGCCTGCTCTCTCTCACCCACCTAGGGGATAATGCCACAAATTTAGGGGTAGTTGTCCCAAAACTAACAGCTAGTGGTGGAGTGCAAATGCTGCCATCTGTCTCATACCTTCTAACAGCTTCCATTCCTCCTAGTGGATCAATGAACACTCATTTAATAGTTCCCTTGGGTGTTTGTCTCCTATTTTAATTTATTAAATAATAATAATCAATAATTACAATCATCCTTGACGAAACTTGGTCATAATTACAAAACTTTGTAATTATAATTTAACATAAAGTGTTTTACAAATAAAATAATATTCTCAAAATTTGGGTAGATAACATACACCCCCCCTTAAGTCTCAACATCGTCCTCGATGTTGTTTAATCACTCTCTGAGTGTTCCTGAAACATATTTGGGTATGCTACCCGCATACTACTCTCCAACTCCCAGGTTTCGTCTTATGGGCTAAGTTGCTTCCATTGCACCTTTACCTACCCAATGGTGCGATTCCAGAGTAGATTTTCCCTCCTTTCGAGAACACACTCCGGTTCCACCTAAAAATCATCGTCTTGTCCCACCTGTACATCTTTCCAATTTACAACATGAGTAGCATCGTGTACATACTTCTTTAAAAATGATATATGAAAAACATTATGTATCTTTAAATTTGGTGGCAAAGCCAGTTGGTATGCCACTGGTCCAACCCTTGACAAAATTTCGAAAGGACCACAATACCTGGGTGCCAACTTGGCACAACTTCCCAATTTCAATGAACTCTTTTTTGGTCTTACCTTAAGAAAAACATGTTCACCAACTTGGAACTCTTTATGAGTTCTTCTAAGATCTGCTTGATTCTTTTACCTATCTTGGGAAGCTTTAAGATTTCTTTGTACCTGTTTCACAATTAGTTCTAACTCCTGCAACAATTCAGGTCCTAAAATAACTCTATTTACTGGGTCATTCCAAGAAATAGGTGTATCACATTTCCTACCATAAAGAATTTCAAAAGGGCTAAGCCTGGATGATGCATGATAATGGTTATTATATGCAAATTCTGCTAAATGCAAGTAGTCTTCCCACTTACCAGGATGATCCTTAACATACATCCTAAGCAAGTCTTCCAATACCTGATTCACTCTTTTTTTTTTTCTGTCCATTCGTTTGTGGATGAAATACTATACGGAAGTTTAAGGTTGTATTCAACCCTTTAATCAAAGACGTCCAGAAGTTTCCAGTAAACTTAGAGTCACGGTCTGGAATTATCACTTTTGGTATCCCATGTAATCGAAAAATCTTCTTCATGAAGATTTCTGCAATGTCTAGAGCTTTATGAGTAGTTTTTACAGGTATAAAGTGTGCTGCCTTGCTGAGTTTATCCACTACCACCATGATAGAGTCATTTTGTTTCTAATTTTTGGGTAGTCCGGTAATAAAGTCTATACTTATAATATCCCATTTCTAGCTAGGTATAGGTAATGGATGCAACAATCCAACCGAATGTTGATGTTCAACCTTCACTTTTTGACAGTCCAAACACTTAGCTATGTATTCTGCTACTTCATCCTTCATTTTGGGCCAATAATACTCTTTCCATAGCATAGTGATGGTTTTCTGATAACCTGGATGACTAGAGTAATGGCTTTTGTGCATCTTATTTAAAATCAGAATTTGTACTTCTGGTATGTTGGGTACATACAATCTGTTTTTATATAATAACAGTCCATTTTCCTTTAAGTTGTAATCTGCCATAGAATTTTCAGAATTGTTATTCGTTGTCTTTTCTTGTAATTTTCTGTATTTTTCATCCATTTCACTCCTTTCAAGGATCTGGTTTTCTAAATCTATTGAGTATGTACTAATGGATGAAATAAAATTGAACTTTTCTTTATGTCTTAATGCATCAGCAACCTTGTTCTCTTTCCCTTTAATATGTTGAATTTCGAAATCATATTCACTTAGAAAAGTTAACCATCTAGCTTGTCTAGCATTCAAAGTTGTCTGATCTAATAAATACTTTAGACCCATGTTATCTGTCAACAAGGTAAATTTTATGCCAATAAGGTGGTGACACCACATTTTAAAAGCATGAATTACTGCTAATAACTCTAACTCATAAGTAGAGTAGTTCTTCTCATGTATTTTCATCTTTCTAGATTCCTATGCAATAGCATGTCCCTCTTGTGTTAGGACTCCTCCGAGTCCATCATTACATGCATCGGTGCATAATATAAAATCCTTATTAGGATCTTCAATCCTCAGAATAGGCGTTGTAGTTAGTAACTCCTTGAGCTTCTTAAAGCTGTCTGAACATTTCTGATCTCACACAAATTTCTTCCCTTTCTTTTGTAAGGAGGTTATGGGGTTTGCAATCTTTGAAAAACCTTCTATAAATTTTCTATAATATCTGGTAATACCCATAAATGATCGTACATCCGACACATCCTTAGGAACCGACCAATCATTAATGGATTTTATCTTATCAGGGTCAACTGAGATTCCTTCCTTAGAAATTATGTGTCCTAAATACTGGATTTTGTCCTTGTGAAAGTCACACTTACTAAACTTAGCGTATAGTTGATGATCTCTCATAACTTGTAAAATAATACGCAGATGTTAGTCATGCTCTTCTTTGCTTTTAGAATACACTAGAGTGTCCTCTATGAACACAATAGCAAACTTATCCAAATATTTGTGCAAAATATTGTTCATTAAACACATAAATACAGCCAGAGCATTAGTCAATCCAAATGGCATGACTACAAACTCATAATGTCCATACGAGTTCTAAAGGCTGTTTAAAAAATATCCTCATCCTTCACACGAACTTGATGGTATCTTGACCTTAAATCAATCTTTGAAAATATTGTTGCTACACGCAGCTGATCAAATAGATCGTCTATGCGGGGCAATGGATATCGATTCTTGATTGTCATTTTATTCAACTAGTGATAATCTATACAAAGCCTTAGGGTGCCATCTTTCTTCTTAACAAATATAACAGGTGCTCCCCAAGGAGACACGCTGGGTCTTATATAGTTTTTATCAATCAGTTCCTTCAACTGTGATTTCAACTCATTTAATTCCAGTATATTCATCTTATATGGAGCTTTAGAATTCGGTACCGCTCCTGGTATTAACTCGATGGTAAAATCTAGGTCTCTCTTAGGGGGTAATCCTAGAATCTCTTTAGGAAAAACATCTTTGAAATCTTTTAAGATGGGTATATCTTCTAGTTTCAATTTGTCCTCTTTAGTAATTAACTCATCATTCACTACATTTACTACAAACATTTGACATCCTTTTCTAACTGCTCTGTTTACTTGCATAGCTGAAATCTATCTAAGTGATGTCTTTCTTGGAATGCCTTTTACTTCTACTATTTGTTGATGTATATGTAACTTCGGAATGCATTTCATCTGTATATTTTATATATATTTATTGTACCCTTATAAGAGATGTGTTATTCCTCTATAAGGAAGTGTCGTAATGTGGATTGACAAGTGTCGCAAGTGTGTGTACTTGCCAATGGGTTATTAGACCACCATGTGGGGTCGACCCTGATTTATATATAATATAATGTGGATGTATCTAAGTAGACAAGTCGGCCCCATTAGGTCACTGGGCAAAAAGGTGAGTATAAATAGAGATAGGAGATCTCTATTTTACTCACTCGAAAAAAGTAACTCACTATCTATCTGAAAGTGGCGCACTAGTGAGGAGGAGGAGGATCATCTGCTAGGAGACTATCTCAGTGTTAATTGGTTGTATTTTGGTTGAGCCATTGCTCTCTCTATCTCTGAGGAAGTTGTGGGGTTTTTCACCTTAGGGTTTTCCCCACGGAAACTCTGTGTCTCTTGTCTCTATGCTTTTGATTCTTGTGATGCTTGTCATATTATGATTGTCATGCATTGATATACTATAGATGTTATTCTCTCAGCAAAGATCCTATAGTGTTGTGAATTAATACTCAAATTTAACACTATTTCTCCTTCATCATTTAAACATGTAAAACTCTTCTCATAATAATTCAGAATGACATGATGGGCTTCTAACCAATCCATTCTGATTAAGATATCATAGGATCCTAAAGGTAAAACATTCAACCTGGTTTGTGTCTTTAACTGATTCATAGATAAAACACAACTTTCAATAAAATAAAATACTTTCCTTTTTGTTCTTGTTGCTATTCTAACTAACTAGGATTTATTGAATTTTTCTGTTTTCAAATTAAAACTTTCTACAATATCTGGTGATATATAACTTAGGCTATCACCTGGATCAATCAAAATAGTAACAAGGTGGTTTTGTAGCATACCTTCAATCTCTACCATAGAGACTTGATGTTTTGCTTGCCTGTTGTTTAGAGTTGCATTAATTCTGGGCATCTCCCTTGCCAAGTCTCCCACAGTAGGTTCAGTCTGTATGGAATGAATATTGTTAGCTGTCCACTTCCTCTTGGGGCATTCTGATGCATAATGAGGACCTTGACACTCAAAACATTTGATAGGTTCCTTTTGATCATTAGTTCTGGTAGCATTGGGAGTGTTTCTAGGAGTTGTAAAATTCTGCTGCTAATTGTTTCTGGGATTGTTTCCTTGAAAATTTCGATTCTGAAATTTTTTCTTTTGGACACCAGAATTTCCACTAAGCCTGAAATTTTTCTTTTTTAGCTCAAAATTGTTGGGTTTATGATTTTTCCAGTTTGATATCCCTTCTCTTTTCTGATTAGTGTCATAACAGAAAGTTGCTTTCCTCATGGCCTCTTCTAAGGTCTTTGGATTGTCATACTCGATTCTATCCTTGATGTTGAAAGGTAAACAACTTAGGTATCTTTGAATCTTTGGTTTTTCTTCCATGAGGTATGGCATATACCTGAGCAAATTCAGAAATTTATTGTTCATCTCTTTTATGTTCATAGTTTATAGCTTTAAATCATAAAACTCCTTTGATTTTTCTTCATAGTGTTGTTCAGATAAGAACTTTTTCTTGAAGTATCTCTTAAAAGTGCTCCAATTCACATCCTTGCCTTTGATGTCCTTCACTCTTTTGATGTCCTATCACCAATTATCTGCCTTCCCAATCAAGTTGTATATTGCCATCTTTGGATTCAATGATTCTGAATAATCATAAACTTGGAAGTACTTCTTCATTCCAGACAGCCATGCTTCTACTGTCTCTCCTTTTTCAGTTTCACCATTGAAGGTTGGATGTTTGATTTTCTTGAACTCCCTAGAAATCTGGTCATACTATTTGTGACTTCTTATTTTGGGTTTGTAGTCTCCTTCGCTGCTATCACTTGAATAATTTCATTTCTTTTCCCATTTTTCATGAGCAGCTTCTAATGATGTTGAAATGTTGTTGGCATCATCAGTTTTCATTTTCTTACCCCTGTCTCGATGAGGTAAATCTTCAATCTTGGAGGTATTTCCAATTTCTCTATCATTTTCATCAGTTGGGCATTGTTCGAACAGTACTTGGTTAAGTTCCTCTTGTGCTTTAAGAATTTTCTCATTGTCTTGTTTTACCGATCTGATTTCTTCTTTTAACTCTTGAAATGCATGTAACAATTTTGATGAATTGTCATTTAATTTGCCATGGACTTCTTCTTCATAACGTTGTCCCGTGCTATGACTGTTGGGTCGAAATCTGTCCTCTATATGTTCAGTTGATCCTTCCATACTTGTAGCTTAAAAACAATTTCTGTATAACACAAATAGTTTAAAATTTTAATTAGTAAGATTTTCTACTATAATAAATTTTTATGTTGTGTGTTCTTTGGACCTTTTCAGGCCTAGAGTTCGAACGTAAGCTCTGATACCACATGTAACATCCCATAAAAATACCAAAATTTTAAAATTTTAAAAATAGCAAATAATTATCGAAGTTGTTAATGCGAAACATATAAAATAATTAAAATTCGTAACTAGGATAATTAATAGCGATGACACGTCAAATTTCTCAAAATAAAATAGGATGTAATTGTATTTTCTATTTCAAATTTAAATGGATGCTAAACTCCTTAACAAAACATCCTTTATGATTATGCACAAGAATACAATTTTCAGATCTGCTTTAGTTCTAAAAGTTGTACATAGGTTTGTATCAATATGATGTTCTTGATGATGTGCTGACAGTTTGTTTGTATGATGATGAAGGGGTCCTATGACGTACCCTGGGGTTTACTTAGCTACATTTAGCTAAGAAATTTGAATCATGTTTCCATGTGCAGACCGCAGGTAAGAATTTCTATGACAAACATGTGTTAAGAGTACATGTGTCTTTCAATTCATCATCAATGTTATATTAAAATGCTAAGTACTTCCTTGCGAAACAATTACTGGAGGTATGGATATTTTTGATTCCAATTCTAGTTTATGTGCTGACTTACAAAAATCTTCAGTGTTATAAAATGACATCGTCATTTTGTTTCTATAATACTATATTTATTATCATATAACTATTGTCATTAATATCAAAAGCAGTGAAACCAATGTCCATTGGTAATTCTATTAGAGAACTTGTAGAAATAATGTTTATACTATTGAACTATCAATACATTTTGCAACTAAGGAACTTAAACTATTCTAATGTCTTACAATTATCATTTCATTAACAATATATGAAACATATAGTAGTTATAGTGCTAATGCTATAATTTTACATTTATTGTGCATGCAAACTTTACCTAAAGTCTTACTCTTATCCATTGATTTCAATACATAGCTAATATAGGAATTACATATTGTGAATATAGCGCTTATGCTATGAACTAGCATTATATTATGCATTAACATAACTTAGGCTAAATCTAATGTCTTCATTTATCAAATCAATAACATTATATATAAAACTTCATTCTATTGCTATACAAAAACTATAGAAATGAAATAGAAATATTCTATAGTGACTATGCATCCACATAATACTTTGGCATATAATACAAATGTTACGATGCCTAAATCAAATCTTTGAACTATAATAGGAATGTGCACTTATGGATCTACTATTGCAATGATACGATCCACAATATGCAATCCTAGCTTTTATTTAAACTTTGGCATCATATGATATTACCCTATGTAATCAAATAGTCGTTGGTAAGGATTTGAAGGGTATTAAATTGGTTGTTGGAATGAACTGGCAGGTTGACAGTATCCCGTCCAAGTATTAATGGTCACTCCACAGTGGAATGTGCTGCTGTTAATCCACATAATCCACCCATGTGAAACCTGGTTGATGATACAACTATGAATCCAAGTTGTGCATGGTTAACGTATCGATTCTCCTCCGAGTTGTATACGATGTTGTCCCTTGGTATTTGATGTTGGCATCATCGTGGTTGTTACAATTATTGAGATATAAATGTGATGGTTTCCCGTCTTTCAACATATCTGGTTGGCACCATCTCACTCGTCGATCTCACAAGATCTTGATCGTTGAAAGAGAAACCCTAAAACCTCATTATAAGTATTGATGGGGAGTCTCCTGGTCTTCATTTTTACGTTAGAGTTGGAGTTGTGAGGCCGGTAGGCTGTTAACATGTAGGGTTTGAAAGAGTATTTCTCGGAAGGTTTCGATCCTGAGAGCTGTGGGAAGAACCTGCTAGTTCAAGGTGTTATGAATAATGGAGAGTCGAGCCATTGGTTCAGAAAGTAATACTATCGTCGAAAGCTACAAGTGTCTTTCTCTTGTAGTTATAATGCTGGTAATGTTTCCACAGTAGTCTTAACATAATAATGTTTAAAGTCTTTCCTGATATTTGTATCCTCATTGAACCTCTTCAATACTGTGTGACAGGTGCAAAAATGTTGATGAAGTTGTAGGGTTTGCGGGCCTAGAGGAGAAGTATTTGCTCGGCCACCAGGTAAGCCTCGAAGGTTCACTTCCGCGTAGGTACCCTGGGCACGATGTGGCCTAATTTCTTTTGTTTAGAAAGAGTCTGTTACTTTCAGATTTTCGACAAGGTTTCCTTGGCCGCGGTGATGATTTTTTTAAATGATAAAAGCTGTAGAGAGGATAACCCTCAATTGTTTAAGTTGCTTATTCGGCTCTATGATGCCTAGCTACGTCGTTTGAAAAGAACTTCGAGCTTGTGTTGTACTGCTATTTGTTAGGGGTTAAACCCTGTATAGTTTTGTGGAACCTTGAACTCGTTTTAGTTTTCTGGTTGATAAGGATAGACCCTGTGTAATGTGGGAAAAGTGAAAAGTCCAAAATGTAAACTTTGTTAAGTTTTATTTGAATTTTTGAATGTGAATCAAGAGCCGATGGTTCACTTGTACTTTTAAAACGATGGTTCGTTTGTAATGAAGTGTGGTGTTTTAAAGTAATGCTTGAGAAATTATTTATATAATTTTTAATGTGGGATGAACAATGATAGTTGTCTTGGCCGAGAGTTATGGTTTGCATAATTGTTGATAGTTGTTTCCTGTACTTCGTTATCGTTGTTGATATTTATGTTTTGAAATCGTGATAAGATAAATTTCGGTCTGTTATAGGTTTTTCTAAATGGCTGTACCACAGTGTTCGATTTTGTTTCAAAGAATGAAACTCTATCTGTAATTTTGGTTGGCAGCCTTGCTTGTATAGAGATGTTGAACCCACAAACTGAACCTTAATTCGTATATGTGAATGTTTCGACACTGTGTGTGTTTTCTTGCTAGGGTTGTAAGCTATCATTAGACATTGATACCGAATCATGCTTTCTGCTAAGTAATGCTTATTGTCTTGTTAGTAGTCTCGATATGTTTAAAAGATAAGGTTATAAAAATGTTAGTTAGGGTTTGGAAATTCATAACTGTTATAACCTCAAAAATAAATGTCTAATGCTGGCCATGAATGGCTTGATAAGAAGTTTATAAACTATGTACTAAATAAACATTCAGATTCTAGGTTTTGTACTAACTTAGGGTTTTGATTTCTTTTTACAATGACAGTACTTGTATCTGAGATTCAAATCTTTATTAATCTAAATGTGATAAATAGTGATGAAAACATTAATAAGTGTTTTACTATCAGCTGTAAATAACACTCTGTTCTAGAGGTTAGTTTGCAGTTGTTATATAATACTTAGAGTATGAAGTGCTTGACAACATAAAATCTATCATATTGAAATACATATTGCACTTATCTGAAACAGATGGAGATGAAATGAAAAGTATGGATCTGTGCAGAAGACAAATGTGTTTTTATTTAAGAATTAGATGAATGCTATGCATCTGTTTTATACTATACTGTAATATATCCTGTGTTTAAACATATGACAGAATTTAACAAGAACACTATTGTATTCATCTTTTCAATCAATGGAATTCTGCCTATCACTCATCTTTCTTAATTAACTTCTCTATACTGGAGTACGATGCAGAAAATAGCATGGGGAAAAATATAGAGATGGTTATCGATTCAATCATTTCATAAATATTTTTCATTCAGAATCATACTTAGATCAAAAAATAAAATAGTTTCTCCTATATGACTGTAATTAATAATTCTATTATGCAGAAACATTTAACTGTAAACAAAAGTAAGAACAGTAAAACCAGGTTGACTGTAGGAGAAACAAACATCCCAAGGAACCTGTTCCACCCAACCTATTCCTGAAGACAGCCAACTTACTTGCCTTAGGACCCCTGAGCCTGTTCACTGAACCACCAAGAGGAAGATTTTGTAGAAGCCCTAGTACATCAACTTGCAGTAGAATATAGATTATCCAGTCATAAAGACTCAGCAATCAAAGAGACCTGCACCAGTACCTCTGTTTTTCCTTCTTAGTATAACTAATAGACTCACAATTGCACTCTCACATAGCCTCCATATTCGAATCTCTCAGTGATCACCTGATGCACTTGAGGAATATTTCTGCAGAAAATATTGTAGGGGGCTGCCTGCCCAATTCGAATTGCCTTATCTAGCATGCCTAGGCCTTTTAGTGGTTAACTGGTGATTAATGAGCTGCCTACTCTCTTCCACCCACCTGGGGGATAATTCCACAAATTTAAGGGTAGTTGTACCATAACCAACAGCTAGTGGTGGAGTGCAAATGCTGCCATCTGACTCATACCTTTTAACAGCTTCCATTCCTCCTCGTGGGTCAGTGAACACTCATTTAACAGTTCCCTTGGGTGTTTGTCTCCTATTTTAATTTATTAAATAATAATAATCAGTAATTACAATCATCCTTGACCAAACTTGGTCATAATTACAAAACTTTGTAATTATAATTTAACATAAAGTGTTTTGCAAATAAAATAATATTCTCAAAATTTGGGTAGGTGACATACACCCCCCCTTAAGTCTCAACATCGTCCTCGATGTTGTTTAATCACTCTCTGAGTGTTCTTAAAACAGAGTTGGGTATGCTACC
The DNA here is from genome assembly GCA_027924585.1 of Larix kaempferi. NCBI lineage: Eukaryota > Viridiplantae > Streptophyta > Pinopsida > Pinales > Pinaceae > Larix > Larix kaempferi. The sequence goes on along the minus strand of BSBM01000693.1, from coordinate 427,501 downwards.
CGCATACTACTCTCCAACTCCCAGGATTCCTCTTCTGGGCTAAGGTGCTTCCATTGCACCTTTACCTACCCAATGGTGCAATTTTGGAGTAGATTTTCCCTCCTTTCGAGGATACAGTCCAGTTCCACCTAAAAATCGTCGTCTTGTCCCACCTGTACATCATTCCAATTTACAACATGAGTAGCATTGTGTACATACTTCTTTAAAAATAATATATGAAAAACATTATATATCTTTAAATTTGGTGACAAAGCCAATTGGTATGCCACTGGTCCAACCCTTGACAAAATTTTGAAAGGACCACAATACCTGGGTGCCAACTTGGCACAACTTCCCAATTTCAATGAACTCTTTTTCGGTCTTACCTTAAGAAAAACATGTTCACCAACCTGGAACTCTTTATGAGTTCTTCTAAGATCTGCTTGACTCTTTTTCCTATCTTGGGAAGCTTTAAGATTTCTTTGTACCTGTTTCACAATTAGTTATAAATCCCACAACAATTCAGGTCCTAAAATAACTTTATTTACTGAATCATTCCAAGAAACAGGTGTATCACATTTCCTACCATAAAGAATTTCAAAAGGGCTAAGCCTGGCTGATGCATGATAATGGTTATTATATGCAAATTCTGCTAAATGCAAGTAGTCTTCCCACTTACTAGGCTGATCCTTAACATACATCCTAAGCAAGTCTTCCAATACCTGATTCACTCTTTCTGTCTGTCCATCCGTTTGTGGATGAAATGATGTACTGAAGTTTAAGGTTGTATTCAACCCTTTAAACAAAGACCTCCAGAAGTTTCCATTAAACTTAGAATCATGGTCTGAAATTATCACTTTTGGCATCCCATGTAATCGAAAAATATTCTTCATGAAGATTTCTGCAATGTCTGGAGCCTTATGAGTAGTTTTTGCAGGTATAAAGTGTGCTGCCTTGCTAAGTTTATCCACTGCCACCATGATAGAGTCATTTTGTTTATGATTTTTGGGTAGTTCGGTAATAAAGTCTATGCTTATAATATCCCTTTTCTAGCTAGGTATAGGTAATGGCTGCAACAGTCCAACTGGATGTTGATGTTCAACCTTCAATTTTTGATATTTCAAACACTTAGCTATGTATTCTGCTACTTCATCCTTCATTCTGGGCCAATAGTACTCTTTCTGTAGCATAGTGATGGTTTTTCGATAACTTGGATGACCAGAGTAATGGCTTTTGTGCATCTTATTTAAAATTAGAATTTTTACTTTTGGTATGTTGGGTACATACAATCTGTTTTTGTATAATAACAATCCATTTACCTTTAAACTGTAATCTACCATAGAATTTTTAGAATTGTTATTCGTTGTCTTTTCTTGTAATTTTCTGTATTCTTCATCCATTTCACTCCTTTCAAGGATCTGGTTTTCTAAATATGTTGAGTATGTACTGATGGATGAAACAAAATTGAACTTTGCTTTACGACTTAATGCATCAGCAAACTTGTTCTCTTTCCCTTTAATATGTTGAATTTCGAAATCATATTCACTTAGAAAAGTTAACCATCTAGCTTGTCTAGCGTTCAAATTTGTCTGATTTAATAAATACTTCAGACCCATGTTATCTGTCAACAAGGTAAATTTTCTCCCGAAAAGGTGGTGATGCCACATTTTTAAAGTGTGAATTACTGCTAATAACTCTAAATCATAAGTAGAGTAGTTCTTCTCATGTATTTTCACCTTTCTAGACTCGTATGCAACAACATGTCCCTCTTGTGTTAGAACTCCTCCGAGTCTGTCATTACATGCATCGATGCATACTATAAAATCCTTATTAGGATCTGTAATCCTTAGAATAGGCGCTGCAGTTAGTAATTCGAGCTTCTTAAAGCTATCTAAACATTTCTGATCCCACACAAATTTCTTTCCTTTCTTTTGTAAGGAGGTTATGGCGTTTGCAATCTTTGAAAAACCTTCTATAAATTTTCTATAATATTGAGTAATACCCATAACTGATCGTACATCCGACACATCCTTAGGAACCGGCCAATCATTAATGGCTTTCATCTTATCAGGGTCAACTGAGATTCCTTCCTTAGAAATTATTTGTCCTAAATACTAGATTTTGTCCTTGTGAAAGTCACACTTACTAAACTTAGCGTATAGTTGATGATCTCTCAGAACTTGTAAAATAATACGCAGATGTTAGTCATGCTCTTCTTTGATTTTAGAATACACTAGAATGTCGTCTATGAACACAATAGCAAACTTATCCAAATATTTGTGTAGAATATTGTTCATTAAACACATAAATACAGTCGGAGAATTAGTCAATTCAAATGGCATGACTACGAACTCATAATGTCCATATCGAGTTCTAAAGGTTGTTTAAAAAATATCCTCATCCTTCACATGAACTTGATGGTATCCTGACCTTAAATCAATCTTTGAAAATATTGTTGCTCCACGCAGCTGATCAAATAGATCGTCTATGCGGGGCAACAGATATCGATTCTTGATTGTCATTTTATTCAGCTGGCGATAATCTATACAAAGCCTTAGGGTGCCATCTTTCTGCTTAACAAATATAACAGGTGCTCCCCAAGGAGACATGCTGGGTCTTATATAGTTTTTATCAATCAGTTCCTTCAACTGTGATTTCAACTCATTTAATTCCAGTATATTCATCCTATATGGAGCTTTAGAATTCAGTACCGCTCCTGATATTAACTCGATGGTAAAATCTAGGTCTCTCTTAGGGGTAATCTTGGAATCTCTTCAGGAAAAACATCTTTGAAATCTTTTAGGATGGGTATATCTTCTAGTTTTATTTTGTCCTCTTTAGTAATTAACTCATCATTCACTACATTTACTGCAAACATTTGACATCCTTTTCTAACAGCTCTCTTTACTTGCATAGTTGAAATTTGTTTAAGTGATGTCTTTCTTAGAATGCCTTTTACTTCTACTATTTCTCCTTCATCATTTAAACATGTAAAAATCTTCTCATAACAATTCAGAATGACATGATGGGCTTCTAACCAGTCCATTCCGATTAAGATATCATAGGATCCTAAAGGTAAAACATTCAACCTGGTTTGTGTCTTTAACTAATTCATAGATAAAACACAACTTTCAATAAAATCAGATACTTTCCTTTTTGTTACTATTGCTAGTCTAACTAACCAGGATTTACTGAATTTTTTTGTTTTCAAATTAAGACTTTCTACAATATCTGGTGATATATAACTCAGGCTAGCACCTGGATCAATCAAAATAGTAACAGGGTGGTTTTGTAGCATACCTTCAATCTCTACCATAGAGACTTGATGTTCTGCTTGTCTATTGTCTAGAGCTGCATTAATTCTGTGCATCTCCCTTGCCAAGTCTCCCACAGTAGGTCCAGTCTGTATGGAATGAATATTGTTAGCTGTCCGCTTCCTCTTAGGGCATTTTGATGCATATTGAGGACCTTGACACTCAAAACATTTGATAGGTGCCTTTTGATCATTAGTTCTGGTAGCATTGGGAGTATTTCTAGGAGTTGTAAAATTTTGTTGCTGATTGTTTCTGGGATTGTTTCCTTGAAAATTTCGATTCTGAAAATTTTTCTTTTGGAAACCAGAATTTCCACTAAACCTGAAATTTTTCTTTTTTAGCTCAAAATTGTTGGATTTATGATTTTCCAGTTTGATATCCCTTCTCTTTTTCGATTAGTTTCATAACAGAAAGTTGCTTTCCTCATGGCCTCTTCTAAGGTCTTTGGATTGTCATACTCGATTTTTTCCTTGATGTTGAAAGGTAGACAACTCAGGTATCTTTGAATCATTGGTTTTTCTTCCACAAGGTATGGCACATACCTCAGCAAATTCAGAAATTCACTGTTCATCTCTTTTATGTTCATAGTTTCTAGCTTTGAATCATAGAACTCTTTTGATTTTTCTTCATAGTATTGTTAAGATAAGAACTTTTTATTGAAGTATCTTTTAAAAGTGCTCAAATTCACATCCTTGTCTTTGATGCCCTTTACTCTTTTGATGTCCCGCCACCAATTATTTGCCTTCCCAATCAAGGTGTATATTGCCATCTTTGCCTTCAATGATTCCGAATAATCATAAATTTGGAAGTACTTCTTCATGCCGGACAACCATGCTTCCACTGTCTCTCCTTTTTCAGTTTCACCATTGAAAGTCGGATGTTTGATTTTCTTGAACTCCCCAGAAATCTGTTCATATTGTTTGTCAATTTTTCTTTTGGGTTTGTAGTCTCCTTCGCTACTATCACTTGAATAATTTCGTTTCTTTTTTCGTTTTTCATGAGCAGCTTCTGATAATGTTGTTTGCATCGTCAGTTTTCATTTTCTTACTCCTGTCTCGATGAGGTAAATATTCAATCTTGGATTTTTTTTCAATTTCTCCATCTTGTTCATCAGTTGGGCACTGTTCGAACAATACTTGGTTAAGTTCCTCTTGTGCTTTCAGAATTTTCTCATTGTCTTGTTTTACCGATCTGATTTCTTCTTTTAACTCTTGAAATGCATGTAACAATTCTGATGAATTGTCATTTAATTCGCCATGGACTTCTTCTTCATAATGTTGTCCCGTGCTATGACTGTTGGGTCGAAATCTGTCCTCTATATGTTTAGATGATCCTTCCATACCTGTAGCTTAAAAACAATTTATGTATAACACAAATAGTTTAAAACTTTAATTAGTAAGGTTTTCTGCTATAATAAATTTTTATGTTGCATGTTCTTTGGACCTTTTCAGGCCTAGAGTTCGAACGTAAGCTCTGATACCACATGTAACATCCCATCAAAATACCAAAATTTAAAAAAATTTAAAATAGCAATAATTATCGAAGTTGTTAATGCGGAACATATAAAATAATTAAAATTCGTAACTAGGATAATTAATAACGATGACACGTCAATTTTCTCAAAATAAAATATGATGTAATTGTATTTTCTATTTTAGATTTAAATGGATACTAAACTCCTTAACGAAAGATCTTTTATGATTATGCACAAGAATATAATTTTCAGATTTGCTTTAGTTCTAAAAGCTGTACATAGGTTTGTATCAATATGATGTTCTTGATGATGTGCTGACAGTTTGTTTGTATGATGATGAAGGGGTCCTATGAGGTACCCTGGGGTTTACTTAGCTACGTTTAGCAAAGGCATTTGAATCATGTTTCCATGTGAAAATCGCAGGTAAGAATTTCTACGACAAACATGTGTTAAGAGCACATGTGTCTTTCAATTCATCGTCAATGTTATATTAAAATGCTAAGTAATTACTTGCGAAACAATTACTGGAGGTATGGATATTTTTGGTTCCAATTCTAGTTTATGTGCTAACTTACAAAAATATTCAATGTCATAAAATCACGTCATCATTTTGTTTTTATAATACTATATTTATTATCATATAACTATTGTCATTAATATCAAAAGAAGTGAAACCAATTTCCATTGGTAATTCTATTAGAGAACTTGTAGAAATAATGTTTATACTATTGAACTATCAATACATTTTGCATCTACGGAACTTAAACTATTCTAAAGTCTTACAATTATCATTTCATTAGCAATATATGAAACATATAGTAGTTATAGTACTAATGCTATAATTTAACATTTATTGTGCATGCAAACTTTACCTAAAGTCTTACTCTTATCCATTGATTTCAATACATAGCTAATATAGGAATTACATATTGTGACTATAGCGCTTATGCTATGAACTAGCATTATATTATGCATTAACATAACCTAGGCTAAATCTAAAGTCTTCATTTATCAAATCGATAACATTATATATAAAACTTCATTCTATTGCTATACAAAAACTATAGAAATGAAATAGAAATATTCTATAGTGACTATGCATCCACATAATACTTTGGCATATAATACAAATGTTACAATGCCTAAATAAAATCTTTGAACTATAACAAGAATGTGCACTTATGGATCTACTATTGCAATGATACGATCCACAATATGCAATCCTAGCTTTTATTTAAACTTTGGCATCGTATGATATTACCCTATGTAATCAAATCGTCATTGGTAAGGATTTGAAGGGTATTAAATTGGTTGTTGGAATGAACTGGCAGGTTGACAGCATCCCATCCAAGTATTAATGGTCATGACCAAACTCCACAGTGGAATGTGTTGCTTTCAATCCACGTAATCCACCTACGTGAAACCTGGTTGATGATGCAACTATGAATCCGAGTTGTGCATGGTTAATGTATCGATTGTCCTCCAAGATGTATAAGGTGTTGTCCCTTGGTATGTGATGTTGGCATCATCGTGGTTGTTGCAATTAATGAGATATAAATGTGATGGTTTCCCGTCTTTCAACGTATCTGGTTGGCACCATCTCGCTCGTTGATCTCACAAGATCTTGATCGTTGAAAGAGAAACCCTAAAATCTTGTTGTAAGTATTGATGGGGAGTCTCCCGGTCTTCATTTTTACGTTAGAGTTGGAGTTGTGAGGCTGGTAGGCTGCTAACATGTAGGGTTTGAAAGAGTATTTCTTGGAAGGTTTCGATCCTGAGACCTGTGGGAAGAACCTGCTAGTTCAAGGTGTTATGAATAATGGAGAGATGAGCCACTGGTTTTCCTTCCTTTGTACAGTTTTCACAAGGTAATACTATCGTCGGAAGTTACAAGCATCTTGCTCTTGTAGTTGTAATGTTGGTAATGTTTCCACACTAGTCTTAACGTAATAATGTTTAAAGTCTTTCCTGAGATTTGTATCCTTGTTTAACCTCTTCAATACTGTCTGACAGGTGCAAAAATGTTGATGAAGTTGCAGGGTTTACGGGCCTAGAGGAGAAGGAGTTGCTCTGCCACCGGGTAAGCCTCGGAGGTTCACTTCCTTGTAGGTACCCTGGGCATGATGCGGCCGAAGTTCTTTTGTTTATAAAGATTCTGTTACTTTCAGATTGTCGGCAAAATTTCCTTGGCCGCGGTGATGATTGTTTTTAAATGATAAAAGATGTAGAGAGGATAACCCTCAGTTGTTTAAGTTGCTTATTCGGCTCTGTGATGCCTAGCTGCATCATTTGAAAATAACTTTGAGCTTGAGTTGTACTGCTATTTGTTAAGGGTTAAACCCTGTGTAATTTTGTGGAACCTTGAACTCATTTTAGTTTCCTGGTTGATAAGGATAGACCCTGTGTAATGTGGGAAAAGTGAAAAGTCTGAAATGTAAACTCTGTTAAGTTTTATTTGAAGTTTTGAATGTGAATCAAGAGCCGATGGTTCACTTGTACTTTTAAAATGATGGTTCGTTTGTAATGAAGTGTGGTGTTTTAAAGTAATGGTTGAGAAATTATTTATATAATTTTTAATGTGGGTTGAACAACGATAGTTGTCTTGGCTGAGATTTATGGTTTGCATAACTGTTGATAGTTGTTTCTTGTACTTCGTTATCGTTGTTGATATTTATGTTTTGAAATCGTGATAAGATAAAGTTCGGTCTGTTATAGGTTTTTCAAAATGGCTATACCATAGTGTTCGATTTTGTTTCAAAGAATGAAACCCTACCTATAATTTCCGTTGGCAGCCTTTCTTGTATAGAGAAGTTGAACCCACGAATTGAACCTTAACTCGTATATGTGAATGTTTCGACATTGTGTGTGTTTTCTTGCTAGGGTTGTGAGCTATCGTTAGACATTGATACTGAATCGTGCTTTCTGCTAAGCGATGCTTATTGTCTTGTTAGTAATCTCGATATGTTGAAAAGATGGTAAGTTTATAAAATGTTAGTTAGGGTTTGGAAATTCATCACTATTATAACCTTAGAAATAAATGTCTAATGTTGGCCATGAATGGCTTGATAAGAAGTTTATAAACTGTGTACTAAATAGACATTCAGATTCTAGGTTTTGTACTAACTTAGGGTTTTGATTTTTTTTAACAATGACAGTACTTGTATCTGAGATTGAAATCTTTATTAATCTAAATGTGATAAATAGTGATGAAAACGTTAGTAAGTGTTTTACTTATCAGTTGTAAATAACACTCTGTTCTACAGTTTAGTTTGCAGCTGTTATATAATACTTAGAGTATGAAGTGCTTGACAACATAAAATCTATCATATTGAAATACATATTGTACTTATCTGAAACAAATGGAGATGAAATGAAAAGTATGGATCTATGCAGAAACAAAATGTGTTTTTATTTAAGAATTAGATGAATGCTATGCATCTATTTTATACTATACTGTAATATATCTTGCGTTTAAACATATGACAGAATTTAACAAGAACACTATTGTATTCATCTTTTCAATCAATGGAATTCTGCCTATCACTCATCTTTCTTAATTTACTTCTCTATACTGGAGTACGATGCAGAAAATAACATGGGGAAAAATATAGAGATGGTTATCGATTCAATAATTTCACAAAGCTTTTTCATTCAGAATCATACTTAGATCAGAAAATAAAATAGTTTCTCCTATATGACTACAATTAATAATTATATTACGCAGAAATATTTAACTGTAAACAAAAGTAAGAATAGTAAAACCTGGTTGACTATAGGAGAAACAAACAGCCCAAGGAACCTGTTCCACCCAACCTATTCCTGAAGACAGCCAAGTTACTTGCCTTAGGACCCACGAGCTTGTTCACTGAACCACCGGGAGGAAGATTTTGTAGAAGCCTTAGTACATTAACTTGTAGTAGAATATAGATTATTCAGTCATAAAGAATCAACAGTCAAAGAGACCTGCACCGGCACCTCTGGTTTTTCTTCTTAGTATCACTAGCAGACTCACAATTGCACTCTCACATAGCCTCCCTATTCGAATCTCTCAGTGATCACCTGATGCACTTGAGGAATATTTAAGCAGAAAATATTGTAGGGGGTTGCCTGCCCAATTTGAATTGCCTTATCTAGGCTTCCTAGGTCTTTTAGTGGTTAACTTGTCATTAATGAGCTGCCTGCTTTCTTCCCCCCACTTGGGGGATAATGCCACAAATTTAGGGGTAGTTGTCCCATAACCAACAGCTAGTGGTGGAGTGCAAATGCTGCCATCTGTCCCATACCTTCTAACAGCTTCCATTCCTCCTAGTGGGCCAGTGAACACTCATTTAACAGTTCCCTTGGGTGTTTGTCTCCTATTTTAATTTATTAAATAATAATAATCAGTAATTACAATCATCCTTGACCAAACTTGGTCATAATTACAAAACTTTGTAATTATAATTTAACATAAAGTGTTTTGCAAATAAAATAATATTCTCAAAATTTGGGTAGGTGATAGGATCACAATCCATTTGTTGTATTTCCCCCTTATAAGGCATCGTGATAGCACAAATTGAAATAGATTGATGTGTGCTACAACTATGGTTGTTCTAAGCAAAATATAGTGTCGTAATCGTTGGACTGCATGGACAGTCGCAAGTGCCAGCTTTTCCATGTGACTATATCTCGGTTCAGTGTCTACTAGATTTCGACTGAGGTAATAGATGACATGCTCGACGAGTGCATCATCAACCTGAACTAACACCATGCCAATCGTCTCTTGAGATGCAACCACATAAAGTATAAAATCTCATGCGAAGTCGGGTGGACTAAGCACAGGGGCTGATACCAAATCTTTCTTAAGGGCATCGAAAGACTGTTGGGCTCGCTCATCCCAGATAAACAGTGTGTCTTTCTTCAACAAGCACGCGAAACCTTTGGTAAGATTAGCATAATTGACTACAAAACAACGTAGAAAAGTAGCTCTCCCTTGGAGTCTCGGAAGTTGAAACAGGTTGCGTGGAGGAGGCAACTTAAGTATTGCCTCAACTTTAAGAGGATCGACTCTAATACCCTCTTTTGAAACTATATATCCTAGAAGGCGACCAACCCTCACTGCCAAGATGCATTTATTGGGATTCAATTGGATCTTGTAGCTTATACATATTTCGAGAATCCAACAAAGGTGCATGGGGTGGTCCATTCTCTTACGAGAATGGCCAACAAGATCATCCAAGAAAACCTCCATTATACTTTTAAGGTCGTGAAAGGCATAGGTCATGGCACGCTGAAACGTAGATTCGGCATTTTTAAGGCCGAAGGGCATTTTCTGATATGCAAACATACCCCAAGGACAAGTGAAAGAAGTCTTATGTTGGTCCTCGGGTTTGATTTGAATCTGGTTATACTCCGAAAAGCCATCCATGAACAAAAAATCTCACTTCCCGCACAAGCATCCAAGATTTCATCAAGGAATGGTGTGGGGAAGTTGTCTTTCGGACATGCACGATTCAAGTCTCTAAAATAAGTGCATACACGGATCGTTCCCTGCTTCTTATCCACAGGAACAAGGTTTGAGACCCATTCGGTAAGGGCACGGGGTAGATAAAACCAACTTTGAGCAGTTTTTCCACCTCTGCCTTGATAGTGGCTGCCTTCCTAAGGTTAAAAGCTCAAAGACATTGTTGAACCGGTTTAGCATGAGGATACATTCTAATCTCGTGCTTGAAAATACTAGGGTCTATTCCTGGCATCTCCTTGTATGACCAGGCGAAAGCTTCCCGAAGTTCAGTAAAAAATTCGGTGTAAATGGCAACCTCTTCAGGAGAGCAATTATCACCAATGTAAACATTCTCAATCTTTCTCGGAGTGCGAGAGATGTTGATCGGTTGAGTTGGAGAAATATTAGCCATGCTCCCCTCTCCATAAATCTCATGTGAACCCAAAAGAACCACAGGGTGACCAACCATCTCTGCAAGAGTCATCTTTAACTCTTCTTGCTCGGAAAGATCGAGGTTGGGAAGGAAATAAGAGTGATGGTGCATATCTTCCCAAGTCCTCTCACTAGCACACATGGCCTCGATAATAACTTCATCTGAAGGTAAATTACCATCAAGGCAATCATTCGAACAAGATGAGTTGACTGCCCAAACTGGTAGCGTAACGGGATCTTCCTCATCTCTCCGAGAAGAAGAGAGATCTGGCTCTACAGTGGCTTGTTGAATATCCTGGTCAGCAAGCTCAGCTACAGATAGTGGCATAGACATCCCGACGTGCATAGTGTCTCCAGATGTATAACTCGTGGACGACAAAGTCCATGGATCATCAAAATATGAAGTCCAGAATGGTACATTATGCAAAGGAGGAGATGCATTGTCGAAAATGGTTCCAATAAAATTCACGAGTGCGGGGAAATCATAAGATCCCATCAATGAAGGGTACATACCAACACCCATGTTCCTAGTTGTCGGCTGAGAATCTGTAACTTGCAGGACTACTGATCTTGTGGATGCTTTAGGAGGAGGATTAACTAAATCCAGCTGATCAATGGTCACAATCTTGCCTTCGTGTGGAAAGCAAATAACTCTAAATACACTAGACACGAAAGCTTTGATAGTGTACATCCAATTCCGACCCAGTAAAATATTGTAGTCGATGGGCGCATCAACCACTTCGAATTCAATAGGAACATGCTTACCCCCCAAGTGGACAACAAGGAAAGGATAATCCCATGCGGCTTAAATGACCGACCGTCAAATACAGTGAGCATGGTCCTATACGTGAGTAGAGGAGGAGAGCCAAGAGCTTTCCAATAAGCTAACGACATCACTAACGCGAAAGCACCTTCGTCAACCACCATTCTTTTGACGAAATTATGAAGGCACTCCACATGGATTTGAAAAGCCACATGGTAAGGTAAGTGAGGTTGAACATCAGTAGTGTCGAACTTGATAACACTGGGACTCGCCCTTGAGAAGGACACGCCTATAAAACTTCAAGAGCCGACATGGCACATGAAGTTTGGCCCAAATCTTCTACAATGGAGTAGTTATGGGTGGCTCGGGCATTAGGATTATGCATAGAGCGCTACTCGATATGCGAGGAATTATCAAGAGGAGGGGGAGGCTCACTCCCCATATTAGGTTGTGGTGCACCATAATCGCATTGACGAGTAGCAACACTAACCTCTGATTGAACCATATTCACGCATCCATTACCACTAGTATTGGAAGAAGACGTTGCAGTCTCAGTAGGTCCATGACCAGTGGTGGGAGCATGCGAAGCCATGTTTTGATGATGAGGAAGGGGATCCTTCAACACAGCTGGGCTCTGTGCAAGATGCTTCGATGCTTCTTCGATTCGAGGACACAAGTGAGTAAGATGATATTCCCCACAAAGCTTACAAGGAAATTTCACCTTACGCCTAGGTTTATGGTCCTCACCAACATTTCCTTCTTACCAAAGAGGGTTGGCATTCTCCTTACGAGGGGTATTGCGATTTCTATTATTGTTCCCATTGTTTCCACCCTTACGGTTTTTTCTCCCCTTTTTCTTACCACCAGGTTGCTGGTTACCCAATGGGTTTGTCGATTACACACTGTGTACATCGGACGACAGGGTGGAAGTAGACAAGGTGTGAAACTGTCTAGGAGTAGAATGGTTAAGCGACAAATTTTACATTTGATTAGCCATCAAATCTACAAGGCGAGTACTTGTGCATCCCACAATTCCATTGGCATGTGGTCCAGGAACTGACTTGGGCTCATGTTGTGTTTGCAGTGCGTCAGGAATAATGTCATACAAAATGCCAGACTGAGAGTATAGTAAATCTAACTGCTGGACTTTTAAGATGGCTTGTTCCTCAGTCATAATATCGGACATCGAAACATCCTTAGCAATATATGGGATTAGAGACTTGAGGAACCATTCCAACAGAAACTCTGGAGGAATGTTGGCTTTCACTAATCGCTTCTGTCGACGCCACTCTTGAACATGGTCAGAAATATGTGTGGCCTTATTATGATGGAAGGTAGACAAAAGTTCAGTACCAGTATCGTAACAAACCGGCAACTGGAAATGATCCAAGAAAACCAAAGTGATCTCTTTGAATCCCCTATAAGTGTTCCCAAGAAACTCAACATACCACTTTGCAGCTGCAACCGTGAGTGTGCGTTGAAATAGTCGTAATCTAACGGAATTGTGATTCAATGAGTTGGAAGAGCACCAAAGGTGAAACGTTGTGACATGATCACCCGTATCCTCACCACCTTTCCCCTCGAACTTAGGAATGTCTGAAGGGAGCTTGGTAGGGACCAGAGGCCAATTAGGATCGTGACACACCGGATCATTCGTGAGATTTGAAAGATGCAGAAGATTCAAACGTGCAAGGAACGAGAGATGCGGCTGGAAAGCTTGATTATAAGCCCCCATAAAAGGTTGGTTGTACAGAACTGAATTATAAGATGGACCAAATGCTTGACCATGAGCATTAAACTGATCATTATACGGACCTGACGGACCATAATCTTGACCATGGCCATAAGGTTGATAACCTCCTCCGACCTGACCCGTGTGAGAGTAAGCAGGTACATAAGTGTTTTGGGCACCATATTGAGGTGGGTTGTACTGGTGGCCAGCACCGATTGTGTTGTAGTAAGGGTTTCCACCATAAGTATGGGGCATATACGTACTATTTGTAGTAGGAACCATGTTGTAATGACCATAATGGTAACGTATGTTCCCACCCCCAGCGTAAGCATTAGGATTAGTGTGAGCAGTCATGTGGTGACCATAAGTATGAGATGTATTCCCAACCCCAACATTGGTGTTACTAGTAGTAGGAATGGTGGCATTATGAACATGAGGATGAGGTATATTCCCACCTCCTACATTAGCATTACTAGTAGCAGGAGCGGATGTAAAATTATGCGGTATATGTCCACCCCCGTGGTTGGGAGGAGCATTAACATTTGCGAAAGTGATCGTAGGTTGACGGGTAGCGACATGTGTATTAGGTGGTGGATGGCGAGTCGTGTTGCGAACAATGTTCCTATTAGGTTGGGTAGCCCTAGTAGGCAGCCGTCTTTCAACATTATCATTGTTAGGAGGAATATGACCGATCCCCATACTATGTGTGTGAGTGGACAACGTGGTGCCCCCGGTGAGGGTATTACCCCTAGTGGGTGGAATGTTTCTAACACCATGACTAGTGCCAACATGACTACCAAAAGCAGTGGAAGGATCAACTGTGTTGTAATTAGGAATACCATATGAGAACGCGGTAGGGTTGATCGTAGGACCTATGTCATCATGTAACTATGGCATCCCGTATAAATAATTATGTGGATATGAAGGATCTAACGGGTTTTCCTTGGGTGGATCCGGACCAAACAAACTAGGTCGAGTCTCGGGTGGATCCGGACCAAACAAACTAGGTTGGGTCTCAGGTGGATCACCCCCCCATGCCTCATAAGGAGTAGGGGTGTCTAAAGTGTGTTCTACTCTACCCGAGGGAGTCATAGGGAGTTCTCCCGTGTCAGAGTGTAGCAATCATGATGTCTAGGACATATGTCTCGTAAGAATCCGAAGACTCGGAAGGATCCCGCCGGCATCCCCTAGCAACACATCGTGAAATCTAGGACGATTTTAAACCAGCCAACCGATGGGATCGATAGAGAGTAGGACTCCACGCCATGATATCTCCGGAGAGAATATAAAATCACAACGTCTCCTAACGGCCAACTATCGATCAAAAATAGTAAATCAAAAGCAAACACCTAGAGAAACTACAACCAAGAGCAGACAGACAGAGTGGCTAAATGAGCTCTCGACACTAGAGCCGGTATGTCTCTCCTTGGAGAGGCTTGAGACTCCCAAACTGTATCCGGAGGTAACAGAATCAGTTATAGAGGCACCCAGGCTTCACTGTGTGCAAAGGGCCGTAACCCTTGGCAACAAACAACTATGCTGTCCAACCCCTATCTAACTCAGGACATAAACAATATAACCACTACAAGTACCCTATGCGATAGCTACGTAAGAAAACTATGGTCACTGCAGTATAAACAATGCTCAGTGGGACAGTCGCAAGTGGGATCCGTCATATGGGCAGGGTAGCTAAGCCCGAAACTCAAGAAGGTCAAATCCCCCAAGAGTCTCCAGATACGAACAAACCCTGGAAATATCTAACATGTTCAGCCAGTATTGGAGGGATATCTCTGCAACCAACCTCCCGTGACCTTGTGCTTAACTCTGGTCTGAGTAGAGCTTCCTGAGAACACCAATGTATACCATGGTTTAACCACTCCCTGGTCAGACACATAATGTTCCGTCTAGTAGTCTTGGATTGTTTACTCACAATGATCTATTCCAAGACTTTAAACCTATGCTAGTTGGTGTACCCTATAAATAAAATCGTTCTAATCAATTTTAAGATTAAGCATTAATTTTAATGGTTGTGGTTACTCAAAGGATATGGTCGTGAAACTAGTGATGTATATGACTCAATAGTATGCAAAAATCATCAAACTCTAGACTCGTCTATCCAATAAAAACAATGCCACTAGCATGCAATATCAATCCAACGGTTTCAAAATAAAAATGCAACTCTTTTATATTTTCAATGCACAAGCAGAACCTAAATGAAAGTAGCAAGCACTCAATGCAAAATGCAGTACATAAAAGTAAAAAAAAATTGTATTTTCACTTATAAACAAAAGGAAAATGCAAAACTTTTTTTTTTGTATTTTTTAATATAATGAAATGAAAAATGCAAGCAAAATCCTACTATTTAGTTACTGAAATGTAGAGGAGATCACTAATACAACCTAGCAGATCCCAAAGAGTAAGACTCAGCCAACAGAATCAGCTCGATAGGAAAAAACCAACAAGGCTAAATCCAAGGATGGGTAAAAAAACCAACAAGGCTCAGCCAAGAGAAGAGAAGAGTTATGGTCACAAACAACGCATGGAACAGTCAAGAATCAGGCCAACAAAGACTTAGGATCATCCAAAGCCAACCCAGCAACAACCAAGGGTCATGGCACAACCAAAGCCAGAGTTTTATGCTATTGTCGAAGGAATACCCACGGGTACCTGCAGGCAATAGTGTAAACAGAAGCGGGTAGACGCGAGCAGAGCTAAGCTCACCCACGGGTAGGGAAAAGCAAATGGAAAAACAAAGAGTCCAATGGCTTAGAAAAAACCAGTTTTCTCAACGGCCAATCATTGACACAGAGCTTCGACAAACAACAACTCTAAATAAGGAATAATGTCTAAAAATTCCAAAAAATGGATGTTATCCCCAATGGAGTCGCCATTTATGTGTTGGAGAAAACTTACTATGGCTTGGGGTGAACCACAACAGACAGTTGACTACCAGAAATTAACTCAATTCTCAATACTATGCTATATAATTGACAATGCTAAGTTAATGAATAATATAACCAACCTCGATCCAAACGTTTGATGTAGATACCCGTTGGAGCTTTCAACCCATGCACTTGAACCTGCAAATTAGTCTTAACAACCAATGTACAACAAGCGCATATGCTATATAAACGACATTAGCATCATCAATAGAAATGGTCCATGATATTATAAGAAAATGCAACCCAATGTAATATAAACAACATTCACAACATTAATGGAAACGAATATGACTATTTCTATTAATAAATAACAAGAAGTACAATGGGATATGACCTCTTGTCGGCAACCAATCTGAACCAAGATCTGGGTCAATCCACTTGTGCCTCCACCACTTCAATCCTCCATGGAATGGCAAACTCAAACTATGATAGGAGTTTGGAAGGTGAACATGAAGGGTTCACAACTACAAGAATAAATGAGTGTAGACTCAAGATAGGGCAAAAATCCACTAGAGTTCTCTTTCTCTTCTTTCTCCTCCCATCCATAAGCCATATGTGCTCAATATATAGTCCTTCCAAAGGTAAGTGAAAGGACACATCGAGGCGTTTCGGGGCAAATGGAGGGCCAAAGGTCACCCTATGACCACTTTTTGGGAGTAAAAAGTAATTAACTACTAATTTTTACCATTTTACATGCTACCCACGGGCTATAGTGATGCAACTTGCAAGTACACCCACTATAGTGATGTAGCTAGCGTACAGAGAAAAAAATAGGGAAAATAGTGTGTCTGAAGGATATAAAGTGGATCTGAGTCAATAAAATGGATCCTGCATGCCAAAGAGTGTTGATGCTTACAAGGCGGAAAATTATGTTGTAACATGTATGTAGGCATAGCGTCGGCCCACTTTGTGAAGTAATCCAAAGCTACTATGATGTAACCATGCCCCCGACCAAGGTAGTCTTACAATGCATGAAGTCAACACCCCATTTAGCGAGGGGGCCAACGACAATAACTGGGTGTAACGGGATAGGGTGGGTGCACTTCTTAGTTTGGAAGTACTGGCATGGAGGACATTTGTTGACGGACTCGATACAACCTTTGAAGATAGATGGCCAAAAATATACTGCACGAAGTATCTTCTGGGGTATAGCCATCCCAAAGAGATGACCGCCATATGCCCCAGTGTGACAGTCATTTAGAACGTGTTCAGCCTCTTCATGAGTGAGACAATGTCTAAGTATAGAATCGATACCACACCGGTACAAAGTATCACTAATGATTAGATAATACTTTGCATGGTGGCGTATTTGGAGACGGTCGTCCATCGAGAGTTGGGGGATGAAACATTGGGTCTGAAGATATAAAGTGATATCTCCATACCACGGATCAGACGTGCTGATGAGGAACAATGATTCATCCGGAAGAGAATCATTGGGCTCAAAATCGACATCAGCCCGGGGAAGATCACAGATCAACTCAACAAACACCAAAGACTTTTTCGACTTAGCCTTTTCAAAAAGGAGATCAAATTATTGCAATATCACAATCTAGCGTGAATACTTTCCCCCAAGCACCTGACGTGTCAAAATGTGGTACATGGGGTTTGAATCGGCAATGATGGTGGTGGTGCAAAGCAAGATGCAATGTCGAAAATTTTGGACGGCAATGACTGCCATGAGAGCTAGTTTCTCGACATGTGAATAATGAGTTTCGGTGTCAATGTGACCCTTACTTGCATAGTATATCACATGCTCCTGGGTGTTGTTGTCTTCTTGAACCAAGACCATGGTGATCATAGTGGCAGGAGAAGCAAGTTAAAGGATATAATCCTTGTAGTAATTGGGCGGCTGGAGCAAAAGGGCATGCGTGATAGCATTTTTTAATCTTTCAAAATATTGTTGAGCTTGGTCGTCCCATATAAATGGGACATCTTTCTTCATCAATCTCATGTAGCCCTGTGTCTTTTGTGTGAAATTACAGACAAAACGCCTTAAATAAGTTGCCTTCCCTTGTAAACTTTGAAGTTCTGTTATGTCAGTGGGAGGTGGAAGAGCGATGATGGATGCCACCTTCAGGGGATCAATGTGGATCCCATCTTTCAAAATTATGAAACTGAGGAGTCATCCAGACTCGACGCATAAGATGCACTTGTGAGGGTTTAGGAAGATGTTATACCACCTGCATCTGAGGAAAACCGACGTCATATGATCAATGTGGTACTCGCGCTGCCGTGAATGGGAAACTAGATCATCCAAGTAAGGTTCCACAAAGTCCTTCACATTGTGAAAGGCATACGACATGGCCCACTGGAATGTGGCACTAGCATTTTTAAGACCAAAAGGGAGCTTGCGACAAGCAAATGTATGTTAAATTTTCAGAATTTACTTCAATCTGATCTAGGATCTTAACTGAGAGAACAACATGTACAACAAATCTATAGCATATCAATCATGGACACAATAATGCAAGCACGCAAGAGACACAGAGTTTACTTCGGGAAAACCATAAAGGTGAAAAACCCCAATAACTTCCTCAGAGATAGATAGAGCAATGATACAACCAGAATACAAGAGATAGTCTTCTCCTAGCAGCAGAGCCTCCTCCTCCACAAGTGCGCCACTCTCCAAAGTGTGAGTGAGAGAATAGAATGTGTAAAATGAGAGAGACACACTCTCTATTTATACACTAACTTGACTTGACCTTTACTCAACTAGGTCGGCCTCAACTTAACCACTTAACATAATGCCGACGGACGGGGCCGACCCCCACGAGGGTGGTCTAATAAATCTTTGACCCACATTGCCAACCCCCAATAGGGTAGTCTAATAACCCTTTGAGCCACATGACTTATACAGGGCTGACCCCAACAAGGTGGTCTAATAACCCATCAAGTATAAGTTACAACACTTACAATATAAATGACGACACTTCCGTATAGAGGAATAATAACATCTCTATAGGAATACAATATACATATATGTGAAATACATTCTGAAGTTACATATACATCAACACTCCCTCTTAACTAGGAAGGTATTTCTCGACACAGGTCTTCTAGCACAAGTCTTCTTCTCTGGATCATCATCATTGGATAATCATCATCGAGTCATCATAATTGTCACTGCTACTGCTATCTCAATCAATCTCTGAATCTACTTGTCATAGGAAGTTCTACAGAGCCAGTCCTTTTTCATACTGGATGTAGGCCCACCACCTGCAAGTCTTCATCATCTGTGCGAATGGTCTGATAGAGGTGGCCTCTCAGGACTAATTTTATGTGCAGATGCAATACTGGAAAGAGTATCCCAGGAACATTTATGTGCCTAAGCACGACCGGCAAGATCTCCTAGGAATGATTACATGCATCTCCTCCACAATACCTTTAAAGAGCATCCCAAGAACATTTATGTGCCGCAGCATGACCGACAAGATCTCTAAAGAGCATCCCAAGACTTATTACGAGCACACAGCTCAACCTCTCGGATCTCCAGGACTGATTACATGTGGATAGACAAAACATTTAAAGAGCATCCCAGGAACATTTGTGTGCCGCAGCACGACTGGCAAGATCTCTAAAGAGCATCCCAGAACTAATTACGAGCACACAGCTCAACCTCTCGGATCTTCAGGACTGATTACATGTCTCCATAGTAATACCTCATCCCAGGACTGAATACGAGCACACAGCTCAACCTATCGGATATCTGAGGACTGATTACAAACTACATAGCAATACCGGAAAGAGTACCCCAGGAACATTTATGTGCCGCAGCACGACCGGCAAGATATCCCAGGATTGATTACATGCTATTTGCACAACCTGCCACATATCATCTCTAACCTCCAAGTATCAACCTGATACTCATGATCCCGCGGATCATCATCACACAAAGCATAATCCTGATGCTCATGATCACACTGATCATCATCACTGTACCATCCTGATACATATCATCTGGAGCAACATCCTGAAGCTCGTCATCATGATCATCTTGATCATACAATGCATCCACCTGATGCATACCAAGTATCTACCTGATACATATCATCATACATGATCCACCTGATCATACGGTGTATCCACTTGATACAAATACAAATACATGATCCACCTGATCATATCTGATACATATCAACATACATGATCTACCTAATCATACAATGTATCCACCTGATACATGTACAGATACATGGTCCGAGCATCCAACATGATGCATTTACAAAATACATACAAATGATCCAACTGATCATATCTAGCATCATCTTGATGCATATACAGAGTAGTAACTAGAGCATCATCCTGATGCTCATCATCCATGATCCTCCTAATCATCATAGCATCGTCCTCTTCAGATCATCTCATCGTCCATGAAGCATAGCCCAGATGCACATCATCCAACACTTACACCACTGACATGGGAGAACACATCTACCACCATTCAGGGAAGGCTCCAACCCTTACTTTTTCACCATGGGAGAACACATCTACCACCATGTGAAAAATGGCTCAGCAATTACATCACGACCAAGGGAGAACACATCAACCATGTCAGAAAAGCTCATGTGCATCTGCATCTTCCGGACTCATCACTTCCCTTTGGAAGGAAGCTCGATCTGAAGTGCACCAAGCCTCTCTCATAAGTACTCAAACTCCACTCTGGCCAATGGCTTGGTCAATACATCTGCAACCTTCTCATCTGTCACAACATGCTTTGCTTCAGCTGTACTCAGTGCTACACATGACTGCTTCCTACTGAACCAAGAGATCACACCTGATCCCATACTGAAGCAACACCCAGATGTGCTCTTCCTATCTGTAGCACTGCCATCCCAATCTGAATCAACATTACCTTTTAGGTTAAACTTTTGATTCGCTTCATACTTGAGCCCATAATCCACTGTACCCTTCAGGTACCTCAAAACATGCTTTAGAGCAACCAGATGAACACTCCTCGGATCCGTCAGGAACTGGCTCAATGTGTTCACCGCAAAGCAAATATCTGGTCTCATGTTCGTCAGGTACATCAAGGACCCAATCATCTGACGATACATAGTGACATCAACCGGTTCAGATGAAGCATCACACAGAAGCTTCAAGTTCAATTCCATAGCCTCGCAGTCCATCATCCCGAACCTCTTCAGGATCTCTACTACATACTTCCCTTGTCCAAGGAAGATTCCATCTGCACTCTGCCACACCTCCATGCTAAAAACAAATAGTGCATCATCCCCAAGTTCTTCATCTCGAGCTCGGCAGCAATCTTCCATTGCGTGTCAGAAATCAATCTATCTTCACTTGTAACAAACAGGTTATCCGCATACAAAAGTAGTATCACTAGATTGCCTTCCTCAACCTTGTAGTAAAGGTTGGAATCCGCTTTACTCTTGGTAAAGCCCAAACTGGATAGAAAGCTGTCTATCCTACAATACCAAGTTCTGCACATATATAACTCCCTGTCGTGTGTCTCAGAACCAAGTGGCTGCTCCACATACACTCCTTCTTCAACTACACCATTCAAGAAAGCTGTCTTGAAATCCATCTGGTGTATCTTCCATTTCATTACTGCAACTAGAGCAAGTATAGATCTAATGGAAGTGTATTTGGCTACAGGATCAAAAGTCTCTATGCTACCATTTGTAGCATTCTTGATCTTATAGATCCTCTTGGAATTCACTACAGACTCCCCTTCAGGTCTTGGGACTGCATCCTAAACATCTTCATGATCGACTGGTACTCCTCGATCATGGCATTTTTCCCAGATCCTGGGAACTTCAATATCTTCAATATTTTCAATAGATAACTTTGTTGCTGAACAAATGTTGTAGTCCTTCTTTTGTAGGTGATGGTATATGATCTTTCCTACACAACAAGTTAAATTGCATGATTAGAAAACATCTCATATTTTTCAGAACAAATTCTTACACATAAAGAAATATGTCATATAGTCATGCAATTATCTTAGCCAATGCTTCAATACAACATTTATCCATATTCCGTAACTTTCTAGATGCCTTCCAATCTCTACCATAACATTGTTAAGAGTGTGCACAACTCCTAACATGTCAGCAAAGAGGTTTCATTCTAGATAAGTAGCAATGGAATGTTGTACAGTGCCATAGCCCACTTACCCATGTATATTAGTAGTATACTATTCATCAATGCAACTATTCTAATATGCATAATACACAACCTAATTCTAGGAACATAAGCATATACATCATAACATTATGTAAGAAATGACAATTCAATTACTTATCTTTGTTTGGTTGCTGGGTGGACTCCCTTTGAATCTTTGCAACTCCATTCTAATGTGGATTGTGAGAAGTGGTCAATTCCCTCTGAATATTTGCATCCTTGCAGAGACTACTAAAGTGTGCTCCTTTTCTTTCTTGCAGGAACAACTGGAGTGTGCTCCCTCTTGATCTTTGCTTCTTGGATTACCTGTCCTTGAACTCATATCCATCCTTAATCACTATACATGATTATTAGTATCATCATTGTGTTATCCTTGAGGTCTCATACATAATCACACATTTATTAGTATAATCTTAATACTATCAAAACACAATAATCTTAAACATGTATAGTCATGATCATTCACAGATAATAAACATTAGTATTCAAGGTTTCAGGGAAGTCTTCTTTTACTCATGCATATTCTTATTTGATCATAGGACTCTTATGATTAGTTAAATCATCAATGCATAAACCCGTGATTACTCAAACCTATACCTTCATGATTCTTCTGGTTAGTCATATCATCAATTATGGTAAGAAACATAATATGCACACAACCATGACTATTCAAACCTATGACTTCATGAATAATCATTCTCAACAACACAACAGTATAAGATCCTAACACAAGGTAGGATTCTAGCTTGATATAGGAAAAACATACCTGGATTAGCATGCTAGCTAGTTATGTCTAACATACCCCTAAATGTCTTCTGGTTCTCTTCAGTGACTTGTGCTAGTAACCTGCATGTCTCATAAGTTAACCATTGTAGAACCAAGTTATACATACCTCGTAAGTAGATCTTCTTATGTGATCCATGACAATGGATGAATCTTTGACTTCATGTCACCAGGATCATATGTTCTTGAAGTAGAACATGATTTGTCTTTCTTGGTGTACCTTTTATGTTAGCAGACAACATAAACCTCATACAACACCATAATGCATTAGTACAATCATAAGTGTCAACACCCTAACCAATGAATATCTTCTATCATGCATTCATAATTTTGTTAAGGTGATACGACAAATCTAAAATCAAGATTGTACCAACCGTAATAACATAAAGACAAACATACCCTAAACTTAATCATGAACAAATATCGAAACATACCTCGATGAGTCATACCTGTTGAGATTGCTTGTAATCTTCTTATGTAAGGCCTTAGCCTCATCTCCCTCTGAAACAGGAACTTCTTCACTTATGCAGGTGACCAATCCATCTTCTTCTAGGCTTAACCCAATCCACTTGATTTGAAAGAACTGGACCTGGAGCTGGATTAGGGTTTGTCAGAGAAACCCCAAAAATTCAAACTTTGAATTTCAAAATTCTGAAAGGATAGAAATATGCGCCTTGATGAGCTAATCAAGCTGGTATGTTTAGAATTTGAAAACTGCAAAGTTTCACCCCTCGAAATTGCCTTTTAGATTTCCGGATTCATTGGGGAGGACCCTGAATTAGGGATTGAGTTTCCCAGAGCTTCACCCAACCAAAATATTTGATTCAAAACTCTAAGCTTCGAATTTTCTGAGGAGCTTCCAGCCGTGGTCACATATTTCCAAAATTCAAATTTTTTTAGAAGCCCTAATTTTCCATCTTTTTTATCAAAGTCTCGAACTGGGGTTTGATCAAGCCCGGCCTTCTACCCAACCAAAAATTCTGATCTTGGTCTCTAAATTTTGATTTTGATGAGTAGCATCTAGCCGTGGTCTCCGATTACAAAAATTTCAACTTTTTCCGAAGCCCTAAATTCCGGAAGCCATGAATGAAGGTACTCAAAAATAGTTTTGTTTTGACAGAAATAAGTACCTGATTGTTTCTGGTGTAACTCTAAACTTTTCGATCCACTGGGTCTGAAATTTTTTTTCTGAGATACCCCGACCTGTTATCTTTCCATCTCGACAGATCTGACCTCAATTGGATTCTCTGAGTGAGAGTTATGCCAATTGTCACAACGTGACCTGTTTATGGGATAATACAAGAGAGCTAACTTGTACGACATACCACGTGTCACTGGTTCAACTTCGGTCTCAGAAAATTTTTCTTGAGATAGTATAGTCTATGTACTACCTGTCACATTTTACGAAATTTCATTTGGAGCTTCCTAGCCTAAGTTATGACCTTTTCCCATGGTCACCTGATTTTGACTCATATCTGGAAGAGGTAGAAACCCTATATTGTACAGATCGTAAATCACAAAGTACACTGAATTAGACGTTGTCCTTTGGACATAAGGTACATGGGGATCTGATCTTCGACCTGTAAAAGTTTCAAATTTGAAAACTTCGCCAAAACAGATTTATAGTGAAAGTGCTATGATGACGGATTTTTGCTATATCAAGCCCTAGCATCGTAAGTGCAACAAGTGTCATACATACCATATCATGCCTTCTTTCAGGATAGCTCTGATACCATGTTAAATTTTCAGAATTTACTTCAATCTGATCTAGGATCTTAACTGAGAGAACAACATGTACAGCAAATCTACAGCATATCAATCATGGACACAATAATGCAAGCACACAAGAGACACAGAGTTTACTTGGGGAAAACCATAAAGGTGAAAAACCCCAATAACTTCCTCAGAGATAGATAGAGCAATGATACAACCAGAATACAAGAGATAGTCTTCTCCTAGTAGCAGAGCCTCCTCCTCCACAAGTGCACCACTCTCCAAAGTGTGAGTGATAGAATAGAATGTGTAAAATGAGAGAGACACACTCTCTATTTATACACTAACTTGACTTGACCTTTACTCAACTAGGTCGGCCTCAACTTAACCACTTAACATAATGCTGACTGGGACGACCCGACCCCCACTAGGGTGGTCTAATAACTCTTTGACCCACATGGCTGACCCCCAATAGGGTGGTCTAATAACCCTTTGACCCACATGACTTATACAGGGCCGACCCCAACAAGGTGGTCTAATAACCCATCAAGTATAAGTTACAACACTTACAATATAAATGATGACACTTCCGTATAGAGGAATAATAACATCTCTATAGGAATACAATATACATATATGTGAAATACGTTCCGAAGTTACATATACATCAACAACGTACCCCAAGGACAGATGAAAGTTGTCTTATGCTGATCAGCCGGGTGGATCTCAATTTGGTTGTAGCCAGAAAAGCCAACCATGAATGAGAAGATGACTCTTCCTGCACAGTTGTCGATTATCTGGTCGATAAAGGGAGTCGGGTAATTGTCCTTGGAACAAGCCTTGTTGAGATCCTGATAATCGACGCAGACATGAATGGTACCCTGCTTTTTAGCTAGAGGGACGATGTTTGAGACCCATTCTATCAACGGGACAGGGTAAATAAAACCAGCTTTCAAGAGCTTTTCAATCTCTACCTTGATCGTTCCATTCTTTCGGGGGTGCACCGATCGCAACTTTTGTCGGACTAGTTGGGCATCAGAATAGGTTTGAATCATGTGTGAAACAATAGCGGGGTCTATCCCGTGCATCTCCTCATAAGTCCAAGCAAACACGTCTGGAAATTGCTTGAACAAGGCTGTGAACATTGTGATTTCTTCAGGGGAACACTTCTGGCCTAAACGAATGTGTTCCGCTACACCAGGTGTAACCGATATGCCGACAGAAATGGTGGGCTCAATGTTGGCCAAGTTTCCTTTAGAGTTTGTTTGACATGTGAGTATCGAGGACTGAGAGCCAGAGTAGACATCTGGTGTAAATATGGTGCTAATGCTATTCTCCACAGTATCCAATGAAGGAAGGAAAGATGAACGATGATGGAGGTCTTCCCACGGAGGATCATCCGCACTCATGATTTCTATAATGGACTCATCAGATTGAAAAGTATGTAGTAGAGGATCGGATGATGTCCGTCGTAGAGAAAAGGAGGTGGAGGCCACAGCTAAGTGGTCCTCAGAAGCTGACTGGATAGCCTCATACGTAAGTTCGGCGGGTGAAAGAGGCATACTATCTCCAATCAGGTGTGTGGTGGCTTCGTCAGGTACAAGCCATGAATCAATGGAGTCAGGGATAGACGAAATCTGCGAGGAGATAATGTTCACTGTGGAAACATGATTTGGGGGATCCAAAGTAGGAAAAACACCCATAAGGCATGAGTCCTTGATGAGGCCAACCCCCACGCTCTCATACTGATGTGAATATTGTCCAAGTAATGGAACGTTATCGCCCGGATGAGTAGTGGTGTCAGGTGTGTAGAAATCTAGTTGGTCGACAGTAACAATTCGGCCTTGATGAGGGAATTATACTATGCGGAAGACAAATGATGCGACCGCAGTCATGGCGTAAAACCAATTACAACCAAGCAGAATGTTGTAATCTAACGGGGCAGTGACCACTTCCATGTTAATGGTTGTGGTCTTTCCCCCCAACTCGACTACTAAAGCTTGTAACAGCCCATGAGGTTGAAAGCCACGTCCGTCGAATGCTTTAAAGGTGGTATGAGAATGGTTCAAATCGGGAGACCCAATGGCTCTCTAGCATGAGATCGACATGACTGAAGTAGAGGCACCTTCATCCAAAATGGTACAATGGATTATCTTCCCAGCAATATTTGTGGCAACTTGAAATGCCAACTGATGGGAAAGCCTTGGTTTGAAGTATTCCAGCCAGAACATGATGGTATTCGATGAATCCAAATCAACCGTGCCGATGGCACCGAGGAGAGTCTTGCGCTGGTTAGGACAGTTTTGCAAGACCTCAAGCGTCGACATAGCACAAGGAGCTTGTGCCAGGTCCTCTACAATATTATAGTTTTGAGTGGCTTGAGAATTAGGATTGAAACAGATTTTCTAATCGTTCTCTTGGGTGGATGCAACACTGACTCGAAAGAGGGCTTCTCTATGGTGATAGAAGCGGATGGTACGGTGACGTCAGGAATCGAAGTGGAATATTTTTCAGTATTACTTCCAATGGGTTCCTTCGCCGGGATAGAGTCATACGAATGAGAACGGGTGTTCAAGTTGACAGTCTTACTACGCATCATGAGAACATGCGCAGTAGAGGATGCCTCTCCTTGGGAAGGAGAGGTGTGTGCAATGAGTTGATGGTTTTGAGTGGGGAAGGGATCGTTGAGAACTGCGATAGTAGAGTTTCCCTTGAGAAACTTCTAAACTTCGTCTCGGTGGGGACATTCTTTTGAGAAATGGTCTCCACCGCACAGCAAAAAAGGATACTTTAAATTCCTCTTCTGTTTGGTGTCTTCTTGAGTGGGCTTGGGCTCCTGTTGGTTAGAAGATTTCTTAGGTTTCCCTTTATTCTTCTTCTTACCCCCGGACTTCGGAGATGAAGCTGATTGCACAGAATTCACCTCTTCGGTGGACGCAGGAGCGGTGGACTCGGTAGCGATGTTGCCAGCCTGTGGTGGTGATGGGGAAGAACCTTGGGGGTTCGACGAGCCACCAGTTTGAATAGAAGGCTGGGAAGCAAGGGAACCGATGATGCCATCAATTTGTGGTCCCTTGGGTGGTTTTGCGGGATCGTACATAGGGAGAGGCACATCAGGAACAATTTTATACAATGTATTGGATTGAGCATAGACCAAGTCTAAGTAATGGGCACAGGAAATAGCCTGTTCCTCAATGACGGCTCCTCCCATAGCTACATCTTGAGCTACAATGGGTAAAAGTGACTTTGTAAACCAGTCAACTAAGAGCTGGTCCGGAATATGAGCCTTAATAAGACATCATCTTCCTCGCCATTCATGAATATGATCAGAAATATGAGTGGTAGTGTTTTGGAGAAGGGAGGTCAATAAGTCCGTACCAGTCTCATAACGTATGGGAAACTAGAAGTGGGTCAAAAACAACATAGAAAAAGATCGAAAATCAGGAAAAGAATTGGGTGGTAACTCAATGTACCACTTGGCAGCTGGGCCGGTGAGAGTCCGTTGAAATAACCTAAGACGGATCGAGTCATCCATCAAGGAGTTGGATGAACACCATAGATGGTATGTCATCACATGGTTTTTAGGATCCTCACTAGGTTTTCCATCAAATTTGGGGATATCTGATGGTAACTTAACCGGAATGGGTGGCCAGTTGTGCCCATGGAAAATGGGATCATTCGTCAGACGAGACAAGTCGGGTAAGTCCAAAGTAGCCAAAAAGGGAAGCTGTTGGTTCAGCTGGGGGTACTCATAAGGCATGTATGGCCGGTAGGACCTTGAATCGACTGATTATAAGGTGTTCCTGGGGGAAATTGACCATAAGGGGGTAGGCCGCCTAGACCGTAAGTAGGCCCAGCACCGTAAAAAGGTGGTCCATTACCATAATAAGGTGGCCCGTTACCATAAGGTGGGGGCTCGCCTTTGCTGCCGGGAGGGGGTGGGCCGCCTCGAAATGTTGGGGGTCCACCACCACCACTAGTATAGGAAGGGTCACCACCACTACCAGAATAGGGCGGGCCTCCACCACCTCCACCGCCGGAAGGGTAAGGGCCTCCTCCGCCACTTCCACCATAGTAGTGTGGTCCTCCAACACCACCACCATAGATTGTTGGTTGTGGAGCTTGATCTTCTAGTCTCATAGATGATGATTCAGCCATGTTTGAACCCCAGGTTTGGTTATGATCCCAACATGATCCCCCGAGAAAACGTTTTGGGTCTGTTTTCGCCAACAGTTTTTGGGCCCATGGTTTTGGGTAACCTGTGGTATTTTCCCATTGTATTTCCCTTATAAAAGAAAGACACTGTAACACGACTAGGGTTGATGTATTAGGTTTTATGCATCGTAAATATCTCTAAGATCAGAAGAGAGACTGTGAGACAGTGAAGAAGAAGTGCAGCGGTTTTGCTACAGGTTATATCCCTTCACTTTGATGGACGGTATAATAATAAGGAATGGCAACTTCAGTGTGGACATAGCCCATCTTGGGTGAACCAGATATATTTGTGTCTCTCTTGTAATGTGTATGTGTGATTATATTTTAATTTTTGTTTATTTTTATTGCTATGCGATCCTATTTTTATAACAATTGGTATCAGAGCCAAAGGTCTATTTGGCAGATAAACCCGCAGGAAGCTAGGGTTTCTGGTTCGAGTGGGAGAAATGGCGAAAGAAGGAAAGTTTAAGGTCGAGAAGTTTAATGTCCAAAACTTCCAGTTATGGAAAATGAAAATGGAGGACTATTTGTACCAGAAGGATCTATTCCTGCCGTTGGGAGGAAGAGCAAAGTGGTCGGTGGCCATGAAGGACAAAGAATGGGAGGTTCTTGATAGAAAGGCTCTGGGAACAATACGACTGAGCCTGGCTTCATCAGTGGCTTTCAATATCTAAAAAGAAACGACAACAGAGGGTTTGATGAGTGCACTGGGTAAGCTGTATGAAAAACCCTCGGCCTCCAACAAGGTATTTCTAATGAAGCGTTTATTTAATATGAAGATGTATGAAGGTGGATCTGTTACTGATCATTTAAATGATTTTAATACGGTTACAAATCAACTAAGGTTTGTAAGTGTGAAATTCGATGATGAGGTTAAGGCTCTTCTAATCTTGTGTTCGTTGCTAGAAAGCTGGAATAGCTTGGTCATGGCTGTAAGTAACTCTGTCTTTGGTTCAAACACCTTGAAATTTGATGATGTTATTGGTGTTATTCTTAGCGAGGAAATGTGAAGAAAAAACACGGGTGAGACATCAGGTAATGCATTGACCATGGAGAGCAAGGGAAGACAAAAGGAGAGAGGAAAGAGCC
The DNA here is from genome assembly GCA_027924585.1 of Larix kaempferi. NCBI lineage: Eukaryota > Viridiplantae > Streptophyta > Pinopsida > Pinales > Pinaceae > Larix > Larix kaempferi. Next base: position 397,445 of record BSBM01000693.1, on the reverse strand, counting down.
AAGGTAATCATGGCACGTCTAAAATGGGAAAATCCAAGCCCAGACTGGGAAAAATAGAGTGCTGGAACTATGGAAATAAAGGACATTTGAAGAAATACTGCAAATCTCTAAAAAAGAAAGGAGACGGACAACAGGAAACTACCCAGGAAGAAAATGTAGCATGTGATGTGTTACACGATGCTTTGATTCTTGCATTTGATAATACAAGTTATTATTGGGTATTAGATTCAGGGGCTTTATGTCATGCTACACCCCATAGTAAATATTTTCATGATTATGTTCCAAGCAATTTTGGACATGTTTTATTGGGTGATGATGAGCCATGTAAAATTGTTGGAATGGGTAAGATATGGATAAAATTTAAGAATGGAACTGATTGGCTGCTGAAAGATGTAAGGCATATTCCTACTATGAAAATAAATCTGATCTCAATAGGGCAATTGGGAGATGGCGGTTGTCTATCTACGTTTGGAGAAACGTGGTGGAATATGACCAAAGGATCAATGGTGATAACAAAAGGAAATAGGGTAGGTACGTTGTATTTATGTCCTCATAATACTAACCATTCTATTGGCTTTAGCTTCCACAGGAACAGATAGAGCATTGTGGCATCATAGGCTTGGCCACATGAATGAGAAGGGGATGCAGATTCTCCACTCAAGGAAGTTACTGCCAAATTTGAAGCAGGTAAGTTTGGAATTCTGTGAGAACTGTGTTTATGGAAAACAGAAGAGAGTCATATTTCTCAGGGTTTGGAAACAGAAGAAGAATGAAAAGTTAGAGCTTGTGCATACAAATGTATGGGGACCAGCTTAGGTACAATATCTTGATGGCTCTTATTATTATGTTACATTTATTGATGATGCAACTAGGAAAACTTGGGTTTATTGCATTAGACAGAAATATGATGTGTTTGCTACTTTTAAGAAGTGGAAAGCTTTGGTTGAGAATGAGACAGGAAAAAGGCTGAAGTGTCTCAGATCTGATAATGGAGGTGAGTACTGCGGCAAGGAGTTTGATAGTTACTGTTCATACCATGGGATTTGTAGAGAGAAGACAGTTCTAGGAACACCACAAGAAAATGGTGTGTCAAAAATGATGAATAGAATGATCATGGAGCATGCAAGGTGTATGAAACTACATGCAGGGTTGCCCTTACATTTTTGGGCAGATGCTATAAATACAACTGTTTATTTAATAAACAGAGGACCTTCGAGTGCTTTGGATGGTGGTATTACAGAGGAGGCATGGACACATAAAAAGGTAAACTACTCATTTCTGAGAATGTTTGGTTGTGAAGCATTTGTCCATATTGATAAAGAAAATAGAACAAAGCTTGAAGCTAAATCCAAGAAATGTACCTTTATTGGATATGGGGTTAATGAATTTGGTTATCGCTTATGGGATTATGAAAATAACAAAATCATTAGGAGTAGATATGTGATATTCATTGAAAAGGTCATGTATGAAGATCAATTGCAGGGAAAGAAACAAGAAAAGGAAAAGACAGAGTACACAGTACTTGATGAAATTGAAGAAAATGAAGTTCCAAAGGTGCTAGAAAATCAAGAACAACAGCAAGTACCTGAAACTCCTGCAGCTACAATAAGATCTACCGTGTTAAGTAGACTCCATGAACGATACTCTCCTTCAATGTATTATTTATTGATGACTGATGTTGGTGAACAAAATTTTTATGAAGAAGCAATGTAGGTGGAAACTAGAAAGAAGTGGGAGCAAGGCATGAATGAGGAGATGGACTCATTGGTAGGAAATCAGACTTGGGATTTGGTTCAGTTTCCTACTGGTAAAAGAGCATTGTAGAAGAAATGGATTTACAGGTTGAAGGAAGAAGAAGGAGGTAAGAACCAGTAAAAGGCCAAACTTGTTGTAAATGGGTTTGCACAGAAGAAAGGTATAGATTTTGATGAAATATTTTCTCATGTTGTTAAGATGACTTCAATTAGGACTATCTTAAGTCTAGTGGTAGTAGAAGATTTGCATCTTGAACATTTAGATGTAAAAACAACCTTTCTCCATGGGGATTTGGAGGAAGAGATATATATGCAGCAGTCACAAAGGTATGAGGTCAAAGGGAAGGAGGATTTGGTATGCATGTTGAAGAAGAGCTTGTATGGCTTGAAGCAATCTCCAAGGCAGTGGTATTTAAAATTTGACAGGTTTATGACAGAACAAGGTTATAGTAGATGTCATTCTGACCACTGTGTTTATTTCAATAAGCTAGACAATGAAAGATATATTATCTTGTTATTTTATGTGGATGACATGCTTGTTGCAGGGTCTAACATGCAGGATATAAATGTACTCAAAAGGAAGCTAGCTAATTCATTTGCGATGAAGGATTTGGGTGCTGCAAAGCAAATCCTTGGTATGCGAATAACGAGATATAGGAAAAATCACAAATTGACATTGTCTCAGAGTGAGTACATACAAAAGGTGTTGGAGAGGTTTAGAATGCAAAATGCAAAACTAGTAAGTACACCTTTGGCCGTCCATTACAGTCTAAGGAAATGTGTCCCAAGACAAAGGAAGAGACAGATTACATGTCCAAGATTCCCTATCAATCAACAATTGGAAATTTGATGTATGCCATGGTGTGCACAAAACCAGATATTGCACATGTAGTGGGAGTTGTGAGCAGATATATGAACAATCCAGGTAAAGAACATTAGAAGGCAGTACAGTGGATTCTCAGGTATTTGAGAGGTACTACCACTAGGGAAAATTTTAGGGGCGAATTTATAGGGGTCACCAAGAAACCCTGGGTGAATTTTTAGTATGAAATGAGTTTTTTTTAATTTAACATATTAGCCCCATATTTATTTAACCCATAGTCAAAAGATATCGAATAGCCAATGTCGCGAAAGAGGAAAAATTTATGTAGCCCAGTAAACTAATCTCAAAATGGTGAATTCGCCCAGAAATTCGGGTAATGGATGCGTAGAAGAGTTGGTTCGCCCAGAAATTCGGGTAATGGATGCGCAGAAGAGTTGGTTCGCCCACCATTTAGGGTAATGGAGGCTGCAAACAGTTGGTTCACCCAGCTAGAAACCGAGGCCGCAATCAGTTCTGAGTTGGTAAGTTGGTTCAAAGATTTTGGTGATGATTCCCACGAGCAGTTGGCTCGCCCCACGTTTTTCAGAAATGGCGGGCCTTGGAATTGTTATTGGGATTTCACTTACTTATTTTACTTCTTCTTCCGATATCACAAGATCTAAATCCACCAGAAGAGGAGGAAAGAAAGGAGCGGCTGGAATTATTTTTTCAGACAAAGTCCTGGTTTTGGGACTCCAGTCTTCGTCTTCTGATATAAGCTGATCCAAACCCCAGCAGAAGAGGAGAGAATAGAGCCGTTGGAATTCATTTTTTGAGACAAATTCCTTGTGATTCCATTTGCAAAGACTGAACAACAGTGTTACTCACCGCAATGGATTCCCGAAACAGGCGGTCGCGCTTGAATCTACCTTCGGGAATGTCTCCGAGCTCCTTGCACTTAGATAAAGCAACAGGCTCCCCTGGTCTCTCGAGAGAAAATTCCAATCCCGGCACCCCCTCCCCTACACGCACAACAACATACAGTGACAGATTTATTCCCAACAGAATAGGTTCCAGGCTCAACGGATTTGCGCTCATCGACAAGCAGCCTCAGTCTTTGCCTTCGCCCACTCGCCCCTCTGCTGAGGGCCGTGATGATGCATCTTCATCCTCTATGTCTGCATACTCCACATTGCTGAGAAACGAGCTCTTTGGGGAAGATGTTGTTGGTCCGGCCACTCCTGCTACTCCGAAGAAGTCCACAGGAGTCTATGGCGGTTCCAGGGATTCGATCAAGTCACCTATGAGTCCGAGCAGGAATCTTTTCAGATTTAAGAATGATTATGCGGGGAGCAGTCCCGGTTCACCTTACTCTGCTTCTCCTGTTGGAAGCGAGGGGCTTTTCTCATCCAATGTTGGCACTCCACCCAAGCCTGTTCGGAAGATCACTCGCTCCCCTTACAAGGTAGGCTTCTGAAGTCTCAGACCCCAGTAGGATTTTCTTAGATCTATTCTAATCTGCTAATGGAAAACTGATTGATCTAAGTCAACAGTTTCTGGATTTTTATTTTTAGAAAGATAAGATCCTTGAGCTGCACAGAAGGGAACAAATATAATTAAACAAGAGAAAAATCCATTTCTTCTTTCTGGGGTTTTATCGGAAAGAAGCCTGGGATGTGCTTTATACACCCATATGGGTACATGGATATCAGCTAATGAGCTTCTATAGGTCTTCCTCCCTTATTGGGGAGGTTATTTGGAGAAAATCCATTTCTTCTTTTTGGGGTTTTATCGGAAAGAAGCCTGGGTGTGCTTTAAACACCCATATGGGTACATGGATACCAGCTAATGAACCTCTATAGGTCTTCCTCCCTTATTGGGGAGGTGATTTGGAGAGTGCTCTGGAGGTTAAGTCACTGACACTGTTATGAGCAACATTGTAAGTAGGCTTTGAACTCCACCAAGTTTAAAAAACAAAAAAAAATGAACCCTAGTTCCCTACCCCTCTTGTAACTAGATTGAGATTTGATTTGATTTAATTACAAGCTTGTTTTTGTTGACTTTGCTAGCTAACTTTTTCACATGTTCAATTTATATCGTACTATAACATTTGACCAGCTTGAATTGGTTTCATATCCAACACCAACGGTCAGCAAAGTCTTTATATTGGTGGAGATAGCGCCCACTGTAGGCTGTGCATACGTTGCAGGCTGGATGATTTCCTCCTATGGAGATACACTTTACATTCAATTGTGAAAAATGCTTGCCACTTTGATGTAACAAAAGGAATGTCCATTTTCTTACTTGTTCATTGTATGATTTTATACTCAATGATATATCTGTATATTCCCCAAGCCATCCTAGAACATGGACAAATGAAGAAGTGTAGAGTGTGCATTTAAATCCTCTCAATTGTAAATTACATTCAACAATCTGGAGAAGAGATTTCTATCTTGACAACTTATAAGTAGACAATGACTGAGATTTGATTTGATTACAAGCTTGTTTTTATTGACTCTGCTAGCTAAAATTTTACTATACAAAATTCAGTTTGTATCCGACTATAGCATTTGGCAGTAGAGTAGATTGTCTAGCTTGGATTTGTTGCATTTCCAATGGCCAGTAGAGTCTTTACCATGGTCACTTGTGGAGATAGTGCCCACCGTAGGTTTTGCATACACTGTAGGTTGGATGGTTTCCTCCTATGGAATCTGTCTGGGTGATACTCTTTCCATTCAATTATGTAGATTGCTTTCCTTTTTGATGTAATAAAAAGGAATGTCCGTTTTCCTACCTGTTCATGGTTGTAATTTTATAGTCATTGACATATTCCCCAAGCCATCCTAGAACATGGACCAATGAAGAAGAGTGCAGGGTGTCCTCGCAACTGAAAATCATATTCAACAATCTGGAGAAGCGACTTGTATCTTGAACAACTTATAACTAGATAATGATTGAGATTTGATTTTATTACAAGCTTGTTTTTGTTGACTCCCGTAGCTAAAATTGGACTATACACATATTCAGTTTGTATCTGACTAAAACATTCGTCAATAGAGTAGATTGCCCAGCTTGGATTGGTTGCATATCCAGTGGTCAGTAGAGTAGATTGCCCAACTTGAAATTCATAAAGAAATAAGAATCTGATTTGGGAATTTGCTTGCCGCTATCTAAATGCTACACAAAGATTAAAAATGTCAATCCAGCTCAAGAATCTAGAAATGTGACTTTCCTTTTTGCAGCAAGGAATTTATTTATGCTAATTACTGGAGATTGTTGCAAAGACATTCTTAAACTTGTTGTGTACCTGTCATATTATTGCCCCAACTGGAGGATGGTGTTCAAGTAGGAATTCCTATCAACTAATAATACTAATAAGCAGATGACGCTTAGGTTTTTTTTCATCTTTCAGGAATTAATTTTGGAGGCCTCACTGGCCTTCGAAGGCCATTTTGTTCTGTCATAGAGGTGTTCATATTATTTTTTCCTCGACCCAAAATTTTATTCCAAATTTATGTTCATGAAGAGAATGCAAATGTATCCCATGTGATGAACCAGCAATCCAAGATGAAACTCAAGTGTCATTAAATTATTATAGATGTCACTAAATAAGAGAAGCATTCAATGCATCAGTCCAGGGATCTGAAGATGTTGCTAAAATTTTCAGCTAAGTATGTAGGAAGCCTTCTCAAGGAGTTATTGGAGACAAAAAAATTACTTCTTTCTAGTATGGGAAGAGATAAAACTTTTTATTCAATATATTTATTTACAATGTAGTTTGAGTGCTGTATAATTTTTATAATTGCATGTTAGATATCTTAGACAACTAGATTGAGCTGTTTAAATCTTATGTACTCTGTTTTTCTCATTTTGATGATCTCCCATAAATATCGCTTGGCCTTCCAAGGGTAATAATAAAAGGTTCATTTCATTATATTTCTGTTCATTACCATTGGTTTTTCCAACAACCAATGGATAGTTCCTTACCATTGGATAGTTCCAATGGATACTTCATTACCATTGGTTTTTCCAACAACCAATGTGACTGTAATCAACAATAACTGTTGATTACATTGCAAAGGGATTTTTGCACCGATGGAAGATCTTAACTACTAAGTTTCATGCTTAACCTTGATCACCTTCTACATTGTTTTGATTTGATTATAGTTCCCACTTTCTTTAGGAGTTTTGAATGGTATAATTCTTTACATCTATTTCCTTCAAATATTGCAGGCCAGTAGGTCTACAAGAGTTGGAGAGTTGTGTGTGGGAGTTCTTTTTATTAAATTTGGATTGGTGCCTGTGTGGTATTATTTAAGTATGGACTAGAGTGAATTATGGGTTCGGTTAGATACTTGCATATGACATTGCTGCTAGCTACCTACAATGCAATTTTGCATCTTCTAATTGGTTATTTGGTAGCACACAACCCACAATATTTCTTGGATGGTTTCCAGGATACTTGTTGCAAGTTATTTCTTGGATGGTGTCCAGGATACTTGTTGCAAGTTATTGTTGACCAGACAATGGATAGAAATGTTTTCAATATTTATAACCTAATAAACTACTTGAGTTCCCATAACTTATCGATTAGAGAAAAACATGATTTGTGAGTGGCTTGATATAATCCTCTCAACAAGTGATCTAAAGTTCTATGCATAGGAGAGAAATACATGTAAAGTTAATTAGACAAGCTTTTCAAAAAGAATTTATACGTTGTTGCTTTTCCATCCGATTTTATGAAGTCTACGGCATACGAATTCATTGTTATGGCTAATTTATAAATGCTGGGGCATTTTTTAGAGATGATGGAGCATTTTCATGTGTTTTGCAGTCTATTTATTCCCCTGGGTATTTTATTTATTGTTTCACAAGAGTTAATCTCATTTTCATTCTCAGATATAAAAGCCTAACGGTCTATGCAAATCCACCGTCCTTTGGTTGATCAATGGTTGTGTTTCTTCGTCTGCTGGAGTATTCAAATAGTTACTATTTTTATGGTCTCGTGAACCCTAACATCCTCGTAGATTGCAGGTCGTTTGAATAATTTATATCTGGTTTGTTATTTCTCTGCCATATGGTCGACTTTCTTAGATTTGGGCCTGAGTTTGTATTCCACTGTGGCCATAGAGTCTATTCAATCAGTGAACCTCAAGCATTGCAAGGGGATAAAATATTACAACATGGGCATTTTTATTCCTGCGTGTGTTCTTCAAGTGAACGGGCCAAATTGTTGTGATGGTTCTGGGCATTGATTAAATATTGCAAAGATTTGTTGGAGGTTGGAATCCTACGGCCAACCCTAATAATGCTTAATTGGTTATTTGTTATCAATTACAATAATACTAGGGCTTTACAATCTTGCAAAGCTTCAAGAACTAAACATCGGATATTTTATGAATTTGATGAGCTGCCAAGTCTCGATAGGCTAGTAGTTTTGGAGAGGATGGAGGTTGATCGACGTGGGAGTTAAAAAATAATACAGGGGTTGGAGAAACTGACAAGGCCTCAAATGCTAAGCTTGTCTTCTTGCCATGTTTTAGAACAGAGTTTAAAAAAGAGGTAAGGTGTCGAAGAATTGAGATTGTAGGAGAAGCTCAGTTCCTTTGAGTGTCTCTAACTTGAGTGACGTGGGGAAGCTCTGGAGCAGCTGCACCAATTTTTGAAAGAAGGCATTGTTACATAGGCTTAAGAACAAGATCTTGAACTCAGGAAAATAGCAGTCTGAGTTTTCTTGGCTTCGATACATACACCTCTGCATTGGACCGAGTTCGGTAACAAAGCCATTCACTACCTATTGATTCTTGCATTAGCCACTGAACATTTGTGATTTCTACTGTGCATACTCATCGAAGAACAATGTATTTCCTAAGAGTAGAGGAATCAAAGAACAATGTATGTCCTAAGAGTCCTGACTGTCGAAACAGTCCTAAATAGCGTTCCCCTACAATAATTCAATAGCAATAGGATCGATATTAATTATGTGTAAGTGAGAAGTTTTCCGGATTCATGCACTTCATGCAACTATTCATTCACGTTTGCTTAGGATAGGGTGCAATGCTAGAGGGTATGATGTAATGGCGATTAATTGTTAGTCTATATTTACATAATACTCATCTATGTTTTCTTTCTTCAAACTTCCAATGGTTCTCATAGGAACATTGTATGTTGGTGATCAATCGGCTTTGAATTTGGCAATTTAATTACAATTGCATATCCATTTTAACTTATGATTGTAATGGAAAGAGAGACATAGATGTTTGGACCTTTAAAAGGTTTTTTAAGTTAAAATTTTAATTTGAAGATTATAATTAGTTTTTTTAATAGTTGTAAATTTTATTTTATTTTTATAACTGATACATCTATGTGTAAAGTATTTTTCAAATAATTGTGATTCGTTTTTCATTAATTATTATGTGGGGTTTATATCTTAGAATTTGGGGTGGACTACTTCGTATGTTTTTCCAAGATTGCATGAAGATCAGACAAGTGTACTGTTGATTCTATGGTAGTCATAAAAATAGCTGGTAGTTAATGAATGGATAACTAGTAGTGGATGCATGGGCTTAGCAGTTCGTGGTGATAATGGGAAGAGGGATGGTGATAACATATAGCTAGGCATGGATAACTCGCACTTGAACCGTTTAATATGGAAATCGTTCCAAATTTGATTTGTGGCACACAATCGGTTTAACTAAAGAAGCTGGTGATAACAGGTAGCTAAAGTATGGATAATTGATGATGGCAACTAGGTATCCATAACAACTAACATATAACAATTAGGTTTTGGATTAGGTTTTGAGTCTACTTAAATAAAACCCACATAGCTAAACAAGGATTCCACAAGCACCTCTAAGTATTTATACCAAGGTTGTATTAGAGTTGTTTTGGGTTAGGTTTACCGATGTTGCATTAGGGTTGCGAGGGTTGATGGTTGTAGGGTTGCGAGGGCGAGGACTATGGCTACTTGCAAGCGTGGGTGACTGTTTCCAAGAAGAAACAACAAAAACTGTTATGGAAACCCCTTGTTTTGGTTGGAATTTACGACAGTTATGGCCAAGAAGCGAAAACCCACAACCCACCCCATCCACAACCCATCCCATCCCTTCATTTTTTTTGGAGGTCTCTGCAACCAACATGACTATGGAAATGCTTATTTTTATTGCAGGTAGCTACGGCTATGGCCAAGAAACTTAACCCCTTCTTTTGCTTCACATTGGTAAGTATTAACTATTTATTTGTAATTAAATATGTTGTTTGGAAGAGAGTTTTCGCAAGGTTGTGATACCAGAAATCGGATAAAGGAGCCAATCCATACCTACGAGTGGAGTGTTCCAATCGAAAAATGAGAAAACCACATATGGCGTAGTCATTATCAATTACTGAATGCTTTGTTTTTTTATTTCAGAATGACCGAATGAAGACTTCCAAGCATGAGTTTGGGTGGCCCTTGCACTTGCTTCCACCCTTGTATTAGGTCGATCTGGTAGGTATTAGGACTTAGGCCAAGGGCGAGGGAGAGAGAAGCTTCTATTCATAACTCCAATTTGGGTCTGGGGGATTCCCGGAACGGTAAAATCATGTTGTTTTATAAACAGAACATAACCATTAGTTTCTTTCACATAGTAGCAGTTTGTTTCTTCTATAGAAGTTTGTGAATTTCATTGATTGGGATTTGCTCTATTTTGAAGTTGGGTTTTGAGCAAACAAATATGCTAGGATCTGTGGCCACCGTAGTTAGAAACAATATTTAATTAGGATCATAGATATTGTTGGAAATTAAATCTAATAGCCACATCCTCCTCCTCGAGTAGTGAGATCACGTGAATGTATACGGTGTAGTAAATGTCAGATAGCTTCTTTATGAAGCCCTATCCTTCCCAACAAATTGTTAACGGTAGAATTCTAGATCTGGATCTTTCCAGATATCAACCACATTTATAAATGTAATATTTGGTTTTATGAAATGGATAAGGAGGTTCTAGGCATTGGGCCCGTTCATTATTCGTTGCACCCTCCTTCAATTGGTATCAGAGCTTATCTCTATCCACTCCCACACTCACCAATCTCCAATTCCTCCCGCGCGTATAGAAAAGAATATGCCATAAGCTCCGACCTGTCCATTGTTGTTGAGTGAGTTCAGTAGTGCATAGAAGTGAAGTTAGAGAGGGTAGTGTGAGTGGGCGTTTGATATTTTTGGACTGTGTATGAAGGGCATTTTGAGGGATGAGATGATATAGACATGGATGTAGAACCCACTCATGAAATTTAAAGGGGGGTTGTTGTAAAGAGAATGGGCCACAGTGATTTGGTTTTTGGCTGCGACTCGGGTAAGAGGATAACCCACAAGATGTAGTAGGAGAGTGTCGAATCCCAGTGTTAAGATACCAAAATAATAAAAGTCACAAATTATAAATAAATATGAATAAAGTGTCTTAGGTGGGTACTACGGTCATGTCACCACACATGTAATTAATTAGGTAAGGGTATAAGGACCAACACATGGTACAAGTCAAATCATTAAAACAAGAATGAGTACATGACCCATAACCCCTAGGACCAAGGGGTGTACCAAAAGGTATGAAAACAACCATAGTACCCATAAGACCAAAACATCAATGGTGGCACAAAAAAAAATAACACAAAGTACCACAAAACCAAGAACAACAAGGTGTAAGGACAATTCTTAATCAACCAAGGTGGGGAAGGTACAACCAATGATCTCCCTCAAATGTACAAATGTTCCATATAACCTTAAAGTTCATCATCACTGTATAAGGAAGGGTCCACACTGGATGATGTGATCATGTGATCCTCCAGGCTGTTCCTTAGGTCAATTGCTAGTGGCTTCATCAAGGCATAGCCAGTCTATTGAGAAGACCATCTAGCTCAACCATCTTGAAGACCCAGGAGAGGAGGGCATCACACATCATCATCTTGGCCCACTGACCAAGATCCACCTGGTTAATGACCAGGTATTTCACTGCAAGAACTACTGCTTGGTCCTCATGACCAAGAATCTGCCTAGTTCTAGAACATGAGGTTTCTATCTCAACCTGCAAGACCTGCTTGGTCCTCGTGACCAAGAAACTATCTGGTCCTGAACGAGAATACCCTAGAGACAAATAGGGGCCCTAGCTACATGCTAGGGACTTTTCCATGGCATCAGCCTACTTGGTCCCCAACGAAGAACCCCAGGAGACAGCTGCAGGCCCTAGGGTACCTTCTAGGGTCTTACTCTTTAGTCTTCCTGGTTAAATTGAACAAAAACTCTAGTTAACTAACTAGGGTACCATCTCTCTGAGAATGGGTCTCGCAACTGCACTAACTTTAACAGGAACCTACATGAATGGAAATTGCTGCATTTTCCATATTATTTATTGTTCCATTGTATCTTCTCAGGACATGTCTATATTTATGTTCCATTGTATCTTCTCTTTCCATTGTATATTCTCGGGGTGTGTCAGGATTCTTGTTTCATTGTGTCTTCTCGGGGCATGTCTGGATCTGTTCAATTGAGACTTAACATATTTGAATGAGTCTACATTCTATTGATGACTTCATTTTTATTAATGGTTTCCTTTGAGTGCTTCTATCATCACTTGTGACTTTCCTAAGGAAACCACGTCCCTTTTGGTGATTCTTGTCCTTGTTTCCAAATATTTTAAGGCAGATAAAGATTCAGCTAAAATATCGGTCTTAATGCCAATATTCCATACAAACTTGCAGTGAATTAATCCTACTTTACCAAAAAATATTCCTCCTGAGCCAGATGGGAAGGGATTCACCCATCAAACGTCCAAATGAATGTGTTTTGGACTTAACATCCATTGAAAAATGTAGACTTATGGATGATTTTGGATGTTCAAATCTCTTTAGACAATTTGCTACCTGGACAACATCTCCTTTATCGAAGTCTTGGGCTACAATGCTCCTTGTAGCCATTGTATCTCTTTTTCTTTGAGTTGAGTAGTGCCTCTTTTCCTTGGATATTGGAGAATATAGTGTCTCTAATCATGGATGAATAGATTTTTTGACTTGGAGTAGAGTATCAGTTTCATTATTGAAGACTAAGTTGAAGAGTATCGGTTTCATTATTGAAGACTAACTTGAACCAATTTTTCAAGCCTTTACAAGTGTTTATAGTTTAGTGTAAGATTCGCCAAGATTTCACAAGATTTTCTAATTTTGTGAAAGATTCGCCAAAACTTTTACAAGTTTTTATAATTTTGTGAAAGATTCACCCAAAATTTACAAGTTTTTATAATTCCGTGAAAGATTCGCCAAAAAATTATATATACATATTATATTAGTAATAAAATAGCCTTCACAGTTTTCTATGTATCATGGGGATTCGCCCATTTTTTATACATATAAATTTAGGGGGGGTTCTTAAAATCATCCCTGACTACCACTCAGGCATTATGTTTTGGAGGTTCAAACACTGTTCTACAGGGATATGTTGATGCAAATATTCCAGGTGATAAGGATAGCAGGAGGAGCACCACAGGGTATGTGTTTACTGTAGGTGGAACAATAGTAAGTTGGATTTCGAAACTACAGCAGGTTGTTGCACTTTCAACAATGGAAGCAGAGTATGTTGTTGTTACAAAGGCTAGTAAAGAGATGATTTGGTTGTAGAGGTTTATGGAGGAATTGGGTAAGAATCAGAAGGATAACAGGTTGTATAGTGATAGCTAGAGTGCCATTCATCTTGCAAAGAACTCATCATTCCATTCCAGGACTAAACATATACAGCTTAAGTACCATTTCATACGCTCTGTTTTGGAAGATGAACTGTTGAAGCTGGAAAAGATACACACTAGCCAGAATCCTGCAGATATGTTCACAAAGGTAGTGACCAGAGAGAAACTGAGTTCCTTCTCGGTTTCAGTTGGCCTTTTAGCATGAAGGTGAAGAGGAGAATTTTTCCAAGTCCAAGTCTAGCAAGTGCAGCAGCGGTGGAGTTGTTTTGATCAGTCTCCAAGTGGGAGATTGTTGGTTGTGGAGCCTGATCTTCCAGTCTCATAGATGATGATTCAGTCATGTTTGAACCCCAGGTTTGGTTATGATCCCGGCACGATCCCCAAGGGGTCAGAGGGCGTGGGGGCCAGCAGGCCCCCAAGAAAAACTTTTGGGGTTGTTTTCACCAATAGTTTTTGGGCCCATGGTTTTGGGTAACCCATGGTATTTTTCCATTGTATTTCCCTTATAAAATAAAGGCATTGTAACATGGCTAGGGTTGATGTATTAGGTTTTATGCATTGTAAATATCTCTGAGATCGGAAGAGAGACCGTGAGACAGTGAAGAGGAAGTGTAGCGGTTGTGATGCAGGTTGTATCCCTTCACTTTGTTGGACGGTATAATAATAAGGACTGGAAACTTTAGTGTGGATGTATCCCATCTTGGGTGAACCACGATATACCTGTGTCTCTCTTGTAATGTGTATTTGTGATTATATTTGCATTTATGTTTATTGTTATTGCTCTGCGATCCTGTTTTCCTAACAGGGTGGTCCTCCACCACCACCACCAGGATGGGATGGTCCTCCACCACTAGGATGGGATGGTCCGCCACCGCCACCACCAGGATGGCATGGTCCTCTGCCTCTACCTGAAGGGGGAGGGCCTCCACCTCTGCCACCACTAGGAGGGGGTGAGCCATGATGGACGAAATGAGGTGGTCCTCCGCCAGAGGGTAGAGATCCGCCTCCTCTAGAGTTGTGTGGGGGCCCACCGCCTCCAATGGGAGATGGGGGTGGACCAAAAGGGGGTGGAGGGACTTGAGGGACTGTAGGTGGGGATCCATGTTGTAAAACATTTTGCTGTCCCCATAGAGTGTATGGATTTCGGGGTAGGGTACCCTGTAGAGTGCATTTCCGGGATTGAGTTGTCCCAACACAGGGTTAAGATAACTTGGATATGCTTGACTTGATGGTGGTTGAATTACATTGGGCGGTCCCCCAACATGGGATAATCCCGTAGTGGAAGGTCCGAGAGGTAAGGAATTTCCAACGGAAGGACCGATGGGAACTCCTCCTGCGATATTATAGTTAAGAGACGGGGGTTTTCCCCCAGCAACAACTTGCTAACCACTAAGTAAAGGTTGACCCAACACGGGTTGTTGATTATATACCATAGGATTAACATTATCGGTAAGGAAGGTAGGGGGTAAAGAGTATCCTCCTTGCGAATTTTGAGGTGGGGAAGGAATGGGTAATGTAACCATAGTGGTAACAGGTGTGTTGGACTGTTATCCTTCGATGGGTTGAGTCGTCTGAGGGATAGGACTGGTCTCCTGTCTAGGAGATGCATGTGTAGGAGTTGATGGTCGACCAACCTCATAAGTGGTCACGTGTTACGTGGATGATTCCGGTGAATCATAAGATAAATAACGACTTGGGAGTGGTTTATAAGGAGGTAACGTCGGGTCTTCGAACCTTCGTGAAAGGATCCGTCTTGAAAACTCCACAACCATAGCACGTAATCGAGTTAGGCGCTCTTGATAAGGTACTAGAGAGTTGTCAAGAGTATCCCAACTAGGTGGGGATGCAACGGAAAAATGGGCCATTGGGTGGCCTAGAGATGTTGTCCAATAAGCTAATGTTGGACCAACAGCTGTTGCAGGGTTGTCCTGGGGTGGATTTAACCATTCCACCGATGTAGGCTCTCCCGGAAAGATGGGAGGTAAGTCTTTTGGAGTATAATTTTGTGCCTCTTCACCCTATGGGGGATGGGAGGTAGGTGAATATGGAGGAAACATATGTTCTCCAACATTGAAAGTAGGGTTTTCTCCTTTAGGTGACACGACCGTGGCTTGTGGGTACATTCTTACCCTTGAAATTACCTCCTAGTTAAGGGGATATTCGGGTGGCAAGATTTGAATCCTACGGGACCTTCTCCTAGGAAATTTAGCCAGAATGACTGAAACAACAGTTTCTCCTAGGGCAAGCTAAACAAAAGAAAATCAATCTAGAAAAATCCTACACAAACTAAGGCCGCAAGCAAACTTATGTGACAAGAGTAGATTCAAAATTCTGGAACCTCACAGGATTGTCAAGGCTTCGTAAATCGCTATATACCGCAAGGTCCAACGGTAAAACACGACAAGGAGGATTGGGACTGTATCCTTTCCCGAATACCCGATTACCTGGATGGTACATGCGTAGTAATCTCCTTGAGTGTTGTTCTCGGTATATTGCTCTGCCAAGATGGGCAAAAGGTTAACTCAGTTGGTTTCAGGAATCCTAATGGTGTCTCCTGATATACGCAAGGTATGTGGGAGATCAAATCCGTACTGGTGCTATCTAATGCACAACCGTACGACACAATACCTTCCTATATACTACCGAGTACGTGAAACACCTTTCTATATACGCCAAGTACATGAAACACCTTTCGATATATGCCAAGCACACAAAGTACTTGGTGGGTATGTGAAAGAGCTTCGATATACCTGGTTGGTATGTGAAAGAGATTAGATATACCGATAAGTACGTGGAAGACTACAATACCCCAGGAATACAGTGCTGCAAAGTAACGATAGTTGCCACGTTTTATGACGCTGAAACACATCTCTAACTTAACACAAAAGTTACTAAAAATTTTACCCTAGTTCTACCGTTAATTTTATCTGGATGGTTAGGTGAATGAATGAGGTGAGCACATAATCGTAAACATAATGCAGGCCCTAACTACATGTAAAAAGTATTATTTTCTTTTGATGAACTCTATGTATGAGAAGGAAAAAATTCTTTCCGAATGATTTTACCAAAGCAACACAATGCAACACAATCCCAAAATCTACCAAATTTGATAATAAAAAAATACTCTTTTCATTTTTTTTTTCCATTTTTTCAAGCAAAACTCACAAAATCAACAAGCATGACAACCAAATCCAAACATTTTCTTTTGTCTTTTTGAATCAAAACTTTAAGAGATGAAAAGAGAGAATTTTCCTATCTAGAGCATTCTAACTTTTCAATTTCACTACAATGGCTTAAAAGCATAAAAAATCAAGAATGCATACAATTTCTTCAAACATGGAGGTACTTTTGTAAAAACTTGATCTCATTCAAAATTTTCAAGAAAATGAATGATCCATAATTCCCGAAAAGCACAAATGACTATTTTTTCTCAAACTTTTCCAAAAGACTAATGAATGACAATTTCCAATGTATGAAGCAATTCTACAATAATTTTCAAATGTACTCGAAAACAGTAAAATGGTGCACCTTCAATTTTCCAATGATATGCCAAGATAATAACCTGATAATAATGATATTTCTAACCATGGATAACCAAAAATAAAGTTGATTTGCAGCACTCTAAACACTCAGGAAAATCTCAGAAAATGACACGCACTCATATGGACTGAAAACACTTCGAAACACTCAAAACATTCAATCAAACAACTGAAAGCAAACAAAGCTAAATGAAAAGTGTAAAAAATAATCTTGGGATCGAATCTAATGCAAATTTGAGATCAGGTGAGGAGAGGGATGATGACAGGGCTAAGTGGATGAAGATGGGGAAAACCAAGGTGTCCACCACTACCAAGCTTAAGTTTGTCAAGAAAGGAGGCCCAATACAACTCACACAAAATCCAAACACTTTCAACACATTGATCAAAAGGGTCTCTGACTGGATCTTGCAGCATAGATAGGTCTGCACACCAAACCAAAACTCAAATAAAAAAGATGGAGGGGGATTCCCACATGTCAATTCTAACAGATCGGCGTAGTCTGTGTGTATACACAGAGCAACCGTCGCAGGTCACTAGTGCGGGAAAAGCGACGATGTCGCAATACATCAGTGGATGGGTTGTGATGACAGGCCAAAAGACAAAGAAATAGAGGTCAAATCAATGCTCTGGTTGCACTGCCCAGGTGCGACGAGCGAGATCCAAGTTCAAGAATGAACAAATATCCAAACAATGAGCAATAAAATGGTTTAGAAATAGTGAGTACAGACTCATAGAAGGACTACAGACTCTTCAAAGTGAAGATTTGATGGTAAAAAATACTTAGGAGGAAAAAATATGGCTTGCAAAAGAAATCAAATGAAAAATAGCATTCAAATGAAAACTAAACAAAGTATTTCCCCAATATGGTCGCCATATTTGTTTGATGGACAATCTACCAAGAGCGGACTTGAGGCCTAATCTTCCTAGCTCAACGTGAGTCTAGAACAAATAAAGACAAAAGATAAATAACTCTCCTATATCTAATTAGAGATCAAGGAACTAGATGCTATTACCTTTGGAATCGTTGATCCTTTCTCCTCGAATGCTGCTCTAAGCTTGATGGTCTTCAGATCCAAGCTGCAAAACCTGTCAAGACAACACAACAAACAAGTAGTAAAATGCACCTACACAATAATAGATCTAAGTAAGCAGTTAAGTAAGAAAACTACACAAGATATCATTAACACAATGAGATTTGGGGGAAAGCACTTATATTACTGTATTAAAAGGGAAATACATAGGATGAAGAGATTACAACCAACGACTTAATGCAGCAATACTTCTCCAATCAAGCCAATTCCAAAGCCTCCAAAGGGATGATGGATCTCTCAAGGATGAATAGAGATCTCTCCTAAGCTAATTTCACCAGCAATTAGATACTATAGACTTCCTCCCCTTGGAATGGGAGTGAGCTTCACTTATATAGGACTAAGTGGATAGGGTAGGTTGAGATATGGTAGGAGAGAGATAGGGGATCCTTCCAACAAGTTAGGAACCGAATGCCAACTTCCTCAAAGGTTAGGGATAGGGATACACATCAGAAAGCTTCGAGAATGGGCTCGAAGAAGCTATTTTAGTCCATTAACTGACATCGTTGTAGTATGTAAGAGGACAACCTGCGACATCGCAGGTTGCATGAGGACAACCTGCGACGACCTCTCAAAACCTAGTATAAAAGGGGTTTGCATCTCATCCAAGTTAATGACTTAGTCATGGAAAATTTAGGGATTTTTACATTGAGTCCCATGATGGTAAGATTTTAGGTGTAACAAGGTCACATAATTATACCAATAACGAGCATCTGTAACCTTGAAATCCTCCAGTCTCAAATAAACATAACGCAAAATAGAATTCATCGTTAAATGGAAAGGGTTAGCAAGCTTAATTTATTCCTGCTTAAGAAATGAAAAGTAGGGAGTACGGATTTGTGAGAACATTCATTGATTTTCCCCAAAAATAAAGGTTAATCAAGAAGAGTGGAGTCAAGAAAATTACCTTCAAAGTATCATGTTCCTGCAAGCACCCAAGACCTACAATCACTTCAGATAGAGTACAATCACTTCATGCCTTAATAGTGCTCTCCCCAATCCTATTCTTTCTATACTATAGTGAGCTAGATACCAAGTAGATGCTAGCCTAAAAGTGAGCACTTATGCATTCGACCAACTATCTTTATAATGGATTATGTTGAATCAAACCCAATCTTCATTCAAGCATAACTAATAAACAAAGGGATGTATTGATCTATGAAAAACAAATTTGGAACATTGACTTGAAATGAGCATTACCCTATAATGGCTATTTAAGAAGATAAAATATAATTTGAAGAAATGAAAAGTGAATTTGGAGATTCCCTTGAATGTCTGAAAAACATATGTAGATTCTAAGTGAACTAGCCATATTTCAAGCTAGAAATACTTTGCAAATCCAAATAGAATGAAGCATAAGCTATTCTAGAACTAGACAGAATGGAAAAATATTTAGAACAATAGAAATACATAATATAAAGAAACATAACTATTCATTGAACATGTATGATGATATATAAATTAGGTTTATAATAGCAACGAACTGAATAGAGACATAAGAAGAAAATATTTGTTTTGGATCGATCCAAGGAAGCACACTTATATTTGCTGAAAATACAGTCATGTCATTGAAAATGTAAGTAATCATCTCATCCTCGATCCAAGGCAACACAGTTATATTTGTTGAAGAAACATGACTATTCATTGAACAAGTATGATGATATATAAAATAGGTTTATAATAGAAACAAAAACTGAAAAAAGGTACAAGAAGCAAGAAAATATCTCTTTTGTTCATTTGTTTATGTCCATCCTCTTCCTTTGTGTCCTCTTTCTACAAGGCACAATTCTAACTGTGGGTGTGGATTTCTCATCACATTGAACAACCTCCACATTATTCTTGTCTCCTATTTGTTGGAATTCAAGGATGGTTTCCTACCGAGGTTCACGAATGACAATCGGGCCATTGTGTGTAAGAAATGATTCATCATGTGCCTCTATCTCCTCCTCATGATCACTACCATATGCTTCACCTGATGAGTTTGATTGTTGGGATTCCTATACACAACAAAATTTAAATTATTAAAATAACATAATACCTCCAATTAAATTATTGCAAAAGTCATAAAATATTATAAAGAACTTACCTTAGATTCATGACCGGTGATTAATTTCTCCCCTCGATCTAGCATATGTTGTCGAAGGCCTTGGGAACCATGTAGTAAAGCATATTTTAGGTCCTCCCCTTAATCTTCCTTTTGAAATTGGTGAGCCTACATAAACGAAGATAACCAAATGTATAAGGTATAATGACTCATAAGATACAATTAAATCACATCTTTGTCATGATTTTTCTTCTAAAATAAAAAAAATATAGTAGATGAAAATATTCACTTACCAAGCCACCATGAATGCTATTGTACCCACCAGATCCTAATTTATGGGATCCAATACTTGACAACCTAGCTTGGGTTGCTTTTTTTGTATCTTGAAGGCGTCTTTTAGCTCCTCGTCGTGAGTATAGCCTATAGTTTGGATTATTCTGGGTCTTCCTCTTAAACTTGGCATTTTTCATAAGTTCATCCCATGTCACTTGGTTTGTGATCCAAGCTGGACGTGGATATCTCAAGTCTTTTGTTAGATTTGACTTTAAATTGTCTCATGTAGAGTGAATGTATTTCCGTACAATATCCATAATAATTTCCTTATTAAAACTCGGATTTCCAAATGCTATTATGACATATTTAAAGAGTTCTTCTTTCTTAGCATTGGATTGCTTCCTCCAATCCATTTGGATGGTATTTCCAAATAATTGTTCTGCATGACAAAAAATAAAGTGAAAAAATTTCAACCCCATTTCATCCTTCAAGACATTTCCTTCTGAGGTGAGCAAAATTGTAACTTCTTGCATTCCTTTTGTAGTCACTAAGGATATTGTTGTAGTATTAAGGGTTGAGGTAGACTCCCCTATAGGCACATCAATCACTTTGTCATATATATCCTGTATTTTCATTGAGATTGTGAAATTGTTAGAAACCCAACCAAAATCTGAAACTATTTTCAACTGTAAGATAATTATCATACACACCAAGTATGAAATTAAAAAAATGAATAAAACTTAGAACTTAGAAATATTTTCAACTACAGTAATACTAAAAACTCCATAACTATGAAAAGTCAAATCTATAAAGATGAAGAAAAATATAAAAAAGGACAGGAATAATACTAGAATATCTCTAGATACTATAAAAGGATATGATAAGTGGGCCTAACAGCCCTTATTGTTTGGTCAAAAGCACTCCTGTTGAGCATAATTTGTTGAGTATAGTTGTGGATAGTAATCTCCTTTTGTGGCAATAATTTGAGAACACATTATGGCATCATCATTTGGAGCAATTTTATGTGAAAATTTTAAAGTAGAATTGCCCATAACTGAATACAAAAATATCATATTCCTTTACTAAGTTCATATTGATTTGGGGGTAGCATTACCTAATTTCGATGAGCTAATGTGGACATAGTAAGGATTTCCATATGAATTGATTGAATGACTGATATTTGTGCATGTCAAGGGCTATTGCATAAATTAGTTAAAGGTTGTACATTTAAATGATCAATTTGGTTACTTAGGATTGTAGTGGCCACAGTAAGAAAGTCATTGAGAAGCTTGATGATCATACTATCAGCAGTCAAGAGTCTGATTTAGGTTCAGATTTGTTTTAAATAGGAGTTGATGTAAACGTATGACTAGGAAAGTTGCATTTAATGTCTCCAAAGAATCCTTGAAGAGCTGATTTAAGGGACTCTAGCATGATGCACAATATACAACTGTAATTTTTAGTGCTAAAGATTATTATGATATATTGTTGAATAAGATTAAAGATGATGCATTGGAACATATTTGGGATAAATTCCAAGGATGGATGGAAGTTCAAGTTAGAGATTGTGGAATAAGAACACATGATGTATGATGATATGAAACTTGATTGATGTATCATGCAAAGCCTTGTGAAGAATGAGGTGTGAAGAATGTCGATGTATCATAAGAACAAGAACATGAAATGTCATGATGTCAAATTCTATAAACAAACCTTCTTGAAGCAATGCAATGTTAAAATATTGAAGAGCATTTGAAACTCTTGGAAGAAGCAATGAAGCATCAAAATAAATCAAGAGACCACAACAATGCCTATAATGCTCAACAAAATTATGAACTAGAAAAGAATAATAATATAATATCTCTAGATAATTTTACCTGTTCATCTTAATTAAGCCCCAATGCCCTCTCCGATAACTGAATTTGTTTAAGTATTTCCTTCCTAATTTCATCTTTTTCAAGAGTATCTAGAAGGAGATTTAGTGTTCTTGATTGTGATTCTATGAGAATCCTCAAGGAAGCTTATTCAGGTGTTGGTGGGAGAATTCTGACTGAAAGTAGACTTGAAGGATTATTAATTAACTGTGATGTACTCCTAACAGGAGTATGCATGTCCATTTCAACGGGCATACTAGGAACATCCACATTTGATGCCACTCTTGTGATAGGTGTTTCTGGTCTAGATGTAAAGGGCATGAAATGACCCTCTATACCAATAGATTGCACGCTTGTTGGAGTAATTCTTGAAACATCCTACAAGGCACATATTAAATATTAAAATGGTAAAAGGTGAATTAAGTCAATTAAATGCACAAGAGAATTTAGATTAAATCTTACCACTGGCATAATACTAGATGTATTAAAAGGTGTAATAGGGGTTGGAATGACTTTAGAGATAGCCTACATTCCACAAACGTAAATTAACAAAATATAATAGGGAAAATAAGATAATTCAACCTATGAAAGACAATTTCAAGCTTACCTCATGCACCATCATAGCAATGTTTTTCCTTTTCCTGTTTCTTAACATTTCAAGTAAATCATTTAAGATCAGTGGATCCCCCATAGTAGAAACGGGAGCACCCATAGACATATTCTTAAAGAAACACATAATGACATAAAATGAGCAAATATTGATTAGAGAACATATGCAAGTGATATTAGTAACATAAATCAAATTCACTAGCACATAAACAATAACATACACAATTTTCATTATGTTTCAATGCATAAGAAAAACATAAACAATGCTCAACTTCCAAAGGTATTTATCTTTATGGTGTTATGTTTCTCTTTCCTAGGTGTTGATTGCATAAAGTGACTAGGTGTTGATTGTATAGAGCTTCTCAACACTTCAATTAAGGAATTGGGGTGTGGTAGATCCCCTACCTCCACCAAACACAAAAAATTCTTTCAAGTAAATTGTTAAAGAAGTAAAAAAATAAAATTGCAAGTTATATGTAACGACCCAATATCCGTGATAGCAGTTTTGGGATATGGGGAAAAAAAAAAATATTTTAACAAGCATCAACACTTCAGGGTATAAAACTAACTTTTTAGGTAACTACTATAACCAAGAGTGTATGCTTGTTGTACATAAGAACACATCCTTCTATAATATTCTATTATGTCTCATTCTTGTTTGAAAACAAAGGGATCCTCTTTCTTACATTATGTACTTTAGCTAATTAGTAATGTGTTTATTATAAACTTGGGGTTAACCATCTAAATTAAATTCCATGAAAGGAATATCTATTGTCTACATCATATAGAGAGATAGTTATAACAATAAGCTCATTATATGAAACCATAAGGTTTGCACTATGAATATATGTGTAATGAAACATTCCTTTAGGCATACTTTAGGCCTTATACTAGCTTGTAGTCGAATGTTTATACCATAGATTTATTAGGCACCCAGATGCTATTATCTATATCAATAATAAATATAATCTATTATAATCTAATTATCGACAGCATAAACAATATAGTAATTCTTAAACAATTACCATTATACTTACAACCATTATTTCACATCAACTTCATATGATTTACCACTACATAATGTAATAACACATTCAAGTTAATAACATAGTCACAATATGATTTCCATTATATTTTGTGTACAATAAAAAAACACAATACTTAACCTATAAATATTTAATTATATTGTAATGAATCCTCACAACCATATTAAAGTGAACTTGATGATCAAACAACGTCACCTTCCAATGAAATTTCCCCATCTTATGGCATAAATACACCATCATTAATGGGCCCTAAATCCACACAAAAATTACTACTAGAGTTTTCATGGTCTTCATCACCTTCAATTATAGGTAAATGATAATCAATAAATTCATCATCTTCATGGACTTGATTTTCATGTGGTTGCTCATGTCCTTCGAGCACTTCATTGAACTCAACATGATCTTCATCTTGGTCATATTCATCATCAAAAATCATGTTTTCATCATCTTCATCTAGGTCAACCATGTCTTCAGGGGGGCTTCTGCATCTTCAAGTAAATCATGTTCCTCTACATCTTGAACAAATGTTATTATTCGTCCTCTTGGATCATAATCAATAACAAATGACCAACCTAGTTGTTCTAAATTTGGAATAAGTAATATTTGGTCACATTGATTTGGAAATACATAAGGTTCAAAAGTGGCTTCAAACCTATATGTATTGATCATTTCGAATCCATTCAAGTGTAGAAAGATAGTTTTTCCCTCTCCCACTTTGATAAGCTTGTACCATTCAACACGAAAGATAACTTTTTTGAAAGACATAAAATCAAGCTCTATAATATCCTCCAACACAAGCATATTAAGCCAATTCCATGAGCATCTCTTTGGCCACTTTCTTTTATGGCTTGCAGGAAGTCCTCGAGCAGTTTTTTGGCCATGTCTATTATATATATTGGCCCATGCCTTTTCATCCTCTAATTTATTTTGTTCAGTGTACTTCTCCATCCATTCCAACATAAAGTCAGAATTATATGCAACATATAAATGTAATGACTCCCACTCCTTAGCATCCACAATGAAAAATAGAATAGTTCAATGAATTAATAATTATTTAAAGCCATGTCTTATAAAATTTAAGATAAAACAACTAAGAATAAAAATTTTGTATACCTTTTATCCTCTTTGAAGTCCCTTTACCCTCTATTTTTTTTCCTTCAAATGATTGTGGTTGGTTACAATCCCATAATCACGATGCTTCAAGATGCAATTGAGGTAAGTACCTACTCAAATGAACCATTGTTTGGAAAATCATGTACCCCTCAACCATTGACCCTTCTAGTCGAGCATTTTGCCTCACAAATTGTTTTAGAACCGTCATATATCTCTCCACGGGCCACATTGTCCGAATATGGATAGGACCACACTGTTTAATCTCTTCTACTAGGTGTACAAGGTAGTGTTCTTGAGAATTGAAGTTGCTTGGAGGGAAGTACATTTGAATATCACACATCAAAAGGGAAACATTCCTTTTACAATACTTCAATTCATCCTCATGTATCTCTTTAGATGAGACCCACCTACATATATTAACATGTATCACAATAAAGACTAATTATTTCTTCAAAACTATATGTATAAACTAATAAAAATTAATTACCAATGATACGCTTCAAAGGATAAGTGTCATCGAAGAGTATGGATGAAGGATTCAATATACCTCAAATATTTGGATAATTTGTAAATAGTTAACGTGACATCACGATCAAAGGTGCTTGGTATTGCTGCAGGAAACACATACTGCATGACCAATAAAAAATAGCCATGTTAAAATATGCATGAAATTCTATTGTCAGTAAGATATACAAATTTATAATTATATTGCAACAAATCTGATGTACTACATAGTTACCTTTATCCAGTTGTGCCAATCATGTGTTTTTAGGCCTGTAAACTCTGACCCATCTCTCGTGAATAACTTTTTTAATGTTGCACTAGAACCAGAAGGAAATCTTATGATTTTCATTGTATCAATGATGTTTGCTTTCTCCTCTGATGTAAAAATCCACAGAGCATGAACATATGAGTTGTTTTCATGCAACCACATGTTCGACGTGATATTGGCAACTTGGAGGTCCTTTCGTAACTTTATTTGCACTTCATGGTTGGTTCCATTTAGATGTTTCCACGAGCACTCTGCCACATTTTTCCCAATGTGCATAGTATCAAATAGGTGGGCTATTGGCAAGTTCTCATAATACTCGAATTTATAGAAAATAGAGAGTCTTTTCATTCCTAGTAGAAAACCTGCCCTTTATTTTTTGTCATACAGTGCTTTCCACCTAGAAGGATTCATCTTTCTTGTCTTCCTCGTTTCCTCTTCCTTTCCATTGAACTTATTTTTCTCATGCACTCAATGGCGATGATTTTGTGATAAGAATTGTCTATACTCATCATACACAGTTTTATTAAGATCCTTTGAGTACCTATACAACATTTTTGGTCCACATGATGGACAACCATGTTTCCCCTTTGTTTGTAGCCCTCAAATAAGTATGGAACGCCTATTGAGTAAATGGTAAAATGAACAAAATAATTACAAATGTAATTTATAATATATTACCACAACAAATAGAGAGTCCCGAGGCATCATGAATTGTCCAGATAAGGATCGCATGACATAGGAAGTTTCTATCATTGATAGATCTTGATACATCATACATATTTACACCATCCCATAATTCGTGAAACTCATCAATGAGGGGCTCCATGTATACATCCATATCCTTTACATGATACTTCCCTAAGTAAACAAAAAGTTTTGTATCAGGGTTTAACTGAGTTGAATTTTTGTGTATATAATCTTCAAGAAAGCATTGCATTGATATGTTCTAGTACCTGGTATGATGAGAGTTAACATTGCACGCTCCTTTTTCATTTCCATCCAAGGGGGGATATTGTTATTAATAATTAAAAATGGCCAAACAAAATATGTTTTCTAAGATCTCCAAACGGATTGACACCATACATTGCTGGAGAAATTCTTGCATTCCTTGGCTTATTTCTTAAATGTGGCCATTTTTCCTCAATATATTTCCAATATTTGCTATCTGCAGCCATACGCATGACACCATCTTGGTTCCTCCCTTGTGCATGATAATCCATATATTTTTCCAATTCCTTGCATTTGAGCATCCTCTCAAACTTTGGCTTTAATGGAATCTGTCGTAGTACTTTATAAGGAACCTTCTTGGATACTTGATCTTTGCGATACCTATCTGTGTGACACACTGGGAATTGGTGCAAATTTTCATTCTTTCCATAGTACAATATATGGTCATTTGTACATGCATCATATGTATTGTACTCCATTCCAATGTCTTTCATTACTGAAGATACTTCTCTATGAGAATGAGGCAACTTATTGTCCTTTGGAAGTATCTTGTTTCCCAAAAGTCTACATGATGCAACAAATGATTTTATAACATAACTATACACAATATTCAAAACTTTTAATACATTTAGATCATTAATTTATAGGAATATCAAATCCTACCTTAATATATCGGTAAAGCATGTGTTTGTCAATCCATGTGTAACCTTCAAATTCAACAACAACATAAGTGTCACCAATATAGAAATATCTGCATTTGGGAAAAGAGGTGTCCTAGCCAAATGAGCTAGGGGTGAATCAATAACTTCTTCAGAAGACATGTATAAGTATTGGATAAATTCATTAACACCAACCTCATTTATCTGCAAAGTAGTTTCATCCATAAATGTGTCTTGTTCTTCATCTTGAGAATGGCTATCATCAATGATATCTATCGGTTCTCCAGGAACATTGGGAACTGAAAGCAGATTTTCATCAAAAAATCATTTGAAATGATCAATAATAATGTATTAAATAATGTGCATATTTATTTATTATAAGAATAACAATTTTTAATTTTATAGTGTACCTCTTCTATATAAACTCCATAGTTCAATCTATGGATACCAACTAGTCGTCGCTTCTTTAGTTTACTATTTTGGCACCTTTTGCAAGTGCAATATATCATTTCATTGAAGTATTCATTTGTCCCTAGAGTAGGTATTGGTGCTTGTTCATCTGAATATTCAGATGATGATGTGTTATTTCCCTGAATGCACCATGTATTATAAAAAATAAGAGTGCAACTTTTAACACAAGTATTACATCTTTCCCAAAAGAATACAACTCTTAGGTGCATGATATGTTATAGCTTAAGAAATTTGCAAGAGGTGAAATATAGAGGAATATGTGTTGGATATTATTTTTTAGATGGTTTAGAGGATTAATGCAATGAAGTCATGTTTCTTTACAAGAGATCAAACATTTAGAGTGAAAGTCATATCTGACAATCCAACATTTGTACACATCTTACTTAGTTTGATATCATGTTATTTAGTTGTGATTATTGAAAATGAAGAATGTTAAGGGAGTACTAAAAATGATGAGGATTTCAAAAGACTAATGTCATTTTTTCCTTGAATGATTTCTAATATGAAAACAAGGTGATCAGACAAGCCTTAAGACTTGGCAATAATTATTGGTAAAATTTACAGGTTTAAAAGAGGAACAACATTCATATTTCCTTCAGAAGTGACAACCAATCAGATGACAAGGTGAGGTTACAAGGAACCCAAAGTTCCTTTTAACATCACCTAAATTGAATTATGAATTCTCTATAGGGGCGATTACTAATCAGTACCTTTTTGTGTATGAGAAATTCGTTTTCAATTTTTTAGTGAAAATCAACTTAATGTGCAAAGGAAATGGTGACAACAGCAACAAAACCAAACAAGAATCCATCAACAACAAGAAAATATATCAAGAATCCAACAACAACAACAAAACCAAACAAAAATCCAGGATTAACTTAGCTCTCATGAAGTACCTAGTATGCCATTTCGTATAGGCACTAAGTAAATGGCGTAAAATAAATCTGCAAAGAAAAGTGTGCGAATGATAGTTAGGATCATTACATAAATAGTTGTTGAAATATATGAATACATGTATCTTAACAAAAAATCTATAACATTATTCTAAAAGGTATCTTAAGCACTAAAAACAATTCAAACATGGTTCAAAAAGAAGTGGTTCATAAGAATATATATCCATTGTATTTTGACTTGAACTAGGAAAATATTATGCATCGGCTTGTATGTTCCTTGATAATTTTCTGCATTATGTTCCGTCCATATTAAGCTTGTTTTAGTATGCATTCTGCAGATTGAATTGTGATGATAACATTGTCAAAATTGCCCTCTAGTTTGTCCCATTGACCCCATTTTCCCAATCCAGATTCTAGGCACTTGTCCTCTCTTTCAACCACCTCAAAACATTCAAAATCATTCATTTAATTTTTGGTTTACAAATCTAGAATTCACTGTTGTAATTTAATATAAATCAGATTTTCCCAAGTCCTAGATGAAATGGATTATAGAGTATGGAATCTCCATAAGAGAAGCTGAAAATTTTGTTAAATTGCAAGTGGGGCTTGTATCATTTGGTATCAAAGGAGGATAATGTTTTTTGAATTTAAGATGGCTTAACCTCATGGAAATCAACATTCTAGTGGGATAACTATTACTAAATGTTTGTTGTGGATGGGAAACCCTGGATATTCGAGGGTTTTCTAGGTTGATAAGATCCAACCTAGTTTTTTCTAGTAGATGCCAAAATGCACACATGATCTATAGTTATATAATGCGCTTTTGATTTACTTCAAAATAACGTGTGCAAGTTATACTTGTATCTCCTACAATTTTCGTCACATTCAAAATGTTCATCTATACAGAACCAAAAGAATATAGATTGGGTTTGTACATGTATAGATGTAACGTAGTTACTAACAATATAAAACATATGTTCACTCCATATTCTTATTATGAGGAACAATAACACAATCATGGAATATATGCAAGCAAGGCCAAAAAAAGTTATTTGTCATTTATAAACATTATGTGTCTATGCAAGTATCAAATTGGGCATCACAATTAGTTCATTCTATAAGAACAAGGAGGCTATTAAAAGAATCATTTAATGTATTAATGCAATGGTTAGGCCTTTCATTTCTTTAAATCCATTGAGTATCTAGACAAATAAGAAGTATGAGAAAATAGAGTTGTAGTGGTATTGTCAATAAGTCGATCCAAAGAACAAGGTTAGCTCACTTATGTTCTGGTTTGCTAAAATTCTAAATGTATGTCCCATTTTCTACCTATTGAGTTCTGCAAGGTAAGGACAATAGTGGGATGGGTTTATTTGATCTCTTTTGTGGAATCATGGATAGGTTTTATTTGATCCTCTTTTATGACATAATGAGACACCAAGGTTTTGTTTCCTCTTCACTTTCTTAATGCCTCACTCTCTAATATGGGTTTCTAGAGGATAACCCCAGGAGTCTTATCAACCATGTTGCATTGTAAGTATCCCTTTTATTCATGCATGCTCCATCTTTAGGGTGGGAAGGAAGAGATATTTTTGTACATACGCTTAATCCAGTGCCCTATTGATTACTTCCTTTGTTTACTTAGAATTAGCGTCACACCCTCCCAAAAAACTAAGCTCATTTCACTTTCTAACAAAATCCAAGATAGCATTTGGGAAACTATCATTAACCCTAATTTTGATTGGAAATTATGTAACTAGTCCTCCACTCTTAACCATGCAAATCATATCCTCAATAAAAACCTCATTATCCTACACAACCCTCCATAAATTGGGCCCCAACACCCCCTAACACTCCTCCCCAACACCTTAAAACCCCCTCTCCAACTTCCTAACTCCCTAACATACCCTCTCCAACTCCCTAACACCCCCTACCCCTAATCACCCACACCCACTCTCTAACTCCCTAACACCCCCCAACCCCATAATACAACCACCCAACCCCCTAAAACCCTCTCTCTAACTCCCTAACACACCCCTACCCCTAATCACCCACACCCTCAACCTAACCCTGTCTCCCCCCACATGCTCCTAACACCCCCTCCCTACTCTCTTGCTATCCCTCACCCCTTTCCTCCTCTCTCTAACGCTTACTAACCCTTTCTCTCACTTTCTTTCTCCCATATTCCACTTACCCCCAATATCTTAACACCCCCATATGTCCTTACATGTAACCCCTTAACTACTCTCTTCTCTCTCTACCTCTAACTCCTTACAACCCCCCCCCCCCTCTCTCTCTCTCTCCCCAACTCTTACTAACGCCCTCTCTCACTCTCTCTCACTCCAGTACTCCTCCACATACACCTAATCCCGAACCCCTCTCTCTCTTCCCCAACCCCCTAACACATCACCACCCCACTGGTTCTCTCTCTCTCTCCCACACACACACACACACACACATCTCTATGCCTCCCCTACCACTAACCGCCCTCTCTCTCTCCCTCTCTCTCTCTCTCTCTCTCTCTCTCTAACCTTTACTAACCCCTTCTCTCACACTCTTTCTCCCCATGCTCCACATAAACCCAATCTCATAGAACCCCCCTCTTCCTCTATTTCTAACCCCTTAACACCCTCCTTTCCCTCTACCTATAACCCCTTACCACCCCCAATGTATCTCCCTTTCCCTGTCCCTCTCTCTCTCTCTGTCTAACCCCAACATCAACCTCCTCACCTATAGCCCCCTTCCTCTCTAAATATATCCCTTCTCCTACCCTAAACCCCTTGATCTCTCTCTCTCTCTAACCCCAACACCCACACTCCTCACCCATACCCTCCTTTCTCTCTAATCGCACTACACCTCCCCAAACCCCTAACACCCCCCCCCCCCACCTATCTCTCTACTCCTCTCTTTCTCTATCTCCCCCCTCCCCCCTAATCTTTACTCATCTTTATTGTCATTCTATATACCTAGCCATCCAAATATTTTCATATTAAATAATCAACAAGCCAAGTCTAACACACCAAGACATATTCACTTTCTTCATGAAATATCTTAATTCTATATATCTAGCAATCCAAATCCTTTGAATCTCTCATTTGTTTTCATCACCAAGCCAACTCCTACCCTCCTCCTTCTCGGTCACTCTCTCTCTCCCATACTCATCCACCTAACCATAACTCCTAACCCTTTGTAGATCTCCCCCAATCCCCTAACACCCCCATTCTCTCTCCTCCCTCACCCCCTACTCCTCTCCCTACCTCTAACCTCCTCCTCTCTCTCTCTCTCTCTCTACAACTCCTCATCTCTCTCTCTTTATCTATCATGTTCCTCCTAACCTTTACTAACCCCCTCTTTCCCTCTCTCTCTCCCCTACTCCTCCACATACACCTAACCCCCACCCCTCTCTCTCCTCCAACCCCTTAAAACCACCCTCTCTCTCTCACATTCTCCCTATCCCAAACCCCCAGCTCTCCCTACCCATAACCACCCCATCTACCACCCCTCTCTCTCTCCCTCCCCTAATCCCGCTCCCGCTACCACTTATCACCCCCTATATATCTCTCTCTCTACACCCACCCTATACCCCCCCTTCTATTTAACATCCATAATCCTCTCTAAATACCTACCCCCCCCCCCCCACCATAATCTCTACCTTTGTCTCTCCCCCAAAACACTTCCTCCCCCTACCCCTAATCACCCACACCCTTCCCCCCTTGACCCTTAACTCTCTCTCTCTCTCTCTAACACACACACACCCTCCTACTCCTCCACCTAACCCTAATCCCCACCTCTCTCTCTCTCTCTCTATCTCTCTCTCTCACACACACACACACACCACGGGGGGTTCACTTAGTGAACTTGTTACATCGCACGATCATTCGAATGATATTAAATAATATACCGAATTTCACTAAATATTGGAAAATTCCTCCTAAAATTTTATTGTTGAACCCCCCTCCCAATATGCCTTTCCAATTAAGAAAACCCCTAGTTTCACTAGATATTGTATGTATTCATTTTTATCAACCCATTTTTAATACCCCCTTTATATCATATTATCAAGTTGTAACAAATAGGATCCCTAACACATCTTAGTATAAGCAAACATGATGCTAAATAAAATAATAGTATAATGCTAATAATTATCCAACCAGGATTGTAGGGGTGACTGATCAATTTGTAGCATTGGAGAGTGGAAGACCCAACGAAATAGTATTGGGAAGGAAAATGCGTAAAAGGAATCCTAGTTAAGAGATCAACATAAAAAATAATGTAAAAGGTTGATAGTCCAATAGTTAGTGCAATGCTTAGAAAAGAGCAGAATTGAAAATGTTTCACACTAGAGTCTGCCAATCTACCAATTT
Organism: Larix kaempferi; assembly: GCA_027924585.1. Classification (NCBI taxonomy): domain Eukaryota; kingdom Viridiplantae; phylum Streptophyta; class Pinopsida; order Pinales; family Pinaceae; genus Larix; species Larix kaempferi. The sequence continues at coordinate 364,490 of BSBM01000693.1, read as the reverse complement.
TATATCATGTAAATATAAGTATAGACATAAAGAGCTCATGTTTTCTATAATATTAATAAATTAAACTCCATAAAAATTCAAAATTGAAACCCTTTCGTGGATGGACTCCCCTAACTTCCTATCAAAATAAACATCATTAATGTTTGAACCCAAATGAACATAACCAAATTCCTCTTACTTTCCAATAACACCATATGATCATGTGCATATCTTGGATTTGGATCATTCACAAGATGCAATGAATTTTCTCCACTTCCTCTACATTTATTCTTGCCATCAAGGGAATTAACAACATTTAGTTACCTTTACTTGGGTTGTATCTAGTTTTTTTTTTTATAGGAGAGAGAAAAATCTCCATTGTTAGGTTTCAAGCATGCAATTGTTATAAAGATACACAGATGGACAAACTTATATGATACCATTTCATGGTAACAATAACACATAGGGTATGTAAATAAGGATTTATATTTTCACCTATGTTCATGTTAGTTCCAATACAATATTAAGACGGATTCCTTGCATATTATAAGAATTGAAATTACAATTATGAATGTTCCAAATATAACTAATCTAACAACTATTCCTAACTGGAAATGTGAAAATGTTAAAGAAGAATACACAAAGTTGAAGAAATAATTGGTCAAGAAATATTGATCTAACTTTTCTTGGTTCGAGTTAGCCAAGAAATATTGATCTCACTTTTCTTGGTTTTCATGGAGCAAGGTTTGATCGAATCTCAATACCCACCTAAATCCCAACCTAAAAACTGAATAGTTAGATCTCTTAATCGAATGCCTACAAAAAATAAAATACAATTGTTCAACCCTGAAACTCCCAATTATCTACATCTCTTAACTAAAGATGAAAAAAAATATAATGTATCAATTCAAACCAATCCTAAATAAGCTATTAAATGAGTATGGATCAAGGCCAGTAATCCAAAGAGACTTCCATCGATATTATCATTGGTACAATATTATCAAATTTATGCAAAACTTAGGATCATAAGCAATATCAACTAAAAATGGAGGGTCCTTAAGTTTTAGGTGGGTATGAATTGAGCCCATGATTTGGAGGTATGAATACATCCCACGATTTGGAGGTTATTCCTCATCCCACCCAAATAAAATAACTCTCAATATCTATATTACTATGTCAAATTAAAAACCCTCCTTGACCCTTAATACGGGGCAATATATTTTTGAGTTTTTTTAGAGTATTCAAACCCCCAATATGAATGGACGTGATATGATATTGCCTCACTAGTGAATCCCCCGTGATAAGATCCAACCTAAAGTTTTGTCTAGTAGATGCCAAAATGCACACATGCTCTATAGTTCTATAATGCGCTTTTGATTTACTTCAAAATAACGTGTGCAAGTTATACTTGTATCTCCTACAATTTTCGTCACATTCAAAATGTTCATCTATACAGAACCAAAAGAATAGAGATTGGGTTTGTACATGTATAGATGTAACGTAGTTACTAACAATATAAAACATATGTTCACTCCATATTCTTATTATGAGGAACAATAACACAATCATGGAATATATGCAAGCAAGGCCAAAAAAAGTTATTTGTCATTTATAAACATTATGTGTCTATGCAAGTATCAAATTGGGCATCACAATTAGTTCATTCTATAAGAACAAGGAGGCTATTAAAAGAATCATTTAATGTATTAATGCATTGGTTAGGCCTTTCATTTCTTTAAATCCATTGAGTATCTGGACAAATAAGAAGTATGAGAAAATAGGGTTGTAGTGGTATTGCCAATAAGTCGATCCAAAGAACAAGGTTAGCTCACTTATGTTCTGGTTTGCTAAAATTCTTAATGTATGTCCCATTTTCTACCTATTGAGTTCTGCAAGGTAAGGACAATAGTGGGATGGGTTTATTTGATTTCTTTTATGGAATCATGGATAGGTTTTATTTGATCCTCTTTTATGACATAATGAGACACCAAGGTTTTGTTTCCTGTTCACTTTCTTAATGCCTCACTCTCTAATGTGGGTTTCTAGAGGATAACCCCAGGAGTCTTATCAACTATGTTGCATTGTAAGTAGCCCTTTTATTCATGCATGCTCCATCTTTAGGGTGGGAAGGAAGATATATTTTCCTACATGCATTGTTTCAAGTTTTCAGTTCAAAATTCATTTTCTCTGATTTCTTTGTGAGCCATTTCTTTTGCCTCCTTAGCCTTTTTCACCACCAGATCTTCTTCTTGAAGAGTCTCTGGACTTCCTTTGAGTCTGTATGTTTGATTGTCAAGCCTTTTGGTTGATCATATTTGGATATCTATTCATCCTTGTATAGGGATCTTTCCTGTCGCACCTGGTTAATATAACCAAAGCAACGTTCCCTTGTCAGGTGCAGTCTGTTTCCTTGCAGCCTGCGACGTTGTCGTGCAGTACAGTTTGACATCCTGCGCCATCGGCGCAGTTTACCTGTTTGTCACTGGTGACAGTCGCTCTGAGTCTGACCAGAGACTGCAACGAGCAATCTAGTTTTGTGCTTGGGTTCTCTCCTCTCCAACCTTTGAGTTTGGTCTTCCTTACAGACCTCCTCTGCACTATATCTTCTAGTCAGAGACCCTTTTGATGCTGCATTCCTAGTGTTTGGTTTTGTTTGGATCGGTTTTGGGTTCCATTTTGGACAAGTTTGAGATTTGGTAGTGGCGGACACTTTGGTCTCCCCCACCTTCATCCACTTGACCTTGCATTCCCTCCTCTCCTCACCTAATCTAGTCTTTGTATTGGATCCGATACTAGACCTCTTTTTGCACGTGTTGTTAAGCTTTGCTTGCATCCGGTTGTTTTTTGAGTGTTTTGTGTGTTTTCAGTTCATATGAGTGCTTGTCATTTTCTTGAGAATTTCTAAGTGCTTGGAGTGCTGCAAAATAATCTTTCTTTTCAATTATTCACATTTAAAAACATCATTGTTATCAAGTTGTAATCTTGGCATATCATTGAAAAATTAAAAGTGCTTCATTTTTACCATTTTCAAGTGCATTTGAAAATTGTTGTAGAAGTTGGTTCATGCATTGGAAATCATTCATAAGTCTTTTGGAAAGTTTGAAAGGAAATTTAATCATTTGTGTTTTTTCAGGAATTATGAGTCATTCACTTTTGTGAAAAAATCCAAGTGAAATCAAGTTTTTGCAAAAGTGATTCCATGCTTGAAAGAATTGTATGCATTTTTGGTTTTCTATGCCTTCAAGCCATCATAGTGAAATTTGAAAAGTTAGTGTGCTCTAGGTAAAAATTCTCTCTTTTCATCACTTAATTTCATTTTTTATTTGAAAAGACAAAAAGAAAATGCTTATATTTGGTTTTGATGCTTGTTGATATTCATATTTTGCTCGGAAAAACGAAAAAGAGTACTTTCATTTTCAAATTTGGTAGAATCGAGATTTGTTGCATTTTTGTTGTTTTGGTAAAACCACTTGGAAAAGATTTCTGCCTCCCATGTTATAGATTTCATCAAAGGAAAAGTACATTTTCTCATGTAGTTAGGGCTTGCATTATGTTTACATTTATGTACTTACCTCATGCATTCACCTAACCGTCCAGATAAAATTAACGGTAGAACTAGGGTAAATTATTTAGTAACTTGTGTGTTAAGTTAGAGACATGTTCCAGCGTCGTAAAATGTGGCAGCTGTCATTACTTGCCAGCACTGTATTCCGGGGGTATTGTAGTTCCACGTACCAACCGGTATATCAAAGGTATTTAATGTACCAACCAGTATATCGAAGGATCTTTCATGTACCTTAGGGTATATCGAAGGCACTTCACATACTTGGAGTATATCGAAAGGTGTTTCACATACTTGGTAGTATATAGGAATGTCTCATGCCATATGGTTGTGCATTAGACAACACCAATAGGGATTTGAGCTCCCACGTACCTTGTGTATATCGGGAGACACCATTAGGATTCCTGAAACAAACTGAGTTAACCATTTGGTCGTCTTGGCAGACCAATACACTGAGAACAACACTCGGGGAGATTACTATGCATGTTCCTTCCAGGTAGTCAGGTATTCAGGCAAGGGTACGGTCCCAATCCTCCTTGTTTCGTTTTACTGTTGGACCCTGCGGTATATAGCGAGTTCCGAAGCCTTGACAATCCTGTGAGGTTCCAAACTTTTGAATCCACACCTATCACATAAGTTTGTTTGTGGCCTTAGTTTGTGTATATTTTTCTGGACTGCTTTTCTTTTGTTTGGAATACTCTAGGAGAAAATCCATTTCAGTCACTTTGGATGACTTTCCTTGGAGAAGGTCTCGCAGAATTTTGAAATTACCTCCCGAATATCCCCTTAACCAGGAGGTAATTTCGAAGGTAAAAATGGACCCACATGTCATGGTCGTGTCACGTGAAGTAGAAAACCCTACTTTGAATATTGGAGCACACATGTTCCCTCCAGATTCACCCACCTCCAACCCCCCGTGGGGTGAAGAGGGGGAGAATTCCACTTCACCTAATGTACCTCTCTCTCCCGTTTTACCGAGAGAGCCTGGATTAGTGGAACGGTTAAATCAACCCCCGGACGACCCTGTATCAGCTATGTTTGATCCAGCTGCACCCTTTGGGAAACCTCTCTAGGTCAACAAGTGGCTTGTTTTGTCACTACATCCTCACCTCCATGGCCCACTCCCGGAGAACTTTTCGAACCCCTTCATGCTCGCTTGGAACAATTATGTTCCAAGGGTGATCAACTTCGAAGACAAAGTTTTTCACAAAGGGATGAAGCCACGGAAGTACCCACGTATCTACAGATCCTGATTCGCACTTTATCTTATGATTCATCGGAACCATCCACCCATAATGTGCCCACTTATGAACCTGGTCAACCCTCACTTCCTGCAGGTACACCCCTTAGATAGGAGACCAGTTCTATACCTCCAACAACTCAACCTGTTGAAGGAAAATAGTCCAACACTCCTCTTACTACTACAAGAACATTACCCACTCCTCCCCCACCCCAAAACTCGCAGGGAGGATACTCTTTACCCCCTACCTTTTTTACGAGTAATGTTAATCTCGTCATGGATAATAAACAACCCACGTTGGATCAACCTTTGATTAGTCGTCAGCACATTGCTGCTGGGGGGAAACCCCCATCTCTTAACAATAATACCGGAGGAGGAGTTCCCATCGGTCCTCCCGTTGGATCTTCCTTACCCGTCGTAACTTCCACCACGGGATTATCCCATGTTGGGGGACCATCCTAGTCAAACCAACCACCATGGAGTCAAGCATATCCAGGTTATCTTAACCCTATGTTGGGACAATTCAATCCCGGCAATGCACTCTATGGCATACCTTATCCCGAAAATCCATACACTCTATGAGGGCATCAAAATATTTTATAACATGGACCCCCACCTACTGTTCCTGACGCTCCCTGCCCCCCCCCCCCCATTCGGTCCACCTCCACCTCTGGTCGGAGGCAACGGGCCCCCACACAATTTCGGAGGAGGCGTACATCTACCTTTTGATGAAGGACCATCTCATTCTGGAAACCATGGCCCACCCCCTCCTATCGGCGAAGGTGGAGGCCCTCCCCCTTCAATTGGAGGCGGAGCACGGGGTCTTCACTCAATAAACTGCTATCATAGAATGTTCATTCATGGCATATGAAACAATACCCCTAATTTCACTAAATATTGGAAAATACCTTCCAAAATCTTTTTTTAACCCCCTCCCAATATGCCTTCTCAATTTAAAAAACCCCTATTTTCACTAGATATGTATGTATCAATTTTTTCATTAACATTTTTATACCCCTTTATATTTCTACCTAGTATATTGATATGATACCCCTCTTATGACCCCACATGCATTCTACAATGCACCTTGCTTCTTTCGATGTATATTATGGATGCACATTACTTCACCCACAATGAAATTACTCAACCACATATCATTATGATTTGCAACATCCAATGGTCTAATGAAGAGATAGGACATCACTTCTTGTATGTCACTAGAGCCAATGCACATAGTATAACATTTAGATTGCATGTTCTAGTTCCCCAATCGTTGACTGAGCATGTTGTGGGCTAGGTATCCAAGCCCCTAGGGCCTGTAACAAGCTCTAGGAGGCTGACTAAATCTCCCAATGCCTATAATAGGCACGAGTGGTTGGGTATTCAAGCCCCCAAGGCCTATTGAGGGCCTATAATAGGCCCTGGAGGCTTAGAGCCTCCCAAGGCTATTGGTAACAACTGGATGAGTGCTATTGGTAACAATTGGTTGTCAATGACCACTGTCTCCCGACTATGATTGAATGGAAACCCACTTCACCATGAAACTCCTGGCCTTAGGCATGCCTTAAGACGCAATTTATGTGCGTACTGGTAAGCCTAAGCCTTGCCTCAACCCAATTTCTCATCCGGTCGTGATGTCGCCATCTCCATTTGGAAGATATTTGTCAGCCCGCCCATATAAAAAAGACCCCAAAGTATTTTTTTATTGTTACATTAAATAAAAAAAACCTTTTCCCCTTAATACATAAGCAATATAATTTTTAGGTTTCCATGAATATTTAATACCACAATATGAATGAATGTGATATTATATTGCCTTCTAGTGAAGCCCCTGTGAGGCAGAGGGCCACCCCCCCCGGGTGGTCGAGGACCATCCCATCATGGTGGCGGTGGTGGAGTACCATCCTACCCTGGTGGAGGTGGCGGAGGAGGCCCACACCCTTCCGGCGATGGTGGTGGAGCACCACCTCCTCCTGACTGAGGCGGTGGAGGTCCACATTATTCCGGTGGTGGTGGTGGACCGCCCCCTCCTCCCGGTGGAGGTGGTGGAGGTCCATCCTATACTGGTGGCGGCGGCGGACACCCACCATTTGGAGGAGGCCCACCCCCTCCCTGCAGTGGCGGACCTACATATGGTCCGGGCAAAATACCCCCTTATGGCCAGTTTCCCCTAGGAACACCCTACAACCAATCAATACAAGGTCCTACCAGTCCATACATGCCTTATTAGTACTATTAGTACACGCATTTGAACCAACAGCTTCCCTTTCTAGCCACTTTGGACCTACCCGACCTGTCTTGTCTGACGAATGATCCCATCTTACATGGACACAATTGCCCACCAATTCTAGTGAAACTACCATCAGATATTCCCAAGTTGGATAGAAAACCTGGTGAGGATCCAAAAAATCATGTGATGACATACCACTTATGGTGTTCATCCAACTCTTTGATGGATGACTCGATCCATCTTAGGTTATTTCAATGGACTCTCACCGACCCAGCTACCAAGTGGTATATTGAATTACCACCCAACTCTTTCCCAGATTTTCGCTCTCTTGCCATGTCATTTTTTACTCATTTCTAGTTTCCCATTCACTATGAGACTGGTACGGACTTACTGACCTCACTCTATCAAAATACTGCCACTCATATCTCAGATCATATTCATGAATGGTGGAGGCGACGATGTTTTATTAAGGCTCATATTCCAGACCAACTCTTAGCCGACTGGTTTACAAAGTCTCTCTTACTTGTCCTAGCTCAAGACGTGGCCATGGGAGGGGCCGTCACAGAGGAACAAGCTATTTCTTGTGCCCATTACTTAGACTTGGTCTATGCTCAATCCTCCATGTTATATGAAATCGTTCCTGACACACCCCGCCCTACGTATGAACTGGAAAAACCACCCAAGGGACCCCAAGATGATGGCATCATCGGTTCCCTTACCATCCAGCCTCCTACTCAAACTGGTGGACGTTTGAACCCCCAAGGTTCTTCCCCATCTCCACCACAAGCTAGAAACAACACCACCAAATCATCCACTCCTGCCTCTACCGAAGAAGTGAATTATGTTCAATCAGCTTCACCTCAGAAGAACGTTGGTAAGAAGAAGAACAAACATAATCCTAAGAAACCTTCGAACCTGTAGGAGAATAAGAGCACTCCTAAAGACACCAAACAGAAGAGGAATTTGAAGTATCCTTGTTTACTACGCAGTGGTGACCATTTCTCTAATGAATTTCCTCACTGAGATGAAGTACAAAACTTTCTCAAGGGAAACACTACTCCCGCAGTTCTCAATGATCCCTTCCCTACTCAAAATAAATAGCTGATTGCTGAAACCTCTCCTTCACACAGAGAGACGTCCTCTATAGCGCATGTTCTCATGATGCGTAGTGAGACGGTAAACTTGAATACAAGATTTCGTTCATATGACTCAGTCCCACTGAAGGAACCCGTTGGAAGTAATACTGAAAAAAATTCCACTTCTATTCCCAATGTCACCATACCAGAGGCCTCTCTCACTATTGAGAAGCCTTTTTTAGAGTTAGTTTTGCGTCCGCCCAAGAGCACGATTCAGAAAGCTGTTTTCAATCCCAATGCTCGGGCAGCTAAGAATTACAATATTGTAGAGGACTTGGCACAAGATCCTTGTGCCATGCCGACGCTGGAGGTTTTGTAGAATTGTCCCAATCAACGCAAGACTCTCCTTGCTACTCTCGGTGTCGTAGACCCGGATTCCCCGAATACAATCATGTTTCGACTGGAGTACTTTAAACCGAGGCTTTCCCACCAACTTGCATTTCAAGTTGCTACCAATGTTTCTAGGAAGACATTCCATCTTACTATACTAGAAAAAGGGTATTCTACCCCAGTCATGTCATTGTCATGTTGGAGAGCCATTGGTTTTCCCGAATGGAACCGTTCTCCCACCACCTTGAAAGCATTCGACGGTCATGGCTTTCAACCCCATGGGCTATTACAAGCTTTAGAAGTTGAGTTGGGGGGTAAGACCACAACCATTAACATGGAAGTAGTCGCAGCCCCTTTAGATTATAATCTCTTGCTTGGTCGTAATTAGTTTTATGCCATGACTGCGGTCACCTCATCTATCTTCCGCATAGTGCAATTCCCCCACCAGGGCCAAATTGTCATTGTCGACCAACTAGACTTCTGCACACTGGACACCGCTACACATCCTGGCAATAATGTCCCATTGCTTGGGAAATCTTCATAGCCATATGAGAGCATGGGGTTCGGCCTCATAAAAGACTCATCTCTTATGGGTGTCTTTCAAACCTTGAATCCCCCTAATCATGTGGCCACGGTGAACATGATATCCTCTGGGATTTCAACTTTTCCCAACTCCAACAATCAATGGATTATACCTGATGAAGCCACTAGGTAGCTGATTGGATACTCTATGCCTCTTTCACTCGCTGAACTCATCTATGAGGCTATCCAGTCAGCACCCGAGGACCACTTATCCGTGGCCTCCATGTCTTGTTCTCTATAGCGGATGTCATCTTCACCTAACCCTCTGGTCCGGACTTTTCATTTTGATGAGTCCATTATGGAAATTATGAGTGCAAATGAACCTCCATGGGAAGACCTCCACCATCTCTCGTCTTTGCTCCCACCTATGGATTCCATGGAGAACAACATTTCCACCATTTTTACACCAAATTTCTACCCTTTCCCCTAATCCCTGATACTCACATGTCATATGGACACTGAATGAAACCTGGCGAACATTGAACCTACCAGTTTGGTTGACATTTCGGTTACTCCTGGTGTAGTGGAACACATTCATTTAGGCCAAAAGTGTTCCCCTGAAGAGATTGCTACTTTCACGGCATTATTCAAGCAATTCCGAGATGTGTTTGCTTGGACCTACGAGGAGATGCCTAGGATAGACCTCGCTATTGTTTCAAATGAAATTAAAACCTATCCCGACGTCAAACCAGTCCGCCAAAATTTGCGACCAGAACACCCTCGAAAGACTGCGGCGATCAAAGCAGAAATTGAGAAGCTATTCAAGGTTGGCTTTATATACCCTGTTCCATTAACATAATGGGTCTCAAATGTTGTCCCTGTGGCTAAGAAGCAGGGTACCATTCGTGTCTGTGTCGATTATCGAGACCTCAATAAGGCTTGTCCTAAAGACAATTGCCAGACTCCCTTTATCGATCAGATCATTGACAATTGTGCAGGAAGTGTCATCTTCTCGTTCATGGATGGATTTTCCAGTTACAACCAGATTCAGATCCACCCTGCCGACCAACACAAGACTACATTCATCTTCCCTTGGGGAATGTTTGCATATCGTAAAGTACCTTTTGGTCTTAAAAATGCCGGTGCCACATTCCAGTGGGCCATGTCGTACGTCTTTCATGATGTGAAGGACTTTTTGGAACCCTACTTGGACGATCTCCCCTCCCATTCACGGCAGCGCCACTTCCACATAGATCATCTGATGACTGTATTCCTTAGATGCAGGCGGTATAACATCCGCCTGAACCCTCACAAGTGTATTTTCTGTGTTGAGTCTGAACACCTCTTAGGTTTTATCATCTCAAAAGATGGGATCCACATTGATCCCTTGAAGGTGGAAGCCATTGTCGCTCTCCCACCTCCAACTGATGTTACGGAACTTCAAAGCTTGCAAGGGAAGGAAACTTATTTAAGGCGTTTTTTCTGTAATTTCGCCCAGAATACATAGGGTTATATGAAACTACTCAAGAAGGACATCCCGTTCATATGGGATGATCAAGCGCAACAATCCTTCCATAGTCTCAAACATGCTATCACCCATGCCCTTGTGCTCCAACCGCCCAATTACTACCAATATTATATTCTTTATCTCGTAGCCTCCACCACCACAATCGCCATGGTCTTTGTACAGGAGGACCACAATGTTAGTTTATAATCATTTAATTCAATATGATATAGAATCTTAACTGAGAGAACATGTATAGCATATCAAACACAAGAGACAAGAGACACAAAGCATTTCACTGGGGAAAACCAAGAAGGTGAAAAACCTCATAACTTCCTCAGAGATAGAATGAGCACCAATACAAAGATCACAAAGATCAAACCCCAAAACAAGAGATAGTCTCCTAGCAGCTACTCCTCCTCCACTTGTTCGCACTCCTCCTCTCTCTCACTAATGCAAAGTGAGTGAGTGAGTGAATAGAATGAGAGAGACACACCCTCTATTTATACAATGACTTGAATTTCCTTTTACTCTAACTGGGCTGACCTCCCTTAGGAGAGTCTAATAACCCATTACCACTTGTCACTAGGCCGACCCCACTAGGGTGGTCTAACAACCCTTTAACCCACATGACTCATACAGGGCCGACCCCACCAAGGTGGTCTAATAACCCATCAAATATAAGTTCTGACACTTACAATATAACTTGCGACACTACTCCGGGGTCTAATTCCTTGTTATACATGGGAGGATGGACCTCAATGACTTTACATGACTCAAGTACAATAATGAATTCTTCGACCCAGAGGAACAAACATCTTCGTCGGAGGTACAACAATAGAATACAAATGACGACACTTCCGATCAGAGGAATAAGACATCTTCATCGGGGATACAATAAATTACAAATGTAATACATACAATATACAAGTGAATATCTTCCGAAGTTACAAATACATCAACACTTCCTCTTAACTAGGAAGGTGTTAAATTTTCAGAATTTACTTCAATCTGATCTAGGATCTTAACTGAGAGAACAACATGTACAGCAAATCTACAGCATATCAATCATGGACACAATAATGCAAGCACACAAGAGACACAAAGTTGACTTGGGGAAAACCATAAAGGTGAAAAACCCCAATAACTTCCTCAGAGATAGATAGAGCAATGATACAACCAGAATACAAGAGATAGTCTTCTCCTAGCAACAATGCCTCCTCCTCCACAAGTGCACCACTCTCCCAGGTGTGAGTGAGAGAATAGAAAGATGAAATAGAGATCTCCCGATCTCTATTTATACTAGACTTGACTTGCCTCATAACCTTTACTAGGTCGGCCTTAACTTAACCACATAACACAATGCTGATTGGGCCGACACCCAATAGGGTGGTATAATAACCCTTTGACCCACATGGCTGACCCCCACTAGGGTGGTCTAATAACCCTTCGACCCACATGACTTATACAGGGTCGACCCCAACAAGGTGGTCTACCTATAGGATCTCCCAAGGATAGATTATATGTGGTCTCCACAAAACCTCGCAAGAGCAGCCCAGGTTGTTACGAGCACACAGCTCTACCTATAGGATCTCCCAGGGACATATTATATGTGGTCATGGAAAAACCTTGCAAGATCATCCCAGGCTATTACGATCACACAAATCTACCTATAGGATCTCCCAGGGACAGATTATATGCCATAGGACAAAAGCTCGAAAGAGCATCTGCCAGATATCCCAGGGCCAGATTATATGCCATAGGAAAAACCTCGAAAGACTATCTGCAGATCTCCAAGGGCCAAATTATATGTCCTCCCAGAGAAAAACCTCAAAAGAGCATTTGCCAGATATCCCAGGGCAAAATTATATGTCATAGGCAAAACCTCGAAATACTATCTACAAATCTCCCAGGGCCAAATTATATGCTCATCTGCACAACCTGATCCACGGCCATAGAGTATCAACCTGATACTCACCATACATCATCCTGATGTATACATGATCATCTTGATCATCATCACTGCAACATCCTACTGCAAGTCATCTGGAGCAACATCCTGAAGCTCATCATCCACAATCATCCTGATCATATCATGCATCTACCTGATACATATCATCATACATGATCCACCTAATCATACAATGTATCCACCTGATACAAATACAAATACATGATCCACCTGATCATACATGATACATATCAACATACATGATCTACTTGATCATACAATGTATCCACCTGATACGTATACAGATACATGGTCCAAGCATCCAACATGATGCATATACAAAATACATACAAATGATCCAACCGATCATATCCAGCATCCAACATGATGCATACATACATAAATGATCCAACTGATCATATCCAGCATCATCCTGATGCATATACAGAGCAATAACTGGAGCATCATCCTGATGCTCATCATCAAGCGCTTACATCCACAGCCATGTGAAGGATCCTCCTTCCAACATGCTTGTAATGGCCTTTGCAAATGTGTCCATCACTTCTTCCTCGAAGTGTCATCAATCCGAAGAACACCAATCCTCTCTCTGAAGTACTCGAACTTCACTCTGGCTAGTGGTTTCGTCAGCACATCTGCAATCTGCTCGTCCGTCGCAATGTACAGGAGCTTCACAACTCCTCTCTACACCATATCCCTGATATAGTGATATTTGATCTCTATGTGTTTCGACCTGTCATGAAACACTGGGTTCTCGGACAGCTTTACACAACTCTGGTTATCACAAAAGATACCAGTAGCATCCAATGGGAGATCAAATAACTCAAACAGTAGCTTCCGTAGCCATACTGCCTCACAACTAGTTGAACATGCTACAACATACTCTGCCTCAGCTATACTTAGTGCTACGTAGGACTGCTTCCTGCTGAACCAAGAGATCACACCTGATCCCATACTGAAGCAACACCCAGATGTGCTCTTCCTATCTGCAGCATTGCCAACCCAATCTGAATCAACATAACCCTGCAGGTTAAACTTTTGATTTGATTCATACTTGAGCCCACAATCCACTGTACCCTTCAGGTACCTCAAAACATGCTTTATAGCAACTAGGTGAACACTTCTCAGATCCGTCAGGAACTGGATCAATGTGTTCACTGCAAAGCAAATATCTGGTCTTGTGTTCATCAGGTACATCAAGGACCCAATCATCTGACAATACATAGAGATATCAACCGGCTCAGATGAAGCATCACAAAGAAGCTTCAGATTCGATGCCATAGGTGTGGCCATGGCCTTGCAATCCATCATCCTGAACCTCTTCAGGATCTCTACTGCATACTTCCCTTGTCCAAGGGAGATTCCATTTGCACTCTGCCACACCTCTATGCCAAAAACAAATAGTGCATCATCCACAAGTTCTTCATCTCGAACTCGGCAGCAAGCTTCCACTGCATGTCGGCAATCAATCTATCTTCACTTGTAACAAACAGGTTATCCGCATACAAAAGTAGTATCACTGGATTTCCTTCCTCAACCTTGTAGTAAAGGTTGGAATCCACTTTACTCTTGGTAAAGCCCAAACTTGATAGAAAGTTGTCTATCCTACCAAGTTCTGCACACATATATGACTACACCATTCAAGAAGGCTATCTTGAAATCCACTGGTGTATCTTCTATTTCATCACTTTTATATTTCTCTATGCTGCCATCTACAGCATGCTTGATCTAATAGTTCCATTTGGAAGTCACAACAAACTTCCCTTCATCTCTTGGGACCGCATCCCAAACATTGTTCTTCATGATCGACGGATCATGGCATTCTTCCTGTATCCTGGGAACTTCAATATCTTCAATAGATAATTTTGTTGCTTGAACAAACGTTGTAGTCCTTCTTTTGTAGGTGAAGGTATACGGTCTTTTCTACAAAACAAGTTAAATTGCATGATTAGAAACATCTCATAATTTTCAGACAAATTCTTACACATAAAGAAATATGTCATACAGTCATGCAATTATCTTAGCCAATGCTTCAATACAACATTTATCCATGTTCCACAACTTTCTAGATGCCTTCCAGTCTCTACCAGAACATTGTTAAGAGTTTGCACTACTCCCAACATGTCAACAAAGAGGTTTCATTCTAGATAAGTAGCACTGGAATGTTGTATAGTGCCATAGGCCACTTACCCATCACATGCATATTAGTAGTATACTGTTCATTAATGCAATCATTCTAATATGCACAATACATATCCTAAGTCTAGGAACATGAGCATATACATCATTGAACAATTTTATTTAAACAAACAAATATGCAAGAAATGATAATTAAAAATACTTATCTTTGTTTGGTTGTTGGGTGGATTCCTTCTGAGTCTTTGCTTCCTTGCAGGAGCTGCTGAAGTATCTTCTTCTACACCTTTCTATTGTGGAATGTAGAAAGATGGTCAACTCCCTCTGAATATCTGCATCCTTGCAGAAACTACTAAAGTGTGCTACTTTGCTTTCTTGCAGGAACAACTGGAGTGTGCTCCCTCTTGATATTTGCTTCCTGGATTATCTATCCTTGAACTTACATCCATCCTTAATCACTATGCATGCTTATTAGTATCATCATTGTGTTATCCTTGAGGTCTCATACATAATCACACATTTATTAGTATAATATTAATGCTATCAAAACACAATAATCTTAAACATGTATAGTCATGATCATTCATAGATAATAAACATTAGTATTCAAGGTTTCAGGGAAGTCTTCTTTTACTCATGCATATTCTTATTTGATCATCGGACTCTTTTGATTAGTTAAATCATCAATGCATAAACCCATGAGTACTCAAACCTATACCTTCGTGATTCTTCTGGTTAGTCATATCATCAATTATGGTAAGAAACATAATATGCATACAGCCATGACTATTCAAACCTATGACTTCATGAATAATCATTGTCAACAACAGAACAGTATAAGATCTTAACACAAGGTAGGATTCTAGCTTGATATAGGAAAAACATACCTGGATTAGCATGCTAGCTAGTTATGTATAACATACCCGCATAATGTCTTCTGGTTCTCTTCAGTGACTTGTGCTAGTAACCTGCATGTCTCATAGGTTAACCATTGTAGGACCAAGTTATACATACCTCGAAAGTAGATCTTCTATGTGATCCATGACAATGGATGAATCTTTGTCTTCATGTCACCATGATCAGATGTTCTTGAAGTAGAACATGATTTGTCTTTCTTGGTGTACCTTTTATGTTAGCGAACAACATAAACCTCATGCAAAATCACAATGCATTAGTACATTCATAAGTGTCAAAACCTTAATCAATGAATATCTTCTATTAAGGTGATACAACAAGTCTAGTAATTAATCAAGATTGTACTGTAATGATATGAAGACAAACATATGATAAAATTAACCATGAAACATACCTGTAAGCTAGACCTGTCAAGATTGCTTGTAATCTTCTTATGGAAGGCCTTAGCCTCATCTCCCTCTGAGACAGGAACTTCTTCACTTATGCATGTGACCAATCCATCTTCTTCTAGGATTAACCCAATCCACTTGATTTGCAAGAACTGGACCTGGAGCTGGATTAGAGTTTGTCAAGGAAACCCCAAAAAATCAAACTTTGAATTTCAAACTTCCAAAAGGATAGAAATATACGCCTTGATGAGCTGATCAAGTTGGTATATTTAGAATTTGAAAACTGCAAAGTTTCACCCCTCGAAATTGCCTTTTAGATTTTTGGATTCACTGGGGAGGACCCTGAATTAGGTTTTGAGTTTCCCAGAGCTTCACCCCAACCAAAATATTTGATTCAAAGCTCTAAGCTTCAATTTTTCTAAGGAGCTTCCAGCTGTGGTCACAGATTTCCAAAATTCCAAGTTTTGCAGAAGCCCTAATTTTCCATCTTTCCGATCAAAGGCCCGAACTGGGGTTTGATCAAGACCAACCTTCTGCCCAACCAAAAAATATGATCTTGGTCTCTAAATTTCGATTTTGATGAGTATCATCCAGTCGTGGTCTCTGATTAGAGAAATTCCAACTTTCTCTGAAGCCCTAAATTTCGGAAGCCATGAATGAAGGTGCTCAAAAATCATTCTGTTTTGACAGAAATATGTACCTGATTGTTTCTGGTGTAACTCTGAAATTTTCGATCCACAAGGTCTGAAAAATTTTCCTAAGATAGCCTGACCTGTTATCTTTCCATCTCGGTAGGTATGACCTCAATTGGATTCTCTGAGAGAGAGTTATGCCAAGTGTCGCAACGTGACATGTTTATGGGATAATACAGGAGAGTGAACTTGTACGACGTGCCACATGTCACTGGTTCAATTTCTGCCTCTGAAACATTTTCATAAGATATCCCAACCTGTTATCTTTCCATCCATATAGGTTTGACCTCAATTGGATTCTCTGAGAAAGAGTTATGCCAAGTGTCGCAACGTGACCTGTTTAAGGGATAATATATGGGAGCGCACTTGTACGGTGTGCCACGTGTCATTGGTTCAACTTCGGCCTCTAAACTATTTTCTTGAGATAGTACATTCTGTTTTCTACCTATCAATTTTTACGAAATTTCATTTGGAGCTTCCTATCCCAAGTTATGACCTTTTTCCCAAGGTCACCTGATTTTGTCTCAGATCTGGAAGAGGTAGAAACCCTATATTTTACAAATCATAAATGACAAAGTACAACGAATTAGAGGTTTTCCTTTGGACACAAGGTACATGGGGATATGATATTTGACCTGTAAACGTTTCATATCCGCAAACTTCACCAAAATGAATTTATAGCGAAAGTGCTACGATGACTAGTTTTTGCTATCTCAAGCCCTAGCATCGTAAGTGCAACAAGTGTCATACATGCCATATCATGCCTTCTTTCAGGCTAGCTCTGATACCATGTTAAATTTTCAGAATTTACTTCAATATGATCTAGGATCTTAACTGAGAGAACAACATGTACATCAAATCTACAGCATATCAATCATGGACACAATAATGTAAGCACACAAGAGACACAAAGTTTACTTGGGGAAAACCATAAAGGTGAAAAACCCCAATAACTTCCTCAGAGATAGATAGAGAAATGATACAACCAGAATAAAAGAGATAGTCTTCTCCTAGCAGCAGAGCCTCCTACTCCACAAGTGCGCCACTCTCCCAAGCGTGAGTGAGAGAATAGAATGATGAAATAGAAATCTCCCGATCTCTATTTATACTAGACTTGACTTGCCTCATAACCTTTACTAGGTTGACCTTAACATAACCACATAACACAATGTTGACTGAGCCGACACCCAATAGGGTGGTCTAATAACCCTTTGACCCACATGTCCTACCCCCACTAAGGTGGTCTAATAACCCTTCGACCCACATGACTTATATAGGGCCGACCCCAACAAGGTGGTCTAATAACCCATCAAGTATAAGTTACGACACTTACAATATAAATGACGACACTTCCGTATAGAGGAATAACAACATCTCTATAGGAATACAATATACATATATGTGAAATACATTCTAAAGTTACATATAAATCAACAGAAGGTATTCTCTTGACACAGGTCATCAATACATATCAGCACAAGTCTTCAATTCTGGAGTTGGATCATCGTCACTAGATCACGGAGCATCATTGTCACTATTGTTGTACTCGTCATCTCGATCACTGGTGCTATCTCTCATTTCTTGTCATCATAGGAAGTTCTACAGAGCCAACCCTTTTTCATGTTGGTTGTAGGCCTAGCCTCCTATAGGTCTTCATCATATCTGCAAGTGTGCCATCCTGTGGAATTCTCAGGGATGATTACGTGCGTCAACAAAACCTCGAAAGAGCATCCCAAGTCTAATAACGAGCTTACTGCTCAACCTAACGGATCTCCCAGGATCTTTTACATGTGACCTTCACAAAACCTTAAAAGAGTATCTTGCAACCTGCAAGATCTCTAAAGAACATCCCAAGATCTTTTCCATACCTAGCACAACCTGTCCGGATCTCCAGGATATTTTACATGTGAACTCGCAAAACCTTAAAAGAGTTTTTTGCATCCTGTAAAATCTCTAAAGAGCATCCCAGGATCTTTTCCATGCCTAGCACAACCTATCTGGATCTCCAGGATATTTTCTATGCAACCCTTGCAAAATCTTAAAAGAGTATCTTGCATCCTGCAAGATCTCTAAAGTGCATCCCAGGATCTTTTCTGTGCCTAGCACAACTTGTCTGGATCTCCAAGATTTTTTCTATGCAACTGCGCAACCTGTCCACGGCCATGAAGTATCATCCTGATACTCATGATCCCACTGATCATCTTCTTCGCATGGAGCATCATCTTGATGCTCATGATCATACTAATCATCATCATACAGTACATCCTCCTGATGCACAACATCTAGAGCATCTACTTGATTCTCATCACATATGATCGTCCAGATCATCATCATACAATACATCATCTCGATGTACCACATCTGGAGCATCGGCCAGATGCTCACCACACGTGATCATCTTGATCATCATCACAGCATCATCTTGATACATATCATCACATGATCATCCTGATCATCATCACAACATTGTACTGATGCATATCAACACAGATGATCATCCTGATGCATATCAACACATACAATAATCCTGATCATAATCATGTAGAACATCATCCAGAGCATCGTCTTGATGCTCATCACACAGCGCTTACATCCACATCCATGGGAAGGATCCTCCTACCACTATGCTTGGAATGGCTCCTGCAAATGTGTTCCATCACTTCCTCCTCAAAGTATCTTCTATCTAAAGAATACCAAGCCTCTCTTTGAAGTACTCGAACTTCACTCTGTCTAGTGGTTTGGTCAACACATCTGCAATCTGGTCATATGTCGCAACATACTGGAGCTTCACTACTCCTCTCTGCACCATATCCCTAATATAGTGATATTTGATCTCGATGTGCTTCGACTTGTCATGGAACACCGGGTTCTCTGACAACTTCACACAACTCTGGTTGTCACAATAGATACAAGTAGCATCCAACTGGAGATCAAATAAATCAGACAGTAGATTCCTTAACCATATTGACTCATAACTGTCTGAACAAGCTGCGACATACTCTGCTTCGGTTGTACTTAGTGCTATGCAGGATTTTTTCCTGCTAAGCCAAGAGATCACACCTGATCCCATACTGAAGAAACACCCCGAAGAGCTCTTCCTATCTACAGCACTTCCTGCCCAATCTGAATCAACATAACCCTCCAGTTTAAACTTTTGATTCGCATCATACTTGAGCCCATAATCAACTGTACCCTTCAGGTACCTCAGAATATGCCTTACCACAATCAGGTGAACATGTCTAGGATCCGTCACGAACTGGCTCAAGGTGTTCACCGCAAAGCAAATATCTGGTCTCATGTTCGTCAGGTACATCAAGGACCCAATCATCTGACAATACATAGTGGCATCAACCAACTCTGATGAAGCATCACCCAATAGCTTCAGGTTTGATGCCATAGGTGTGGCCATGGCATTGCAGTCCATCATCTCAAACCGCTTCAGGATCTCTACTGCAAACTTCCCTTGTCCAAGGAAGATTTCATCCGTACTCTGCCACACCTCCATAGCTAGAAAGTAATGCATCATACCTAAGTCCTTTATTTCAAACTTGGCATCAAGCTTCCTCTTCGTGTCGTAAATCAAACTATCCTCACTTGTCACAAACAGGTCATCCACATACAGTAGGAGTATCACTGGATTTCCTTCCTCAACCTTCTAGTAAAGGTTGGAATCCACTTTACTCTTGGTAAATCCCAAACTGGACAGGAAGCTGTCTATCCTGTCGTACCATGTCCTAAGTGCTTGCTTCAATCCATACAAGGATTTCTTCAATCTGCACACATATGACTCCATGTCATGTGTCTCAAAACCAAGGGGCTGCTCCACATACACTTCCTCTTCAACTACAACATTCAAGAAAGTTGTCTTGACATCCATCTAGTGTATCTTCCATTTCATTACTGCAGCCAGAGCAAGTACTGTTCTGATGGAAGTGTATCTCAATACAGGTGCAAAATTTTTCTTCATAGTCTATCCCTTCTTTCTAGGAGAAGCCACAAGCCACAAACCTTGACTTGTATTTCTCTATGCTGCCATCTGCAGCATGCTTGATCATGTAGATCCACTTGGAAGTCACAACAAACTTCCCTACTGGTCTCGGGACCACATCCCATACATCATTCTTCATGATTGACTGGTACTCCTTGATCATGGCATCCTTCCATTACTACATCCCAGATCCTAGGAACTTCAGATTCTTCAATATCTTCAATAGGTAGTTTTCTTGAACTTCCTTGCTGGAACAAATGGCATTGTTGAGTCTTTGTCGCTTGTTCTTTGAAACAAGTCTCTCTTGTAGGTGATGGTACACGGTCTTTCCTACAAGATAAGTTCAATTGCATGATTAGAAACATCTCATAGATTTTAGAACAAATTCTTACACATAAATATATATGTCATACATTCATGCAATTATCTTAGCCAATGCTTCGATACAACATTTATCCATATCCCGTAACTTTCTAGATGCCTTCCATCTCTACCAGAACATTGTTAAGAGTGTGCACAACTCCCAACATGTCAGCAAAGAGGTTTCATTCTAGATAAATAGAAATGGAATGTTGTACAGTACCATAGGCCACTTACCCATTACTTGTATGTTAGTAGTATCTTGTTCATTAATGCAACTTTTCTAACATGACTGAACAACATCATTTAAGTAAAGAACAATTCAAATACTTATCTTTGTTTGGTTTTTGGGTGGACTCCCTCTCAATCTTTGCTTCTTTGCAGGAACTACTGGAGTGTGCTCCCTCTTGATCTTTGATTCCTTGCAGGAACTATTGGAGTGTGCTCCCTCTTGATCTTTGATTCCTGGATTATCTGTCTTTGAACTTATATCCATCCTGGACCACTATGCATGCTTAAGTGTGCACAAGTGTCATCATTGTGTCATCCTCAAGATATCATACATAGTCATACATGCATTAGTCACTAATCTCAATACTATCAAAACATTATGATTCTAAATAATATTAAATATGTAAGGTCATGATCATATACAGGTAATTTATCACAAGCATTAGTATTCAAGGTTTCAGGGAGTACTTCTTTTACTCATGCATATTCTTATTTGACCATAGGACTCTTCTAGTTTGTCATATCATTAATCAAACTAAGAAGCATAATATGCATAGACCCATGATTACTCAAACTTATAACTTCATGAATAATCATTATAAATCATACAAAAGTATACTTATCTAATATCCTAACACAAGGTAGGATTCTAACTTGATACAGGAAAGACATACATGGATTATCTTGCTTGCTAGTTATGTCTAACATACCCAAACAATGTCTCCTTGTGCTCTTCAACCTTGTGCTAGTAACCTGTATGTTTCATAAGTTAAGCATTGTAGAACCAAATTACACATACCTCGTAAGTAGAGCTTCTATGTGATCAATGGCTATGGATGAGTCTTTGTCTTCATGTCACCATGGTCATATGTTCTCAATCTAGAACTTGATTTGATGTACCTTTCATGTTAGCGGACATCGTCCTCATACAATACCACAGTGCATTAGTACAATCATAAGTGTCATAACCCTAATCAATGAATGTCTTATATCATTCGCATGCATTCATACTTTTACTAAGGTGATCAGTTAATCTAAAATTAATCACGTGTACTAACCTCAATAATATGAAGACAAACATATCGTGAACTTAATCATGAATAGATTTCAAAACATACCTGTATCTTCTCAAGTCATACATGCTTGTAGTATTCTTATGTAAGGCCTTAGCCTCATATTCCTCTGGAAATTATGTAGGTGTCAATTCATTCTCTTCTAGTATTAACCCAATCCACTTTTATTTGATGAAGCTGGATTTGGAGCTAGATTAGGGTTTGTCAGAGAAACCCTAAAAATTCAAACTTTGAATTTAAAACTTCTAATTGAATGAAAAGATGCACCTTGCTAAGCTGATCAGGCTGGTATACTTTAATTTTGAAATATCCAAAATTTGACCCCTCAAAATTGACTTTGAAATTTTTGGATCTGCAGTTTCTGTCAAATTCTAGTTTTCTGGTCAAAATTCCAAACTAGGGTTTGATAGAGCTCGGGGTTCTACCCAACCAAAAAATTCGATATTGGTCTCTAAATTTTGATTTTGATGAGGAGCATCAATCTGTGGTCTTAGATTCCAAAAATTTCAACTTTTGCAGAAACCCTAATTTCCCGTAGTAGTGACGATCCAAAAATGAAAGTGCTCAGAATCCAATTCTCTTTGTATATAAATATATGCCATATTGTTTCTGATGTATCTCTTAAATTTCAGATCCTAAAGGTCTGAAACTTCATCCTGTGGTAGATTGACCTGTCATCTTTCCAACCCCATATATCTGAGCTTTAATAGATTCTTTGAGAGAGAGATATTCCAAGTGTTGCAACGTGACCTTTTTATGGGATGAAACAGTATAGAAAACTTGTACGGAGTGCCACGTGTCACTTTTTCAACTTCGGCCTCTAAAACCCGGACCTGTGAAACTAAAGTTCATTCCCTAACTATCTCTTTTTACAGAATTCCATTTGGAGCTTCCTAGCCCGATATATGCACTTTTTCTTAGGTAACCTGTTTAGGACTGCATTCTGGAAGAGGTAGAAACCCTAACTTGTAAGGATAATATCTCACAAAGTACAATGAATCTGAGGTTGTCCTTAGGACACAAGGTACATGGACATTTAGTATTCTAGCTGTAAAAGTTTCAGATCTTGAAAAGTTTCCAAAACTAAGTTATAGCGAAAGTGCCACGATGACCGGTTTTTACTATACCAAGCCCTAGCTTCCAATTTGGCGCAAGTGCAACAAGTGTCATAAATTCCATACAATGCCTTCCTTCATGCTAGCTCCGATACCATGTTATTTTTTAATCATTTAATTCAATATGATCTAGGATCTTAACAAAGAGAACAATAGGTACAGCATATCAAACACAAGAGACAAGAGACACAAAGCATTTCACCGGGGAAAACCAAGAAGGTGAAAAACCTCGCAAATTCCTCAGAGATATAATGAACACCAATACAAAGATCAAAAATATAAAACCCCAAAACAAGAGATAGTCTCCTAGCATTTGCTCCTCCTCCACTTGTGCGCACTCCTCCTCTCTCTCACTAATGCGAAGTGATTGAGTGAGTGAATAGAATGAGAGAGACACACTCTCTATTTATACAATGAATTGACTTGCCTTTTACTCTAACTGGACCGACCTCCCTTAGGAGAGTCTAATAACCCATTACCACTTGTCACTGGCCGACCCCACTAGGGTGATCTAATAACCCTTCAACCCACATGACTCATACAGGTCCGACCCCACCAAGGTTGTTTAATAACCCATCAAATTTAAGTTACGACACTTACAATATAACTTGCGACACTACTCCGGGGTCCAATGCCCTGTCATACATGGGAGGATGGACCTCAATGACTTTACATGACTCAAGTACAATAATGACTTCTCTGACCCAGAGGAACAAACATCTCCATCGGAGGTACAACAATAGAATACAAATGATGACACTTCCAATCGGAGGAATAAGACATCTCCGTCGGGGATACAATAAACTACAAATGTAATACATACAATATACAAGTGAATATCTTTCGAAGTTACAAATACATCGACAGGGTTATATGATACTACTCAAGAAGGACGTACCATTCATATGGGACGATCAAACGCAACAATCCTTCTATAGTCTCAAACATGATATTACCCATGCCCCTGTGCTCCAGCCGCCCAATTACTAACGAGATTATATTCTTTATCTCGCGGCCTCCACCACCACGATTGCCATGGTCTTGGTACAAGAGGACCATAACACCCAGGAACATGTGATATATTACTTAAATAAGGGTCTTATTGACAATGAAACACGTTACTCACATGTTGAGAAGATTGCTCTCGCTGTAGTTATTGTCGTCCAAAAGTTCCGACATTACATACTGCTCCACACCACCACCATTATGGGCGACTCAAATCCCAGGTACCACGTTTTGACACGTCAAGTACTTGGGGGCAAGTATTCACATTGGATTGTGATACTGTAGGAGTTTGATCTCCTATTTGAGAAGGCTAAGTCTAAGAAGTCTTTGGTGTTTTCCGAGCTCATCTGCGACCTTCCCCGTGCTGATGTAGGATCTGAGTCCAACGATTCCTTTCCGGATGAGTCATTGTTTCTTATCAACATGTCTAACCTGTGGTATGGAGACATACTCTTATATCTTCATACCCAACGTTTTGGCCCCCGACTATCTCGTGACGACCATAGTCGAATACGCCACCACGCAAAGTATTACCTGATCATTAGTGATACCTTGTACCGTCGTGGTATTGATTCTATTCTTCGACGTTGTCTAACACATGAGGAGGCTGAACATGTCTTGAATGACTGTCACGCTGGGGCTTGTGGCGGTCATCTCTCTGGAATGGCTACAGCCCAGAATATTCTATGCGTGGGATATTATTGGCCATCAATCTTTAAATATTGTATCGAGGCCATTAAAAAATGTCCCCCATGCCAGCATTTTCAGACGAAAAAGTGCACCCATCCAGCCCCGTTACACCCAGTTATTTCCATTGGCCCCTTTGCAAAATGGGGCATCGACTTCATGCACTATAAGACTACCTCGGTTGAGGGTAATGGTTATGTCATAGTAGCCGTGGATTAATTTACAAAGTGGGCCGAGGCTATGCCTATGTACACTAACGATGACAAAACCACCACACACTTCATGTTTAATCATGTTATCTCACAGTTCAGAGTTTCGCAAGCCATAGTCACCGACCATGGATCTCACTTTCAGAACCATATGGTCAATGAGTTGAGCGCCAGACTGGGTTTTCGACATGAAAACTCAACACCTTACTACCTGCAGTCCAATGGACAAGTAGAGGCCATTAACAAGGTCTTAAAAACCATTATTCAATGCATGGTGGGTATGCACAAGTCTAACTGGCACAATATGCTCTTTTCCGCACTATGGGCTTATCAAACATCCATCAAGACTGCCACCATATTTACACCATTCCAATTAGTTTATGGATTGGAGGTAGTCCTACCTATAGAGTGTGAGATTCCATCCCTAAAACTCGAAGTTGAACTTCTTCCAAACACCACTACCGAGGAAGAGCGATTCCTTTAAACTTTATGAGACTTGCTAAGATGCTACTCTTGCCAACGAGGCACATAAGAAGCGCATCAAATCATAGTATGACAAATCGGTAGAACCCCACATCTATAACAAGGGTGATTTGGTCCTTACATATGACCAAAGGCAAGATAAGCTGGGGGTAGGTAAGTTCAAGTCCATGTGGCACAGACCGTACATAGTGAAATGTGTTTTGAAGAAGGGAGCCTATGAACTAGAGGACTATGATGGAATATCTTTGGGAGAGCCCCGCAATGGGCTCTACCTGAAGAGGTACTATGCTTGAGCTTTTCATGCATAGACATATTGTATATACTGTACATGGCGTGTGTGTTTTGTGTGTTGTGACACTTTTGTTTTAGTGGGTCTAGATCTTGTTTTCCATTTCTTACACCATGTTCTGTCTACATGTGCAGATGGAAACTTGCTACGGATTCGCAGATGGAGCCAGCCGACATACCCATAACCTTGCTTTAGCAGCCTAGGTACTCTATTCTCCCACCAGCAAGCTCATTAGCTCAGGAGGAATTTGTCTAGGTTTTGCAACCAACAATGCCGCAGAATATCAGGCAGTCATTGGAACCCTAACCGATGCTCTTTCCTTGGGTATGAACCACATTGTCATCCACTTGGAATCACAACTGATGGTTTCTCATCTTAACTAGATGTATGTTATCCGCGATCCTACTCTACTCCATCTCTTCAGACGAGTCCATCTTCTGGAAAGGTCCTTTGAATCTATCCAATACCTGCACATTCCACGAGACATGAATGCAGTTGTTGACTCGATGGCCAACTTCATTCTAGATTGGTACATGGAACACACATAACATATTCATAAAAATATATAAAAACATACATAACATGTGAATAATCCATTTAAGAAGCAAACATGTAAACAAGATCACATTAATCATCCATAGAACACATAATGTATAAAGCCGCCGAAAATTTCTGTATATATATATAAATCCGTACAAAAGTACAAAATGATGGTGCTGATACAAAATCTGAAGCATACTAGCTTTCAGTGAGTCTCTACAAAATCTGAAGCTAGCAAGCTTTCAGTATAGATGAGTAGAACATAAGCCTAAGTCTAAGGTCTCTTGGCCCTAGGTCTCGAAGCTCCTAGTTGTTTCCCATGAAAGCATACCATGGCCCTCGTAGCTTTGGTTAGTAGCATGCCAAAACGGTCAGACACCCTGACAGCATACTTCTGGTAGCCCCAAGGTAGATCACGAACACCTGGCTCTGGGATATCCAAGGTCAACCTCTGGAAGTTCTCATAAACCTCCTCCACCTCCTCGGTGGCATCTCGCACTACGGCACCTACAACGGGCACCTCTCCTCTCCTCACGATGAGAGAGGCTCATAGTGGTCACGACGAACCCACATCTGTACACAACATGAAGTTATCAGCACTACTCCAAAAAAAAATCATAAAATATATAAAATGAAAAACATGGAAGTTGTTGTTCTTACCGATGTCACCCCATTGTGCTCCCTCGGGAAGCACTAGGTCGGGATCACCTCTGAAGTCTGTTTCACTATAAGGGTAATCCTCAATCATGAGGGGTTGTCCCTCCATCCAAGTGAAGAACCCAGTTCCATAACCTATGATGGGACCCCTACCACCATGGCGGGCCATCACCTCTTCCCATCAAATCATATGTGGATCCCTGGCATCCTGGTCATCCAAGTCCACCTATGGACGCAAATGAGGTACCCGCTATAGTAGAAAAGAGATCACCATAGACCCATATCGAAATTGTTTTAGTGCCCCGTGCCGACATTTGGTAAGTTGACCACAGAGGTTAGTAAGGAGTCCCTCGCACCAGTTGAATACCCTGGGAGCCATGCACTCCTCTACGTACATCAACTGGGTCTTGCTTGCAAGGTGAGCAGACTGACTCCCCGCCACCCTCACCAGAGTGAAGAGCACGGCACGTAAAGGATAGTCTCGAATATCCTTAATGGTAATCTTCCCACTACTAGCCACAATACCTCTAGTGCATTACTGAGTAATCATGTCATCCACGGTTAGATCACCTCCTCGTGATCCAGTGAGAGATAGAGTTTCTCCCCTCCGGGATAATCCTGTCAGGAATTAGATTTCCTCGACATCTATACTCAATGTATGGACCTCTATCTCGAAGTGTTGTTGCACCGAATCCCAACATCGGATCATATGTGTCAGTAATGGTACTTGGGCCCTCATGCCCGACACTTGGAAGTATTTTAGTAACATGCAGTTCCTCAATGCGAAAACCCATTGAGGGTCATTTTTGAATAGTGCATCATCCAACTCGTGTTCTCGTTCTTTCCACTCAATGACCATCTTTATCACCGTGAACCTATCAAGAAGGAAAAATGAGCACCATTTAGAACTCACCCTATGCATTAAAGATTTTTCTTTTGGGTTGAGAAATGGGTTGTAGTTATATGTTTTCGTCATCGCAGGCTGTCTTTGCAGACAGTGCGACATCATCGCAAACGGTCCTTACGAGATTGCGACGGGGCATGGCTGTCGTAGTTCCTGTAAGGAGGGATTGCTCCGACCCATGGGTGCATTTCCCCCAACTAAAACAACTCAAAACACTAAATTCTAAGAAAAAAACATGAAACCAATCCACTGAAAAGTTGCAAAGATGAGTTTAGGACTACCTGCTTCTGACGGCTCACGAAATGGTGGACCGTAGCTCCCGAAATCAGCAGTTGAAATTTGGCTCCAAATGGCACTTTGCACTCTCCAAACTTGGTAAAAAACAATTGTAATTGATTTTCACTATTTCACCCATTTTATAACAAAAAATGGAATATTCCTTTTATAATATGATGCTTTAGTGGGTTTTTTACTATAGTTTGGATTATTTGTTGCATTTAAACACTTGGTTAACCGCTTTTGATCTAGTCTTTGAGCTGCAGGTGAAGTTAGGTGCCTAATTAATGCCATTTCTTGACGTGGTGGTCATCTCGTAAGTATTATCAGGTATGAACAACTTCTTTGAGTGTCTTTTCGTCATTATTACGCTCATTAATGTAAATTATTAAATGACAATCGAGATAACTCTTTGTTCTTTCTTGTCCTTGTTAAATGATGAGAATAAGTCACCGGGTTATATTTTATCACTTTTTCGGGCTCGTTAAACTCCTACAAAAAAGGAACCCCCCCAGAGTCTTTCTTTAAGCTCTTTTCAGGCTCTCAAAATATGAAAAACATTACTAAGTGAACTTGTCGCGTTCACGCTTGTTAAAGTATTTGAATGGTTGTCTTCCTGGTGATAGTTTACCCCTTTTTCGGACCAGGGAGCACTACTTACAAAAAATGAATACTCCAGCCAATCATGACTGGAAGATTCCTCTTTCACGTTGTTTTACCCTTTTCCGGGTGAAGAAGATAACCTTACGAAAAAGGACCTTTGGAGTCTTCTTGAGTTCTTTTCAGACTCTCTAAACATGAAATGACACCGAGTTTTACCTTCTATGGACTTGTTAAAACTTAACATTGAAGGGCCCGCCATGGGACGAACCCCTCCTTTCCCAAGTTTGAAAAATGTTTTGGATTGGACTCATCTATGAGATGAGCTATACCGAGCATCTGGTTACCCTCATCAAACTCGTCAAAAAACACATGAGGCACTCATCAATCATGATGGGAAAAAAGGAAAGTTTTTGTGTTACACCTTTACCAGTGGTAGTACTTATTCATTCTTGAACATGGCACTCATTTGCATTTCCATACAGTACTTGGATCATCCGTTTGCCCTCGAGTTTCGCCTACTTCCCGAGTCTTGTTACTCCTTTGGTTCACCCAAAGAAGACTTCCCTCATTAGTTGCATTAGGAAATCGGCATCATTCTCTTCATGTCAATACTGTTGAATCATGCCATGCCCATGTTCAAGAATAAATTTACTACTCATCATTTGTAGTCAGTACACCTTCTACCATGTCGGTCCACTCTGAGTCAGTCTTGCATGTTATTGTACCATCCGATCTACTCCAAACATCTGTTGTCTAGTTTCATGTCAATGATGGGGGATTCATCATGGCCCTCCTTCGACGGATTCATCCTTGTCGACCTAAACATATCATCCAAGGATTGAATCTAGAAACCAATCGAGTACATTGGGCATGCATGCCTCAATGGTAGGTTACCTCGCTTTCGACATGAGTTCACATCATTGACTCTTGACTGAAATATTTCGTCAAGCGTTCGACTTCAACTTATTTAATCACGATTGATGATATGTACTGTGATACCTTGGGTATTATTGACATTAATGATTATTTCCCTTGCACTTGTTAATGGTATACATCAATGACTGGTAATCAAGTGGTTTCTACCATGTTCGACGTCAAGACATTTGTAATCACATGGACAGATTCGTATCATTGCGGGTTCTGCTTGAAGACCCTGGGGAGTCATGTTTTACCCAAGTTGCGATGGAGATTGTTTTGAGTCATATTACACGGATCCACTTTTGTATTAGTCGTGGCTGTGTTATCATCTCATCATGGCTCTACGCTTGTGTCTAGTAGCCATGATTGTGTTCAGTTGGTCATTACTTCCATGGATATGCAATGTATTTGTCAGCATCCATGTTGTGATTCATACGAGACTGTGTTCTCAAAGTCAGTTGTACTGCAGCAGCATCTACTATCCTACAAGTCCTTGCCAATCCTTCTTTCAAAGCATTTCACCTGTCAAGTTCCAACAGCTTCATGCTTTGGGGGGCATTCTGTTACACCTAAATATTGCCATCATAATACTCAGTGTAAACCTCCCTGATGTCTCCATGACTAAGATACCAAATTGGAAGAGATACTAACCTATTTCTATTGGGTTTAGTGAGGTCGTCGTAGGTCACCTTAATGCAGCATGCGGCGTCTCAGGTTGTCCTACTGCAACCTACGACGATGTCAGTTAAATGGATAAAAGGGCATATTCGAGCCATTTCTCGAAGGTATGTGATGTGGATCTCTATCCCTAACCTATAGGGGAGCTGGCATTCAATTCCCTATCCCTTTGGGAGGATCCGTTAACCCTCTACCACTATATCTCAACCTACCCTATCCTCTTAGTCCTATATATATAAAGCTCATTCCCATTCCAAGGGGAGGAAGTCGATATCACTTGCATGCTGGTGAAATTAGCTTAGGAGATTTCTACTCATCTCTTGGGAGACCTATACTTCCTTTGGAAGCTTTGGCATTGGCTTGTTGTATGAGGATTGCAACGTTAATCTTTGGTTGTAATCATCTATCTTTTGAACTTCCCTCTTTCAATACAGTAATATAAACTCTTTCCACCAAATGTTGTTGTATTAATAATGTTTGTGTAGTTTACTTGCTTAATTGTTTACTTAGATTAGTTACTGTTTAGATGCATTTTACTGCTTGTATTGTTCTATATGTCTTGACAGGTCTTGCAGCAGAGATATGACAACGGTGGGGCTTGCAACAACATCGAGGAGAAATATCTACAAGCTAGAGGTAAGACATCTAATCACTCGATCTTTAACTAGATCTAGGAAAGAAATTTTATATTTTGTCCCACTTGTTCTAGACTTACGTTGAGCTAGGGAGATCACCCCTTAAGTTAGCTTTAGGTAGATTGTCCGATGACATAAACAACTCCAAATATAAAAGAAGTGAATCCACTAAGGTGGAGAATCATTTTACTAAGATCCCTAAGCTTGTAGGAAATGAATCCACTCTAAGCTTGTAAGAAATGAATCCACTCAGGTGGAGAATCATTTTACTAAGATCCCTAAGCTTGTTCTATTATATCATGGCATCCTTAATATCTAACCAACCATATATTTCTTACTTAGATTTATAGTTTAATGTACTTCAACATCATGGCATTAGGGTTATGCCTTCTTTCACCAAGTATACACATCATTTACACATTTTGTTTAAATTTTAAACCAAGGGCTACATTCTCGCTAGTCATGCCCCAATATATATATATATATATATATATATATATACGCAACTCATAACATGATAATAATGTCTCTAATGGTTGCACCCTTGTTAACTCTGCCACACGTGGATAAAATATCATGCAGGTAGAATAGTTCATTTCTTGAAATAATAAATAATATCTTTAAAGGCTATGCCATATGCCATCTCCCATAGAGGAGTAATCTAATAAAAGGAAACATTTAATAAAAACAGAATAGGATATGCCCTTTCCCAAGGGAAGCGATCTTCTTAGGGTAGTTATCAAAACAAGAGGAACCCATGTCCCAACGTTGAGGTTCTCTTCACGCAATAGAGTACATAAATTTAGGTATATATGGGTAACCCCCCACGAATCCTGGCTCTCCCCCAATGAGGCCGCCTCTTCCATATTCTACAACTGAGTTTTATATATATTATATAGACAATCCAAGTAATGCTTAAGACACCCTTCTCAAAGGAATTTGACAAAATGTAAATATATACCCAATATTTGCATAGAAAGAAAACCTCAAGAGCTTCCTGTCTCCATTCATAGGAAGAAAGACACTATACGTAAATATATTATAAAGGTAAAAACTTCAAGGGATTCACCCTTTTTATAGGTGAAGTTAAGCAACACTATATGGACAATAACAGTCCCAAAAGGAGCTATGATCCTTCTCTCCACTCACAGTGAATTTAATAGAATGTAAATACTACAACGCAATACAACCATAAAAAGGATTGCGCCCTCTTAATGATAACTATACAAGTTCATTCATTACTAACAGATTGGCGTCCTCTTCCCAACCAAATGAAGCAAAAATATTAAGCATGCTAAGGGATTACGCCCTTACGGTTTTCTATCCAAAATGAACCCTCTCTCGTACAGGCCAAGCTATGACTTCATCAACAGCATGTATGTAATTTGAAATGTGTGATATTTAACCAATTATCAAAACCAGAGACTAGTTATCCTCTTTCCACAAAAGGAAGCTATCACATTCAACAAATTACAACTACTCAAATAATAATCAATAATTAAGGAAGAGATTCACTCTCCTTTTTTACTAGTGCAAACAAATGATGTTAGGATATTTAGACACTTAGGAGTTAGTTAAGATCAACGTGTGTAATATATCCGTTAGGAAAAGTGTGTTTCTTTAGTATGCATTTGTAAATACTTAATCCGACGGTCACGATATGTTCCTGACATAGAGTGATCCGACGGATCAACTTCTCTTAGATCATACCTACCCTTAATCCGTAGCTTAACACCCGATTGGTCCATGATCTCTATTTAAAGAGCATGGAGGGTCATTGGAAATTTGATCGATTATGAGAAGCTCATTTGTAACTTTCTTTCTTTTCATAATAAATTGTCCTGTAGAAGCTATTTGGTCGGGGCTATGGAGTGTTTCCCTCACGAGGGTTTAAACCATGTCAAAACATTGGTGTATCGATATGTGATCTGTTTGTGTGAAGTGGTTGCTCTAGGTGTTCGGTCTTTTGGGAGTACCCTGTGTACCCGAACATGGTATCAGAGCTAGAGGTCACGAGTTCAATACACACTCGGCTCGCGCTGAGGGGGAGATTGTTGCATGAAATTGCAAGTAGTCAATGCTCCTCAATGTATCGTGACAAGGGACTAATCGCCTCTCGTGGATCCTTGAAATCTGGCGGTGGTGAGTTTACCAATCAACTGCGGTTTTTGGTGTAACGGCATCCGTACTACCAACAATGTCAAACTTAGGACATTTGCATTATTTTCTTGGTCTCCAAATGCTGCAAATCAAAGAAGGAATATTTCTTTCTCAGTCTAAGTATGCTTGTGACCTTCTTCATCACTTTCACAGGGAAGATTGTACACCAGCCCCTTCTCCCTTCCAGTTTGGAGTCAACTTTCTGCCACTTGTACTTCACCTGAAGTAGATGCCACCTTGTATCATCAGCTTGTTGGTAGTCTCTTATACTTGACTCATTCCCATCCTGACCTTTCCTTTGCCGTTGGTCGTGTTTCCCGTTATATGAAAACACCTCATGAAAGCCACTAGAAAGCAGCTAAAAGAATACTTCGATATATTCGAGGTACAATTCAGTTTGGGATTCATTACAGTACAGGGGGAAACCATTGATGGTTGGTTTCACTGATTCAGATTGGGCCGACGATCCTGATGATCAAAATTCTACTGGAGGTTATGTTTTCAGTCTGGGATCTGGACCTATCACTTGGGCTTGTAAGAAACAACAAGCTCTTTCTCTTTCCTCAGCAGAGGCAAAATATCGAGCCGCAGTTAATTCCATTCAGGAAGCTTTATGGCTTCGACTGATCCTTTCAGATTTTGGATTCGAGTAGCAGTAGCCTACTCCACTTTGGTGCGACAATCAAAGTGCCATAAATCTTGCCAAAGATCCAGTCCTACATCAACGCAGCAAACACATTGAGCTACATATGCACTTCATCAGAAATCTTGTTCATGATCGTGTTCTTGAAGTGCTCTTTTGTCCTACAAATGATCAAGTTGCGAACATCTTCACCAAGTCTCTTACAGAAGCGAATTTTTCTAAACTTCGATCTATGTTAGGAGTTCAGGAACTTGTCATTAAGGGGGGATAGTCTCTAATGCCTCCTTCCTTCTCCTAATAGTGTCACTTTTGTAAATCCTTCAATCCTATCCCAAGTTGTTCTTAAGGGGGGATGTTAGGATATTTAGACACTTAGGAGTTAGTTAAGATCAACTTGTGTAATATATCCGTTAGGAAAAGTGTGTTTCTTTAGTATGCATTAGTATGCATTTGTAAATACTTAATCTGACAGTCACGATATGTTCCCGACATAGAGTGATCTGACGGCTCAACTTCTCTTAGATCATACCTACCCTTGATCCATGGCTTAACACCCGATTGGTCCATGATCTCTATTTAAAGAGAATGGAGGGTCATTGGAAAGTTGATCGCTTATGAGAAGCTCATTTGTAATTTTCTTTCTTTGCATAATAAATTGTCCCGTAGAAGCTATTTGGCCGGGGCCATGGAGTGTTTCCCTCGCGAGGGTTTAAACCACGTCAAAACATCGGTGTATCGATCCGTGATCTGTTTGTGTGAAGTGGTTTCTCTAGGTGTTCGGTATTTTGGGAGTACCCTATGTACCCGAACAAATGATGGTTAATCCAAGGTT
Source organism: Larix kaempferi (assembly GCA_027924585.1). Classification (NCBI taxonomy): domain Eukaryota; kingdom Viridiplantae; phylum Streptophyta; class Pinopsida; order Pinales; family Pinaceae; genus Larix; species Larix kaempferi. The sequence goes on along the minus strand of BSBM01000693.1, from coordinate 329,600 downwards.
GCGTCCTCATCCTCTTGACAAAGTGAAAGTGCTAAGAAGTAATAGAGGTGTTGAAACACGACAGATATGAGAGTTGCGCTCTCTTTTCTCTACATGAAGGTAAGCAAAAAAAAATCATCACAAAAAAGAACCATGTTCTCTCCTATCTTCCCAAAAGTAAGCGAACACGGACCTTACCAAAGAAGAAGATCCATTCCCCTTTCCTGAATTACATGCCTAAAAAATGTTTTGTGCAAACTGGCTTACACCCCTCTTTTAATCTGTAGGTCGTTCTAATAAACTACTTAGTTTATTCCTTAAGAACCTTAACCGTATGAATGAACCTTTTAACTATTTATTAAAGTCTTTAAATTGTTCGCTTGCCCTTTTTTGTTAAAGTGTAATACATTTTCTTATATATAATCCTTCGAAGTGTTCATTAATAAAAGAACCATTCTATCAGAGCCTAAGTTCGAATGCAAAGTGCAAGGAAGAGTCTGGATGCATCGGTTTGGCCTAAGGTGGGGATCTTGAAAGCTTCCCTTACAATCTAAGAAGCAAACTAAGAGTGCAAAGAAAAGTAGCAGTAGAGCAAGCCAAAATTAAGCAACAATAAACAAGTATAAGTCCAAATGAGTGATTTCAATGGTAGATGCAAGTAAGAAGCCTAGAAGGGCAAAAACGGGACAAGCACTTACATAAACCAGAACTGGAACAACAACTACACGATCAAAAGGTAGAACGACACCTATACGGGCCAAATCTAGCTAAACAACGGGCTAAACTACAATAGGCTAAATATATGTAACAACAGCTACAAGCCATGAAAGCTTTTGGAAAAGATATCATAATTAAATATATGAAAGCTTTTGGAAAAGATGTCATATCTAAATATGTTTAGTGTATGAAAGCTTTTGAAAATAATATCATAATTAAATATTTTTAGTGTTTTGACATTGAGCTTTATTTTTTAATATAAATTTAATTTTAATTATTTTAAATTTAAGATGAGAAGGGGTACCATCTATACAGATTATAAAACAAAGTGAAGGAAAATATCATACAGATTTGAAACTAAATGAAGGGTTAACTTGTTTCCTAATGATTCCAACTTATCTATTGCATAATCCCAAAATAGGTTTTCATGCAGATAATATTTGTTAACTTAAAATCTAACCCTCTTCCAGGAAAATTAAGCTTTAACTTTATGTATATTATTTATAAATCCAATTCCATCCTGGAAATAATCTCTCCAACTATGTTGGTCGGATTGTTGCGATGCTTGTATTATAAACAATATTGCAGGAAACAATATTATTTTAAAATTTGTTTTATGCCACATTTATTGAAATAGGGCACCTTCAAAGTGTGTAGTGAAACAAGCTTTGCACTTGAAGATATTACAATGATGTATGCATTGTAATAAGTGATGGAAAGAGCGAATAGATTAAGTGACGAGAAGCGTTGATCCATGCTCACCAAGAAGGTTGTCGACGTTCAGTAGCTATGAGATGAATGGAAACAAATGTTTGAAATTCTATAGTTAAACATATTAAATATTTTCACATGGAGGTAACTAGTTCAAATCATTCTTGCTTATTTGTACCTATGCCTCATGCTTACTAGGGTGTGGGTGTACCTACTGATATAGTGGTAGTGGAAGGGATTGGAACCCTGGACCCGATATCCTCTCACGCAAGTACCAAGTACCAACTCCATCCAAGTTTCCTATTCCCTAATTACACAATAAAATAAAAGAAGGAAAAAGCCCAAAAACCGTAATATCATAAATAAATGATCAACTCTGCATTACCGTCGATATCTAATATCGCGTGCATGTCTGTTAATAAAGAAAAGGACAAATAAAATAATAAAAAAGTGGGGAAAGAAATGACCATGAATGTGAAAGATGACTGACTGTTTTCAGAGTTTTTTTATAACATTTAGAAATAGATAAAAAAACATGCATGGTTTATTTTTAAGTTTTTTCTTTTATAAAACAAAAACTAGCCCTTTTTAAAACAAAATGTTACAGGCAAGAGGGTAGATCTGCATTGAAAGAATAGGAAATGAAAACTGATCACTTTGGCTACAGAAGGTCTGAAATTTGGAGAACCCTCTGTAAATCATGTGTGAGATTCATTATTGTTTTGTATCTATTATGAATACAATTTCTTTATATAAACTCAATGAAGTTCTTTGCTAGTATTAAATCTTAGATCCAAATATTTCAAGCAATGCGTTGACCAATTATAACTATGGAATATAATAGGTAATCAAGTAATTGATTACTGATTTTTTTATTTCAAAACCTTACCCATAATGCTTTCTACACTGTCTATTTTGCAATATAAGAAAGAATTTAAAGAACCAAAAGTTTCAACAATATAAACACGTTTGTTTGTTTTCGTTAGATGAAAAATATTGCAGAGATTGTTTTCGTCTGAATTTGGGGTGGAACCGCACTCCATGGAGCATGAAGGGAGTCAGATAACATTGTTTTCATGTATGTCTCATCCCTCAAAACGTCAAATGGCATTAAACACAAACAAAAACATCTTGCCCAACTCGGACCGGTCATACAAGCTATCAACTAAGTCACTTCAGACCAATCATGTAACTAATGGAGCTATACATTAACTAATAGGTATAGGTATAGGTCTTGGTTTTCTATTTAAATAGACTCAAAACCTAATAGTTATCTATTAGTTTCTATTTATGAGTAGTTGTAATCTCTAATATTCTTCCAGTGCCAGTTATCTATGTATTAATTACAGCTATTCATGCATCATCCACATGTTATCACCCACCACTAGTTGTGTGTCAAAACTTCAGATCTAAAACAACAGTGTTTACTGAAGTATTTGAGGATGCTAAATCCATTGCATTCAGCAACATGATTTGAAAAACAAAGAATAATTCGAATTCAAAAAAAAATGTGAAATTCCAGTCTAGATAAACTGTCGAAATCGTTGAACATTTATACTCCTTATTGCATATTTCAATGATTAACCTTGCTCCATGTCCTTTGGATGGAAAAAATCGGCAGATTTCAATGATTAACCTCTACTCAGAATATGCAAGCTAAGATTAGAATGGATTCTTGTCGCCTAGTGGTTTGTTTTACTCGTCTCTGTGTTTATTCACGGCAGGGGCATTGTTCAAACCAAACAAAAAAAGCAGAAAAGCGCCTGCAGCTCTAAACAACTACCACTTCGCTCAGTACCCTAATTAGTAGAAACATTAGCAGCCCTTACATTTATTTTAATATTGGGTGTCTGGTTTTACAGTTATCCCTCACTTGTCTCACCACTAGGTCATAATATCCAAATATTTTGAGAGGCACTATTACCATACCAATACTATTACCCTCCCACCAGTACTATTACCCAAAGAGGCACTATAAAATATTTTTTTAATTCGAAACTGTCATAACTTTGTATTACTATGTACAAAATGGAACACCCACAGGCATGTCTATTCTCCAAAAATCAACCATCAAAGTGTATCTATGTTCGCCAAAATCATGGTCGAGCTAAGCTCGTAGTCCAAAATACATAATACACGAATTCATGATACCAGAGTGATATCGAAAAAAAAAAAAAAAAAAACGTTCAGCGTCAACCACCTGAAAAGCACAAGCTAGACACAAAATATATAAACCCTAGTCATTCTACCTTGTCCTGTCTGCCCATAGCGATCTCTTGGCTTGTCTCATTCCTTAAAACTAATACCCATATAAAAAACCACTACAAATTTATGAATTAGAGAACATTGTAACATTGCTCCCTATGACTCCTTGGCTCAACACAAGATCCACTATTAAATGGAACACTGCGTAGCGACATTGTGGCAAAACCATCCTCCAAATCTCCTCCTCCACTGAATACAACCAGGTGACTCCTCATTCCCTAGTGGCAATATTGTGGGGGATGGCAGCCCTTATCACTTAGGATTCTTACACGGGTGTTCTCTCAAAAATAACCCAGAGGCATCCCTCTTTGATGGGATCCCATATAGCTCCCTCTTTAGTGGAGTCCCAGCTTGATCTTGGTTCTTGTCGTTCACCTCCCTCGAGATAAAAAATTCTAGTACTATTACCCTCCCACCAGTACTATTACCCGGAGAGGCACTATTAATTATCATAATCTGCTTGCAGGTAGGGAGATATAACAATATATAAAACCCCTTTATAAGTAGAAAATGTTAGTTTCATTAATCTAGCACTGATCAGTCGCTTACAGGTTATAGGAATTAGAGAAAACACACAATATATACTGAGGTGGGAACTGCAATATAGTATTCATACTAAATATGAACTTAAAAAAACTCCATTACTGTTTCATGAGAAAAAATGGTAAAGTTCAATGGGTATCTGCATAAAGAAATTTATTTACCTCTTTGATGGTAGGCTACTGATTACAATATCCTTCAGATGGTTTTGAATACCATGAGCTTCAAGCTGGGTTTTAATCTGAAACAAAAAAACACATAAAATGAGTTAGTACATGCTGGTGTAGATAAAAACAACCCATAAAAAAAGCACCCACATGCCATTGTAGATATAAAAAAAACCCATAAAAAATCACCCAAACCATAAAAGAAAACAAGACCTCACATGATTAGATAGAGGCATTGGTGCAGTAATATACTAGACTGTAATAGGAGATGGATCGATAAAAGACTCAACCGACTGCAAAATAGAAAATGCAAGGTGAAACATTTTAATCATGGATCAGTAGATATTTCATAAGTAAAAAGCTTATTTTTAATTCCCGCCAACTTCATACCGATCTCTTCTAAAAAAATTCACCTCCCGCTCATCCAATATACCCCAAATTTTCTCTTTGTGTATGGAGACACTGCCCGCGGTAACTTGAAGCATTAACTGACTGATGATGCCCTCTATCACAGAGTAGGCGAGACATTGATGAAACGGGCCGGTACACTGGTTGATGAAGGTGGCCATTAATCAAGCAGACAGCTCTTTTGAATAAATAGGCACAATGAATGTTGTCAATTAATGAGGTCTCCCTCAAAAAAGACTTTTTTTATTTTACTTTTAATTAAATACGTTTTGTTTTAATACATTTTAAAAGGAAGATATATATTTAAGACAAAACGGTAGTTTCGTCTTAAATATATGTCTTAAATGACCCCTTGGTGTAGTAGTGCTAACCCAATATTTCTTGATCTTCATGGCTTTAATTGCTTCAACATTTCCAATGCAGGGAACATACTATACTATAATAAAAATGATTCACCTGTTGAATACTTTGAATACAATGATGTTAAATGCTAACTATTAAACTTCTAAATCTCAACAACTAAGGAATATGAGACAATAACCAAATCACAATTGGCATAGCCAATCGACAGAGGTGCTCAAATGGAGGAGATCCATTGAGATTTTCACTAGACATCTACAGGGAGACCAAACTAGCCATATTCCCTAACCAACTAGGGATTTCAATGTGAAAAGTGTTGCCATCAAGATTCAATATTTCCAGGGATGCAAGGTTCTATAGGGAATGGGGAGTGGAACCCAAAGGTCCAGTTTGGATCGACCCTAATTGCATTTTTTTTCTTTTAACAGAATTCCAATCCAACAGTACAAAGTTGCAAGAAATTCTAACTCTATTGCACAATATCCAAAACACAGTCTTCCTTACAATCAGAATTCCAATCAGAATTTTTGAGACACAAAATAGCAATGCCCACCAACAACCTCAATTCCATAACATTTAGAAAAAACTATTGAAATTGAGACATGTAATCAAAACTGATACATGCAGTCAAAATTCCATAACATTTATTCAAAGAAACACCATTACATAATAGGTCCATTCCATACAATTATCAAAAAACCCATTGACAAGCTAGCTTTCAAGACCACTAACAATCATTAATAGGTTCACAACCAAAAATAGGGCATGAACCTTTTTTTATGTTTCTTCGAGCAAGGGACACAATCAAAATCCCATAACGTCCGCTCCACATTACATACACACAAGCCCTAGCAAGAAGGGCACAATTTCATAGCAACCTGCATCACCAAAAGAGAGAATCAACCTAGGGTTTTGTAGAAACACCCACAGGTCAACATTGTAACACCAACCACAAACCCTCGAACCAAGGTAACACTGGATACAAACCCTCAAACCAGACCAAGAAACCATGTAAGTAGCCCCTCGTAATAGCAACTCAAACCGAAAATCATAATAGTTTCTTTGCTTACCTCTTCCCTTCAAGTCGTTGTCCCCAACGTCGAGCCCGTCTATTTCCGCAATGCACCCACCACAACTCTCATCGTTAGTCTCAAACCCCTCCACGACCACAAGCTTCCACAAAAATCCCAGCAAAACCCACCAAATTCGGGCATTTTAAAATAGACCCCTCTCCATGCAAGAAATAATTGCTTGTCCACAAACTCTATTTTCTTCCCCCCACTAGAAACCAGCAACCCACCACAGGACCAGAACCATTAAACAACCAAGTCCATTGCAACTGTGCAGCGAAAGGAACCCGCCCACAACAAAAATACATAACAACTGGCCCAAAATGCATGAACAATTCCTTCATCAATGACAACATACACCAGCCTACAAGACTGACCTTCCAAGTCTGCAAGCCCAGACACACCGCAGATGTCATCAGACAAGTGTCGATCCAATTCCACGCTCCAAACCTCGAGGCGCGGAACCACGAAATAACCCTAAGTTCCACTTTTCCAAATGCACATAGTTTTCCTAGAGCAAACTAATATAGCAAAAAATGCCAAATTATTTCATGGACACAACTCCAACGTAGACTTGTGTCAATCTAAACCCTCACTTCAACTTTCAAGGTGCTTTTATTAAATCCTAACTATGGAACGACCTTGCAAAATCTCAAAAATGTGGCATCTTGTGATCATATGGACGAACTAAGAGGTTTCAAAACGATTGCAAGATGACACGGACATAACATGACCATGTTCTCTCTTCTCTTGAAACATATAGAAGCCTAGAATAATTTGAAGGAGAATGATAAGTAAATGAATGCAAATAAAGGATTGAATCTTTTCACGTTTTTATATATGGATTGGAAGTAGTGGGAAAGATGATTGTGTCTCTGCTTAAGCCAACAAAATATCTAGAAAATTATGGAAGGATTTCATTTCCAAGCATAATTTCCTCCTATAGAGTCACCATGGGATTAGAAGTCTATTAAATATGTTGGTCATCCATGCACCAAAGTGTATTACCAAAAAGAATCTGCAAAGTTATCATGGGAAGAAGATTGTTATTGATACTAGCATATGAACCTATCATTTGTTAATGTGATAATTTCAACCTTGTAAATAACAGTAATGTTGAAACAATAGGGTTTTCTAGTTCATCAGAACTCTAGATCTTTTGGAGACAAACAATTGATAGTCAACTACAAGAGTCAACTGAGTTATTGACTAGATGGTTGATTGTTAGATTGACTGGAAGTTGACTAGGAAATCAAGAAATAATTTGACTGGTCAAACCATTAGAACATAATAGTCAACTATGGCATAGAATAGGGGAAAAGTACTGAAGGTCGTTATGTGTTATGCCCCAAGTACGTGGACCTGGTCTTCCTCACTTGAAGGGGGTTTGTTACAATTGGGTGCTATAAAGAGATGACCTTACGAGTCGATCTAATATTGTGGAAAGTGGTTATGATATTCTTATGTGATAGAATATGCCTCCTTAATGCATTTTAATGTATTTTTTGTTGTGTTATGTTAGCTCGTGCTTAAGTGTTGTAAACAGGTCTCTCGATACTAGGTCCTTTTCATAGAATCATTAGCTAGCAAATCTATAATTCCTTGATTCTATAACATATATAAGAGTTGTTGGTTTGAGTCATAACCTATTGTCCACAAGTCTTTGAGGTGTCACGTAGATGTGCTTTATTGAGTTTGATTTGTTTATAGATTGAGTCAACTAGGCTACAACTTGCAAACTATAGAAGGCTTTAGATATATAGATAAGTATTATGGATTCCAAGCAAGAACTAATGATTCCAATTGTTTGGAATATGGGCACGATATATGGAGTCCTTGTTGAAAAGTGAGGAACTTTGGTATTTTACGAGATTGGGATCCCAAATCTGAAGGATGATCAAAAAAATTTTGCACTTTATGGGAAGAAAGATGAATCCACAGGAGTCATTACTACCTACATTTTATTTTAATGGATATTTGATTCATGTAATCAATATTAATTATCCTCGTCATGTTTGGAAAAAGATGGAAAACATATTTGATAAGATTGATAAAAGTTAGGTTATGTAAATTGAGAAACACTCTTGAATATCCCTAATGCAATTAGATTGCGCAATGTCAATATCTAATATTTTCAATTCCTTCAATTCAAAATTATTCTTGTGGTATCTTATGTAAAAAATATTGATTTTTCCCTTCTTGTTGCTTTTAACTGCTTAAAAATCACTAATTTGTAAAACATTTAATCTACCATTTTTAGAAAACATTCTTCCTTAAAATGTTTTCTAAAATAATATATTAAGTTTTCATTAACCAAAATAAGTGTTGCAAGTGTAATGGTATGTATCTTCTACTAAAATATGCGGCAATTCACCCAAAAGGAGTAGGAATGCAAGATGCATTTCTTGGCCCAAATAAGTAGATATCCCATTGAAACAAAGAACATCTAAGCAACTCATTGCTTGTAATATGGAGACCATTTTTGTAGTTATTACAAGTTGTCTTACATCATTATTATGATTAACATATTGTTAAGTTCCTTTAGTTTCATTAGGATACAAAACCCTACATTTCTTACTCACCTTGGGTGTACTAGGAAAGGTGTATCTTAGGAGAAAATGCCTACTCATTTAATATATTAATGGGCCAACCATTTTAATAAAGACTATGTGATTAGCATATTGATAAAGTTCCTTTAGTTTCATTAGAATACAAAATCCTACATTTCTTACTCATCTTGGGTTTACTAGGAAAGGTGTCTTCTAGGAGAACTTGCCTACTCATTTAATATATTAATTGGCCAACCACTCTAATAAAGACTATATATAAAGTTTTAGAAACCTCAAATTCTTCATGTGAAGTTTTTAATTTCAGTAAATATACTTACATAAGCTCCCAAATATTTACCAACCTTGAAATTGATATTAATTCTATAAAATATCCAATGTTGTATCACGAGTACTCCTTAAATATGTCAATAACAAATTGAGAGATTTTGATATTTGATAGTTGGATCAAATTGGAAAATACCTAAGTTAAAATATTTATCAATAATAAATGTTATACAATATCTTTTAAATATTTTTTATTTATAAATAATGATGATGATGGTTATTAACATCCATTGAGACCAGCTTTGGTCGATTGGACCTCAAAAAAGGTAAGGAATCACTTGGTTTTACTTTGATCTCTAAAAGCTTTAAGAGAGGTATTCCTAGATCACTATAATTGTGATGAGTTAAAGGGTTAGGAAGGTCAATATTGCAAGAAATATAAATTACAATATAATGTGAGTGTACGTAGGACATTCTCAGGGAAATCTAGTTTCATATTCAACCCTCTTAGTGTCACAAAGATGCTAAATTCTTTCATTCCATAAATTTTTAGGAATTGCCCAATGCCATGTTTTACTTGGAGCTCATGAGAGTTTGTTCTTATTTTAACAATGTTGTTTTTCTTCTTTACACTAGTTAAAATGGTGAGATACTTTTGATCTTCTAGATTCGGGTTGAACAACTCCTTATAGTATCTTAATTTTCACGTTTCCTCTGATTATTTATTACACCTCAAATTATCCTTAAATTTAAATGTAATAATATTTTTAATATTATCATTATTCTATAGAGTGATCTCTTCCTTGACTCCCTAATGATTTAGCCAAGACTTGGCATCATTGTGCCAACCTTGCTTAATCCTATAATACCCCCAGTATTGACTTGGAATGTATTAATCAAATCATGTAAATTATGTAAATATGCTAGTATGGATTCATAGTGCGGAGCTCAAGGCTAAGGACCAACTAGTGAATGGCTAGGAATGTATAATGTAAATATTTCCATATGGACCATGTGGTTTCCTTATCATGCTAACTCGAAATTTATGTAAATATTATGTTAAAAAAATAATAAAATGGTCCAAGATGGTTGTGTAAAGAGAACTGGAGGGGCTATGATTCCAGTAGAGGGGAGAGGAAAGGGGGCCTATGGGAGATTAAATCCTCTATTGCCAAGTGCCAACCTTAGAACTTATCCAATTGCTTCCATGCTCCATAAATGAGCCAATTACTTCATTTTGACTATTAAATCCAGTCATTGAATGCATGTGTGAGGTTGGTGGGGAAAGTCCTCTCATGTAGTTATGGAAGCATGTGATGAATATACTTCTATGAAATTTGTAAGGGTCCTTTCTTCTATGGTCAGAAGTTATGTCGGTTGTCTTTTCACCATTCTCCCATCTCCATTGGAGTCTACTACTCATTCTCATGCATATTTTACACTATGCATATTTTTTCTCATGTTATTATCTCCATTTACTTTACCATTACTAAACTGAAAAATAACTAGAAATTTGAATTGTGAAGGGAAAATTGTAGATATTAGAGAAAAGAGATGGTTTTAGGTGAGCACAGAGGTTGGGAAAGATAGGAAACCTTACCCATTTAGTTTTGTTGCTCATGAGATGCTTGAGAAGCCATGGTTGAATCTACTTGGAAGCTTGGAAGGCCCACAACATCTTGGACTCTTACTGCACACACTAGTAAGCACTGTAAAGGTCATATTTTATGAGGAAACTATGGAACAATGAAGGGAATGCCTTCATTGTGTTGTGTGGAGCAGTTGGAAGGAGTGTCATGGTTTTGATGGCTGAGTGAAATTCTCATAGAAGCTATGGATGATCATTTGGGCTAAGCATTGAGATCAATTGGGTTGTGGGATGAGAGAGAGAAGCCTATAGGATTTTCCTTTATCGTGGTGGCATCATAGACCAAATTGGGGGTGGTATCAATAGCCGGTACCTATGGTTGGGTGGAAAATGTCTCTTACACAACCAATTTCTTGGATCTATTTGATAAAATATAAGTATTATCTTTGTATTTCAATGTGGAATGATTTGATTTTCTTCCTATAATGCATATGCTTATTTATGCATGATGTACATGTGAATAGAGTTTTAATTCCGATGTGTTTTGTATTATGAAATTGTACGTACATTTATTATTTATAAATTTGTATTATGGCCATGGGGTGAAATTTTGAAATTTGTAAATGTCCCCTCCTTTAGTTGGATTTATTGATGGGGACGTGACAAAGCCATAAGTGGTTTTGACTAGAGTTTGAAGCAATCTTATTAATCCTCTTGTCTCCCATGTTGTTTATCCCATTCTTGTACATTAGGTACCTAGTCATACCTATGCTCTCAATGGGGGAAAGACTTGCTTCTACGAGTAGGATAGGATATGGTGTATTGCATTCAATTCTGAGATTATAAAACAATTTTGGATTTGCTATATTCTTCTCCTTGAAACTCCACACCAATAGAAGATAATAGGAGCGACAAGAGTCTCAAAGAGGACTTCTTCTTATCCTAAATCCAAATTTATGTTGATTTACAATTGTTTTCAAGTCCATAATAAGCTTTCCACCCTCCATTTATCATTTTCTTAATGAAAATTTCCAATTAAACTTGTGATATATATTGATTATGAGATATTTGTATGAATTCACTTCCTCCGAGTTGTTGTTATCATAAATGATCTTCTTAGATATGATCACCAAATGTAATGTCCCCACCCTTGGACCCAATGCAAGGAAGGGAACCTGATGCCATTCTATGGGAATTTTCAATAAACTCAGATATCTTCGTTAGATGCATACAGTTCAAAACAAATGTGTGCAGATGGAAAACAAGCAAACATGCACAGCGGAAATAAACTCATCCACACACATTTTTCATATGCATTCAATCACATCGATAACAGTCATGAAATTATACATTTGCAGAGGCAAAACACATAGACGGAAAAACACTTATCTTTGTTGTGCAATTGACCCAACAACTAGCTATGTCGCTGCAATGTTCCTCCCAACCATAGGTCTCTACCCAGCCTGTATTCTTTCAGCACTCAGAGACCACCCCCAAGCTAGGCATGATATCTAGAAGAAAAAAGGAACCCTCAAGCACAGCACAACCCAAAGCAATGGATACCCATCTCAACCCCAGCATTCTCTTGCACACCCAACTCAGATATGGGCTTTGGAACACACTTTCAGCAATGGGACTTAGGAACTAGATGGACAGGGGTTTTCCCAAAAACGTAGGCTCACCAAAAATGGATTTTGAGAGGGAAAATCAACCATAGGGAAGAAAACCGATTTCTCCCACAGATGTATGAGCATTTCGTGGGCCAAACGGCCTCAATAAAACCCCAAATCGTTTCCCCTTCTTCCCCACTATTAGCCACAATAAAAACGCCCTTCCCAGCTAGGATAATGAAGGTAAACACAGCAAAACCATGGAGAAAAATACCCAGGTAGCTCTAAACTCGTGAGGGAGCAAGACTGATGGTTGAATAATGGCTTGGGGAGCAATTTCGTGGCCCTTTACTTGCCCAAGAAGCCAAACACGAATCTCTAGGAAGGGTGGCTTGCCCATACTCGAATTTGGACAGCCATACCTCTCCATTCCCCAAGGCATTAACTACCTCAACCAATTCTGGGGAGGAATGGATGATTGGGTACAAAAGTCAACATGGGTAGTTGAGGGTTTGACGGGTTCTCTCATTGACACTTGGCTTGACTTGATTGGCTCAAGGGTTTGAGTATTTCCCTCCCAATTTCCTTGTAACATCATGCCCCCATCTCTTGTTGCATTGCATAGCTAGTTGTGGGATTTTATATTTAAATGTATATTTACAATTCCCATGGTTCACTAGCACATGGGTAGCATAATATCAAATACTTTCCTCTTCTAGATCGAGCATTCACTAGCGGGGCCTTGGCCTTGAGATCCATGCTAGGAATCATACATAATATGCATACGTTATTTATATTATAGCCCAAAATATTACAAGGGTCAAAATGGGGGACATTACATTCCCCTCCCCTTGGAATAACACCGTCCTCAGTGTTCCAATACCTAGGAATACATACACGCTATATACATGTCCAAAATTCACAAAATATGGCAGTTCGATCCTGCATTTCACCCTTTTCTTGGGTTTTGAGGACCAAGTCCTTTGTCCTTCACAAACTGCTCCCGCTGGCTGGGAACTTCTAGCTCTGCATGAGGGCATTGTTCCAAAACAATCCCTTCCCTTCCCTTACCTTCCTGCTGATCTACAAGTCTAGAAACTTTATGGCAGCTACCCTCTTGATGTTCCATTGTTGGGCAGACGCGGAGGCAATGATTTCCTCCACATCCCCAACATTTCATTGGTTACTTTACCTTTTCCTGCTCGATGTCCTTTGAATCTTCCCACCTGGAACGTTTCTTCATCGGATGATTGGATGAATGCTTCTTCATGGATCCACTTTCCTTTCCCTTATTGATTGCTCCCAGAATGCTTTTTATCTCTTTTTGAAAACGAGTAGAGTCCTGCAAAACCTTGTGGTTCATCTCATTCTGTTGCCTCTATAGCTTGAGCATCTCTCCAAGATTTTCTTGGGTCTTGGCAATTGTTTGAAGAAGACTTTCATCCAACTCTAATAGCCCTTGATCTGCTACCATTGTCAATGGAAACAACTGACCACACTTTGCTTACTAGCAACACTTTCTTGTGTTGGTTGCAACCAATTGTTTCACCTTCTTACCTGTGAAATTCATCATGGAAATCCTTTGTTAGGACAAGCATAACATAAACATTAAAATTAGTCAATTATTTTCTCAATTGACATGGAATATCCACTCTTTATTCATGGGACTTCCACACTTTTCATGCTTTCCAACATACACATGAACTCATTCATGTTCATCCTTTCACATGAAATTTACTATTTCAGCATTCACAATTCATTTCAGCAATTAAACACAATCTATTTTCAGCCATGACATGCACTCAACAATCTTTTGTTTTATAAATGCATCAATCAAAAGGAAATAAAAGAGTAGGAGTTTCTCCCTCTTAGTCTTGTTCTATTATGGAGCTACACCATCGTTGTGGTTTCATGCTCCTTAGTCTCTTTCACTTCAATGTGAATTCTTTGACTTTCCTTTCTTGGCTATGACACTTAGTGTCTAAGGTCTGTCTAAGGATTTTCAACTAGGAACCCTTCTCCATAGTTTCCTATAGAACCTTTGGCTGCTATGACCCACTCATGTCCACTAGCACCATCTTTCATTACTGCTCATACTGAGCTCTTTAGGATGGTCACATGTCCATCTGCATCCCATGATGCCTTCATAGTCCTTGCTTCCAACAATACCTACACTCAAACATTTAATCAATTCACATGTTTAGTTTATTTTCATATGGTTTATCTCTAAACAATAGTTTAGGAAATCATAACCAAATCATATACACACGTATATTCATAAGCAAGAACCTGCAACGTAACCGAATACTTATCTGTATTGGATGTCTTCACTTTATTCCATGGGATCCTTCTTTGCTTTACGAGCCTTGGATTTCCCGGGAACACAATTATGAATGTTGGGCTAGCACATAGGCTACTCCACAATCATTCGAATAGGCAATGCCAAGCCAGTATGCCGACTGGGTTTATCAATCATTTCCTTTAACAATATGCTAGGCCAGTGCTCCGACTAGTTTTATTGATTAATTAAGGAATGTTGGGCCAGCATACACTTTGCTTTACAATATCAAGTAGTTAATGCCCAACTAATCACTCTCTGGACTCATCAAGAACTTTATAGCGTTCAACTAGCTACTCCCTGGATTTCTCAATAATTTACATCGCCCACTCATTTACTCTCTGGATTTACCAGCAATTTACAGTCTTTCAGGGTCTTGCCTTCCTGCAATGACCAAGGTTTCCAACAAAGAAACAATAGTGTATCAGCTTAGCTATTAGAAGACTTATACCTTAAATCTTCGTTATTCTAAACAAAACATAACTGAAAATGAATACTAATCTGTATTGCACATTTCCCCTCTGGTCCACAGGGTCCTGTTTCGCTTTGCAAGCCTTCGAATCGCCTATGGACTTTGATGTAGTTAATGCTTAACCAATACACCTCCCTATCGACTAGATTTACCAAGCATTTGGTGGTGCCCAACCAGTCCCATACCTGGTTGGCCCTCTCCAGTGCCGAGCTAGCACATTCGTCTGGGTCATCGACCAATGGAAGGAAACTGCGCCACCTGACCATTATAGGTCAAGGCTCTACTATGGAGCCATAGGCATCTCATGGTTTTCAGTCAGTCTTGGTGCCCACCCTCCTACTACTGACCCAATAGGCATCTCAAGGTTTTCAGTCAGTCTTGGCGCCCGCCCTCCTACTACTAACCCAATAGAGATTTTATGCCTTCACTAATGTCACCACACCTTCTTGCACCATAACCCTTCACACACACATCAACTCTTCATTTATACAAGGATGCCACTCCTTCTATTGTGCAAATCGGTGGTTCCTTTTAGGAACTTTATAGGTGACTTTCTTGACTGCAGGTTAGCATGGCCCCACTCACATAAGGATGACACCCTCTTTTTACTACACAACTCCTTGGTTTTGTCCATCCCTTCCAGTATTATTTAGTGTGAGCATAAAAAGGTTACCAATTCCTATGCAGTCCTTCTGTGTACCCTTCTTCACTTTGCCTCTTAATGTGCAGTACCAATTGGCATCTGTGTAGGCTGACAACACAAGAAGGATAAGCAGGCTTATCAGTATTGCTTCTCAAAATTGTATCTGCATTCTATAACATTCACTATCAAGTATTGAAACACCAGGATTGTGTCCATTCCCTTAGGGTGTAGTCAATATTGACAACCCTATCATGACCCGCCACCAGAAAAGGTGTGCACCCCCTTTCCAATGTGAGCCATGTAGGCCCTAATCATACTTAAGCAGTCTAAAATGATATATATAAATAAAGTAGAGCATGCTCTGCATATTAACCCTAATAATTTAGACAGGCATGTTCTTATCTAGGGTCACAAAATACTCATTCATTTTGAAGATGTATCTTTTCTTCATTTGCGAAGAATGGGAGCTCCCTTCTCTGAGTCAACAGTGCTTCGGGTTTCCACCCCAATCTTTCCATGTTCCATGATCCACACATGCCTTCTTAGCATAGCTTTACCATCTCACTCTCATGGTTTTCCAACATATAGCTCAGTTGAGATGTCATCCTTGAATTATGCAATGGTGTTTCACCCGAAACCCATTTCTAAAGCATGGTGTCCTTCCCATGGAGTTTGGATTTTGTAGGTCATCACACATGGTCTCCTTGAAATGTGTCTTCTTGACACATTTATCAAATAGCCAAACAGTGAGGAGCATTTAACAATAATCATTCAATGGCATTAATAATTAAATTCAAGTATGAATTTGCAATTTTGTCCTCTGCAGAATCGATTTGCTTAGCCATGAGTCTGTTCTCATATCGTTTGGCTCTTGCTCATGGTAGATTCCAATCTTCGTCATGGACTTAACCACATTGTCCATGCCCAAAACAATCTACCTGAAATCTGAGACTTCAATCAGCCAAACATGTTGTGAGTATCTATGCATTTAATCCTTTCATTGCTACAACAGTCACTAAAATGATCTCTGAATTATAACACAATAATTCAAACACCTTCAGCTGTTAACATTTGAGATGCAATGAAATAAATATATATATATATATATATGCATCATTATCATAAATAAAATTGCAAGACATGGGTACACTATTCGTGCAATTTAAATAAACTGTAAATACTCATTACTTCACATTCCATGCAATCTATGTCCTTCCACAAAGCACTCTGGTATCCCATCATCATGTCTACCTTCTTCATGCAATCTTTCCCCTGCATTCATAGCAGCTCATGAAATTCTCTCAGTATTAACAATGGTTCACCATTTCATCTATTATCTAAATGCATTGAAACCTATACATATCACAACTGTGTATTCTCGCAATGCATCTTAACATGTGCACTTACACATATGCATGCACATTCACAACATTTACATAGTATTTTAATGTGAATTCACTCAATGCATAATCCCTCAATACAACTTTGCATCAATCCGCGGATACTATGCATTCTAGCATATTATGGCCTAACCATGCCTATTTCATATGGCATATACTACCACAACATGACTATAGGTCTTTACTTTCTATGGTTATTTAAACTTATAATCCAGCATACACAACGGCATGTTATAATTTCATATGAATGCATTGAGGTTTCTAAGCAATTATAGGGTGTAAGGATCCTTTCCCTTACTTACCCGCACCTCATCATACTCGGTAGATTAACATTCACATTCAGGCCCTCAATACCATATGCAAACCAAATCACATAGTTGAACATAGTTGAAGGGATCTTACCAAATTCTCTTTCAACATTCATGCAATTAAGCACAAATAACCATTACCTGCATGGCTGTCATTAACATCGTTTGATGTTACCTGATCAGTTGGCCTCTTACCAAGGCTTCACAGTTATTTTTCCAACCTCATGCTCATAGATTTGTTGCACCATCCTTTCCTCATAAGGTTGTTGGTCATATGCAACAATAATCATCCACATCTTTAGCCATGCTTCGATTGTCTTTGGTCCTATGACCATTGCAAACACGACTAGTTATTTAACAACCACCATAATCATCTTTAAGTAGCTCATTGCATATGCAAAACCTCACTATTCTACCAATATGCAATATCATATAGATACACAAGTATTTTTACATGCACTGTGCAATGTTTATCAATATGCCATCTAGTGCATATTTATTTCAGCTATCTAATCTCTTACATTTTCAATCATGATTCTATGGTCTGATTCATACAACCATTATCAACAACATTACTGGTGATCAACCATAAGCAATACCATTAATGGGCTATTGCATGTGTAACTTTCACTACCTTTACCCATATGCAACATCATGCTTTATGCATAAGCGATTCACATGCACTATGCAATGATTCCTTAATCATGCCCATTAATTCATGTGCATTACTCTCTTGCATTTCCAACATCCCTATGCCATAATTTTCAACTTATGAAACTTAGGAAATATAAATACAATAGCAAGAGAGGAGTTAAGGAATTCCCCCTTTCTAATTTCCTCATAGTAGCATGGAATTTCCTCTTTCGCATCATAGCTGATCCAGTTTCATGGACTCTCTTCCATTCAATTCCCGCTTCTCATCCCAAGAATGCATTTCACACTTTCAACGACTGTCTCCAGGGGACGACGGGGGTCAAGGGGGCTTGCCCCCTTGTCGGGTTTTTTTTTTTTTTTTAATAAATCCTTCAATTTCGCACAATCTGGCGTATGAGTTCAAAGCCATTTTTCAACTTTCAGTACCAGAAATTCACCCTGGAAAATAGCTGAAATTCTCTATTTCGGCGGACTTGGCAATTCTCTTCCGACCCATTGTGGACAAACTTGTTGATCTCTTCCGCCGTTGCAAAGAAATTCGCCCATTTCTTCCGCCATAAACACTTAGAAAAATTTTGAAATTTTTTCGAACCAACTCACCGAGTCTTTCCGCCGTTATGGACCAACTCGCTGAGTTCTTCCGCTGTTGCGGACCAACTTGCCCAGTTCTTTCGCTGAAAGACACTTAGAAAAATTTTCAGATCAACTCGCCGAGTCCTTCCACCGTTGCAGACCAACTTTCTAAGTTCTTCTGCTGTTGCGAACCAACTTGCCGAGCTCTTCTGCCGAAAGACACTTAGAAAAATTTTCGGACCAACTCGCCGAGTCCTTCCACCGTTGCGGACCAACTCGCCGAGTCCTTCCACCGTTGTGGACCAACTCGCTGAGTTCTTCTGCTATTGCGAACCAACTTGTCGAGTTCTTCCGGTTGAAACTCAGCTTTTCCTTCCGACAACTTCGGTGCAAACTCGACAGTTCTTTCCATCGCTTCGGCGAAAACTCACCAACTTTTTCCGTCGTTTCGACCCAAAACTCATAACTTTCCACTAAAATTTTCCTTCCTTTTTCAGTGAACTTATCGATTTTCTGTCGAATCGTTGCAAAGGAACTCGCCAATTTCTTCCGCTAACTTTGGAGAAAATCTCGCAAGTTCCTTCCGATATAGACTTAGAAAAATTTCCAGAAACACTTAGAAGAATTTTGAAAATCTGAAATTTTCTTAAGGATCAATTTGAGTAGGAGGAATACTTACCTCTACCACTGTGATAGGTAGCCCATGAAGGCCCAATGCTGCAACCAGCAGCTTTGATACCAAATTGTAATGTCCCCACCCTTTGACCCAATGCAAGGAAGGGAACCTGATGCCATTCTATGGGACTTTTCAATAAACTCAGATATCTTCGTTAGATGCATACAGTTCAAAACAAATGTGTGTAGATGGAAAACAAGCAAACATGCACAGCGGAAATAAACTCATCCACACACATTTTTCATATGCATTCAATCACATCGATAACAGTCATGAAATTATATATTTGCAGAGGCAAAACACATAGATGGAAAAACACTTATCTTTGTTGTGCAATTGACCCACAACTAGCTATGTCGCTGCAACGTTCCTCCCAACCATAGGTCTTTGCCCAACCTGTATTCTTTCAGCACTCAGAGACCACCCCCGAGCTCGGCATGATATCTACAAGGAAAAAGGAACCCTCAAGCACAGCACGGCCCAAAGCAATGGATACCCATCTCAACCCCAGCATTCTCTTGCACACCCAACTCATATATGGGCTCTAGAACACACTTTCAGCAGTGGGACTTAGGAACTAGATGGACAGGGGTTTTCCCAAAAACGTAGGCACACCAAAAATGGATTTTGAGAGGGAAAATTGACCATAGGGAAGAAAACCGATTTCTCCCAGAGATGTATGAGCACTTAGTGGGCCAAACGGCCTCAATAAAACCCCAAATCGTTTCCCCTTCTTCCCCACTGTTAGCCACAAAAAAATTCCCTTCCCAACTAGGATAATGAAGGTAAACACAGCAAAACCATGGAGAAAAACGCCCAGGTAGCTCTAAACTCATGAGGGAGCAAGACTGATGGTTGAATAATGGCTTGGGGAGCAATTTCGTGGCCCTTTACTTTCCCAAGAAGCCAAACACGAATCTCTAGGAAGGGTGGCTTTCCCATACTCGAATTTGGATAGCCATACCTCTCCATTCCCCAAGGCATTAACTACCTCAACCAATTCTTGGGAGAAATGGATGATTGGGTACAAAAGTCAACATGGGTAGTTGAGGGTTTGATGGGTTCTCTCATTGACACTTGGCTTGACTTGATTGGCTCAAGGGTTTGAGTATTTCCCTCCCAATTTCCTTGTAACATCATGCCCCCATCTCTTGTTGCATTGCATAGCTAGTTGTGGGATTTTATATTAAAATGCATATTTACAATTCCCATGGTTCACTAGCACATGGGTAGCATAATATCAAATACTTGCCTCTTCTAGATCGAGCGTTCACTAGCGTGGCCTTGGCCTTGAGCTCCACGCTAGGAATCATACATAATATGCATACATTATTTACATTATAGCCCAAAATATTACAAGGGTCAAAATGGGGGACATTACACCAAAACCTTTGTTTTTAAATGTTAATAGTCATACCTATACTAGAGCAAAATCCTTGAGACTTTTTAGTTGTTTGTCGAGATCATAGGGACTCCTTGCCATGAGAACAATATCATTAGTGTAAAGAAGGATGATGACTATACTATCTAGAGTCATGCCAATACAACTTGCTTCTTCCAAGCAACCTTCTAACTTGCCAATTTATATACTAACAAGTGTAGGGGATAGGGGACAACCTTGCTTGACTCCTATATTACAATTAATTTCTTTTGACCAACCCTTATTGTTCCTAAAATTTGCAATAACATTCTCATACAACCTTATTTAGCTCTTGTAATATATTCCAAAGGTTAGTTATGGCCACTATGCCAAGTTATGGTCACTATACCAAATGTTTTTCTAAAGTCAAGAAAACAACACAAAAGATTGATTTTACTATTGCAATACTCGTTTTCAATGATCCTAAGCATAACAAGGTGGTCGACAATTGAATTGCGGTTCCTAAATTAATTAATAATTTAATTCTAAGGTTACAGCTTAGTTAGGCATCAAATTGATCTATGAGACCCCCTTATTTTTTAGACAATAGATTTGCTTAGTGCAACAATTTCATAGCTTAGTATACAAAGGTGTAAATACCTTACCTTCATCTATATTCAAACCTATGATGTTTTATCCTATGATAACAATCAACTTAGTTATCCAATACAAAATTCAATAAAAATAAAGTTACTCTATCATCAATCATTAGATTGATGAATACATTATAAAATATGACAATGACCAATATAAATATTAATGATAATTTATTATTATTATTATATACTAATGGATAGAAAAATTTGCTCATACCAAAATTTTATATTCAATTTGAATGTTTTTACTTACTTTGAACCAACCCATAAATTTTATGAGTCACAAAACTACTTACCTATCATTTTTTCCTTACATATGTACTCTATGAACCATATATATGGAACATGTAAGGAGGACTTTCCTCATTATGGCTTTCCTCATATAAGATGGACTCTTATTTAATATGTATTAAATAAGAGTCATCTTACAAGGAGAAAGTATTAAAATAAAGAAATATATAATCTTTGAAGTTATATATATATATTAACAATACACTATGTGGGTGGGAAGAAGGAGAAATTGAAACTCTAAATATTGGAAATTTAAGACTTGAGTATTAGGTAACTAAGGGAACACATTATGATTAAAGAGATTTTACACTAAAAAATTCAAATAATTGAAAAAAAGATAAGTAATTTAGGCATTCCAATTTTTAGATCAAATATAAAATATAGTAGATTAGTAAATAATTGTTATTATAAGTACAATCTAACTATTCATAAATTTAGATATTGTTAATTGAGGATCATTAAAATATCAAGAAATTTTTTTAATACAAATTTTTAAGTTAACAAAACATAACAATTCTATTTTAGTACAATTGTTAATTGAGGATCATTAAAATATCAAGAAATTTTTTTAATACAAATTTTTAAGTTAACAAAACATAACAATTCTATTTTAGTTCATATAATTGTATTTGACTATTTTTTTAGTTATACATATTAAATTTATAAGTTATTAATGTATATAAATATAAATTAATAAATAATAAAAATATTAAAACACCACTTAAAATTAAACATCAAATTTCAAATTTCAATACTTACTCGTACCACATTTATAAAAATATAAATAATTTAATACTTCAACAGTGTGTGTAAATCCAACATTATCCCAAAACAAATGCAAACCAAATGAACCCACAAAGCTTGCCCTCAACCTTGTCCCTTTAAAGGTAATGGCATGCTTTCAATATTGTCCTCCTCATGACACACCTCACCTCTCAGTGAAGGACCATGCTTCGTCATCTTAAATTCATCCTTTAGGAAACTTTATAATAAAAAAAATCAAAAGCTTTACCAGACATATATACTCTGAATATTTGGATTAGGGGTAGTATTGATCTATAATCATAAGTCAGGTAAGGAGGTATATATCTAGTTTTGTGCAAAGAATCTATTCATACATCTTTTGTAAAATGCTAAGAAGCTTAAGTGGACCCCTTACAAAGGAAGCAATCAGTCAATGATCCTTTATGGAAAGATTCTTGAATTGTATAGGGATGAGGAAATAATTTTAAATTGTACACGGAATTGCATAGAGATGGGCTTAAATAAAGAAATACCAAAAACAATAATTGTGTACTGCACTAAAGGTTCGAGTGGACATGACATTTAGACTCTCAAAATCATCATTTAGGTATAGTATTTGTCTAGGCAGGAATCATATGATGGCAGTAACTTACCTGCAAAGGGGTTTTAAATAGACTAGAAACCCAAGATTTATCATTCCCCTCCTAATGTGGACTAGAAAGTTTTCAAGTGCCTTGATAAATTCAAAAGCTCTAAGAAGCTCGTAATGAGTACTCTATGAACTTTATCCATATAGAGAAAACAAAAAGAAATATGAGAGGTATAGTCAAGCAAGAGGTTTTAGAAATGATATTCAACTTTAGTAAAGTGATGACGTTGTTTGTTTTCAAAATATGAATGAGAAGTGAAATCTGTATATTCGATATTATAAATCAAAATTTTAGAAAGATTTAAATCCTTATTTGAAGAGTTGATCAAGATGATGGTTGTGCTCTCTATAAATATGTTGATACATGATGTCAGTGAAGTGAGAAGAAACATCTTCAAGCAATATGCCCAGTTCTAAGAGATTGATATCTTCCAATGTGCTTTCCCCATTCATCCATTTCATTACCAGAGAAGAGTCTCTGAAAACCTGTAGCTTTCTGATTCCTTTGTCCCATGCCATTCGAAGGAAAATACTAAGGGCCAGGAACTAAGCTTTGTTGTTTGTGACTTGGAAGGCATCGCCAGAGAAGGAAATATATCTATATTTTGAGTAGTGCCAGACTCCTCCAATGCCTAAAAACTTGTCTTGTCCCTAGAAAGTGTCATCAAAGAAATCCCAACAGGAGGATTTATTTGTCATCAGTTCACTTGTAACTCTACAAATCCAAGTAGATTCAAAGGAATCAACTTATTTGAGAAAAAAATAATGTTATTAGAAATACTATGCTTTCCAATAGAAAGTAAATGACTGGCCAATCTTCATTTTTTATAGAAATATTCACTCTTATAGTTATAAATATATCACAATCTAACCTCAAAGCTTAAATCAATTGATTGAATCATATACCTAAATCATATATTGATGAAAAGATTTAGATAATAGATTTAAAGACAATCAAATCCCTTAAAAATACCAACATTTATTGTGTATGATAATCAAACCACCCATATTTATTTTATTTATTTTGTAAATAAAAAATAAATTCACAACCCATAATTAAAACTTAAAACATACAACTTGATCTATTAAAATTTACTATTCTTCCCACCAAATTAACCAAAACAACTCCCGATAATACCCAAGAATGATAAACAACACACCTTAAAAAAAACCAAGAAGAAGTTTCATCAACTATGAGGAGAGTCATTGGGGACAAAAACCTCCTATAGTAAGGAGGTTTGATCCCAAAGTAGTTTGAATGTTATAACTATGATAGTTTGGAGGTTTTATATCAAAGTTGTTTGAATGTTATACCTATGATAGTTTGGGTTTGTGTTTAGGATAAGTTGCATATGATATTTGTTTGCGTATGGGAGTACACATAGAATTGACTGTTGGTTCATGAGAGCAATTTGCAGAAAAGTAAATATTTTAAGTCACACATCATAGTCAACAACCTTACGTAATTTTAGAGTGGTAGACAATGATATGGTGTAAAAAATTCTAAAGGTTAGGACAAGGTCTATCATTGTGACCAAATCATGCTCGATGAAGATGATCATGCTAACACTTTGTTGTCCAACTCTATACATTGGCATCTTCACTAGAGTGAAGTGTGTTAGCACAATTTGATAACTTAACAAAAAGTTCACATAAAAATTTAACAAATGTGTTCCTATGGCCTTGTCTCTTTTCGTTTTCCCCATTTTTGTATAGTATCATATTATATGGAATATTTTGTATACTATCACATTATGTGAAAGATGGATGTACAAGAGACAAAATATTTTAACTTCATGCGGAAACTTTATATTGTATCAACTTTTAAGATTGCATCAACAGGGTTGATTTGACCTATTTAAGATTTATTTTAATTCAAATTGGTTTTTCAGTGGAGATAGTGAACTGGATTGTGGCATGTATCAACTTGGAAAGGTTTGCAGTATTGATTAATGGATCCTTCACTTCTTATTTCAGTGGTAACCGTGGACTGTGTTAGGGTTGTCCGCTCTCTCCATATTTGTTCATTTTGGCTATCGAAGGGCTCAACTTATTGATTCATAAGGAAAAGGAACAGGGACTTATCTCAGGTATAAGGGTTGCTAACTCCATTCATATCTCTCACCTTTTATTCGTTGATGATGTCCTCTTGTTCGGTGAAGGGTGTATTTCAAATTGGCAACATTTCCATCGGATTATCATTATTTTCTGTGAAGCCTCCAGCAAGGTTTGCAGTATTAATTAATGGATCCCCCACTTCTTATTTCACTGGTAACCGTGGACTTCATCAAGGCTGTCCGCTCTCTCCATATTTGTTCATTTTGGCTATTGAAGGGCTCAACTTATTGATTCATAAGGCAAAGGAACAGGGACTTATCTCAGGTATAAGGGTTTCTAACTCCATTCATATCTCTCACCTTTTATTCATTGATGATGTCCTCTTGTTCGGTGAAGAGTGTATTTCAGATTGGCGACATTTCCATCGGATTATCATTATTTTCAGTGAAGCCTTCAGCATGGCTGTTAGTTCTCACAAATATTGTTTCATTTATCAATGTCATGATCCTAGTGTTAAGGAACATATTGGGTCTTTCTTCCCTTACTATATGTCAGAATTGGGAAGGGGATCAAATATATTGGCTTCCTACTAAAACCCAATGATTATAGAATCTCAAACTGGAATTGGCTTATACCAAAAGTTCATATTAAGATTGGTTCGGGGAACTACATGTGGTTTTCATTAGGAGGTCGTCTCACCTTGGTCAGCTTGGTTCTGCATAGTATTTTGGTATACTGGTTCTCTTTATTTTTGGTTCCTAGTTCTGTGATCTTGGTTATCAGAAGGTGTATTTTTCAGTTTCTTTGGGATGGCAATTTGACATCTTCCAAATTTCACTTAGTCTCTTGGGAGAATATTTCCTTTCCTAAGTACTTGGGAGGTTGGGGTATTAAACACCTCTATAGTGTAATTTTTTCATGTGTGGATGTTATTTGTCAAGGGTTTCAAGGTATAATCTTTCTTGATTTTTTCTTGCTTTGCACAGGTTATCTATGGTCTCACAAGGGGAGCTAACTCCCAGTAGGGTAACAGTGCATTCTTGTTTGATTTGTGTTCTTATCATTTTTTAACAGTAGATCTATTAGAGATGCATGTATATTTTGCTTAATTACATGCTTTCTAGTTTTCTACTTTTGGCATCACCTCCTTTTTGTTAACCAATTTTTGTGCAAGGTTTGTCAAGTTTCAGGTTGCCTCACTTAAAGAAGGGTTGGAGCTTGCTTGCATCCTCCTCATCTTCAATAACTATCAAGGACATAGTCCCTCAATGTTCCACCAAAGCAAACTTCAAAACCTCTTCTTTCTAGTTTCTTGGCTACTTCACCTTCTTTCTCTTAAATTCAAACTATATTCTTCGGTTACTTTCTAAGCTTATGTTCTAGATCTCTTCTTCTCAAAGTTTAAATCAATTTCAGATCTAATTTATAAGTTTAGTTTTGCTTAGATCTCAAAGCATCAAAAAGTTTATTTCTTTCAAGTAGATCTAGCATAAGGAACTCTTACTTTTGCAAGTCATTTTTAGCTAAATCTTAAGACTTGTTAAGTAGTTAGTTTCTTTGAGTTTAAAGTTTAAATCAAGCAAAATAGTGCTTTATATTGGCTTCCCTTTAAAGGAAAGACAAGATCCTAAGAAAGTTGGTCTCACAAGCCTACTTCTCTTAGTTATTGCTTTCTTAGATCTAGCTTAACTTTAATTTTTTGTTTATTTTTTTAACTTTGCCCGAAACACTTTCATTTGAAGTGATTTTGGGCACTTTTCTACTAAATTAGTTTGCTGATTTGTGTTTTCTTATAGACATGTAGAGAGGATTTCGTGCCAATTTTGGGACAAATTCGAGTAATCCAAAGCTCCATAAAGCCTCTTCTATCTTCTCCTCTTCTTTTCTTCCAAGCATTGTAACCTCTTTCATCCGAACTTATAAGGATAAAGAGGCCTTCTTTAATCATTGTAAAAACCATAAATAAAGAGAGAAAGTGGGATACCAAGTGCCCACACCCTTTCCCCCCTGGGGATTCTTGCATCATTTTCATGGCGTGATTTTTTTTCCTTTTTTGCTTCCTTTTCATTTGGATTTACTAACCTTAGATTAATTTCAGTTTCCTTGTTTATCGAGCTTTCCTTTCAAGTTATTATATTTCGTAAATAAAATAAATTGTTTAGCTACTGGTCTTTGTATGCTCTTGTGAACACTATAGGCCTCTAGGATGGAATGGTGGGACACAACACTTCATAATTCATTTCACAATAAAATCAACCTCCCTGAAAGGCGGAAATTCAGCGCCTCGATTCTTTATCTCTCATGGGTAAATTCTGTAGTGAAGCGGGAACCACTAGATAGTGACTGTGGGGATCCAATAGGTTACATCCTCGTTTGGTGTAGTGTTGGACACACCCTCGCGACTCCAATATAGCCCACATTTCATGGGTATAACCACATTGGGTAAATATGGCCATATTCCTCATACCTCATGGTATATCAAGAACCCCCCTTCCCGTAATCCACTCATCATAATAATTTAAAACTGGCCAAGATACACTTGCAAAACATTTCTTATTTTCAAAATCGCTATTTTGACTCCATTGGCATTGATCTATTTGCAACAATACTATTTGCTTAAAATAATGTCTTGTTGTGAATTATTTATATTTATATGTTGTTGAATTAACTTGTTCTTTGCATTTATCTTCTTTCTGTATTATATCTCAAAACTCCTAAAAAACTCATTCTCATTTTAACATCTAAGAACTAAAGCCTTAGTAATTTTTCTTAGGTTCTACCCTCCTTGGCTTCGTTAGGAGTTAGACTAAACGGAGGAGTCAAGATCAAGTGACAGTACTTGACTTGAGACTTGCCCCTAAGGACACACCAAGTGGCTTGAAGATTTATGCCATGTTAGCCATGTTTGTATCAAGAGGCAACATTTTGGCACCATTGCCAGGGATAAATCTTTTTATTCCTATGAATTTTGATTTTTCACCTTTTTTGTTTTTGCTTTAGTTGATGAATGTTTAGAGTAGATATTTAATTTTCATCTGGAGACTACACTAACCTTTTATTTTTTATAAATTTACAAAGAAAAGCAAAAATAATTGTTGTGAGTGTTAAATGCATATTTTTATTCTCACATGGCGACTCCATTGAAGGGATAAAACCCTGGTTTCTCATAAATTTGTGAAGATTGGTTGTGTGTAGATGAGCCCATGTGACACAGTAAAAATATTTAGAGCTCACCTGGTTCAGCACAAAATATACTCCATGGATAATTCATAGATGTGCTACTATGTTCTGATATGGATGACAAAGAGTATGGTGCTTGAGTTTCCAGTGCATTTCCTCCCATCAACTTCTCGTACATCTCGGGTTTTCCTAATCCTAAACTATATCTCCCAAATGATGGATATTTTTATGCTCAAGTCTTCCGTGGAGATGATGCTTCAACTGTCTTTCACATCATATCATTCCTATCATTTCTGGGTGATCTCAACATTTGTCATGAGGATAATCGGATGTTGATGTTTGCTAAATATCTGAAGGAGGATGCCTGGATGTGGTATCATGGTCTTCCTAATAAATGCATTACCTCCCTTGAAAAATTATTTGATATATATTTCCATATGTAGCATAATGGTGAGGGTGATATGGTAGGTGTCATGGAAAGAGCCTTCACATACCTAAAAAACTTGGCGAAGCCAGAAGAACCCATGGCTTCCACTTTTGAGAAACACATCTCAAGTGACCCTATTGAAGAAG
Organism: Larix kaempferi; assembly: GCA_027924585.1. Taxonomy (NCBI): domain Eukaryota; kingdom Viridiplantae; phylum Streptophyta; class Pinopsida; order Pinales; family Pinaceae; genus Larix; species Larix kaempferi. Next base: position 300,776 of record BSBM01000693.1, on the reverse strand, counting down.
TTCATTAAGGCCCCTTGATTGAATATATTATTGAAGATCCACCATGTGTTTCCATGATAGAAAATATTGAATATATGGATCCATCTAAGGAATATTCAAGTGAAGGAAATGGCATTTGTATGCCAAATTTACCTCATGAAGAAATTAATGGAAATCCTATGATTGAAAATACTATTATAAACCTTGAATTACCTCACATCATCATGATAGATGACACTCGATATTGGGAGATGCCTCTAAAGTATTTTAGCAAGGAAAATATTAGGCACCTTATCAAAGAAAATCGTGTTTTCCTCCCTAAAGCATGGCATGACCATAAAAGGAGATTCATAATGACCCCATTGAAGAAGTCCATGAAGAGCCATTCATTGAAAGTATTATTGAAGACCCTCCTCATTTCACCATGACAGAAAACATTAAATAGTGGGAGTTTTCACAAGCTTATTGCAGTGATGATGATCACATTTGTACTCTAGATCTACCTCAAGAAGAAACCATTACAAAAGCCTACAAGGAAATCCATGATGAAATTTGTAATGTGTATGACGATACGCCCTCATGTTCTCCATGTAATGATGAAGTGTTGGAAAGTTTACTTCCTTATGACCTTTTTTTTCTGAAGAGGATGATTATGAGCATGAAGAGGAAAAGTATTGCCAGGAGCTCAGTACAAGTGATGAAGACTCCCTTATATTTGACAAAGATATTGTTGATGATTATTGGACATTCATGGAAAATCCCATTTATGAAATAGAAGGGAATGTTGAGTCCGAGCCCTTTGGTGGTTTCATTGAAAACCTCATTTATGATATCTCCAGGGAGGGTAGTGTTCATTCAGAAATGATTGGAAGTCCCATATTTGATATATCCAAAGAAGGGAGCATGTATTTTGAGACCTTGGGAAATCTTGATATGGAAGAAGAGCATTCAAAATTTTCATATTACATTATGAGCCATATTACTCAGAGTCACGCACAAGTATCAGTAATGAAGACTTGGAGAAGTAGTGCAGTGAAGAGTTAGATCAGATGCAATCAATTGAAGATCAGTCTCAGACATCGTCTTCACATGCAGAGGTTTCTTATGATTTGGAGCATCTTGGGGCTTACACACAGAGTTATCATTAGAGAATCCCTTTGGACAAGTATGATGATCTGCCTCATCATACAGTTGTGTACACCAGTCCTATCCAATCTTGTATAGAATAAGCCTGCAGGAGGACTTACCAATTTGATAAGCAGTTGAATGAAGTTTTGCATGCTTATGATCTCCCATCCAGCCCTCCCATCTTGAATATTTGTGCAGGTTTTTATTTTTTAATAAAGGTATCCTTGTTTTGGATGGTAACCAAACACAAGGCAAAAAAATTTAAAACTAATGAAATGCTTGGGTGGTTACATTGGATTTTTTATTTCACCTAGCAGTTTTATTTTATCATGTTTAGAGTAGGAAAATAAGCTCCTTAAAGTGAGCATTTATTGTTTGCATTTCATTTATGTACTTAGGAATAATACTCTCTTTCATCAATTAGTTTTTTTTTTTTCCCTTTCAATAAAGCAGCTTATGTCTTCATTGGCTTTTACAAAAGCTTGTGCTACTAAGTTTGGCTTGTCAAGTTGAGATGTTTTTACATATTATAGAAACCAGAGATTCTAGGATTCTTGCATCCTCTCCTTGCCTAAAGACTAGATCGAGCACACATACCATAGTTGGAGCCATATGTTACCAACTAAGTTGCACTCAGTTGTACTTACATGTGAGCCTATAAAGAATGAGCAAGTCAATTGTTCATAGTTCAAGATCAGAAGTCCATGCAGGCCATTTTGGCCCTTTTCTATGTTTTTTGCATGTTCACACGCCCTTGGGGGAATTGTAATAAATGATGTAGCGTGATGAGATTTTGTAAAAATCTTGGCCTTCCTATGACTTAGTCATCAAATTAATCACCCTAGAGTGTTTTTTCCTTGTTAATTATGTGACGCTTTTAAGTGACACATAATTTTCAATTTTTTCACTCAAATCCTCCAAAGCTGGGGTGGTGAAGTTGATGATTACACCTTAAGAGGGTTATAAAGCCAAAAAAAATTATTTTTCAAGCCTTGAGTCTGTGTATTTTACCATGCTAGTCATAGTCCTAGAGTTTTGTGAACATGCGCTAAGTCCCCCCTAGGATTTTTTTTTAGTTTTTTAATAAAATCATTGATAAGGTGTATTTTAATTGTAAATTTTCAAAAGGTCATAAAATTGGGTCTAGGGGGACAAATTAGTCATGGGGATGCTCATTTTTTAACACAGATCCCCTACTTAACCCCTAAACCCACTTTTGAGAGTCGAATTAGTGATTTTCAATTACTAATATTGATTTTCTCTCCAAAACGACAAAAAGTGTCAAATAATTGGAAAATATGGAGAAAATCCAATTCCTAAATCAAAGGGAGCATGTATGGAACATATCTCTGAGGTGTCGAGGTGGTTGAGAATCTTGTATGGGTCAGTGAAGGAGGTGTTTAAGCATCAAAACTCACTCATAAGTGGAGAAACAACTTGTCACCATTGAGGGGGGTGCATTCTCTCCAATGGAGGGTTCATTCCTTCATGTGGTTGCTTGGTTTGAGATGGTTAACTGAGGTGGAGGGCTCCCAAGAGTGGTTGGGACACCTCATGAGAGGTGGCATCCCCTCTTCTTTACATGAGAGCCACTTGCCACACATTCTTCATGCCCCATTCCACTTGTCTCTCTTGGGAATTATGCCCTCCAAGGTCTTGAAGGCCATTTTTCCTATAAAATAAAGCTTTTCCTCCTCTCTTGTGATGGAAGGATTAAAGCTATTCCAAAAAATTGTATGAATTTTGTTGAATTGCTTGTGAATAAAGAAAGCCTTGGAGGCAGATCTATGGTGTAATTTCTTCATGTGTGGATGCTATTTGTCAAGGGTTTCAAGGTATAATCTTTCTTGATTTTTTATGATTTTCATTGGTTATATGTGGGTTTACAAGGGGATCTACCTCCTAGTAGGGTAAGAGTGCATTCTTGTATGATTTGTGTTCTTATTGATTGTTAACGGTAGATCTATTAGAGATACATGTATATTTTTCTTAATTACATGCTTTCTAGTTTTCTGCTTTTGGCATCACCTCCTTTTTGTTAACCAATTTTTGTGCAAGGTTTGTCAAGTTTTAGGTTGCCTCACTTAAAGAAGGGTTGGAGCTTGCTTGCATCCTCCTCATCTTCAAGAACTATCAAGTACATAGTCCCTTACTGTTCTACCAAAGCAAACTTCAAAGCCTCTTCTTTCTAGTTTCTTGGCTACTTCACCTTCTTTCTCTTAAATTCAAACTATCTTCTTTGGTTACTTTCTAATTTTATGTTCTATATCACTTCTTCCCAAATTTAAAATCAGTTTCAGATCTAATTTATAAGTTTAGTTTGCTTAGATCTCAAAGTATAAAAAAAAATAGTTTCTTTCAAGTAGATCTAGCATAAGAAACTCTTACTTTTGCAAGTCATTTTTAGCTAAATCTTAAGACTTGTTAAGTAGTTAGTTTCTTTGAGTTTAAAGTTTAAATCAAGCAATTTTTTTGCTTATATTGGTTTCCCTTTAAAGGCAAGCCAAGATCCTAAGGAATTTGGTCTCACAAGACTACTTCTCTTAGTTATTGCTTTCTTAGATCTAGCTTAACTTAGAATACTTTTTGGTTTATTTTTCTAACTTTTCCCAAAATACTTTCAAACTGATTTTGGGCACTTTGCTACGAAATTAGTTTAATGTTTTTTGTTTTCTTACAAACAGGTAGAGAGGATTTCGTGCCAATTTTGGGACAAATTCAAGTAATCCAAAGATCCATAAAGCCTATTCTATCTTCTCTTCTTCTTTTCTTCCAAGCATTGTAAACTCTTTATTCTGAACTTATAAGGATAAAGAGGCCTTCTTTAATAATTGTAAAAACCGTAAATAAAGAGAGAAACTGGGATGCCCAGTGCCCACACCCTTTCCCCCTTGGGGATTCTTGCGTCATTTTCATGGCGTGATTGTGTTTTCCTTTTTTTATTTCTTTTTGTTTGGATTTACTAACCTTAGATTAATTTCAATTTCCTTGTTTAGTTAGCTTTCCTTTCAAGTTATTTTATTTTGTAAATAAAATGAATCGTTTAGCTATCGGTCTCTATATGCTCTTGTGAACACTGCAGGCCTTTAAGATGGAACGGTGGAACAATAAAAAAAGTCTCTCAACACTTCATAATTCACTCCACAATAAAATTAACCTCCCTGAAAGGAAAAAAGTCAATGCCTCGATTCTTTATCTCTTGTGGGGAAATTCTGTAGTGAAGTGGGAACCACTAGATAGTGACCATGGGGATCCGTCAAGCTACATCCTCGTTTGGTGTGGTGTTGGACACACCCCCTATGACTCCAATATAGCCCACATTTCATGGGTATAACCCCATTGGATAAATATGGCCATACTCATCATACCTCATAGTATATCAAGAATCCTCCTTCCCATAATCCACTCATCATAATAATTTAAATCTGACCAAGATACACTTGCAAAAAATTTCTTATTTTCAGCAACACTATTTTGACTCCATTGGCATTGATCTATTTGCAACAATACTATTTGCTTAAAGTCATGTCTTGTTCCCCGGATGTGGATGATTTTCTAGACCTTTCGGAGCATGGGACGGGCAACATAGAGTATGTCGCTTCCCACCACGCGGCGACTACTTTACCCTCTCACCATGCGAATTTATGAACCACCTCCATATTGACCGCGGACTCAATGCAACGGATCTATCGTGCTATCAGCGGAGTTTTTCTATATACCTGGGTCATTATGTCTCTCTCAAGTGAATTAATGGCCTCCCGACAGGCTAGTCCTATGCTTTTTCATAGGGTTGGTTTCCATTTGCAGGAGTATTGAATTGGGAATTCATGCAGAGTTTCCATTCTGATTTCTTCCGGTCTCCTTCACCACGTTGGGTCTGGTTTTTTCATTGATCGGTTTTAGTTCTTTTCAATTAATATCAAGCATTGGGTTATTTGGATTATTCCTTGGTTCCAATATTCTCTTAGAGGAGGTTACAAGCTCCCATTCTGGAATTTAAATTTGCGATTTGCAAAGCTCAAAACTATGTCTCGAAGGATCAGGGATACCCCCCTCTGCGACAGCAAAGGAAGAGGAAGCTCTGGTAGAAGGGGTCGAAGAGGTTTTGTTGAGACTAGGTATGACAACTCCATCTAGGGTCATCTCAAAACCATTTTAGATGGCTGGGAAGAAGAAATGGTTCTGCAACAATTTGTCAGTCAGCGCACTCACATCAGACATGGGCACTATTGGTTGGTTAAAAATTATCTGGATAACTCCTCATGCAGTCTCAATATTTTTCTCAGGGGAACACCCCTCACCCCTCACCCTCCCCAACTCCAGTTCTCCATTCTACGTCCTCTTCGGTCACCTATAACGTTTCCAAGCCATCGATGCAACCTAGTTCACAGTTGGAAAAGGAAGCACTGCAACCCGTGGACAAAGTCAACCTCACTTCAACCAATGAACACAAGAGAAAGAATGTGGAACTTAAAGGAATGGTGGACCTCTCCTCCTTATTGAAGATGGAAGCTTTGCCGACAAAAACAATTCCCAACAGTTCCTCCAGTTCAGAGGGATACCAATGCTCAATCATTGAGGAAAAACTGGACAATGCATATTCTATCTACAAATCGAAGTAATTATGTTGTTTTCTTTCTTTCTCTCTTGGTTATCCATTAGTTAAAGGATGATATACACTTGGATTTTCGTCCATGGGATAGATAGACTTTTGGTTTATACGTTTAAATTTTTTAGTATCTATCGCTTGTGGCTCCTTTTTGAAATGCTTTCGGCCCTGCATTGTTTAAGCAGGACCACAATTCTCTCAGGCTTAAGTAGATCTCTAGCATTAGTTTGTTTTGCAGCCTCTTGGGAAAACAGTCTTTTAATGATCCTTAACTAGTTGTATTGGCTCTGTGAACAACCAAAGTGGACTTTCAAACATCTTGTGCTTGTATTATTTTTTGTATCTTAATATAAATTTTCTATGGAGCTTACCAAAAAAAAAGTAATTTCTTGTTGTGAATGATTTATCTTTATATATTGTTGAATTAACTTGTACTTTGCATTTATCTTGTTTTGGTATTATATTTGAAAAATACTAAAAACTCACTCTCATTTTAACATCTAAGAACTAAAGCCTTAGTAACTTTTATTAGGGTCTACCCCCCTTGGCTTCGTTAGGAGCTAGCCTAAATGGAGGAGTCAATATCAAGTGATAGTACTTGACTCAAGGCTTGCCCCCAATGACAGACAAATTGGCTTGAATATTTATGCCATGTTACCCAGGTGTGTATCAGGCGGAAACACAACCCATAACATTGCTCCCATTTTTGTTGAATAAGCCAAAGTTGATGATTAAGTGGGTAATGAATCCCAAGTTTTTAGGGAGTTAGTTGGAGTGGCCATGTATACAATCTATTAGAGTAAAATGAGTATTATTGATTGATGTATGGTTTTTAAATTAATCCATATAAAGCCTAGTTTTCTACATATAAATATTGCAATTCCCTACCTAAAAGGGTTGGATCCATTGGTGAAGAGTAAGGATTTTTCATTAATAAGCAAGGTTCAATTCTCATGAGTATTTTTTTTGGAGCCATATGATTTCCTTGAGGTAGTGATCGAATGTATTGTTGCACCCAAAGATATTATATTAAATGATCTCATGACCAGTGCAAAAATAAGTGGATCAAAGTCTACTCCCATGTCCTTCGATTTAACCAATCCAAAGGGGTTAGCTCAATTGGTTGTTCCTAGTCTTGCTCAACATTTGTCTAGTCCCATGTCAATAGATGCCCTCTTTAGATCCATCGAGTGATGCACATTAGTCTATACCAATAAAATTACTAAGGATTTTATCCATGAATGTGGGAAAGCATACCTTGGGTTTCCCACAAAGGTTTCCTTGGGAAAACAAAATATTGCAATACACTATGAGGCTTATAATTAAATACAAATATAGAGTGTCAAACACGAGTATAATTAAAATCCAAGGTAGCTAAGTATTTTAGTAATTATGTAATATATTGATGTGTACATTGTAGAAGGAGGTAGTGTTAACATCATACATTGTATTGAGTTGTTTATGCGACATTGTTGTGTATGTATAGACAACATATTCATTTTTCACATTAATGATTTCATTTGTAAGATTATCAACACTCCATGCCCATGGGGTGTAGAATAGACCGTGAATGGGTGTATTGTTAAGGAACTCCTTGCGTAAGGTCACTAGTTCAAACTTTATGGCTACAAGCCTTACAAAAAAAAGATTATTAACACTCCATTAATAAGTTAATTAAGCTTTGTTATTGCTCACATTTAATAAGTCATATTTATATCACTAAAGAAGTTTTTAGTTATATACATTTATGATTAAGTATTATATATTATAAAATTTGTATTAAAAATGATTTTCTCCTCACTTGTAATCTTCTAATCTCTTATCTTTTTAGTTAACATTGTTAATTACTTTAGTACTTTCCAATAAACAACACAAGGAAATATGTATTGTTTCATATTTTATAAATCTTAAGCACATTATAACTTTGAATGTGCTAGTGCCCCAACTTTTATTCTTTATTTTGTTGTTAATTCACTTACTATCTATAAATTAGATAATGTAATATTTATTTTAACTTAAGAAATATAATTTTTTTAATGATATATATATATATATATATATATATTATGGGCTATAAAATATGTTAAAGTAAACGTTACCTTGGACATTATAATTATTGATGGTGTCTTATATTTTTTTTTAATAGAAACGAGTAAAAGACTTTTATATAAAAGATGGAACATGGTTTACAAAAGGATTACAATGAGACTGCTCTCTAGGAAGTAGGAGAGCCATGACTACTTGCTTGATTTTTACAATTCTGTATTGTTCATGATAAAGTCCTATTCTAAGAAGCTTATAGCTCCTAACAAATTGTCCTAATAGAAAAATGAAAGAACAGAGCATTGTTGAACCCGTGGTCGAAAACAAAAGAGAGCCAAACTGGCATCTAGCCTATGATTCTAAGACATCCAGTTGCATAACAAAACAAAATATGAAACAACCAAAAAGATTCTAAGCCAGAGCTGGAACATAAGCATTGAAAGCAGAGCTTGAATTACTGATGGGCAAACTCCACATTTGCTCTTCCCACACCTCCTTTTATTTCCGCGGTGTTGTTTCTGATCTATGCTCGCATGCTGTCTATCTTAGCCTCCACCACCTTAACACTGCTATAAACTACAATGATCCTTACATCAATATTGACAAAGCAGGGGCAACCTTTTTCAAGGATTTCTACCAAGCTGGTAACCTGACCAGTGATCTTGTTGTTGCTTCTTCGAACCTCCGCATTTGTAGTTTGAACTAGAGTGTAAAGATGAGAAAAGGCCCGCTTCAGTTCATAGTTTTCACCACGGGTGGTGCGAATTTGTGCTTCCATATATTTCATATACATTTGAACCTCGTTCGGCAGGCTGGAAAACCCCATCGCAGAGCCACTGCAACCGTATTCTTTCCACCAGAGAGAGCGCTAATACCTTGTCCAAGAAAGTCTGCCTTGTAGGGCTCCAAGAGAGTGTGGTGCTCCTTGGCCAATCCTCCATTAATCCTGGCCTAGCAGGCTTCATTCGCATGTCGAGTCTTCAGAGATTCAAAGGTTATTCTCCCATGGGATGCAATATGCTTCCTGCAGAGTAAACATTGTAGTGTGGACAGACCCGGGGAAGGGGAGGCTTTGTCCATCTTGACACAGCTAAGGGAAATCACGCAACAGGGAGTGCGCTTGCCACGGGTAGTCGCTCTGATTCCTCTTTCCTTGTCTTTGCACTAGGGAATGAACACGCATGAGGGTAGAAAGCTTTCCCATCCCTCCTTTAAATTAGAAATGCCTCGAATGTTAGCTAAAGCTAATCGTTGCATGGTGGCCAGGTGGGTCGAGCGTGCGAGATGGATTAGGACTATCGAAAGGACGTGGGAGGTATCTACAAAATTTAAGATGATTTTGATGCAGGGAATTCCAATACTATCATGGTCAAAGTTTTTGCTTCTAGTCAAGCAACTTTTCCACTTCCAAATGCTAGAGGATCTGCAATGTTTTTTCATTAAGATCAAATATAAACAGAGCTATGGAACCCATGTAAACCCGTGAACTTGTTGGTTGCAAACCAAAACTCCACAATCAAGACCGAATCCAATGTTTTCTATCTTGTCCACATACTGGTTGTTGTATCTTAATAGATGAATAAATTTAATTGCTTTGAATTCCTTGACTATGTTGTTTAGGAGGTGATGAGTCTTAGTGACAGGACTCTTTCGGCTCTTAGTCAAGCTTCTGTCTTCCCTGATGATCAGCATAGAATCGCCAAATACTACTAGATCCTCAATTCCTTCGCTTCTAGCAAGATCCAAACCTTTGATCAAGGCTAGCCATTCTGCTCCATTGTTAGACCTTCTTCCAATTCCCCATGCGTAATCTTTCAGCTTGTTTCACTCAGAGTCATAGAAGACTCCTCTCGCACCTGCCAACCCTAGGATTGATGGTGTCTTGTATTATTAGTGGATATATATTTTATTATCTAATCTATTATATTTTGTTAATGTTTTTTTTCTCCTTTTCAATGGGAAAAAGATCACGGTTTATTATTTTTATTATGAAATAAAACTATGAACCATATTGTTCATTTGGCACAAGTGTCATACAAAGTAGACTTCAACTAGTATAAAAGCTGAGTTAACTAAAGATTCACTAACTTGTTAGCTGGTATAATATCTGAGATACGTAAAAGTATCTGCCATCTCAAAATTACACAAAAAGAAACTAATCATATTTTAGCTTTACATATCTGATATCGTGGATCAACACTGAAGCTTCACTAGTAAAATGGGAAAGATTGTCATATCAACCTCAAAGAAATTTAAAAAATGAAATAAAGAAACCATGGGTACATATCATGTTATGAATGGAATATTGGCACCCATGGGAAAAAAACTTAACCAAAAAGTGGTCCCAAGTTGAGTTCCTTGATGATGTCTTTGTCAATCTCCTAGATTTTCCCTCTGTCGACTTCAAATTGTAGGCCCATTTTTTATAAGAGGTCACCTTGTTCATTCCATTCTCTATAGATATGATGTATAGATACAATGTAAAAGACAACTAGTAATCTGCAAGTCTCCTCAAAGATTGGATTCAAGATTATGTTCTTTGGAGCTCTTTTCTCGGATAGCCAATCAATCACAAGTAGAGAGTCCCCATAAATCTGTAACTGAGTGACACCTTTTGATATGGCCAGCTTCAAAACCAACAGGATATCATTGAACTCTGCCATATTATTAGAAGCAAGACCGCCAATAGAGAGCTTATACCGAAGACTGTTAGATATGTAAAGTATCCCCCCCACACCACCGATAGCCAACCTACCTTGTGTAGCACCATCAAAATATCACCATGTCTTTGATTTATCTATGGTTTTAGCTTTGATCCTTCTTGGAGGTTTGGCCTGTTGCAGTTGAGGAAAGTGCTCCAGAATGGAAAGACTCTTAGCTACATAAATATGAGAAGGAATGACAACATCCCAGAAGACTATCTTGTTGTGAGCAAGCCAAGCTCCCCAAATTATAAGGATATGTAGCACTCTATAATCCTTGAAAATTTTATTATTCAGCCACTTCTGCAAAGTGGAGTGGACCTCATCACCCTACCAGGTAAATGGAATACCAGTAACCTGTGACAAGTATCTTCACATTTCGACCATATATGGGCATATAATGAACATGTGGTTGATGTATTCCCCATCAAGTTTGTAGAGAGAACACATGCCAAGGCCAACTCCAAAATTTCTAATGATTATCCCACACTAGGACTTTACTTGCTAGAGGAAGCCACATAGAAATCTTGGCCTTGAGGGGACAATTGAATTTCCAGATTTGCATATTCCGCCATTCAGTTGGGGGATGGTCTTCTTCTTCACGAATAACAATATAGCCAATCTTCGATAGATATGTCCCTCCCAATACATTTTTGGTCCATAAGAGAGAATCCTCCTCCTCTCTAAATCTAATATGGATATCCTTCAAGGATTTTATATAAATGTCCCACCGGGCTTTTTCATCATTCTAAAACTCCAATACATCAAAGGATAACCAAGCTTGGTGAGTAGGGATAGAGTTATGATGTGAGTAACCTGCAACAATTAATTGATAAAATGCACAATATATGAGATCACAAAATATTTTATTGATCGCAGGCCACTTCGAGGGGCAACCTCCTTTGAACAATCTCAATACAAATAACTTCACAGTGCCTTCATTGGCCTCAACACCCACTTATATACTAAATCTAGGTGCCAATACTATGGGTCAAAACCATGGGCCAATACAAACTATGGATCAACAAATACTACGAGCGGCTTATAAAGCATATGCACCCAACAACAATAACACAACTATGGATCAACAATTACTATGGGACGACTTACAAAGCATATGCGTCCAACAACAATATACTGACAAAGTAAAGAGAAGGGTTGACATGGGTTCCTAACATCCCATCCCCCTTAGAAAAATCTTTGTCCTCAAATCTTTAGATGTGGAAATTGTCGTTGAATCTGAAGGAGTGGTTCCCATGTAGCATCCTCTGGTTGCATTTCGTGCCACTGAATTAAGACCTCTGTGATAGAGTGAGAACGAAGCTGACGAGTGTACTTATTGAGGACGGCCTTTGGCTCCAAAAGGATGGGTCCTTCATTATCCAGTTCTGGTAAAATAGTTTGTCCTTTGATGTTGGTGCCAAGAACTTTCTTCAGACATGAGACATGAAATACTAGATGAATGCAGGAAGAAGGAGGAAGTTCCAATTTATAAGCAACGGACCCAATCTTCTGAAGAATCCTATATGGCCCATAGAACTTTGGAGCGATCTTATGATGCCCTTTGAGTTTCAGGGAGGATTGCTTGTAAGGTTGGAGACGAAGAAAAACCATATCACCTGCTTCAAAAGTGCACTCAGAACGATGCTGATCGGCTTGTTGCTTCATGCGATTTCTTTCCATGTGAATATTTTCCCACAAAATGCGAAGAATATGATCGTGGTTTCGAAGGACCGTGTCAACTGCCTGAATTGGAGAGCTGCTGGGGGTGTATGGAAGAAGAACTGGCGGTGCCTGACCATAAACTGCTTCATATGGAGTCATTTTAGAGGCAGTGTGGTAAGAGGTATTGTACCACTATTCAGCGAGAGGGAGCCACTTTTCCCATTGATATTGTTGTTCAGAGGTGAAGCAACGAAGATAAGTTTCCAAGCATTTATTGTTAATTTGAGTCTGACCATCTGTTTGTGGGTGATAACCTGAACTCATCTTCAGTTTGGTGCCAGTGTGGTGAAATAGTTTTGTCCAAAAATGATTGGTGAAAGTCGCATCACGATCCGAGACAATGGAAGAAGAGATTCCATGAAGACGAAAGATCTAGTCCAGAAAAATTTGATCAACTATGGAGGTTGTATAGGGATGGATGAGAGCACAAAAATGACTATATTTGGAGAGGCGATCAACCACAACCAAAATCACTGTCTTCCCTCCATATTTAGGGAGCCCTTCAATGAAATCCATAGAAATATCTATCCAAATCTGGGTAGGTATGGGTAAGGGTTCGAGCAATCCTGGAAGGAGTGTTGTTTCACCCTTAGTGCGCTAGCAGGTATCACATTCAGCCACCATCTGTTGAATTGTCATTTTCATGCCCTGCCAAAAGAAGTTACGTTGTGTCCGTTCATACATTTTGAGGAACCCAAAGTTCTCTGCCGATGGAGAAGCATGGAGTTCATAGAAGACAGCCTGTTGAAGATTTGTGATCTGGGGAAGCACCAGACGACCCTTGTATCTCAGGGAAGCACCATCCCAAGAGTAATGTGGTACAGCAGAAGGGTTGTTGGCCAAGCGTTGGATGATTTGAGATAATGAAGAGTCATTGACATAGCCCTATTGAACAGATTGCAACCAATTTGGAATAGGCATAGAAATAGCTGAAAGAGAACCTTGGTCATCAAATGTGCGAGAAAGAGCATCCGCCACAATATTGTCCTTACCCTTCTTGTAAGTGATCTCATAGTCATAACCCATGAGTTTGCTAACCTATTTCTATTGTGCTGGGGAGGATACACGTTGTTCCAAGAAATATTTCAAACTCTGGTGATCAGTCTTAATGAAGAAATGATTCCCTAATAGGTAGGGTCACCACTTTTGTACTGCATGCAAAATAGCCATCATTTCCTTCTCATATGTAGAGGAAGCTAAATTCTTACCTGAAAGGGATTTGATGGTGAAAGCAATGGGGTGTTCATCTTGAAGGAGAAAAACACCAAGTCCATTGCCACAAGCATCACTCTCAATAGTGAAGGGCTTGAAAAAATCGGGCATAGCTAGAACAGGTGTAGTACACATAGCTTGTTTCAGTTTGTCAAATGCACACTCAGTAGCATGTGTCCATGTAAAAGCATCATTTTTCAATATAGAGCAATTAATGGAGCTGCAATATTCCCATAGTCATTGAAAAACTTGTGGTAGTATCCAGCCAACCCCAAAAAACCACAAAGGCTCTTTAGTGTCTTAGGAGGCGGCCAATTGTTCATGGCAGCGATTTTGGCAGGATCCACGCGAACCCCTTGTGCTGAGATAATGTTCCCAAGATACTCAACTTCCTTCTGTCCAAAAACACATTTAGACTATTTGGCGTGGAGATGATGGTCAGTGAAAAGTTGCATTGCAAGATCCAGATGCTGGAGATGTTCAGCCCATGTTTTACTGTAGATGAGGATATCATCAAAGAATACCAGAATGAATTTCCGCAAGTAGGGCCAGAATATTTTATTCATCAAGGCCTGGAATGTGGAAGGAGCATTAGTGAGGCCAAAGGGCATGACCAAGAACTCATAGTGGCCATCATGTGTGCGGAAATTTGTTTTAGGGATATCATCCTCATGAACCCGAATTTTATGATACCCAGAACGAAGATCCAAGTTGGAGAAAAATTGAGCACCATGAAGCTCATCAACAATAGGAATTGGAAACTTATCCTTTATGGTGAGGTGATTAAGTGATCGGAAGTCAATGCAGAGGAGCCATGACCCATCTTTTTGTGCACAAGAAGAACTGGTGAAGAAAATCAACTAGTGCTTGGGAGAATAATACCTTGCTTCAGTAAGTCTCGAACGAGCATTTCAATCTCTGTTTTTGGTGAAATGGGTAGCGATAGGGCCTGATGTTGGGAGGAACGCTTCCAAGAAGGAGCTGAATACGATGGTCCTCTGGCCTTGAAGGTGGCAATCCCATTGGTTCAACAAAGACACATGTATATTGATCCATAATTTGTTGTAGATGCAAAGGAGTAGTGGAGACCGCTGATGGTTGCATCTGAATGGAATGGATTTGAGCGATGACAGCATGTGAATTCTTCTTAAGGATTTTTTCCATGCGATGTGAACTAATGATGCTAAGAGACGCTGGTTGTAAGACTGTCAATGTGTTTTTTTGTCCATTGGGGGAGAACTGGATCCAAAGTTCAGCAAAATCCCATAAGATGGGGCCAAGTGTGCGTAGCCATTGAGCGCCCAAAACCACATCACATCCTCCTAAGGTCAAGGCAAACATGTCAGAGCGCAGGTTATAATCTCCTATAGAGATACGCACATTATGACACTTCCCTTTGCAAGGTAAGGTGCCCCCATTGGCAACCATGACTTCAAAGTTGGAGCAAGGATGGATAAAACAATCAGCCTGTTTGGCGATCCGAGAGTCAATGAAGTTATGAGTGCTACCAGAATCAATGAGTATTGTGAGAGGAAGATTCTTGAAGTAACCCCGTACCTGCATTGTTTGGGGGGTGGTGATTCCAGCTAAAGCATGGAGAGATATCTATGGCTGATCGTCCTGAGATGGAGGGTCAATAGGTGGCTCCTGAATGTCGACCGGAGCATCCATTGTATCTGGAGCTTCTTCACCAATTTCAGAGGCAGGCAGAGAATCCACATCCAAGAGATAGAGCTTTTATTGAACACATCTATGTCCCCGAGTGAATTTCTCATCACAATTATAACCATAACCAGGAGTTTTTTTTTTTTTGAGTGGGTAGAAAAACAAAAACATAAATTGTTTCAGTAAATGAAAATATGGAATTGGGAAAAAATATGAAGGGTAATTTGGGTTTTACTAGGTTTTGGACATTGTTGAATGGACGGGGAGGCAGAAAATGAGGATTTTAGAAGCGGGGTGAAAGAATAAGAAAATTTGGAAGAGAGGGACAAAGAAGCAGAATTAGGAAATGAACTTTGTGGTAAAATTTGAAGGCGATTGGGTGAAAGTCAAAGAAGTTGTGGAAAACCTAAAAATAGACAAATGTGAGATTTATGGCTTTGGGAAGTGGAATTTGGGATAGCGTCCTCAGGAATGAAGTATGCAGAATGGGATTATAGGGGTGTCAGGAAAGTTTCAAGGGAAACAAAGTGAAAACAAGGGATATATCTGCAACAACGCAGAAGTGATCGGAAAGAGAGGGATCTGCAACGTCACGAAACTGATCGGCAATAGATGGATCTGCAACGGCGCGGAACTAACTGGTAACAGTTCTGGACAGAGGAAATCTATGATTTTGCAGCTGAAAATAGATATGGACCCCAAGTATGCTCGGCTTCCTAACAGTTCAGGGGAGTCACTCGGCCACCAATGTTGTCTAACGGCTTGCGTATTGGGGCAGTACCCCTCACTCCACGGCTCAGGTAAAACTGATAATCGCTTTGCCACAAACGATAGCTCTTGGTTTACCTCACGGGTGGGAACTAGTCAATCAGGTAGGGGTCATTGCCCTTTTCGTTGGCAAGTCCTCTCAATGGGCCAGCTACTTCGAGGTTCCTGTGGTACTCCTCACAATGAGTTTTAGGGCTTATACCCAAGTACTTCCCACAGTTAAGCGGATAGGGATTATTCCCAGATCCAAACCTGCAACAGATGTGAAAACAAATTTGGCATAATTTTCACCCAACGAGCCCAAGAAAGTGCTCTGATACTAGATGTGAGAAACCTGCAACAATTAATTGATAAAATGCACAAGATATGAGATCACAAAATATTTTATTGATTGCTGGCCACTTCGAGGGGGCAACCTCCTTTGAGCAAACTGAATACAAATAACTTCACGGTGCCTTCATTGGCCTCAACACACACTTATATACTAAATCTAGGCGCCAATACTATGGGTCAAAACCATGGGCCAATACAAACTATGGATCAACAAATACTACGGGCGGCTTACACAGCATATGCGTCCAACAACAATAACACAACTATGGATCAACAATTACTACGGGACGACTTACAAAGCATATGCGTCCAACATCAATATACTAACAAAGTAAAGAGAAGGGTTGACATGGGTTCCTAACCTATGATGATCTAGAATTTGATGTAAAAAAATGATTCCTTTATCAATTAAGGATTCAATCATATGATCAGGCCATCTATGCCCATTCTTGCAACCAATATATGGATCAAGTCCAATTATGATGCTTCTACAATTACCTACCTCCCATGACAACCAATCTCCAATAACATCAAAGGCATGAAGATGGTCCTTCCACATAATAGACACGTTCCTCATAGGTTTAATGTGTTCTTAAATGCTTTTAAGTAAATTTCCAAATGATATTGAGTAATGATGATGGAACATGTAAATAATTATTGAAAATTTGGTTTGGTTGATGGTTACGGAATAAGAATGGTAACAAAGCATTTGTTTTCTTTGTTTTTAAATATGTTTAACGTATTGGTGGTGTATTTCTTCTATTAAAAGAAGACAGTTTATAGTTTCACAATATTGTGTTATTAAGCCCTAAAACCTTTTTCTAGTTTTTAAAGAAAAAAATAGTTCAAAGAGGAGTGGAAACCTCGACTTCTATCGTTGTTTTTTAAATAGAATTTTGAATGAGAAGCAATTTTATTAACATTATTTTTATAAATTAAATTTTCAAAAATATAAAAGAAGAGGATGGAAGTGTATTTTTTTCATTTATTATTATTGTTTTTAATATATTTTTTAATTAATCATTTTTATTTTAAATAATAATTTATTTTTTTCATAAAATAAATTTATATTAATAATATTTATCAAAATTTTCAAATTTTAATAATAAATTGTATGTTTTTATTAAATATTCATTTACATATTATTTTTTCAATTCAAAATATTTTACTTGAAAAAATACCCTCCCGCTAATCCTTAAAAAAAATAAAATTTAAAAATCTTTTAAAAAAGATGTAAGTCCCCTTCTTATAAATTTTTAAGTGGAGAGCTCCATTCTTTTAACCTATGAATTTTTAAGCGGAGAGCTCCATTCGTTTTTTTCACATAGTAGTTAAACCGGCAAGCTCAATATACGAGAGCGCCGAATCTGCTTGGGTCACGGGGTCGATCCTAGGTGGGGACGGCCATAGCCAACCGCCCCAGCCACCCGGCCATAACGGCGGCCCCACTCCATTCGTTTAACTTATGAGAAGCATAAAGAGTCATTACTTCACCATCAATCTCATTACTATCATCTCCCCATCCATATACATATAATTTTTTTTAAACTTTAAAATACCTAATCCATCCACATATAATTTTTTTTAAATTTTAAAATACCTAATCCGTCCACATATAATTTTTTTTAAACTTTAAATACCTAATTTATTTATTATCTAATCCCCTTTTCTTAGCCTTCAAAACCATGTGTTTTAAATATATTAGTGGGAATGGGAATATTTAAAGTCAAAATAATTCAAAGTATTGGTAATAGTTAAGTTGAACCGATAGCTACAAGTTAAGTGCTATGAACAAGTTATATGTTACTTGTTCTCCATGTTTAGTTGTAATCACAAGTTAAGTATTATGAACAAGTTATATGTTACTTGTTCTCTATGTTCACTTGTTCTGTCACTACCTGTTATCCATGCATGAGTTACAAGTTTTTTTTTTCAGCGAAAAAAAGCATACTATTGTTATTCAAAAAACTGAATCAAATAGTGCAGATTAGTCTCCAACACAAGCAGGATCCACATACAACTCGAATAATTACATTCTAGATCCCAAAAATATGCTAAACCATCAAATGATGGCCTTCAAACCAAAAGAACCAGCTAGCCTCTAGAAGAGTTCAATCATAGGAACTAACAAAATACAAACATGTCTACAAACCATAAGAACATAGCACAGAGCAGTAGAGGAGTCAAAGCATAATATTGTATGATCCCATATTAATCACCAAATGATCCCAGCATTCCTCCCAAAGCACAAAATCCTCTACCCCATCCAGTGCCAGCTTTGTTTGCCGATCCGCCAACTCATTATGTTCTTTGAAGATATGTTCTAGTGAAAAGGAGCAAAAGGACCGGAGTTCATCTTTGATCCTTCTACACCAGCCATCAAGTTCCAAAACATTAATGTCGAATTCTCCCCTAGCCCATTTGATGGTGACACGTGAGTCTCCATAGATTTTGATCCTTGGAAGCCCAAAGATATGTGCAACCTTGACAACACACCATAACGCCAACAACTCTGCCTTCATATTCGAACCTCTTCCACATTTAAGGCAGAGTAAAAACTGATGATGTTGATTAATTATAATCACCCCTCCAGCACCACAATTTCCATGGCTAGCTGCCCCATCAAAAAATAAGGTAGGTTCAAATAAATTAAACTCGAAGACACCAATATTCCTCTGAACAGAGACGACATCCTGTGATTGAAATTGCATAAACTGTGAAAGTATGGCCCTGTAGGTTCCAAAAATGTCAGGTTGTTGTTCTTCAAAGATGGCTTTGTTTCTCATAGACCACACAGCCCAGCACAAAAAGATCAGCAATGTGGCATATGGCTTACAATTTTGCATCCAATCTTTCAGGCAAACATCAAGAGTGTATCCCTTCCAAACATAGCTAATACCAAATACGTGATAGAGCTTTTCCATAATTGAAACTATAATTGGACAGTCAATAAATAGATGCAAGACTGTTTCCATATGTGTCTTACATAAGATACAACGATTGGGCCCGACCCAGCCAATCAGTAGTAAGTTATCCCATGTCTTTAAACGGTTCATCAGGAGGAGCCAACAAAAACATTTTATTTTCAAAGGTAAGTTCCAATGCCAGACCTTCAAATACCACCAATGGTTGGGAAAAATACAACGCCTACGTATCATACAATCATATGCAATCTGTGCCGTAATAGTACCTGTAGCCTTGTTTCCTGTCCAAACCACAGCATCTTCCACAGCCGAGATCCGAATACCCGCTGCGTTCAAATCTCGAGTATATGAATCCCATTCTTCACGCAGAGGTGGAGCTAAATTAAGATCTGAGGCATTAAGCCAATGTCCATTCCAGTCATTTTTGACAATGCTGTTAAGAGTAATCAACCCAGCAGCTCTCAGAGATGCAGAAATACCATCCGAGAATGAATAATCTCCATGTAAGCCAAGTATCGGGTCCACCCCAATAGCGACCTCAGACCCAGAACCCACCTTCCAACAGAGATTATGTGCCAACCAGCAATATACCTTCATGAGGCCTCTCCATATAGGGGAGACACCCCTCACCTTTTTACTCGGCTGACGTAGCCAATGAGAAATTTTGATCTTAATATATTTCTGATGTATAACAGTAGACCACAGAGAACCTCCAAAGATGGCACGCCATAGACTTTTTAATTTCAAAGCATCATTAAAGATAGAAATATCCTTCAAACCCCAGCCACCAGATTTGTGAGGTAGAGAAAGTCTCTCCTAACCCACCATAGTCAAAGCAGACCACTTAAGGTCGCCTGTCCATAAAAAAATGAAAATAAGCCTTCTCAAGGAGTTAATCACCGATCGAGGGACAGTGAGAAGCGAGAACCAGTAGACAGGCATACCAACTTGGACTGATTTAGCCAGTGTTAACTTACCACCAATGGAGAGAAGGCGATATGCCCAATGTGTAATGCGAGATTCAAAACGCTTAACCAGCCAATCCCAATCCTTAACTAGGTACCCATTGGGTTTCAAAAGGAAACCCAAGTAAGAGAATCCATCAATAACCTTATTACAATTGTAAGGGACAACAGACTGAATTTCAGATAACCTGACACCATCCACCATAAATTGGTAAAGGTTGGATTTCCTCAAGCTCACTCTCATACCTAAGGCTTTGCAGAAGAGCTCAATAATATTCTGGAGGGATATCCATTCATCCAACGATGTTGTTCCAGCGATGAGCATGTCGTCCACAAACAGGACATGTGATAAATAGAGTTCCGTGGTAATTTTAATGCCTTTAAACTTTCCCTGCTCTCTAGCTTGCTGAATTAACCTGCTTAATCCATCCATTACAAGAATAAATAACATAGGAGACATCGAACATCCTTGTCGAATCCCCCTCGAGCAGCTAAAGAAGGACGTAGGAGAGCCGTTGATGAGAACTGAGATATTCATAGAATTAACACACGCCATGATCCATCTAATAGCCAATGCTGGCACCCCAATTTGAATGAGTAGAATCCTCAGGAAATCCCAATTCACACGATCAAAGGCCTTTTCAAGATCCAATTTGAGCAGGATGGCACTGCGTTTTTTGCATTTAATAGAATGTATCAGTTCTTGAACAATACCAACAGCATCATGTATCTGCCGATTCTGTAAGAAACCGAACTGTTCAGGTGAGATATACTTCGAAAAGACAGGCTTTAATCGGCTAGCAATGATCTTGGACACCATTTTGTATGCCAGATTACACAATGCAATGGGTCTAAAATCAACAAAGGTTGTCGGATCATTCACCTTTGAAATAAGGGTTAAGAAGGTAGAATTTAAAGCTCCAGAAAGATACCCATGGCATCTAGTGTATTCAACCATATTAACAATATCTTCTCCCATGATATCCAGAAAATGTAAAAAAAGTTCCACCGTCCAGCCATCCGGGCTTGGACTTTTCTCTTTTGCAAATAATTTAAGAATACATTCCACTTTAGCCAGTGTAACAACTGAACATAACTTATCAGCATCGTCTTGGTCAAAGAATCGAGGAAAGAACCGAGAAACTTGTAATTGGGAGATCAGATCACACTTTTTATCATCAGAGTAAATATGTGAGAAGTGCTTGTGAGCTTGTGCCTGCAACTCCCCAGTACCAGCATAAACATGCCCATCATCATCAGCCAGCTTCCAAAGAGAGTTGATATTCCTTCTAGCAGAGGCGTACTTATGAAAAAATATAGAATTTTTATCGCCCGCCTTCACCCATAGAGCCCTGCTTTTTAACCTCCATTCCTTCTCCTCTGTCAGGTAGATCCTGTCCTCCTCAGCTTCTAAATTTTTTAGCCTTTCCAGTTCCAAGCCCATAAGTGGACACTCAATATTTAGAAGATGGAGCTGTTGCAGTTGAGATTCCACCTCCGCCAGCAACTTCTTGTCCAACCGTTTTTTCAAATGTATCCAATGTGAAACCTCACCCTTCAAGACCTTTAGTTTGTAACAAAAAAGATCTACAGGATTCAAATCCGTGTCAACACCAACTCTAGACCACACTTCCCTGACCAGACGATCAAAATCCACATTAGATAGCCAGGAGCTATCAAACTTAAATGGGAAATGAGAAGACAGAAAGTCCTCCTCCAATTGTAAAAATATCGGCCAATGATCCGATACTTTGTTCCTACCTACCCAGGACCGATACCGGCTGCAATTCTCCAACAATGCAGCATTGACAAGAAATTTATCCAACCGCTTGTGTATTCCTTCATCCCCTACTTTGCCGTTTGACCAGGTAGGAACGAGCTTCCCTATACACACATCAATAAGGTCGTTGTTAATGAGAAATTCCGAAAAGAAATGTGCCAAATCATCCATTCTCGCCTTGGTTCCCCAGACTTCTTGTGCCAGTCTGGTGAAATTGAGATCCCCTACTAAAATGAAGTTACTTCTATCAATGATGCCAGAGGACTAAAGTCCCAACCAAAAAACTTCCCGGTTTTTGTAAGGAGCGTAACAGTTCAGCAAAGAAAAATGCAGATCTGAAGCCCTGCAATAACCTTCCAACAAAATACCCGAAGAGGTCCGAAAGGGACAGAGAAAATAGACCCTAGGGTCCCAGGCCACTGCCAAACCCCCAGCCAGACTGTTGGAGCTAACAGCAGAGATCTCCCACCCAGGGACCACCCCAGCTAGTTTTGAGATGGCAACATAATCTTCACACATGGTTTCTTGAAGTAATAAAATACTAGGCCAGGAAGTAGAGATTAAATTGAATAGGGCCCTTCCCCTTGCAACCCTCCCCAATCCTCAAATGTTAAGAGAATAGATGGACATTAGGGAACAATGTCGCGGGGGGTAATTGCTCCAAGGCCCCCAACAGTAACCGACAAATCCTCCATACCCTTCCCGACCTCCACATAACCAGCAACAGTATTCTGCAAGCTATCTATGGTCCTCAAACGCTTAGACAATGGGTTAAAGTCCGACCCCAAATCCTCCGAATTACCTTTGGCCTTCCTAGCATAATTCTTCACCTTCCTAATGGTTACATTTTGGAACTTGGCAGAGTTGACCGACAAAACCCTCGGGTTGGCAGAGGGGGTTTTCGAAAAAATTTGCGGAGGGGTGATAACATCCGGAGGTGGGATGCAGCCAGTCTCATTCAAAATAGCGTTATCACTAAATGTAGACAGGCCTTGATCCTGACAGACAATGGAAAGACCATCAATCCCCCGATGAGGAACAGAAACCCCCAATTCACAGGTAGGAAAGTCAAACTCAAGGCTGATAGCATCCCCTGAAACCCCATGGCCCAAAACAGAGACTTGCCACCGATCTTGGTGTGAAACCGAGGACTATCTAAGTCAATATGAGTCTTATCAAGGTTCCCAAACAACCCTCGACAATGTCTAGGTTTAGCAGTAGGAGAGACAGAGTGTAGGAGCGGAGTCAAAACCCTCTCATGACCCTTACAAATCATAATATCCCCAGAGGCCAACTTTTTATCCAGAATATCATCGGCAGCTTGTGCCAATAAAAGATCTTCCTCCGGAATGTAAGGAATTGGGGAACCAATATGGGGATTGGACTTACCTGGAATCTGAGTGTCAGCTGAAGGAGTGATGTCCAAGCTAGAAGAAGCTTTTGCCGAAGATCCCGAGTTGTCAGAGGAGTGCCACCAGTGAGCTTGAATCCTAGCTTCCAGGCATTTTGCAAGAATATGACCAGTCCGAAGACAATAATGACACCGAAAAGGAACCCGAAAGTAGTCTAGGCATTGCCTCCAAACCCTAGCACCCCAAACTAATTCCACCTCTTCCGGTAACCCTTTGGCCATCTCGAATTCTACCATAACACGTGCCGACCTCCTGTCGAAGCTATGAAGGGATGAGTCCAGGTGAACAAACCTACCCACAGAATTGGCAATTCCCATCAATACATTTTCTGACCAAAGTTCTATCAGGAGACCAGGTATGATCATCCATAAATGTTTGAAGCTTTGAACCTCTCTCGCAGAATCAAACGTAAGATGCCACTTCTTAAGGCAGAGAGAGCCTTCTTTGAAGCTCCAGAACCTTTGCAATATTAACTCCACATGTGCAGAGCTTGAAAATATAAACATCAGCCACCCATTGATGAGCTGCAAAACCCTAGGCATATCCCCAGTAATTGGTAACCATGACTTACGGACCCACTCCACCAGGTCCTTCTGCTCGCCCCCAGTGAACTCAAGACGTCCAAGGGGATCTCGTGTCGAATCAAACCCTCCCTCACTTTCAACGATTTTCCCGCTCTGCGTTTCCGAGCCTTCCGTCCATTGAATCTTGCAGGCCACTTAGTCTACAACAGAACTGTAGGCTGAGGCTTCGATGAAACCCCCAGAACGCTTGCATCAGCCCCACCAGAAGCCCTTCTCGACAGTTCAGAGGAAAATGGAAGAGGGGTATCGAAGTCCACCTGTTTCAGGCGAAACCCTAACTTTCTATGTCGGTGTCCCATCAGTAAATGGCACCGGAAACCGGCATCTGCCCCTGTCAAAAGTCAGTTAACGTTATTGCTCACTGGTACAAAGACAAACCGGTTAATAACCGGTTTCACAACAGCCTCTCGTCCCTGAAAACCTGTCACAGAGCAAGGAAAGGCTAGAGAGTAGCTTCCAATAGACCGGCCTAGTCCTTCGAGAGAGGATCCCACCGAACACCAAACTCTAAGGCGGGCCACCCCAGAATAGCAGAGAACAGAGTAGCAGAAACACCAAAGTTCAGCACGTGAACTCCACCGTACGCCCAAACTTTCCTCTTTTTTATACTTGGTAGGTACTGGGCTGGTTCTAGCTGAACCAGCTTGACTCCAAGTCTCCTATGCTCAAAATTGATCCTTCGGAACGCCATACTCAGTCTTCCACAGCACAACAATTCTAGAAACCCTAGGAGCCATGGCTCCGATTACTAAAGTCATACCGAATGGAGCTTTTTAGTTCACAACTTGATCACCTTGATTGCAATGTGCTCAACTTAGAAAAATCATGCATGAGTTACAAGTTGTCCATGCATCAGCTACCACTTATTTTTTATATTTCTTTTTTTTATAATTATTTATTTCGAATTTTGAACAACACCTGTAAAATCGATCTGAATAGTACACTTGCCCCATCCTCCTTCAATCTAAGAAAAGCATATATGATAGTCCACCCCAAACTCTAAGATATAAACACCTATCCATGTAAAAATTATATAATAAAATAAATAAATTGTTAATAAAAATATGTAATAATACAAAAATATTTATAAAAAAAGAAAAGATACACATTTTATAATTCTTTTATTATTTTTCCCAATTTACAATGATTAGAATTTAGTTAAGTAATTTTTGTTTAACTTTAAATTTTAAAATTTTGATTTTAATAAATAAAGATAATCATCATCTTAAATATCTTGAATACCACTGAATGTGTTATGTTAATATCTGGTACCTAAAATTCTATTAATCTAAAATGATTTTATTATATATTATATTAAAAATATTAATTTATCATATATTATATTAGATTTCTGTTTTTTTTGTTTCAAAATGTTTAAAAAAACCATTCGTAAAATATTTAAATTATGACTTTTAAAAAATATTCTTTATTAAAATATTTTCTAAAACAATATGTTAGAGTTTTATTAATCAAGGTATGTGTTGCAAGTGTAATAATGTATTGGTTTTGATTGGCTAAGAGCTTGTCTTTCTTGAACATAAGACAATAGGTTAACGATTCAAGACCTAGAAATATTGATAGGGTGGAAGTCTTTCACCTATGAGTTATTTCATAAGGTGTGATTTTTTTATAATTATGATGAGTCAACTAGCATTTGCGAATAATAGCCAATAATAATTGTCTTCAATACAACTTTAACAATTGAATTATGATCAATTTTATTATCTTCTTGTACCCCAATATGAAGCAAATCACCCAAAATGACTAAAAACACAACATATTTTTGAACCAAAATGAAGGATCATCTCACGAGTTGACCCCAAAATGACTAAGAACACAACATATTTTTGAACCAAAATGAAGGATCATCTCACGAGTTGACACTTGTTATAACTGGGATAACATTTTTAGGTATTACACGTTGTCTAAATCATTATTATGGTTATTATATTTTTAATGACTTTCCTTTAAATTTCGTTAGGTACAAAACTCGACATCTTTTACACATCTTAAGCGTACGATATCTCTCTTTAGGAATTTGCCTACTCATTTAAATATATTAATTCACCAACTACTCTAATAAAGAGTGGGTTACCTACTCAAAGATTCCTAATTCTTCGTGCTAAGTTTTAAATTCATTAAATATACTCCCCAAAACCCCAATATTTAACAACTTTGAAATTGATATCAACTCTATAAAATCTCATTTTTATCACAGCTACTTCTTTGAAGTATGAATAAAGAATTGAAAGATTTTGATAACATTTGGTTCAAATTATAAAATATCTCACGTTAAAGATCTTTTAATAGGAAATGTTGACCCAGTACCTAATCGAAGAGCTATTGCAATATTAATCAAGTATGTAGTTATGGTAAGACGAAATGGATTATGAAATTGATTCACATTGTCTTAAAAGACACTCCCAATGGTCCTACAAGCATTGAGGCCATTAAAAGGATATCTAATTATTTGTTAACTATACAAATTGAAGATCGAGAATGTGTAATAATCTTAAGATCAATGTTGAGGAAAGGAGTAAATTCATGACATTTTTAAAGATTTTTGAGAATTTTAGTTGTTTGTTAAGATTAAAAAGATTCTTTGCTATAAGAATAATTTCATCCATAAAAAGAAGAATGATGATTATACCATTTAGAGTCATGCCGACACAACTTGTTTCTTCCAAACACCCCTCTAACTTGTCAATGCATATACCAAAAAGGGCAGGGAACAAGGGACAACCTTAACTAAATCTTATTTATTATAAGTATTTTTTTCTTACCAACCCTCGGTATTCCTAAACTTCACAATAACATTATTGTACAGCCTTATCACGACAACACTTAACTTGAAATGAACTCTTAAATCTTGTAATCTATTCCAAAGGTTAGTTATAGTCTTTGTGTCAAATGTTTTTCTAAAGTCAACAAAGCAACACAAAAGATTGGTTATCTTATTGCAAAGGATCCATAATTTTCTTGAAGTGTAGAAACCTTGGCAAACCTTACTAATTATCAAATCTCCAACCATAAAATGTTTGCCAATATTTTTTGAAAATATTCAAATTTCTAAGGGTATTATATAGATTTTTGGACAATGTTGGCAATTTTTAGAGAATTTTTTTTAATTCTATGGAATTTGGGTGAATCATATTGGAAAAAAAAAATGACGAATATTTTTTTGGAAAAAAACCTCGAAGATTAGCCCATGGGCTAAATTTCGCCTCTAAAATTTTCCATTTTTTTTACAATAGTCCTAAGCATAATAAGGTTGTCCATAGTTGAATGCTAGCTTTCAAATTAAATAATAATTTAATTTTAAGGCTACAACTTAGTTAGACACCAAATTGATTTATGAGACCGCCTTATTCATAAGACAATAGATCTTCTTTGTGCAACAATTTCACTACTTAGTTTATAAAGGTGTACATACCTCACCTTCCTCTAGATTTGAACCTATGATGTTTTATCCCATCATAACAATCAACTTAGTCATCCAATAAACATTCAATAAAAATAAAGTTAATTTATCATTAATCATTACATTGTGAATACAATATAAAATACTATAACAACCAATGTAAATATTAATGATGATGATGATTATTATTTTACCAATGGGTAGAATGTTTTGCTCTTGCTCATACTTATGTTCAATTTGAATGTTTTTATTTATTTGGGGAGAAAATCATCAACATTAAACTACTTACTGGTCATTTTCTCTTTGTAGATGTACTCTATGAACTGATATATATATATATATATATATATATATATATATATATATATATATATATATATATATATATATATATATATATTTTTAAGTTTTTAATGCTCCCTTGTTTATGGATTTATTTTATAAAGTGAAATATAAAATATCAAGTTTTTAATGCTCTCCTTGTTTTATGGCTTTTTTTTCACATAAAAATTAACATACTATTTGTATTTAGAAATAGTATAAATAGTTTACATATAATTAGCTTCATAGCCAATGAAAATATAATGTCTCAACAACAAATCCACTAGCAGAATAGTGAAACCATAATATGATAATTGTGCCAAAGACAAGAGTCAAAGAGACCCCTACAACCAAGATATGACTAACAGAGAAAGAGAAAACAACCACTGATGGACCGATAATAACCGAGGTGAAAACCAAAAAGTATTAGGATTAATCCCTAGAACCTGTGATAGTGAACACCCAGGAACAATAAGACCGGTCCCAAAGACCGATAGACCAAAAGGAAAAAGGCCACAACGAGCAAATGGCATTTACCAACTGAAAACTGAATGCAACAACCAAAAATCAATCCAAGGAAAGGTCATCCTGAAGGATTGATCAAATTCCCAACAAGATGTTGGATCCCTATGACCTATTATCATGCAAAATATAAGTGAGAACAACTACAAAAAGAGTAATAATGATATATCAAAATAAACATCAGATAGGTAGCTCAAAAATATATCCAAGGTCTCATGGGAGATAAGTTGATCCTCGCACCATTCATTCGAGAAGATAGTACCTTCAGGTACTAATAAGGCCCTCTTCGTTAATTCATCAGCTAGAATGTTGAATTCCCTAAAAATGTGTAAGACAAAGATCTGCTCAAAGCTGCTAATGAGAATTCTAGTCTCCCTTAACCAGGAGGACAAATGCAAAATATTAATTGATGAAACCTCCTTTCCCCAATTAATGCTCACACTAGAGTCACCCATCACTTGAAGGAGAGTGATACCATGAGATTTTGCAAAAAAGAGGAGCATCCAAAGAACAATAAGTTCACTACGGGTGTTTCTTCCTTGACCACAATTCATCCACACTTTGTATAAATGCATCTCGCTAATTTTCAATATCACCCCTGCTCCACTAGAGGATCCCCCACGCTGGGAGGCCCCATCAAATGAACCACAAGGGTAGCGCTCTATCAATCTAGGATGTGTGCGAGGAACTTTAGTTGACTGGCTTGAAGCATTGGGATGATTACTGTTAAATTCCTTGAAAGAAGCAACCACCCTGCTATAGATCGCAACAATAAATGGATTTTTTCCTTCAAAAAAGAGTAGGTTGCGAGCCTTCCAAATTT
The DNA here is from genome assembly GCA_027924585.1 of Larix kaempferi. Classification (NCBI taxonomy): domain Eukaryota; kingdom Viridiplantae; phylum Streptophyta; class Pinopsida; order Pinales; family Pinaceae; genus Larix; species Larix kaempferi. The sequence goes on along the minus strand of BSBM01000693.1, from coordinate 271,860 downwards.
CCCAAGATGTGAAGCAAGGCAAAGCTTCCCAATAGTCCTCACATCTAGTCCAATGTCATAGGTTGTCCTTAAAAGATGATGATCGCCACCTCCAAGTCAACCCCATAGCAGACCTAATAGCCTGCCACAATTGGATTGTAAATGGACATCCAATAAAAATATGATCTACTGATTCCCCATGTTGGCAACAAAAGGGACATTTGTTAGGTCTACATCCCCCTCTACGAATATAGTTATCCCATGTCAAGATGTTGTTATCCAGGGAAAGTCAAATGAAGCATTGGATTTTGAGAGGAATTTTTAGTGACCACACCACATTGAACAACCACTGAGTTGAAGCATTATCATTATAGAACAAAGACTCATAAGCCAGACGCGTCGACACAATGTCGGTTGCATCATTCCAAGACCAGGATAATTTGTCGAGAATATCAATCAGCTATAAATTAATTCTCTTGAGTCCCATAATATACGTCGACCATTCCAACTTCATCGAGCCAATAAGTCCCAATCTTATGGCTTTCTTCTTATAATATGGACTCTTATTTAATATGTATTAAATAAGAGTCATCTTACTAGGAGAAAGCCTTAAATAAAAATAAATCTTTAACCCTTGGATGGATATATGTGTGTGCGTGTGTGTGAAGAAACAAAAGTTGGAACTTAAAATATGGAGTAGTCTATTTATTCTACGTTTTGGATTTCATAGTGGTTTTTGGTCGAAATCCGGATTTTTTTTTTTTTGTAAAATCCAAATTTGGAAGTGTTTAAATTGTTTTTTTGAATCTATAAATAGATTCAACACCCTCAAATACCCCCATGAAACCCAAATTATACAATTTCCTTAGCTAATTTATATGATTCTAAGATTTTTTAAGGATTTTCAACCGGACTCCGAACAAAATAAGACGGAAAATATTCTCGAAAAAGATTGAAAACGTAGAATATTTAAACTACACCTTAAAATATTAAAAATCTAAAATTACATTAAAATTTCAATACAAAGTTTTGTCTAGAATGTTTCATGTTTATTTGTATTTATATTTTTATTAAAAATGTATTTTTTTTATTTTTTATTCTATTACTTTTAACCATAAAAAAAAAAACATTTATCAATCTTATATTTAAAAAAATATGATTTATAAAATTTTGTATAAATAAAATTAATAAAAATATTAATTTATGTGATTGCAAACATATCAGAATATCATACAAATATTATTTAACAAACAAAACTAAATATCAAATTTTAGTATGGGTTACGAATATATAGTATTTAATAGTTCTAAAAATAAAAAAGAGAAAGCTCAGGAGTGCCAAGTATACCAAAACAAATACATGCCAAATGAGCCCACAAAATTGGTCCTCAACCTGGTCCCTTTAAAGGTAATGGCATGCTTTCAATATTGTCATCCTTATGACACGTATCACCTCACCTATCCCTGTAGGACCACATTTTGTCATCCTAAATTTTATAATAGAAAATTCAAAACTTTTACCAGTGATGTAGAGGTGGTATTGATCTTTAGGCTTGAGGTGGAGGTGGTATTGATCTATAATCATAAGTTAGCTAAGGAGGTACATATCTAGTTTTGTGCAAAGGTTCTATTCATAAATCTTTCTTAAAATTATAATAATTTTACCTCATAAAAATATCAAATAAAAATACAAACTAACTAATAATAAAAATATTAAAATATTATTTCATAAATACAAACTAATTGATAATAAAAAAATAAAATTATGATAAATATATTATTTTAAAAAAATAAACATCAAATATTAGTATGGGATAAAAATATATACTATTTAATATTTCTACAAATAAAAAAGAGAAAGTTGAGGAGTGCCAACATACCAAAACAAATACAAACCAAATGAGCCCACAAAACTTGCCCTCAACGTCCCTTTAAAGATAATGGCATGCTTTCAATATTGTCCTACTGATGACACGTATCACCTCACCTCTCCTTGTAGGACCACATTTTGTGGTCCTAAATTCATCCCTTACTAAATTTTATAATAGAAAAATCAAATCATTTACCAATGATGTAGACATATACTATTAATGTTTGAGGTAGAGGTGGTATTGATCTTTATGTTTGAGGTAGAGGTGGTAAATTTTATAATAAAAAAATCAAATCCTTTACCAATGATGTAGACATATACTATTAATATTTGAGGTAGAGGTGGTATTGATCTTTATGTTTGAGGTAGAGGTGGTATTGATATGTAATCATAAGCTAGCTAAGGAGGTATATATCTAGTTTCGTGCAAAGGATGCATTCTTAGGTTTTTGTAAAATTCTAAGAAGCTTAAGTGGACCCCTTACAAAGGAAGCAATCAATTAATGAACATTTTGGGCAAAACAAGATTCTTGAATTGTATAGGGATTTGCATAGAGATGGATTTAAATAAATAGATACCAAAAACAATAACTATATGTACTGCACTAGAGGTTTGAGTGGACATGACATTTAAACTATAAAAATCATGAATTGGTTATAGTATTTGTCGGGGCACGAATTATATCATTGTAACTTACCTTCATAGGGGTTTCAAATAGACGAGGAACCCAAGACTTACCCTTCCCCTCTTAATATGGAATGGGATCGTTTTCAAGTGTCTTGATAAAGTCAAAACTCTGATGAGGATAAAAATACTCTATGAACTTTATCCAGGTATAGAAAACAAAAGAAATATGAACTTTATCCAGGTATAGAAAACAAAAGACATATGAACTTTATCCAGGTAAAACAAAAGACATATGAACTTTATCTAGGTATAGAAAACAAAAGACATATGAGAACTATAGTAAAGGCGAAAGGCTTTAGAAATGATATTCAACTTGGATAAAGATGATAAAGTTGATAATTTGTAATTAATGAGAGGTGAAATAGCTTCTGCAAATTTTCCACCATGTTCTCGACTTGAGGAACTCCTTGCGGTATTGATGGCATCATGATAGTATACTTTTCATTCTTGTTTATTTGCATCACTGGTGCCCCTTTCTGGTGTGGCAGAACATACCCTGATATCATTGGGCCATAATGCCCTTCTTGTAGTACTTCAGCGCCTGAACTTCCTGCATCTTTGTCGGTGAACCGTGCTGAGGTCCAGATTCCTTTCTTCGGTGCTCGGCCGGTGTCTGGAGGCCAATTGGTGCCCCTCTTCTTTTTGAGTTGTATTGCAGACATGACTTCGGGCTGCTCCTGCGTAACTAGCAGGGGTTCTGGTCGCTCGGTACTTGCGCTCGAAATATAAACTACCATGCACTTCTCCGCATATTCTTGCTTAACACACAATTCGCCGAGCTGCTCCCCTGCCCCATATTTATAGTGGTGAATTGCCGCATCCGTCTGATCCTGGACAATAATTTCCAAATCTAACACCGATTCCCCAAATCTATCGCATGCATCGGGCATTAATTGTGTTGTTTTTTCATTTTTTCCGCCAGTCATTATGGTTTAACTGCTTCATTTATGGACCCTTCGGCATCGTGGTAGCTTTCGACTCGTCGAAGCGTACTGCGCCTTGGTTTAATCTGTGATTAACTTGTCGACAATTTTTTTTTCATGCTATGATATTAGGCATTCGCTGGAGTCACTCCTTGTTGTGCTCCTGGAACCTCAGGCTCAACTGATACAGTTGCTGCGCTCTTAGGTCGACACTGATTTTGAATTCGTTGGTTTTCTTATCTTGGACCACCATCGGGCTGATCCACTCTAATTACTCTACTGGTTCTATAATTCCCACTTCCAGCATTCTCTCAATCTCAACCTTCACCCGCTCCTTGTACCCTAGATTCAATCGATAGGGTCGCTGCTTGAATGGCTTCGCATCGAGTTTCAGGGGGATTTTCATTTCACTTAAGTCCCTGGAAATTCCTTTCATCTCCGAGAATTTCGTTGGGAACAAATCCTGAAACTCATGAAACAGATCAGTCGTCTTCGCGATAGTCGAGTCATCCCAATAATCTCCAATACTTGCAAACTTCGAATTCTGCTCTAACCCAATGTTCACTTTCTTGATTTTCAATGGTTGCTGAAACTTGTCGGAAGGTATTTCTGGTGCCTCGACACTGCGACTTCCTTCTGACTCTATTACATATGTATCCCTTAGATCATCCTCATCATCCAGCTCTTCTGTGATATTGTAGCATTCCATTAACATTTCCGGTGTCGCAGTCCACTAAAGCCCCAGTGGTTTCTCTATCGGGACTACTTCAAATACTTTCTCTCAAATCACTTGTAATGCACTATGGATGAAGGGGTTTTCGTTGGAGAAAATGAACGTTTGGCTAAAGCCAACTATTACCTGTTCCCAAGAGATTGATCCGCATCGTAGTTCTGCTGTGATATACCAACTTCGCGGTACTTCATCCAGTGTGTGAATAAATGCATGGACCCATTCATATTTCGCTCGTGGTCACCATTTTCTTCACATTCATCCGAATGTGCCTTCGGATCGCCTCTTCCATCGAACTTCCTTCCGCCATATCCTTCTGCATCGCCGAACCTAACCGTCATTAGGTGTCGACATAGTGGCCAGTTAGTTATGGTGGACTTGTGCGCTTCCCACCATCGCATTGGTGTAGCCTTCAGGGCTTCTCCCAACGCCAATAGCCACTGTGGTTCTGCCACTTTTTCTTCAAATTCAGTGAGAAATGTAGCCAAACTGGGAAATCCCTCGTATGTTGGTAGCTCGCACTCTTATGTTTCTACCCTTCGCAGCGACTAAGTGATCCTTGCACACCTCCTAAATGACACTTCGTGCAGTCGATTTTGCCAATTTTCAAGTGCTTCATCTGAATCTGATGACGTCGAACTGCTACTGCACCACCCTAACTCTCCATCTGTAGTAGGGTTGATGTAATATTCTGAAATGTTGTAGAGATTATCCCATCCCTTAGTGAACTCATCCCTTGTTGGTTCAACATACCTCTGCCCTTCCGTGGGATCAAGAGGTGCGACAACCCTTATCTCGTGGTTCTTGAACGACATAGTTCTCTTCTTAAAGTTGATAATCACGGGGGGTTCACTCAGTGAACTTGTTACATAGCACGATCATTCGCATGATATTAAAGAATACCCCTAATTTCACTAAATATTGGAAAATGCATCCTAAAATTGTATTGTTGAACCCCCCTCCCAATATGCCTTTCCAATTACGAAAACCCCTAGTTTCACCAAATATTGTAGGTATCCATTTTTATCAACCCATTTTTAACACCCCCTTTATATCATATTATCAAGTTGTAACAAACAAGAGCCCTAACACATCTTAGTATAAGCAAACAAGATGCTAAATAAATTAATAGTATAATGTTAATAATGATCCCACTAGGATTGCAAGGGCGACTGATCAATTTGTAGCATTGGATAGTGGAACACCCAAAGAAATAGTACTAGGGAAGGAAAAATGCATAAAACACAACCTAGTCAAGAGATCAACATAACAAAGAATATAAAAGATTGATAGTCCAATAGTTAGTGCAATGCTTAGAAAATATGAGAATTGCAAATGTTTCACACCACAACCTGCCAATCTACCAATTTTATATCATGTAAATACGAATATAGCCATAGAGAACTCATGTTTCCTATAATCTTAATAAATTAAACTCCATAAAAATGAAAAATTGAAACCCTTTTTTGGAAGGACACACCTACCTTCCTATCAAAACAAACATCATTGATGTTTGAACCCAAATGAACATAGAAAAAATCCTTTTACTTTTCAATAACACCATATGATCATGTGCATAGCTTGGATTTGGGTCATTCACAAGATCCAATGAATTGCCTCCACTTCCTCTACATTCATTCTTGCAATCACGGGAATTAACAACATTTAGTTACCTTTTCTTGGGTTATATCTAGTTTTTTTTTATCTTTAAAGGATAGGGAAAAATCTCCATTATTAGGTTTCAAGTATGTGATAGTTATAAAGATACACAGATGATGAAAGTTATATGATACCATTTCATGGTAACGACTAACGATAACACATAGGGTATGTAAATAAGGATTTAGATTTTCACCTATGTTCATGTTAATTTCAATACAATATTAAGATAGATGCCTTGCATATAAGAATTGAAATTACAATTATGAATGTGCCAAATATAACTCAATTTAACAAGTATTCCTAACTGACAATGTGAAAATATTAAAGAAGAATACAAAAACTTGAAATAAATAATTAGTCAAGAAACATTGATCTAACTTTTCTTGGTTCCAGTGAGCCAAGAAAGATTGATTTCACTTTTCTTGGTTGTCATGGAGCAAGGTTTAATTGAATCTCAATGCCCACCTAAACCCCAACCTAAAAAATGAAGAGGTAAATATTTTACTTGAATGCCTACAAAAAACACAATACAATTGTTGAAGTCCGGAACTCCCATTTAACTATTTATCATTAATTAAAGATGAAAAACAATATAACATCAATTCAAACCAAGCCTAAATAAGCTATTAAATGAGGATTTCTCAAGGACAATAATCCAAAGAGGCTTCCATCGATATTATCATTGGTACACTATTATCAAATTTATGCAAACCTTACGATCATAAGCAATATCAAATAAAAATGGAAGGTCCTTAAGTTTTAGGTAGGTATGAATTGAGCCCGTGATTTGGACATATGAATCCATCCCATTATTTGGAGGTTATTCCTCAGCACTCCCAAATAAAATAAACCCCAATATTTATATTACTATGTCAAATTAAAAATGCCCCTTGACCCCTTAATACGGGGCAATATATTTTTTAGTTTTTTAAGAGTATTCAACCCCCCAATATGAATGGACGTGATATGATATTGCCTCACTAGTGAACCCCCCGTGTTGATAATAGCCTGGTTCTCCATCACCCAGTCTATTCCTAGCAGCACTGGGTAGGGGCTTGTATTGTCCACAATTTTGATCACATTGAAATCTAAATATGTCTTGAGGCCCTCAATCTCAACAGGAACCTGGCATAATCGACAGATCAGGGTGACCTTACTTTGGTTTTCTAGGCGCAGTTTCACTGGGAACCAAGCCAACTGTGGTTTCCCCATCGTTTCCCACATATGTTTGGTCAGGATGTTCACGTCCGACCCCAAGTCCAAGATAATGGAGTTGACATCGAATGCTCCGACTTGCACAGACATCCGCATCTCTCGTCCTGTTTTTCGCTTATGTATGCGATTGACCGTCTGCTCCTGTTGTGCACCCTCCTATCGATGCAACAGGTTGGATATCTCTGCCAATGCATCTTGATATTTTTCCAACTCCAGGCAACTCTCCAAGAAGGCTCGTAAGGTGTTCGCCTTTTTCTGCGAATCCGTTGTGTCGAATATCGGTGGCATGTCATATGTAACTTCTTTCTACTGAAGAGGTAGCTGCCTCAACTGCCTTATTGCTTCTTGTGCTTTCAGAAAAATGTCGCTTTCTGCTTCCGCATCAAATGTGACTTGTTTCCTTATTGTCGATCGGACGCTAGCCTGTGACTTGTCAACCCCTGTCACAGCTCCTCCTCAAGTCACTATTCCGACAATTACACTTTGACTTCTAACTTCTACTGAGATCTTTTGTACCGCTGGCGGATTCTGGTTCTGATTTTGATTTTGTAGAGGTGGGGGAAGGTTCTTAGTTTGCCATTTTGCGATGAGATGAGGACAATCTTCGACCCCATGGTCCACAGCGCTACAAGCTCTGCAGTCTTTCTCATCGTGACCAACCGATCGACATAACTTGCAATACAAGTTCACTGGTTTCGACACCATCTTATGCATGTACACACATTCTTCTAGCTGATGTCCTCTCGAGTGACAGACGCAACACCAAGGAAACCCTCCCTAACTAAGGGGATTCGGTGCACCTGATTGCAAATATTCTCGAAATTCTGGGCACTGATCCTTGTGATGTCCTTATGTCCTACACCTAGTGCACCATACGTCTTTGCTGGCCTCTTTTCCTTTCTTCATGTCTTGTAGTTGGATCGCCAAGTTTTCCATCTGCGCTTGTATTTGATCCATTCCCAAACCCGTTTTGCCGATTGGTGAAGCCTCCAGCTTCATTGCGATCTCCAGTGCTTTTGCCTGAGTGGCTACCTTATGTTGCATCAGCAGCCCACGAATGTGTGGCACCAACCCAACGATAAACCATTCTTTATGTTGCATATTGTTCATCCCAAAACTCACTTTCGCCATTAGTGTTTTGTATCGTTGGTCGAAGTCCCATACTGACTCGTTGGGAAACTGTTTGCTTTCTTTGAGCTCAGTAATGTATTGCGACTCGGATTTTGGTTTTCTAAATTCGTCAATCATCCCCACCTTGATCTGCAGTAATGTTTTACCTGGAGTTCCTGTCAGTACCTTAGTAAACTTCATATACCAACCTAGCGCACGGCCCCTAAGGGTCGTTGCTATTTGTCCCTTTTTTATATATTCATCCTGGACCTGCTTCACGGTGGTCCATACTGCATCGCACAAAAACCAGTATTGTTCGGGATCCTCAGTCCCATTACCTTGGAAATTTGGCATATTTGCTTCATCACCCGCCATTCTTGTACTTCTACTATTATTATTTACTGATGCTCTACTCTTACTACTGTTTTGGAATGTAGGACAGCTCTACGAATAACTTGTATTTCCTTTTATCAAATTCTAAGTAGTGCGCAGAGTTGAAGGTACGTTGTAGCTTAGGGTCCGTCCCTCTTTGGCTTTTGGGATAGCTTGTTCACTTCCTTCTTCGTCGCAATGAGGTCGCTTCCTCCCTTGTGGTCCTATTTCGCAGTCTTCCGTTCCGGTCCTCTCAGTAGACTCTCTCTTAGTCCTCCTATTCTTCTCAAGACGCCAGAATATCACCCCACTCCTCAAGGTACCACACTCTTCGTTAGCTTCCCTTAAACATTCGTCGTCACCCATGTCCATCTACCCCGCATCTTTCTACTGGACCCAAATTCACACAGTACCCCCAACTTCTGTACATTTATCTTCTACTCGTCGGAGTTCATCCTTAGTATTCCCTTTTCGTAGACGAGCATCTTAATCCACAGTTTCAACGACAGCAGGAATCTCCCCATGGGTCCTTTGAAAAATTTCCTTTCTGCATCGCTGTCCTTTGAAAAAACCTTGTTTCTCAGTAGATACGCGGGTGACCTATGTCTCACTTGCATATATGCCAGTGACTTGTGTCTCACTTGTGTATGTGCCCGCAAGAGGGTAAAAATAATAAAAAATAAGTTACTTTCACGGGTTAGTTTTTGGTCTCAAACCGTTCCCTAACTCCCAAATCCTGTGAATAAATTCCAATAACTACTCTTTTCAATGATGTAAAAGAGCATAAGTGAAAATTGTTTGATGGTTACACATACACATAATAGAGAGAATTATACAACCACCTTGCCCAAGTTCTTGGTGAGATTGTTCATGAGAAGAAACCCTTGCTCATATATGCACAACCCTTTTTCCTCAAGTCTGCAACTCCCTTGTACCTTTATATGGAATCCTAATTTCCATTATTTCCACCACAAACCCTATTATGCTAGAGTTTTGCTTTCGAAATATCTTGAGCATATTGTGTGTGAGAAAAACCTTGAGGCAAGTTCAGAGTGCTTGAATAGCTTGGGAGGAAGAACCCATGACTCGGCTCCAGATGGACAACCACAATATCATGTTTATCTGTTTCATGTACTTATTGCCATTTTTTTTTATATATGAATGAAATATCTACTATCCAATTCTTGATGTTATTTGCATATTAATGGTTGTAAATGATTATTTATATTGATTCAAAAATGCATAAATATGCAATTGTTCTTTTATGATTTGTTGGTTATTATTATTGCTTTCACTTATTGTTGTTTACATTTTAGGGTTTGTAGCAAAGAGACTAAGCTAAGGAGCAAAGCTCAAGACCAGAGGAATCATCTTCAAACGTTGGAAACTAGCTATTTATCTTTAAATTTATGTATGGAAATTGTTTCATTAAAGAAACTTCTTGATTTTTTAAAGAATTTAGTGCATTTATATTTTTGCTCTGCAATAGTTGAACCCAAACAATTATTGGGGAATTTTTCCCATCACAAAGATTACCAAAGGTTTTGGTCGAACTGGACCTCTGTGAGGGCCTTTTAGAAGACATGGACATTGTTTTGGGTCCATGGAATTTTTGCCATAAATTTGACTACTGGAAGCTACCTTTTTGTTGTAGTATCTATCATGAGGTGGGTCACTTGAGAGAATATTATTGATATGCCATAAATGGTTAGAGTGCCTACCAAAAAATTTGGTTAAAAAGAAGGGAGAGTGCAAAAAGGATCCAAATTCAAAGAATGATGAAGGGGCACTTAGAGGTGGAGATCAAGCTAACTTGGTTACTCATGAAAATGTAGTTTGGAATATAGAAAAGTCTTCTTTTTAAATCCCTAATTCTTTGGAATCAATGGTGATGCCACCAATGTCTCCTTTGTGTTTTTAAAAAAAGTAAGTGGTCCCTTTAGGTGTTGAAAAGGATCATTATACCCTCAAATAAGGCATGGAGGATGGACTCTATAAAACCTAGAGTTTGTGTTTTTAAAAAAAGGTAAGTGGTCCCTTTAGGTGTTGAAAAGGATCATTATACCCTCAAATAAGGCATGGAGGATGGACTCTATAAAACCTAGAAAAATCTAGAGAGGGGATACTTATCCTCTTGTCACTCATATGTTGATATTTTATATTATATTCATAAGTTACATTATGCTTACCTCACATGAGATTTAACATAAGAGAAACATGTATATCTACATAAATCACTTAGTGATTAATATAGACATGTTGATTAAGTATGCTTTAATAAATATTTTATAAGAGAATATTGCATATTTTCATAAAAGGATTACATTTTTTTAAATGCATTCCATTTGTTCATACAAGGGTTCCATACTCCTCATTCTCTCTATTAATAGACATATCATGTAAAATCACAATTTCATAAGTTGATCTACCTTCAAGAGACTTTGTTACTACGTTCTCAACATTACAAAATTGTTTTTTTTTTTTTAATACCAATAAAAATTACATTTTCATGCCATCCAATTCATTACCACATTTATATATATTCCACCAATACATAATATAACGATGTAATTTTTACCCCCTTCATAAGCAATTCCTAGTATCATATTATATGGAATATGGTTTTACAAGAGACAAAATACTTTATCTTCCCTTAACAAGGTTACTTATGTTACTAAGCATCATATTGTAAATAGGTTTCTTGATTGTTGTCGCTTTAGTTGATTCATGTTATTCATATGACTTAGAGATGAAATTTAGACTTACTTGTTTCTTAAATAATGGTTTCATTCTCTATGTGATATTTGTTGCGTTTGAGTTTTGCCATCATCATAATTGTGTAGGGTATGAAACTAATTATGATTTGAGTTAAAGTTGTGCAACCCATAGCGCTGCTCTCTATTATGATTGAAAATGTCAACTTTGATCATTAAGTGGGTAATGAATCCCAAGTTTTTAAAGAGACAATTGGTGCAACCATTCATACAATCTATTAGAGTAAGATGAGCATTGATAATTGATACATGGTTGTTAAATCAATCCATATAAAGCTTAGTTCTTTACACAAAACTATTGCAAGACCTTAGTTAAAATGGTTGGATATATTATTAGGAGCTCCATTTTATAAACTTATGACATATCATCAAAGAGACAATTGGTGCAACTATTCATACAATCTATTAGAGTAAGATGAGCATTGATAATTTGATAATTGATGCATGGTTTTTAAATCAATCTGTATAAAGTTTAGTTCTTTACACAAAACTATTGCAAGACTTGAGTTAAAATGGTTGAATATATTTTTAGGAGCTCTACTTTATAAACTATGACCTATCACATGTATTCATAGGATATTAACTTAATATATTTAATTTTACTAGATATTAAAGAATACTTCAATTTTTTTCATTGAACCTCCCTCCCAATGCACCATTCCAATTTAAAATACTCCTATTTTCATTAGATATCCTAGGTATCCGACTTTTTCATGACATTTTTACTACCCCTTTTTATTTTTACTCTTAGTATGGTGATATTGCACAACTCTTATAACCCATAGAAACCTTGCAGGGTGAAATATGAAATCTCAATCAGAATAAATATTTCAATATGGGAAACAACCCCATGACCACAAGTCAACTTCATACATAGTCATTTCAATCGACTTTGCACCATGTTGGCTTACAAATCATACCTTTTCAAACACCACTCTAACTCCAAACACAATTGAATTCACACCACCTTCACACACAAATCATACTTATTGAAACACTAATCTAACTTCACAAATAGTTAAATTCACACAAACTTCAAACACATAGTACATATTCAAACCCCACAATTCCCTATTCAACCCCTTAGATACATCATTATACACCTCTCAAATATCTATATGTTTTTAATATATTAAAAATACCCCTTGACCCTTATATAGAAGGCAATATTTTGCTTTTAATTTTTAGAGCATTAAATCCTCCAATATGAACTCACGTGTTATAATATTTCCTACTTAGTGAACCCCCTATGGATTTATTGGTGAAAAGCAAGGAGTTTTCACTAATGGGCAAGGTTCAATTTTTTGTCATTTTTTTTAGAGCCATGGGATTGCCTTGAGGTAGTGGTTGAACGTATAGTTTTTCCCAAAGAGATTATATTAAATAATCATTTGACCGACACACAAATAAGTGGATCAATTCCCACTCCCAAATGTCCTTTAATTTAAAACATTCCAAAGGGGTTGGCTCAATTAGTTGTCCCCAATCTCGCTTGGTGTTTGGCTAGTTCCATGTCCTAGATTTAAATGCCTTGGGTGATGAAAATTAGTCTACACCAACACAATTAATAGAGATGCCATCCATGACTGTGGGAAAGTATCCATTGAGTTTCCCACAAGGTTTTCTTGGAAAAAAAATATTACAATATCCTATTAAGCATAAAATTAAATACAAATAGAAAATATCAAATACTACGAGTAAAAATCCAAGGTAGCTAAGGATTTCAGTATATTATTATGTAATATAATGATGTGTGCATTATAAAAAGAAGTGGTGTTAACATCAAACATTGAGTTGAATTGCTTATGACTCATCGTTGTTGTGTATGCATATACAACATATTAATTATATACATGAGTTATTTTGTTTATAAGATTATTAACACCACATTAATATGTTGTTGAGCTTTGTTAGTTACTCTTATTTAATAAATCATAATTAAGTCGGTAAAAAGGGGTTAGCTTTAATGATTCACCACACTATGGATAGATATTAAATAATGAAATTAGTTATACAATCTTAGAATCACATATATTAGCTATGGAAATTGCATAATTTGGGTGTTATGGGGGTATTTGAGGATTGAATCTATTTATGGATTCAAAAATACAATTTAAACACATAGAAATTTGGATTTTACCAAAAACAAATTATCGACCAAAACCCACCCTAAAATAAAAAAACATAGAATAAATAGACTACTCCTATTAAAAAGTGTCTCCTCCTCATAATCTTCTTATCTCTTATCCATTGACCTTGTTAATTACTTTAATATTTTTAATATTTTTCTCTTTTAACAATGAATCATGAAAATATCTCTTCCCAATCTTAGATATCATATCCATTAACCTTGTTAATTACTTTAATATTTTTAATATTTTTCTCTTTTAACAATGAATCATGAAAATATCTCTTCCAATCTTAGAAATTAATTACTTTAATATTTTTCTCTTTTAACAATGAATCATGAAAACATCTCTTCCCAATCTTAGAAATCATATTTTATGCATGTTTGCCTCAACCTTTATTTTTTATTATATTATTTAACTTAATATCAAGAAATTAAATTAATTTAATTAAGAAATACTACAATGATTAAATCTTCTTTTTAAGATACATTTTTAGTGGATAATTTTTTTAATCTAATTTATTAATATTTTAATTTAATTAAGAAATATTACAATGATTAAATCTTCTTTTTAAGATACATTTTTAGTGGATAATTTTTTTAATCTAATTTATTAATATTTTGTTTTGTTTTATGATGTTAATGTATATAAAATAACTATAACTAAATTAGTTAAAGAGTGTAAATAACAGCTAAATGATTGTAATTTGTTTTTTCATTTTGAAGTTATTTTAAAATATTTTTAATTTATTAATTATTTAAATTTAAAAATAATATTTATTAATTAATTATTTTTATTTTAAAAATGTATGTATTTTTTTTTATTAAATATGTTTATATTAATAATTATATTGATCAAAATTTACAAATATTTTCATGGTTTTTCTCTTGAGGATGGGTGGAGCACAGTCCGGTTCTTTGGAAAGATTTCCATTTCTAAACTATGCGCTCATTCTCGCAAACTTTCTAACATGAAAATTTGGTTTGTATATATTTCATAGTTCAAATGCAATTGAAATGCATTAGGATTTGGGTTAATAATTGGTACCATTTTTCATTAAATTAGAATTTGGGTTAATAATTGGTACCATTTTTCATTAAATTAGTTAATATTAATATTTCAATATTATACTTGAGCCAAAATATTGATATTATTAATGTCACATGGTGTCAATAATGTTTATTTATTGGATTTGACATCTTAACTTGTTAATGTTATTATATCTACATGTGAGGATGTTGTGATCTTTAATGGGGCATTTGATGATGGGAAAGTAGTTGACATAGAATTGTTGGTGTGGAATATGATGATGTCATTTACGATGATGTGGTAAATGCTACTGGAATAATTGACATGGCATTGTTACAAGGCTTGGGTTTTTGTTCAATTACTATTTAATGTCAATACATCGATGTTCTTAACATTGCTTTTTTTACTTCAATGTAGAATTGCACCAAGGATGCAATGCTTGATATTAGAAAAGTGATGTTTGTAAGTAAAAAAGTTGGCATTAAAATGTCAAATTATCCACAAAAGTTTAATGACATTAACTCTTTATATTGAGAAATCAAGCTAAACCCGACTCCAAAAAAATGTGGTTTCAACATTTGTAACATTAATTTAATGTTTTAATTGATCCCAAATAGAGTAGTGTGTAAGAGGGTCTTCCATAGTTGGGCCCAATGTCTCTACCTAAAGTTGGTTAGATGAGTTTACCTATAAACATTTTAGGGATGTTCCTTTAGAGAAAAAAAATGAGGAAATCCCTGCTCCCCCATTTTAACAATGTATAAGAAATCATCTTTACACTTTTGTTAGAATTTCGTAGTTATAAGGCGGATTTTAGAGATAAAGAATGCTAGTGCCAACATGTGGTCTCATGTTATGGGATTTTGTTGCTCCATCTTGTGTTGTATTTTGTGACATGTACCATGTCTTATGATAATGATCACAATGATTGCTTTTTCCTGATGGAAATAAGTCAACATTGTTGCCAATAGAAGGTGTAGATTGTGCAATGACAAGAGCAAGATATTTTCATGCAAAACTAAAAGAAGTGGCGTGAAAGGTACTATTTTCCTCATACTTCCATAAGTGGAGAGCATATCTGGTCACTTATACAAAAGGAAAGGTTGAACAGTTGGTAACTATGATGTTAAGTTAGTAACAATGCTCTCACAAAGCAAGTTAGTGGCAATGTTGTCATATTAGATTTATCTTAACATCCTTGGGTATTCACCCAATTTGCAA
This sequence comes from Larix kaempferi, assembly GCA_027924585.1. NCBI lineage: Eukaryota > Viridiplantae > Streptophyta > Pinopsida > Pinales > Pinaceae > Larix > Larix kaempferi. The sequence continues at coordinate 256,160 of BSBM01000693.1, read as the reverse complement.
GATGAAGTTGTTATTGCCTTACATTTTTTCCTCTTCTCGAGAAATCATTAACATAGTGTGATAGAATAATAGACCTAGATCCAAAATTTTGTATACTAGAAGAAGAGTACCATATATGTTGGTTGTGGAGCCAGATCTTCTAGTCTCATAGATGATATTGTCTTAGTCGTGCACCTCAGAGGACTGTACACTCATGCTCCTACCTTCGGGTTCAGGGCATCCCCCAAAAAAAGGGATTCAGGGGCAACGCCCTTGATTTACGAGGGTGCGGGGGCGGAGCCCCCACGAACGGGGGTTTGGGGGCAGCGCCCCCGAGAAAAAAAATTTGGGGCTATTTTCGCCAACAGTTTTCGGGCCCATGGTTTTGGGTAACCCGTGGTATTTTCCCATTGTATTTCCCTTATAAAAGAAAGACTTTGTAATATGGCTAGGGTTGATGTATTAGGTTTTATGCATTGTAAAGATCTCTAAGATCAAGAAGAGAGACTGTGAGATAGTGAAGAGGAAGTGCAGTGGTTGTGCTGCAGGTTGTATCCCTTCACTTTGCTGGACAGAATAATAATAAGGAATTGCAACTTCAATGTGGACGTAGCCCAAGTTGGGGTGAACCACGATATATTTGTGTCTCTCTTGTAATGTGTGTGTGATTATATTTGCATTTCTATTTATTGTTATTGGTCTACAATCCTGTTTTTTGAACAATTGGTATCAGAGCCAAAGGTCTATTTGGAAGATAAGCCCGCATGAAGCTAAGGTTTTTAGTTCGAGTGGGAGCAATGGCAGAAGAATGAAAGTTTAAGGTCGAGAAGTTTAATGGCCAAAACTTCCAGTTATGGAAGATGCAAATGGAGGACTATCTGTGCCAGAAGGATCTATTCCTACTGTTGGGAGGAAGAGGAAAGCAATCGGCGGCTATGAAGGACAAAGAATGGGAGGTTCTTAACAAAAAGGCTCTGGGAACAATACGGCTGAGCCTGGATTCGTCGGTGGCTTTCAATATCTCAAAAGAAATGACAATGGAGGGTTTGATGAGCGCATTGGGTAAGCTGTATGAAAAACCCTCGGCCTCCAACAAGGTATTTCTAATGAAGCATTTATTTAATATGAAGATGTCTGAAGGTGGATCTGTTACTGATCATTTAAATGAGTTTAATACGGTTACAAATCAACTAAGTTATGTAAGTGTGAACTTTGATGATGAGGTTAGGGCTCTTCTAATCTTGTGTTCATTGCCAGAAAGTTGGAATAGCTTGGTCATGGCTATAAGTAACTCTGTCTCTGGTTCAAACACCTTGAAATTTGATGATGTTATTGTTGTTATTCTTAGCGAGAAAATGCGAACAAAAAGCACAGGTGAGACATCGGGTAATGCGTTGACCATGGAGACCAGGGGAAGACAAAAGAAGAGAGGAAAGAGCCAAGGTAATCGTGGGAAGTCTAAAACGGGCAGATCCAAGTCCAGACTGGGAAAGATAGAGTGCTGGAACTGTGGAAAGAAAGGACATCTGAAGAAAGACTGCAGATCTCTAAAGAAGAAAGGAGATGCACAGAAGGAAACTACCCAGGAAGCAAATGTAGCAGGTGATGTGTTACAAGATGTCTCGATTCTTGCATTAGATAATACTAGTGATTATTGGGTAGTAGATTCAGGGGCTTCATGTCATGCTACACCCCATAGGAAATACTTTCATGATTATGTTCCAGGCGATTTTGGACATGTTTTATTGGGTGATGATGAGCCATGTAAAATTGTTGGAATGGGTAAGGTATGGATAAAAGTTAAGAATGGAACTGACTGGCTGTTAAAAGATGTTAGGCATATTCCTGCTATGAAAATAAATTTGATCTCAATAGGGCAATTGGGAGATGGTGGCTGTCTATCTACATTTGGAGAAAAGTGGTGGAAGATCACTAAAGGATCAATGGTGATAGCAAAAGGAGACAGGGTAGGTACGTTGTATTTATGTCCTCATAATACTGACCATTCTATCTCTTTAGCTTCCACAGGAACAGATACAACATTGTGGCATCATAGGCTTGGCCACATGAGTGAGAAGGGGATGCAGATTCTCCACTCAAGGAAGTTGCTGCCAGATTTGAAGCAGGTAAGTTTGGAATTCTGTGAGAACTGTGTTTATGAAAAACAGAAGAGAGTCAGATTTCTCAGGGTTGGGAAACAGAAGAAGAATGAAAACTTAGAGCTAGTGCATACAGATGTATGGGGACCAGCTTAGGTACAATCTCTTGGTGGCTCTCATTATTATGTTACATTTATTGATGATGCAACTAGGAAAACTTGGGTTTATTGCATTAGACAAAAATATGATGTGTTTGCTACTTTTAAGAAGTGGAAATATTTTGTTGAGAATGAGACAGGAAAAAGGTTGAAGTGTCTCAGATCTGATAATGGAGGTGAGTACTGCGGCAAGGAGTTTGATAGTTACTGTTCATACCATGGGATTTGTAGAGAGAAGACAGTCCCAGGAACACCACAAGAAAATGGTGTGTCATAAAAGATGAACAAAACGATCATGGAGTGTGCAAGGTGTATGACACTGCATGCAGGGTTTCCCTTACAGTTTTGGGTGGATGCTATAAATACTGTTGTTTATTTAATAAACAGACGACCTTCAAGTGCTTTGGATAGTGGTATTCCAGAGGAGGCATGGACATATAAAAAGGTAAACTACTCATTTCTGAGAACGTTTGGTTGTGAAGCATTTGTCCATATTGATAAAGAAAATAGAACAAAGCTTGAAGCTAAATCCAAGAAATGTACCTTTATTGGATATGGGGTTGATGAATTTGGTTATCGCATATGGGATTATGAAAATAACAAAATTATCAGGAGTAGAGATGTGATATTCAATGAAAAGGTCATGTATAAAGATCAGTTGCAGGGAAAGAAACGGGAAAAGGAAACCACGGAGTACACAGTACTTGATGAAATTCAAGAAAATGAAGTTCCAAAGGTGCTAGAAAATCAAGAAGAACAACAAGTACCTGAAACTCCTGCAACTGCAAGAAGATCTACCAGGTTAAGTAGACTCCCTGAACGATACTCTCCTTTAATGTATTATTTGTTGATGACTGATGCTAGTGAACCAGAATGTTATGAAGAAGCAATGCAGGTGGAAACTAGAAAGAAGTGGGAGCAAAGCATGAATGAGGAGATGGACTCATTGGTAGGAAACCAGACTTGGGATTTAGTTCACTTTCCTGTTGGTAAAAGAGCATTGCAGAACAAATGGATTTATAGGTTGAAGGAAGAAGAAGGAGGTAAGAAGCAGTACAAGGCGTGACTTGTTGTAAAGGGGTTTGCAAAGAAGAAAGGTATAGATTTTGATGAAATATTTTCTCCTGTTGTTAAGATGACTTCAATTAGGACTATCTTAAGTCTAGTGGTGGTAGAAGATTTGCATCTTGAACAGTTAGATGTAAAAACAACCTTTCTCCATGGGGATTTGGAGGAAGAGATATATATGCAGCAGCCACAAGGGTATGAGGTCAAAGATAAGGAGAACTTGGTATGCAGGTTGAAAAAGAGCTTGTATGGCGTAAAGCAAGCTCCATGGCAGTGGTATTTAAAATTTGACAGGTTTATGACAGAACAAGGTTATAGTAGATGTCATTCTGACCACTGTGTTTACTTCAAGAGGCTAGATAATGGAAGTTATATTATCTTGTTATTGTATGTGGATGACATGCTTGTTGAAGGGTCTAACATGCAGGATATAAATGTGCTCAAAAGGAAGTTAGCTAATTCATTTGCGATGAAGGATTTGGGTAGCACTACAAAGCAAATCCTTGGTATGAGAATAACAAGAGACAGGAAAAATCACAAATTGACATTGTCTCAGGGTGAGTACATACAAAAGGTGTTGGAGAGATTCAGAATGAAGAATGCAAAACTGGTAAGTACACCATTGGCCATCCATTTCAATCTAAGTAAGGAAATGTGTCCCAAGACACAAGAAGAGACAGATTACATGTCCAAGATTCCCTATCAATCAGCAGTTGGAAGTTTGATATATGCCATGGTGTGCACAAGACCAGATATTGCACAAGCAATGGGAGTTGTGAGTAGATATATGAACAATCCATGTAAAGAACATTGGAAGGCAGTATAGTGGATTCTCAGGTATTTGAGAGGTACTACCACTCAGGCATTATGTTTTGGAGGTTCAGACACTGTTCTACAGGGATATGTTGATGCAGATATGGCAGGTGATAAGGATAGCAGGAGGAGCACCACAGGGTATGTGTTTACTGTAGGTGGAACAACAGTAAGTTGCATTTCGAGATTGCAAAATGTTGTTGCACTTTCAACAACGGAAGCAGAGTATGTTGTTGTTACGGAGGCTAGTAAAGAGATGATTTGGTTGCAGAGGTTTATGGAGGAAGTGGGTAAGAAGCAGAAGGATAGCAGGTTGTATAGTGACAGCCAGAGTGCCATTCATCTTGCAAAGAACTCAACATTCCATTCCAGGACTAAACATATACAGCTCAAGTACCATTTCATACGCTCTGTTTTGGAAGATGAACTGTTGAAGCTGGAAAAGATACATACTAGCCAGAATCCTGCAGACATGTTCACAAGGTAGTGACCAGAGAGAAACTGAGTTCCTGCTCAGTTTCAGTTGGCCTTCTAGCATGAAGGTGAAGAGGAGAAAGTTGCCAAGTCCAAGGTCCAGCAAGTACAATAGCGATGAAGTTGTTGTGATCAATCTCCAAGTGGGAGATTGTTGGTTGTGGATCCAGATCTTCCAGTCTCATAGATGATATTGTCTTAGTCGTGCACCTCAGAGGACTGTACACTCTTTTCGCCAACAATTTTCGGGCCCATGGTTTTGGGTAACCCGTGGTATTTTTCCATTGTATTTTCCTTATAAAAGAAATACTTTTTAATACGGCTAGGGTTGATGTATTAGGTTTTATGCATTGTAAATATCTCTGAGATCAGAAGAGAGACTGTGAGACAGTGAAGAGGAAGTGCAGTGGTTGTGCTGCAGGTTGTATCCCTTCACTTTGTTGGACGGAATAATAATAATAATTGGCAACTTCAGTGTGGACGTAGCCCAAGTTGGGGTGAACCACGATATATCTGTGTCTCTCTTGTAATGCGTGTGTGATTATATTTGCATTTCTGTTTATTATTATTGCTCTGCGATCCTGTTTTTCTAACAATATATTGATAGGAAAACCAAGCATACACCTAACAAGGCTATTCTATACAATATCATCCACATTGTTTTGTATTGAATCATCATATTTAGATAAAATCCTATAAAACAAAAATGGTTCACATTAGAAGAGATTGAGAAAAATATAACACATCTCAAAATAGATGTGATTGGGATCATTGTTTACTAAACATGGGCACTTAGTTCAAGGTTGTGAATATTTTGTTTACATTTGTAGAAGAATGTGTGATGACCTTTTACTACCTCCAAACATCACCTTTGGTTACAGTGAAGGAATATTGCCAAAAGCCATACTCATTGGCAATGACTATTGGTCGTCACCAAAGGTTATCTTTGGTGACAATCTTTGACTATCACTATAAGTGGTAGGTCCTTGAATTTTGATGAATATCAAGGACTATCGCCAAAGGTGATATTTGATGATGGTCTTTAATAATCACCAAAAGTGATAGAGAAAAAATTCTAATGGTGATGGTCCAAATGTTGTTGGGATTTTTGATGATGGTCACTCACTATTACTAATGTTTTCCTTTATGGATGGATTGGTGATATTATCAAACTATTGTTGTAGGGCATCATTGACAATGTTGCATGACTATCGCCAAAGCCTCAAAAATTTTAGTGATAAAGTTTTTGGAAACAATTAATTTTTAGCAATTGAGATGAAATTTTAATTGTAATCATTCAAGATATGGTGACCATTTTAGACCATCAACAATGTCCATTTTCATTATACAATGATGTTACTAGAGTTCCTTAGGCATTGAAGACGTAATATTATTGTAGAGATTGTACATGTTTTTTTTTGGACTATACATGGATGAATGACCATTGAATGTGACACATAAAGTGTAGTTTCATTTGTAAAAAAATCATCCCACTTTTCACATGTGACCAAAGTACATAAATATATCTCACGTTTCACAGACAACCAAAGTATCTAGATTTATACTACCACATTGTTTCAGAGATACTAAAATTTGGGAAAGTGTTGTTGACCAAGTGCAATGCTCACAAGAATATTACAAGCATATCATTGTAGAGAAATTCAAATGGTGTCATGGTCTGGGCTATCATGGCACTCATTTGTACTTTTCAAGCACCCATCTAGATATTGCAAGATGGTTCGGGACTCCTTGGATGGATTTAGAGAGACTCCAACAAATTTGGGCGATTTTAGGTCATGAACTTATAGGTTTGAATGTGGGTTGAGTTTGAGTTCTTCCCAACATGTTTTGAACATGAATTAGTAAGAAATTAGACAAATTGACTTTTCTTGGCATATAGTTTAGTACTATTTTTCTTATGCTTACCTTGTTTATTTTGCATTCTTGTGTTTTTGTTTCTTATTGTACATATATATAAATAAGGCCATCACCATCCTATATAAGGGTTTGACACATAAACATAGCATTACATCTCCTTACAATGATTGTTATCACTATTATTGAATAGAAAATTGACACATAAATATAACATTACATCTCTTTACAATGATTGTTATCATTATTATTGAATAGAATAACTATTATTGCTTCATAATTCAAGACATAGCATTACATCTCCTTACAATGAACGATACCAATAGTATTGAATAGAATAACTTCTACAATTACTTCATAATTAAAGTTTCATTTACAGTACAATCACATTTGATTATTTTATTTACTTCAATAACACATTAAAATCCAAAATTTAGTTTGTTTGCAACTAGATTATCCCCTGAATATGAATAGGGTTGTGACTTAATAGGAGTAATATGAATAGGGTTGTGACTTAATGGGAGTAGTAGTGTCGAACTAGTTAACCATCACACTATAAGTGTGTCTAACACTCAAATAAATGGTGAAAATGAAATAATAAAGCTTGCCATCACACAGTAAGTGTTAATCTCACTCAATAAAAACAACTAACACTCAAATAAATGGTAAAAATGAAATAATAAAGCTTGCCATCACACAGTAAGTGTTAATCTCACTCAATAAAAACAATTTCCAGTTTGACATTTTGTAAGACTTTGTAGTTAACCAAATCATTGGAATCTTGAAAAGATAATAAATCAAGGCGAACTTTTACTTTTAACTTCATTACTTATTTTTAATAAATTTAAATCAGAACGTATACCATTTATAAAAATGGATTATAATTTGGTTCATGCAATTTATGATTTTCTTAACATCTTGCAATTTATGATTATAAAAATGGATGATAATTTGGTTCATGCAATTTATGATTTTCTTAACATCTTGCAATTTATGATTAATACTGTAGTAAAGTGCTACCCAAAAATTCATTCAACCAGGGGATACACCTTATGACAAACTTCATACTTCATTTTTTTTTACAAATTTAGACAAAATGCCCTTTAGAGGAAAAAAAATTAAATGAACTCTTTCATACAATCTGACTCAAGCCACTAATCTTTGCTGTTCTCCTGTTGGATTCATGCTGCCTGTTGTAATGTGGTGCTGGTCTTGCACGCTTGTAAATACTGGAGAATACTCGAAAAGCTGCAAAATAGTTTATAATATTCCACCATAAACATAATTTTTGCAGAAATGAATCAATGAATGTATTTAAGCTGAGAAGAATGGGAGTTTCCTGCTACATCGGGCAGGAGCTCCCTTGCATCCAGAGCTGTAGAATACCATTTCAGAAACAGTTTCATCGATCAAATCTCTGAACAACATGCGTTCCATGTCCATTACGACGTCGCCCATCTCTGCTCCCTCTTCGTCTCTGCATCGTGCCAAATCCTTCTGCAAAACATTAAGCAAAGTATCGCAAATGTCCTCACAACCCACATTCTGCAGGCGCTCAATTTCCGCCAAAACTTGTTTCAGCAGGCCATGTCCGCTCAGCTGATTGTAACCGCCAATTCTGTGCGGGAGCCGTATCCATGGGGACACGGCAAATTTCCCGCTTAATATTTCATTCACTGTATTGAAGACGAGCAACCGATTTTGCTTCAACAGGCTGCAATCTCCCCTGCCAGCGACGGGTGTAGATTTCATGCATTTTTGTTCTAAGTCATGGAAAATCTCATTGTCGATTGGGAAGCTGCCAGACGAAAAAATGCCCGCGGAAAGATTTTCTTGGACTTGCAAAAGACCCGACGCTGTGAAAATCTGTTTGACATAATCATGTTCTGGACTTATTTTACCATTGCTTTTGTTTTTATCATGGTACTCTGCGTGGTTTTGCAGAATAAGCCCTGCAGATTCGGTTAATTTTGGCTTGATTTGGACCAGGTTATGCTGATCTCTCAGCGTTTTATTATACCGATCCATGTCCATGAGCTCGACGGAGTTCCTGCTTTCTGCTTGCTCGGACTTCCGTGGGATAAGGCTTTGAGAACTCCAGTCATCTTTGCTTTGCAGAGTTTCAGGCCGTTTGTCTTCGTTTTCTGGATAAGGATAAAGAAGTTAGACAGAAGCTTTAGATGTGTTAAATATAAACGCTGTTATAAATATTCTGGTGCACAGGAAGGTTACCAAATTCCTTACCTCGAAAATTTAGAGTGGCACGTTTGATGACAGGGATGGGAGAAGTATCATCCTTGTAGAATGAGCTATCAAGAACGGACACAGGACTTGGCTGTTCTGGAACTTCAGAAGGATTTTCTGTGGAGAGGTCCATACCGGCCTTGATTTCACGGGGTTTTCCTGAAGCCTTAAGATCTGCTCTGGAAACTTCGTTTATACCGTTGGAAATTGTTTTCTGTCAGGGATATCAAATCATCATGAAAACTGATCGCCTTGGAACAAAATATCATAGGATATTTCTCCAAATTTTGTCGATTTAAGGAATGTTAAGTTCAAAAAGCCAGTATAATGAATAACAAATATGAACATGCACGATTACCTTGACTGCAGGTCCAAATTCCAAGCTCCTCTTCACTTGCGAGTTCTGAAGATTGAATCTACTGACTGTGCCTGTGTCGCCGTTTTGAGATTCCTCATCGCCGTTGTCTCTTCTTTTTTCAACTCTGATTTCCATATCAACCAGGTTCTTCCTTTGCTCTTTTGCGGCAGACTTTAAGGTCTTGAGCTTTAAGCTTGGTATAGTTTCATTGTTCATTAAAGATTGGGACCGAGCTGATGGAGAGGCTGGCGCGGAGTTCGGTCCTTCGCCAGACATCTTTAATTTTCCAGTTGCAGGTTTTCTTCTTTGCTCAACAGGAGAATCGCCGTTCCCAAAATTGATCCGTTTTGATACGTTTTTGCTTCTCAAGGTATTGCTCGGCTTTGGATCCTCGGCAATGCCGTTCTGGTATACTGTTCTGTTCGGTCTAATATTGTGCTTAGGAGACAAAAGAGCGCTCTCCGATTGTACAGAGATCGAGGAAGAAGACGGTAAAGCAAGTTTGTCTGCAAGCTTTGCTGGCTTCATTATTACCACAGGTGTATGATCACTATCTGTCTCAGCATTTTCTGACGTTCTTACAGACCGCACAGCATCCTTAAGCTGCAGGGCTTCTACAATCTTCTTGAGAGCTTGAAGATCTCTGTCGCAATTTTCTAGCTCTCCAACTAACTTCCTCCTTTTCTCGTAAACATTAAATGCTGCGTTCTGTACCTCGTCCAGCTTCTGAGATGAAGGAGACTGAGCAGATGGACTTTCCACAGTGGAATGAGAGATTTTTAGTGTATTTGCGGAACCATTGAAGTAATCAGAATGATCTTCACTGTCATTTCTTTCTTGATCTTTATTATTTGCTTCGGAAACAGATTTGCCGAATTCCACAGACGCTTTACCAGTCCTTGGGCTTGTATTCGACATTTTCTTCCATTCCACGATCTTAGAAACTGACACTGGACTGCTGGAGTTAGGCATTTCGTCTAACCCCATAAGACGCGCAACAACATTCGGCGAACGTTTACTCGGTGTATCCGGAGAGAGTTTGGATGTCTCCCTCACCTTCAACGAGGAGCACCGAAGTACTGCTGCATCTCTGCGCTCGATCGTAGACGGCCTGGAAATTTCTCTGCCGTCGCATGAAAACCGAGGAGAGTCCTTTACAAAAGACAATCTTGCAGGCGCCGTATATTGTCTGGATTCGAACGAGGATCTTGGCGTAGTCTCGCTATTGTCATCGACCACCAGGTTCCATGGTGAGACAGAAAGAACTTCTTGCGATTCAGTAGAGACCACCGCTTCAATTGTTTTTTCAGCGATGTTAGGCGATAGGCTAAGCGGTATATTTTGCTTACCTGCGTCCTTGACGTCCGGAGATATCCTCGGCGATTGATCCCTTGGCTTAGTAAAGAACCTAACACTTTCAGGTTTCTCGGAAACTGTAGCACTGCATGTAATAATGGATGCCTTGAGAGGATGATCGATCCTTTGTAATGAATCTCTCACAACATCTTTGAAATCCAGCGAACGCCTAGCTATCTTTCTGGAATCGACGGAAAACCTGGCCGGTTCTTGCGTACTGCTGGCAAGATTATTGCTATGCTCCACACATGAAGAACTCTTCGGACTCCCGCAACCAGACGACGACCGTGCTGCACAGAAGTGTGGAAAAACGGCATTACATCTCATGAAATCCAGGCCAGACGTTTGAATCATAACGAGAGATAAATTCATAAATCAATAAATTACCTGCAGAAATCCTTTTGTGGCCGTAAAAATGTATCTGATGTCGGTCTAGCAACTGGAGAATTCCTGCCATGCATCCTATATGCCGTTTCTTTTTCAGCTCCGGAGGATCTTCACTAGATACGATCTGGTTATATTTTCCAGACATTTTTCTTTCCATATTCTATTGAATCAGCGTTCTAGTAACTAGTAAATACGATTCAAAACTGATATACTTAGAACTTAGAAGAGTATGCGAGAATCATGGAGCAAAGCTTGAATACATCTCATCCGGAGAGCTAAAATTTTGGAGCTTTTACCAGTAATTTCAACATCCATCCGCGCTTTGAGGATCGGACTATGGTCGAACATTTGACGCCGCTTCTGATCCAATGTGGGTATTGATCACTGGCCGCCATTGTTAGCAGGGTTATTGTTTGAGAGAAGAATAAGAAACCCAAGGGCTTGAGATTGAATGAAAACTGAAATATTGTTGTGAGCAGAGCATTTTGAAGCTGCAATCCGGACAGAGCAGCTCACGTACTCCACTCCGTAGTCAGTGTCTACGCAAAGCTGACACCAGGCATCGAGTTTCTGCGAGACCACGTGAAAGCTTAGTTATGTGCAAAAAGACGTTGGAACCAAATACCAATTCCAATGGCCTCTCTTAGTATAACGGTCTAAACTCGGCATTAAGTTTTATTTCTCCCGCAATTCCATGCCTTTTACGGAACGTTGCAGCCTGCAGGGTCTGCAGGCAATTTCATTATCAAGAAACCCAATCTCTGAAAGCCAGGGCGCACATTTTCTGTGCTTATTACGGGCTAAGGCAACGAGAAAATTGCTCGAGTTACGTGGAAAACAGAGATATTACAGACATGGAGCATTTGAGAATGTGTACTTGCACCCGTGAACAGTGGAGGTATTACGATGCATTAGCAAATTTGAGTTTAAAACTAGATTAGATTTAATATGAACAGAAAACTAGATTAGATTTAATATAAGCAGAGAACATTTTTATATTTTTCCAAATTGATATAAACAGGAGGAAAATTTAAAAAACCATTAAATAACCTGGCGTTTATGGGTTTTGATCGCTTTCCAATAAATAATCTAATCGGACAAAGATAATGTCAAACGTTCTGAGTGGATTATGCCCACTAAAGAATTTTGCAGACGGATATCTTTCTTTTTTCTTTCATTTTGGAACTCAACCTACAGTGAGAGTGAGACAAAACAGTGAACACGCTTTTTCACAAAACAAAACGCGATTGTTAAAGAGTTTTTATAATATTGAAAAACGTGGTCTTCCAAGACTGTTAGATGAAAAAAAACAATTAGAGGATCCGTATTTTAATGTGATTTTGTTGGCTCCTGTTACTATGCCAAAAAATAAATTCTCTATTTTCGTGTTGGCCGGAACAGGACGGTTGCCACAGTGCCGCTGCTTCTTTTTATCGTTCCACGATAAGCGCCGAGGAAGGGATAAGTTGATTCACGGATAAAATTCATTTTCTTTTGTGATATTGCAGATTTAAATTAAGAATTTACATTTGTATTATTTTTTATTACATTCTCAAACAATTCAAAACATCGGACTTTCGAATAAATAAGCTAAATCATCTGTTTTTGTGTTTGGCCGCAACAGGAAGGCTGCCACAGTGCTGCTGCAACTTTTCTGTCCGGCAATAAGAACTTTTCTGTCCGGCAATAAGCGCTAAGGAACGAGTAAGTTAACGCGTACCTAAAATTCATTTCTTTTTTTAATTTGGAATTGAGCACAACATTATCTTCAATATTCATATTCAGATTTTATATTTATATGTGGGTTTTAGTGCAATCTAAAACAAAACCTAATAAAGAAAAACGAACCAGAAGCAATAAATGGACCAAAAAATTGAATTTGCCCGCTTAACGGGGTTGTGGGGGCGCCATTATTAAAATGCAAAGAAGGGGGCCTACGCAGTCTGAGTGGGAGCCAATGATGACTGGCAGTTGCCAATACGTAAATAGACAGCAGGTGGTCACAGTGATAACATCATGTGCAGGAGGCAGAGATTGCCATATTCTTTCATGATGGAAAGCAGACACTGAGACACACTCCTCTTTTTATTCCATAGAATCATACCCATGGGACCCTGCACAGCAACCCATTGTAATCCCGGCAATTAGCATTGTTAAACTGTATTTAGTAAAATACATGCTTGGACTCCCAATCTATTAAGTTTTGTTTTACCCCCGGTTAATAAGCTTTAAAGTTGTGAAATCCAGAAGGACAAAAGGACGGTGTTGTCATGGTAGTGGAGTCGCAGAGAACGCACAGTGGGGTCTTGTTTTTATTTTTCAGTATCCTAGATATTTGGGAAAGTGATTTCCTGGACATTATGAGAAGCGGATTGTGCATGGGGTTCTGGTGGGTGGAGGGTTGCTTTCTGTCTGGTCAATTCATTAATTAAAGTTTTCAAAGTAGTTAAGATAGTACGGGTGCGGGAAGTATTTCAACCAGGCACGTTGGCGTATTTTTCTTTTTCTCTAGTTAGGCAATCCATGTCATTTGGTAAAGCAGCCAGTCTTACCTATGACGGTCGTTGTTGAAGAGACCTGCTTGATTTAGAGGAGAAAGACCAAATGCCATTGTATACGAAAGATGCTCGTAACATAACATAATGGGATTACATGGGATCTCATACCACGCTCATACCACGCTCTAAATATATCCTACATCTCGTTCTCGTTCAATAAACATGGTAAGAGTAATCCAAACATGAAAGAGGAATCCAAACAAGCTATGATTTGTTTTTATTTTTAAATTCTAATTTTAATAAAAAATTGGATTTTTTTAATTCAAATTTTTAGTTAAAAATTTGAGAAAAATTATTTGAATTATAAATATAAGGTATTTCCCCGCAGTGATAGATCTAGCAAGGAGCGCATGAGGGGCACGTGGCCAGGTCTCAAACCACCTGTGCCACCACCTTAGCGCCCCCAGCATAGCCCTTATTAAATGGGACTCCCAGAGTTAGATCGTCGGCAGAGTTTGGTCAGGATGATGAGAATGCAGGTGTGTGAATCTCTCCGTCCAGCTCTCGCCATGATGTCAATACTGCTGCAGGACATCTGACTCAACCCCAGTCTCATCATATCAACGAGTGACTTAATGATAATCCCGCCCATTAAAGGAAGCCTCTCCTTCGTTTCTTCCTTAAGTTTTGGCTTTCAAAATTCAGTTGTTATTTGCATGATTCTTCTGTCTGCAAGTGAAGCTTGCAATTATCCCTCAGAAGGTAATTGCTCGTGGGTTCAGAGTATTTCTTTTCATCCCGCGACGCAGAATTATCTTCTTTGTGGGTTGAACATTCGGGTGAGATCCAAGTGCTATTCTCTGCACTCTTTCCCTGAGCAAGCTGCTATCTCTTCCAGTCCCGTGCCCTCTTTTAATTTGGCGCTCCCTCTGTATTCGCGAACCGTCATGCCTCCTCAAAAGCATTAGTATCGTCATAGAAAAGCCAAGGAAGTCGGCTCCTCTTCCATCCCCCCAACCAAGCCCACCAGAATTATGAGGAACATCAACCACACAACACGTCTGTACAAACAACAAATTCCGAATGAAATCAAAGAAGAAATTGCTGCAGTAGAAGCCGATGCCAAGGTAACCAGGAATTGCACTCAGGATGAAGAAATTCGTAAGGAGTTTGAAGCCTTGCTACCCCGTCTATGCTTGAGGCAAAGTGGCCTTGTATCTAAAGACTCTTGACCTAGCTTGGCAGCAGAAATACCTCATGGGGAATGCTCTTGTAGAGAGAGGAGAAGCTCACCACGAAATCCTCCTCCAGTTGGACGAGATCACTCTGAACGTGCAGCAGATTGCTTCTCACCTCGGCATCAAACTGAACACCGGCAATGAAGCCCCCTCAAGCCCGGATAGAAAGGTTGAATCTGGTTGATCTTAGGTTGATCTATGTTTTAAGGCTTTTTTGTGAACTTTGATTTATGAAGAACAACTGCAGAACTATCTCTAAGAACTCGCAATGTAAGTGGTTCAGTTTAGTGTCCTTTCGTGGTAGAGTGTCAGATAGCTTTCTCTAAGAATATGTGTATGTTTCCTTGTTGTTGGGAGGGCTTAGATTCTCTCTTTTCTGCCTGTTTTCCCTATGTAGGGAGGACACTAATATTACTCTTGACTGTGTTTTTCTTTTTTCGGCAATAGAAGGATTTTAACTAGCTTACAAAAAAAATATAAGAATCACATCCAACTAGCTCACCCCTAAAAGGAATTGAATTTGGATGGCAATGTTGACGAAACTCACACCTTAACTAAATAAGCTAACAAAAATTAACAAATCATATAAAATTAAAATAATCTAAATCCTCCACACATTTTAATTTAAATTTGACTTCATAAATTTTGCATAAAAATTACTTTGCTTAGAATACCTATCTCTATTTGTGCAAAATTACTCTGCTTAGAATACCTATCTCTATTTGTATTGAATAACTTAAACATAATACATGTACTTAAAGCCAATTATGTAAAATCACTTTTTTTTTGGCATTTCATCTTCTTCAAGGAATTAATTTGCAAGTGATAAATAATAATATTAATTTATATGAAATGTAATTAAAATTAATAAAAACTATTTTAAATACATACAATAAAGTGAAAATAATACCAATATAAAAATTTCATAAAATAATATTAATCCCATATTCCTAACTTGTGATCCTTTGAAGTTTTGTCCATAAGTCAATTTTGTATGCATTGTTCACACCAATCAAGTCATATTTTCAAATCAATTATGAGCACTCCAATCACATAAAATACCATATATTCTTTCGTCAAACAAGAATTTTATGTTAAGCTTTCAAGTCATGTTATTCACCCAAGCACTCCAATCAAATCAAATACCATCACACAATCATTTTATATCGTTCTTTTGCATAGAATACTATATATTTTTCATCAAACAAGAATTTTTTGTTAAGCTTTCAAGTCATGTTATGGACTCTAATGTTGTTGAGCACTCCAGTCAAATCAAATACTATATATGCGTTCATCAAAGAAGAATTTTATATTATGCTTTTGCAACTGAAGTTATTTAAAGTTTTGTACGTCAATTGTTTATATAAATCAGAGTTATATTAATTATATCAATTATTGTTGAGCATTCTAATCGTACCAAATATTTTATATATTTTTATCATCACGATTCAACATTATTTTAGTAGGTTTCTTAAACCAAAACAAAAATAAAATAGTAGTTTGGCTTTTACTATAAGCTTTCAATGTCACACCCCTACAACTCTCGTCCAAAGACTGGGTGTCTTGTCATCCCTGGTGGGTGTGCATCATTGCCTAGACTTTGTTGCTAGGGGTGTGGCCAACATAGAGGAAGCCTGTTAGACTACGTCTCTCAACCTAATCGTTATATGTGTGTGGTTAACTTAGTCACATTTAATACAACAAGAGTTATGCGTAGGAAACTCCAACATAATAATACACACAAAAGATTAACACAATAGTATACCAACAACACCACAATGGGGTGTGTCCAAACTTTGATTATATACACATAAGTGAACTTTGATTACACACAAGGGAGGGTGCCACAAATTAACAACCTTTCAGGGAGTGCGCCTAATCGACAACAAACCCTTTACATAATTATCCCAAGTCAGTCGACATTCCTATCCCTTGTTGCAACCACGAGTGCACATCCTATAACGCATGTCCCATCATAACCTAAACCCTCAATCTGAACTCATCTCTGAATTGCCCTGTGGTTCACACTTGCTCCTCAACCCATGCTCCCAAGTCAAGTTGTTGCTATGTGCTTGTTTGTTGGGTCTTCACTGCTGTTCTTGCCTTACTTATGCTCCATTAACACAAAAGATTAACACAATAGTATACGGATGACACCACAATGGGGTGTGCCCAAACTTTGATTAATGATACCCATACGTGAACTTTGATTACACACAAGGGAGGGTGCCACAAATCAACAACCTTTCAGGGAGTGTGCCTAATCGACAACAAACCCTTTACATAATTATTCCAAGTCACTCGACACTCCTATCCCTTGTTGCAACCACGGGTGCAACTCCTACAACGCATATCCCATCATAAACTAAGCCCTCAATTTGAACTCATCTCTGAACTGCATTATCGTTCACACTTGCTCATCAACCCATGCTCCCAAGTCGAGTTGCTGCTATGTGCTTGTTTGTTGGGTATTCATTGTTTTTTCTTGCCTTACTCATGCTCCATTATATATATATGTGTGTGTGTGTGTGTTGTGGAGGAGGGAGGGATGTGCCCTTTGGTGAGTGTTCCCTCCTCTAGCTAACTTGTCTCCCATTTCAAGAACACCCAAGGTGTGGGTCGTGGTACTACTCCTCGTGTGCTCCTTCTTCAATTGACTTGATGAGCGCTCAGTCTCCCTTTCGTGGGCTTATTTGATGTGTGTTCCCTCTTGTCGTGGGTGTCTAACGCCTCGTAGGGGAAAGGGCATGACATCCTCCCCTACCTGATTTGTTGTCGTCCTGACGACATCCCTGGAATTTCTTCGTAGGTACTCCTTGAGCCTCTTCGAACTCGTGGATCTTGTCTTCTTGCCTCCACAATGACTCCCTCCTTTCCCAATTGTTCTCTTCTTTCGACAAGTCCTTCCAATTGACAAAGTACTCTTGACGACTCATCCTTCCATGCTTGATGTAGTAGTGTTCCAACACTCTCTTTAGCTCATGTTTCGGTCGGTCTGCAATCATCATTGGTTCCCTAGATTGCAATATCCTACTCAGATCATCCTCATTGACTCAACAGGTCCTCAACTGGATCATATGGAAAATGGGATGAAAGATGTCTAAGTGTTTTGGAAGCTTCAACTTTTAGGAAACCTTGCCCACCTTCTCAACAATATCAAAAGGTACCTCAAACCTTTGCATCAACAATCTCATCATGCTTTGTTGTGGTTTGAACAATTCCTTGTCAAGCTTAAGAAGTACTCGGTTGCCAACATGAAACTCCACTTCATGCCTCTTGAAATCTTCCCATCTCTTGATCCGCTTGGCTGCTTATATTAGTTGGGCGCACACCATTTCCATCCTATTCTACCAATCCTTCATGAAACACATCGCAGATGGGTTCATTCCATAAGAGCCCCTTGCAATGGTGTGTGGAGTTAGTCGGTTTTGTCCCGTCGCTAACTCAAAAGGACTGTAGCATGTCATAGATCTCATTTGCATGTTGTAGTTGAAATGAGTTGCATTCAACAGCTCCTGCCAATCTTGCTAGTCTACACGCATGGACTGTCAAAGGTAATCTTTGGTTCCCACCAATATGAACAATTCTGTCCAAAATTGACCTGTGAACCGAGTGTCTCTATCTGACACTATGCTCAATGGAAGCCCCTAGTGCTTCACAACATGCCTAAAAAACAACTTTGCAACGTCTTCCACTTTGTAAGGCACCTTCAATGGAATGAAGGTGGCATACTTCGAAAATTTGTCCACCAAGACTAGGATCCCATTGTACCCTTGCAAAATTGAAAATTGTATGATAAAGTCGATAAAGACTCTAGCCCAAGGTCTCTTTGGTATAGGTAGCGGCTGGAGTGTTCTATCTTGCTTCTTGGTGTCGGGCTTGTCTTGTTGGAAAACAAGACAGGCCTTGACGTATTGCTCAATGTCATGCCTCATGTTCTCCGAAAAATAACTTTGCTCTAAGAGCGCCAAGGTTCTTTGTTGTATGGGGTGACCTGTCCATGTTGAGTCGTGACACTCCTTCAACAAATCCCTCCTAATATTATATGTCTGAGGCACATACAAGTTCCCTTCAAAGTATATAAATCTATCTTCTAGCAAAAACCTCCTTGTCTTTCCTTCCTTCACTTTCTTCACAATATTCAAGGTAGCAGGGTCATTTTCCAACCCCTATATGATTCATTGTCGCAAGTCCTAAGTAACCTACGCCTGACTCTCAATAGGAACCTCCCATTGGTCCTCTTCTAAGGTTGCAAGTTGTGGTTTCCAACTCAATGCATCAGTTGTTGTGTTAAGTCTTCTTGGTCAATACTCCAAAGTCATGTTGAATTCTGCCAAAAAATATTTTCACCATGCTTGCTTGGGTCACAATTTTGGTTGAGTGGAAAAGTAGCTCGTCACCACATTGTCTATCTTCATGAAAAATGGTTTTTCTAGCAAGTAGTTCCTCCATGCTTGTAGGCATTGTACCTCAACTATCATCTCCTTCTCTTTAACGAGATACCTTCATTCACAATAATGGAGCTTCATGCTCTCACAAGCCACCAAATTCCCTTCTTGTGTTAAAAACACTCTAATGGTGAAGTATGAAGTGTTTGTTTGCACCTCAAACATTCCTTCAAAGCCTGATAGTTTCAACACGGGTGTTATCACATGTATGTGTTTTAGATCACAAAATACTGCTTGAGCCTTCTCTGTCCAATTCCAAGGTCTTTTCTTCTTCAATAGCTCAGTGAGTGGTGCAAAGATATTAGAATAGCCTTCAAAGAACCAACAGTAGTAGTTTTCCAAGCGAAGAAAACTCCTAACCTCTTGAACTATCTTTGGATCTTCCCAATCCACTATGGCTTCCACCTTCTTATGATCCATGCTGATGCATCCTTGGCCAACCCAATTACCCAAGAAGGGAATCTCGATCTTCTCAAAGACACACTTTAATTTCTTCAAGTATAGCTAATTCTTCCTCAACGCCTCAAAGACCTATGCCAAGTGCTTCTTGTGCACTTCCATGCTTTGGTTGAAAGCCACAATGTCAGCTAGGTAGACCACCACCAATTTGTCCAAAAATGGCCTTAGCACATCATTCATGAGGGTGCAGAAAGTAGCAGGAGCATTGCATAACCCAAAAGGAATCACAAGAAATTGAAAGCTTCCATACCTCGTTACACAAGCCGTCTTGTACTCATTCCCTTCTATAGTCCTCACCTGATAGTACCCTTTTCTCAATTCCAACTTCGAGAAAACCTTAGCCTTAGCCAACTTATCAAAGCAATTGGTTACCAATGGTACCAGATACCTATTCGTCATTGTCTACTTGTTGAGTGCTCAGTAGTCCAAGCAAAGTATCAACTCAGGGGTGTCCTTCTTCTTTGGAAGAGGATGGGTGTGCCATATGGGAACCTTGAAGGTTTGACGAAGATGACATCATCTAACACCGCCAACTGCTTTCTTAACTCCTCCAACTTTGCTCTTGATAGCCGACAAGGAGCCTTTGCCACAGGATTGGACCTTGCTTCTAGCTCTATGAGATGATCATTGGTGCATCTAGGCGAGAGCACTTTCATCAAGTTCTCTGGCACTATATATGCATTCGCTTCCAACATGTCAGCAATCTCTAAAGGACCAGACACCCCCATTTCTTCCTCTGCGTTGCTTCTCCAAGAAATGTTGCTACATACAACTGCGAGTCTGGTCATCGAACTATCCTCTTCATGCTTAATGCGGATACCAACCACACACTTCCATCCAAATTCCTTTCTATTGTGGGAACAACACAAGGTCTCTTCTCATCAAAGATTATCATCTTATCTGCAAATGGCTAAAGAATGGCCTTAGCCCTCCTCAAGAAGTCCTACCTAAGAATCATCTCAAAGTCATTCGACGGCATGATATGAAATCGGTTGGCCCTTGCCATTTCCCCATCTTCACATGTACATTGGAAGAAACTCGTGTTGTAACTTTGGGTTGGAAGTTCATAGCCTTAACTATTTCTTTTCAAGGTCGTCTCCTAAATCCAAGATCACACGTTGCTTCTTTTTTCATGAAATTGTGTGAGGTGTTGGAATTGACTTACACCCTCATCTTCCTTCTGTTCACAATAAGGTTCAAAAAGCAAAGTTGATTCCAATTCTTCCCTTGGCCACTTGCAAGGGTGCCAATCCACCAAAACGACCTCATGGGTTGAGGCACCTCCTCCTTCCCTCTCATTAGAGTCACATGCCAAAAAAATGCAAGTTTTCCGAATCACAAACTATCCAAACCCAAGACTCACCTCTATCCACATCTAGTTTTTCATATGTATCCAACAAATCTACCTTCGGTGACTTCTTATCTAGCATAAATTCCTTCAATCTCAACTACATACAGGCTAAAAAAAACCTCCAAACCTTTCTTCATCTTCGTTGCATCTTTCGACCCATCGAAGTCCATGCTTAGCGCTATCAAAGTTATGATACCACTTGTCACACCCCTATAAGTATTTCCCAAGACAATGTGTATTGTCATCTCTTGCAAGTGTGTGACATTGCCTAGACTTCATTGCTAGGGGCATGGCTAACCTAGAGGAAGCCTACTAGACTACACCTCTCGACTTAATATCTATATTTGTGTGGTTAACTTAGTCACATTTAATACAATAAGAGTTATGCACATGAAACCCCAAGATAACAGTGCACAACAAAAAATTAACATAATAGTATGCTAGCGGCACCACAATGGGGTGTGCCCACACACACACACATATACACACACACATGTGAACTTTGATTACAACAAGGTAGGGTGCCACAAACCAGCAACCTCTCTAAGAGTGCACCCAATCGACATCAAACTCTGTACAAAATTACCCTAATCAGTTGACACTCTTGTCCCTTGTCGCATGCACAAGTTCGCCACCTGTGGAACCTATCCCACCGTCACCTAAGCATACAATCCGAACTCATCTTCGAACCGTTCCCTAGTTCACACTTGCTCCTCAACCTCACTCCCAAGTCAAGTTGTTTCTATGTGTTTGTTCGTTGGGACTTTGTTGTTTTCATTGTCTTGTTCACACTCCACTATATATATGTTGTGAAGGAGGGAGGGATGTTCCCTTTGGTGAGTGTTCCCTCTTCTAGCCAACTCATCTCTTATTTCAAGCATGCCTAAGGTGTGGGCCATAGTCCCTCTCTTCGTGTGATCCTTCTTTGATTGACTCATCTCGTGGGAACCCAGACTCCCTTTCATGGGTTTCTTTTCCAAGTGCACTCTCTTAGCATGGGAATCTAACACCCCATTGGGGTAGGGGTGTAACATTCACACAATAATGACATTTTTTACTCTATATATAATGGATAAATTTTAATATTACTTAGGAGATAATTGTTATAAATATAAATAAGATGTATTTTATGAATTTAAGCAAGGATCAAGGATCCATGGCGATGGGGAAAGCTCAATGAAGATTCACATATCTAAGTAAGTATGCTAAGGGATTCATTGATGAATATAGAGTGGCAAGTCTTATAAGTGGGTTGGGAGAGTATATTACAACAAAATTAATAGATTTTTCCCCTAGAATCCTTGCAAATGAAATTTACAAGTTCGATTAGGTGAAAAGTTGAGAGTTGGAAAGTAGAGTGAAATGGAGGATAATGACAAAAAACAAATGTAGAAAGAAGACAAAGAACCAAAATCTCAACTTTCCTCATTGGGAGGGAAAACTTATCAAAAGGGACAAAAATGATAGGGCCAAATATACACTTAAGAAGCCAAAACTCAATTTAATGACTTAGGAAGCCAACATTTCTACTCAACCAAATTGTTTACCTTGTTGGCTTAAATCTCCAACTCACCTCTACATTAGGAGAAATACTAAACAGTAAGAACTAAACAAAATCAACAAATTATGTCACCCAAACCAACCCCTCTCAAGGTTTATTTTTATATCCATGCAAACTACAATAATATGAGTATTTACTATGAGATATAACAATAACCACTAGATTTCCTTCCCCATGAGAGTACAAACCCCTATGATTTATAAGTGGGTTGTGAAACTATTTATATTCCATAATAATTAATTACAATTTACATAAACAAAACATAAAACAACACATGTCCTTTCACCAAATGATTCTCCATTAACTAAATCATCGTAACACACATAATAGTCTATCAAAATTCTCACTTTACTTTCATAAATTCCATAAATTTGCACTTGGGACCACCTCGCATTTTCTACATAATAATCTCACAATTCAACAAACAAATTCCACAAGTATTTATTAAACATTCCAAACATGAATGCATCATGTAATACCCTTAGTTTTGACCTCTAAATTTTAATATGCTAAATCATGTATTATTTGTATGATGTCTTTTGGGTGATAGGTCTCAAGCATGTAGCCTAAGTTAAATGACAAATGCATTGTAAATATTCTCATGGTGGAGTTCAAAGCCAAGGTCTGACTAGTGAATATGTATGAGTCTATTGTGGGCTAGGATTATGGTGTAGTTGTTATGTTTCCTTGGTGTGCTTAAATTATGTAAAAGCATGAAGAAAAAGGAAATAGATAATAATGTAATATCCCCAAAAAATGTTGCTAAAGAAGCACTACGGGGATCATGATACAAAAAATGGGAAGGGGAAAGAGGGTGCATGGGTTATTTGTCTTGTCACTTGTCTTTTGAAGGTACAACCTTTATTGTCCATACTTCCTTACCAATATTTCTCATCTATCTTTGACTTGCATTGTCCTTTAACATTTTTCACATGCCTCTTTGGAAGGATGAACTACCCATGCAAGGCAAGTATGTACAATGCAAATTATTTGGGGAAAGAATTATTTACCATTATCCATAGATCATTCTTCCATTAACCGGGAGAGTATTTCTCTCCCATGAGCATTCTCCATTCTCCCATTCAATTGTTCTTCCTCTCCTTATTCATAGAGGAACCTCTGTGAAACCATTGATGGTATGCCTGTAATGGCAAGACAAATCACATACACTCATGGATGGAAGAGTATTTGGAGGATATGGGACTTGCGTTTTAGTACAAGAAAGGAAATGGGATGGTTTTGAGGGAAAAACCACTACATCCACAATATCTAAGGAAAACATCATTAAAAATTTCAATCTTGTTAGTGTTGCTTATGCATAATTTGAGCCAAGTGATCTCCTCCAAGTCATTTGAAGTTGGAAACCAATAGTCTTGAAATTTTTAGGCTCCTTGCACTAAAATGGAATAAGATCCCTCAGAAAAAGGAATATAGTCCTTGTGTCATGTAAGAGAATAAAGTGCAACGATGAATTGATGGATGGATGATAACTTGGAGTGCTCAATAGTGAGAAGATTAGTTATGTCATGAGAGAGGTGGGTTGGGATAAGTGAGATTCAATCCTTGTAGGAGCTTCCTTCACCCTAGTGGTATCATGATTTAGCTTGGGGGTAGAATCCATAGTTGATTCCTATGGCTGGTTAGTCAATCACTCCTCGAAAATCAATTTGGTGGGATTTCCTTCATTACAAATATGTATTAATAATAAACTTTGTGTGGAATGCTTTATGTTCGGAAATTGTTGCGTGAATTCATGGAATCGAATGTGCAGTGAGTGAATTGGAATTATGCATGGTTATTTCTATTGCTAATTGTTTATGCATATGAATTTAAAATTATATTATTGTTAGAGGTAGAATTTTGATTTGAATTCCCACCATAGTCAAGCGAGGAATCTTGGTACATTGCACATCATATAATTCCTCATGGTCCCAAGGATCAATTGTTAAGACATCTAGATTAGGGAAGATGCATTAGGTTTGAAAATTATTTTGGGAGCAATCCTGCCTCACCATTCCTCATGTTGTTATTCACTACCTATAAACCACTCTAGGACATGTTTGACCCATATAAGCCTTGCAATCAAGTAGTCCTTACAACACATGCTCAACAAAACATCAACAATATCAAGAGATGATTATGCATCATATTTTCATAACTAGGATGAAAAGTCTATCAAGCATATGTATATAGATCATGTGCTACCATGTATCAAGGAAAAATAATATATATCCAATATGATATAGTGGTCATGTGATATCACACATCAAGATAAAAATCATTAAACCAAGGTAAGTCCATAAATTAATCAAAACTAGGGAAATAATATCTAGAATACCAACAAATCCCAATTTCATTAAATTTGGATAACTCTAGTCTAATACCCTTTGAAGATAGGCTAAAACTTAGTCTTTCTAATGTTAAAAATTGGGGTTTCTACAGTGAAAAATCTAGTTTCAAATGTATTAGTTAATATTGGAATCCAAAGTTGGTTTGATATTTGAATATTTGAAATCTAATTTTGCACTTTAGGAATCTGATATTGACACATTTGAAACCAAAATTTTCACTTTTGAAACTCAAATAAAAAGTTCAAATTTGTAATTTGGTAATCCAATATTGGCACATTTGGAGCCATTTTTTGCACATTAGAAACCCCAATTTCACACTCGATTTTCAATCACATTTAATCTATATCATTCATAGATTTCAACGTTGGTTACACATCATCTACAAGTACCATTGAATTTGTCTAACACAACCAAATATAGAAATATCAAAATATCAAGCATATAAAGCATTGTCACACAAAAAATATTAATAAAAAGGACTAACTACATTATTTAATGTACTAGTTTCAAGTTTTTCACATAGATCTCACATAACTAACAACATTCGGGTGAAGAAAGGAATGCCACAATTGATTTAAGAACTCTACATCATTCACATCATCACAATTACAATCTTTTGTATTTACATAGTTATGTTCATCATTATAAAAAAATCTCTTTTGAATCCTCTACAATCACTATGTTTCTAGCATCATAAGCACCCTTAAATATATCCCAAACTTTATTTAAATGTTTGCGATATACATATGGATTTCCAATACCAACACAACTCTTTCTTGGTATAATGTCACAATCATCTTGTGTTAGTATCAATTTAAATTATCTCCTTTTCAATTTCGTTTTGTCCAATAAAATGGAGAAAAAATTAAGTGAAGTGAGTACAAATATAATAAGATTTTTTTTAAAAACAATATCATCATTTACATTAGATTCCTATTTTATTTTTCCAAAACCAACTACTAAAGAGAATACAATTATCACCATCATTTTTATATTAAAAATATTAAAATAAAGTTATATTAGTAGTGGGAATATTGACACACTCCATTGATAACAAATATTATTAAATAAATAATTTATCTACAATTGTTACTTGTCATTAGGGACAATGGTTTTCAAAAAAATTTAACCAATATCTTATGTTTGGACAAGGCCATAGAAGATTCATAAATGAACATTTTTTTTATATTTCTATCCTTTTAATGTGAACCATCAAATGTCCAACTTATAGAAATTTGAAGCAATTCTCCTCACTATTGTCTTTTGAATTTGAATGTTTTAAACCAAAACCTCATGTTTGGATGAGGCCTACATAAATAACACATGAGCACACAATTATTTTTTGTATTTCTATCTCTTTTATATGAATCATCAAATGTCCAACTTGGTGGAAATTTTAAGCAATTATGCTCACTATTGTTTTCTAAATAGTATTTATCTTCATCTATAAACAATATGTTTGATTTTTTGTATCTATCTCCACAATACGTCAAATATATCTTAAATCATTTATTGTAAATATGTAGTACTCCCCACAGGGGGTTCACTCAGTGAACTTGTTACATAGCATGACCGTTCGTAGGATATTAAAGAATATCCCTAATTTCATTAAATGTTGGAAAATGCCTCCTAAAATTGTATTGTTGAACCCCCCTCCCAATATACCTTTCCAATTAAGAAAACCCCTAGTTTCGTCAGATATTGTAGGTATTCATTTTTATCAACCCATTTTTAATACCCCCTTTATATCATATTATCAAGTTGTAACAAACATGAGCCCTAACGCATCTTAGTATAAGCAAACAAGATGCTAAATAAAATAATAGTATAATGCTAATATATCACGAGTTAGAAGAGTTTGGGTAATACTTCTAAATCAACATTTGAGGAAAGAATTGTGCAATTCCTTCCTCGAATGGATTTTTGGGTTATCTTGAGTATGATTTTTTGTTATGAGGTTGTGTTGCTAAATTTGTTCATTGTTTCCAGTCCTCATATCCATACCATTGAGAATACAACTTCATAATTGCTTGTGATTTAGTGTTGCTAAGATTTGTTAATTACTTCTTGCATTTAGATCTATCGATCCCTACGGGTTGTTTTGACCACAAAAACATTTGGAATACTATCAAATGTGATTTTTTTGTGGATTTCTACATAGGATTTGTTTGGGTTTAGAGGATTTCTCTATCCTAGACCTACATAATAGAAGGTTGTGAGCCCTTCTGGTTATTTTAGTGAAGGTGATTCATTGATCAAGTTGCTTCAAGGGGTTCTGTAGGCTCAGAGTTAATCCTAATGATTATTGTGTCCTTTTTACCAATTGGTGATGTGTCATTCCTTGTTACCATGGGTACTACGTGCAATTTGTCCAATCATAACTTCTCCTTTGGGATTACCTTCCCCACTCATATGACCATCAACATATATTATTAATCAACTAATAGCCTTAGATATAATAGTGTTGCATTTTGTGTTGAGGTTGTTAGCATATTAGATTCAATTGATCATCAACAATTTCAAATCCCGTGCTTTCTATTTTTGGTGTAGATCATCACCTTCATACTCATATTTTTGATCCATACAACGAGCAATTTCTCTTACACGTGGCCTTAGAGCGCTCAAACTCTCCAGTCCACATCTACATGATCACGTGACTGTAGCTCATATAATTGTATCAAATCTACGACAATCTCTATATCAATGAGAAAAACCTATGAACGTCTTGGATGTCCAACAATCCGTGAGTTAAGAGGCCAAGAAGAAACTTGAAGCGTTATTATATTGTGGTGCTTTGGTTTGGTTTAGACATTTTCTTGGACTTGTACACAATTGTTGTATATCGAATGTTTTGGTCTTTGCAAATTGTTTCTTTCATTCCAGATAATGTCTCTATTATATCCAATCTCTTTTTGTAATATCCGATCATTTTTTAATCAAAATTTGAGGAAAGAATCAACATTCGAGGAAGGAATAGCAACAATTCCTAAAGGATAGTGAAAAGAATGCATCATTTTCTTTCATGTCTAGCCTAGTCTCCTTCATCTCCCCATAGTTACTTATTTAGTTAAAGGGGCAAGTAAGAAGGTCCAATGAATTTACTAATTCATTATAAAATGACATTTTAGATATTAGTCGATATTTCTTCCTGTATTCTATGGGTTTAGGCACTATGAGACCATACACAATCTCTGGGGAGATGGTCCTATTTTAACCCATGGTTTCGATCTAACTTTGTTGCTATAAATGGGTGTTGAGTTGGATATGAAATTACAGTTTCACCATTCCAACACCAAGACTAAAGTATCTCCAAAATTACAAGACTCATTCTTGCCCAGTCTTCTATCACTTGAACACATTAAAACTCCCTTTCGGTGGATGATTTTGGTCCATTTCATCCCACCAATCCCACCCAATTGATTTCTTCATTGTGGTTCCTTATATTTGTGTCTTGATGTCTGATTTATCTATCTCAAAGAATGTCTAGGCTTTGAGGTTGAATTAGTTCATTTAATATTGTCAACCCGAGGTACTTTTAATCTTATGAGACATTGATATTATATGTGTAGAGCAAGGTATTTTAGTTTCTCTAATTATAATTCCTATAATTAGATAGTTTATATTTTTTTAATATTTTTATTAACTTATTTTCTTCAAATTAATTATATTAGTAATGAAATGGTTTTAAGAACTAATTTATTAAATACATACTATTTAAAACTATCTTTTAGATAAGAATATACTTTTGAATTAAACTAAATTATAAATAAACTTTCCTAAATGTAAGAAGTAAGCAGAAATAAACTAAAATAATTCACATTAGAATTGATCATTTATTCTATTAAATACAAAATAATTTGATTAGTATAAGGTAAACTAAATTATTGAGGAATCTTTTAAGTAAGAGACCATATATATATATGAGTTTAATATTTATACTATATTCTTTAGTTTAATTGAATAATTTTTAACTAGGCAATTCTTAAATAAGTAATTCTAAATAACTAAAATAACGATAGGAAATATAAAATGTAAGTTAAAATATTATTAGCGCTTAATTCTATTCAATTCAAACATGTGTGTGGAGCCCATTCAATTATAAGGGGCACTCCACCACTACTTTACTAACTTTTCTCTTGGTCCCTGTGGCTAATTGAACAAGCCAAGATTTATTATGCTTCACTTTTCTAAGAGAACAACCTTCAACCAATTTTGGAGAAACATAACTATGAGTAGATCCTGGATCAATCAAAACAGAAATAGATTGCTTAGCAATCTTACCTTCAACTTCCACCACTGATGATTATCCAAAACTGCATAAATTCGAGGCGTTGCCCTTGCCATGTCCTCCACTGTAGCTGCTCCCTTTAAGTTGTGCAACCTTTGGGGATTCTCTTTCCGATGTGGACAATCCTTTAGCATGTGGTTTTCTCCACATCCCCAACACTAAAGTGGCCCTTTTGATGCTTTGTCTACTGCTACTGCTGGCTTGAATCCACTCCTTTCTTGCTACTTCTGTGGAAAGGTTCTGGGATGATTTTTGAATGGTGGCTTGAAGCCACTCTTCTTTTGATTAAACCTCCCTCTTGGATTTCCTTTCCACACTGGGTTAACCTATGATTTTCCTTTACTCTACTCATAGAAATGCATTGCCATTTTAATGGCTTCATCAAGACTTGGTGGATTAACAAATTCAATCCTATCTCTAAAACTTTGAGGTAGACTCCCAAGGAAGCATTGAATTTTTACTCTCTCATCTTTAATGTAATCCACATACCTCAGTAATTCCAAACATTTATGGACATGTTCTTCCATAGATTTTTGTCCCAACCCGAGTTCATTGAACTATTTTCTCTTACTGTCATAATACCTAGCATAAAGGTATTTTTCCTTGAAGTACTTCTTAAATCTCTCCAAGCTGACCTTCCTTTCACTGATCCCTTTCAATTGCAAGAGGTTATCCCACCAAATTAAATCTCTACCATTTAGATCGTAAATGACAATTTTGGATTTTTCATTTCCTGAGTAGTCATGAATTCTGAAATATTTCTTCATTCCAAGAAGCCATGCCTCTACCTTTTGGCCAATGTTGTCTTTTCCATCAAATGTGGGAGGCCTTGCCTTCCTGAATTCTCCCTGTGGAATTCCCTTGAACTTCTTTCTTCCATCAAATCTCCTGGGTATATTCCTTGGACTTCTTTGAGAACGTCTGGAGTCACACAATTTGCTAGAAGAAGATCTAGAGGAAGGTGTTCTATGCTTTCTGCTCACAAAACTCTTCCTTGGGCTTGGAGTCCTCTTCTTTGAACAACCTCTAGGCGGCTCTCTGCATCTCTTCCTTCTTCACCTACATCGCTTAGGTTGGACCCAAGGTTTATCTTCTGTTGCATATCAGTGAGGTTTTGCAAAATAACAACATTGAGTTGGTTTTGTTTTACTTGAGCCTTCATCAACCTTTCATTGAAGCTCACCATGGTTTCAACCAAATTTTGAGGAGTTACTTGCTCCCTTCTCCCATTTGATTCAGTCTCAGCATTCCCTTCTTGCACATTTTATCCTAGAACATCTTCTTCATGCTCATAAGGATCCTGAGCATCATTTATGGTCACCATTTTTCTTTGGATACTCTCTTCCCTGTATGCTACTTATGCCAGACTATTAAATCTTATGAGTTGCAAGCACTGTGCATTATGAAAATATTTGTTAGACATCTTAAGAATGCTTATAGAAACATAAACAATCAATATTTTAACAAAATTAACTCATGGAATAATTCACATAGTTGTTATGCATTCATTTCTTGAATTCTTCATCTAAGGTCTCTTCCATCCACTGCAAGCTTTTCAAAATTCCCCAAAAGTGTCTCGGAACAGTGCTTTTTGGCCTTCTTGCACACCCCAACTCCACATCCTTTGAAGTTTTGCTCCAAAATTCCAAACTTAACACTGTGCCTACTCCATGGCTACTCCATATCAGTTTCAGCTCAATCCGACCTTCTGTCAAGCATTGGGACACCGATTTGTAAAAACCATTAATCTCAAATTTATGCCAAATTAGAGCATAATGGGCTCAGGATCTTTACTGGTTCATTCATGGCTTCCGTTAATGGCCTCAGAACGCCACTAACCTCATCCAATTTTGATTCCGCATACTTTTGCTATCCCAAAATCAAATTTCTGGCTCTACATTCTTTTTTTTTTATCCTTAACCCGAAATCCAAAATTGTGGGTGCGGAATAGCGGAAATACAAAATGCAATTTTCAAAAATTTTGCATTCTCGCAACCCGCAACCTGAAACTCAAAATCCGAAATACGAAATTGCGGGTGCGGAATTGTGGAAATCCAATACGCAATTTTCAAAAATTTTGCGTTCCCGCAACCCGAAATCCGAAATTACGGGTGCGAAATTGCGGAAATCCAAAACGAAATTTTCAAAAATTTTGCATTCCCGCAACCCGAAACCCAAAATACGAAATTGTGGAAATCCAAAATGCAATTTTAAAAATTTTTGCGTTCCCACAACCCGCAACCTGAAACCCAAAACCCGAAATCCGAAATTGCGGAAATCCAAAACGCAAAATTTGGAAATCCTTGTTCCCGCAATCCACAACTGTGGAACACTTCCGTCCCTGCAACTTGCGGGGTTCATATCTCCTTCGTCCCTTAACCAAATCAGGCGAGTCTTATACCATTGGAAAGCTCTTGGAGAGATTTATGCACCTGTGTGATCCTCTTCCATACCTGAGAAATATGATCCTGACATTTTGCCAATAAAAAATTCCGCCCAAACTTCATCAATACTGCGTTAAAACATTATGTTACTTGTCTGCAGACTCAGAGTTTGTCCCAAGCAGCCCCAGTGCAGCAACATGGGCTCTGATACCACTCTGTCACGTCTCCTTCCATCAATCCAGTGCAAGGGATGAAACATGACCAAACATACTAGGCTTACTTAAAGATATCGTCCCCATACATTACTAAGAAATTCATAATAAATAAAAACTTCCGTGTGCAAGTTCATACTCCATATAAACACAGCGGAATTAAATCATATTTGCATACACATAATTATAATGCATCAACATATCTATCACAAGTGGATGATGATTCAATATGCAGAGAATCAATCCCCTCCTCATGCTATGCACAGACTTCATATCAATTCCATTAACATGAATAATTATCATTCAGAATTAACACATTGCAAAGCACATAATGCATATAATTTAAACACAGAGAACACTTATCTTTGAGATTAAGTTGTCCAAACAACTGGCCATGTGAGAGAAACGTTCCACCCAACCATAGATCTCTATCCATCCTGTATCCTTTCAGTTGAGAGATCACCCCTGAGCGGAGTTGTGTATCCACTGAGGAGGAACTAAATGGCTCACTCACAACCATGGTTTCACTCAACAGTTATGCTAAGCCAACACACAGTTGGGTTTATCAAGCATACAAAAGACAAAGGAGAAAAATACTAAGCTAGTGAGCTCAACCACAGAGCTATAGGCATCTCAAATGAACTCAACAGTCATGGAACCTGCAATACCTACCTCACCCAACACAAGGAAGGTCCCCTTCTCTGCTGCACAGTCCCTCGGGCGTCCTGTCCCTCTAGTTCTATTCAGGGTGGGCATATAAAGGTCTAGTTGCTAATTCCTTGAGATTCAAGCCTTCACTGGGTTTATCAAGCATTCCCAACCTCTGTTCTAGAATTCACACTTGGAATTTCTCAATTCGGAGATCAAAATAACTCAATCCCGTCACTAGACTTTTGGGCTATAAAACTAGGTTTTTTAATGGATTTCAAAGTATCTAATACTCTCAAATTCACCCCAAGGTTCATATCTATGGATCCCCCATTGGATTTTACCGTCAGTATGAAATTCTGGGCATTTATGGCTTTTCAAAACACGAGTTCTTGCAAAGTTACGATTTTTTGTTTTTCTCACTGTTGGGCATTCGTAATGGATGAAAACTGATGTTGAGATGTTCAATAATGGAATGAGAATGATGACGAACCAATTCCCATGAGGTAGAGTGACTTGTGGTACAAGAAAAACAGATCCCATACCCACCATATGAATTTCTGGGCTGCCCATGCTCCACTGAAGCCATGGACTGAATTCTTCAACAACTTCCTTACAATATAATTAAATGTCAACAAGAAAAGTCAAATGGGTTCACAAGATGACATTTGGAAGCATATAGCTCATCCCCACAACCCCTTCACCACTCCCTAGTAGAATACACATAGCCCATTTTCATTCGTTGCTTCCATAGCCATTTTTGGTATGTTATTGCAATATCAAATATTTACATCATTTACAATATTCCATGGCTTAATAGCTCATGAGTAATAAAATATCAAATACGTGTCCATTTTAATTAAAATCCGAACATACATTAGCGGGGCCTTAGCCTTGAGCTCCACACTAGGGAAACATACATCGCATGTATACAATATTTACATTAAAATCCAATATTTCACAAGGGTCAAAATTGGGGTATTACATTCCTCTCTACCTTAGAACAACACCGTCCTCGGCGTTCTCAAAATGGAACAAAAATGGGAATGCCTTTCTCATGGCATCTTCCAGCTCCCATGTAGCCTCATCGAGACTAAGGTGCTTCCATTGGACCTTTACCTACCCGATGGCTTTGTTCCGGAGCAAAGTGACCTTCTTGTCGAGGATGCACATAGGCTCTACTTGGAACTCTCCCTCGGGTTCCACCTGTATCACATTCCAATAAATCATATGATTAGGATCATGTACATACTTCTTAAGCAAAGATACATGGAAAACATTATGAGCTCTTATGTTAGCAGGCAATGCAACTCTATATGCAACTGGACCTATCATATCGAGGACTGCAAATGTCCCACAATATCTTGGTGACAACTTGGCACAATTCCCCAACTTGAGAGAAATTTTCCTTGGTTTCACTCTCAAATAAACATGATCCCCAATCTGAAATTCCTTATGCACTCTTTTCAAATCTGCATAACTCTTTTGCCTGTCCCGAGCTGCCTTTAAATTCATTCTGATCTTAACAACTTCCTGTTCCATTTCCTTGATCATCTCTGGTCCAAGTACTACCCTATTCACTAGGTTGTCCCAATTCATTGGCGTCCTGCATCCCTTGCCATACAACACCTCAAAAGGACTCATCCCCAATGATGCATATTGTCCATTATTGTATGCAAATTCTACCAAGTGTAGGTAATCTTCCCACTTGTTTATCCACCACATACATTCTCAGCATGTCTTCAAGAATCTGATTCACCCTCTCAGTTTGGGCATCTGTTTGAGGATGATATGCTGTACTGAAATTCAATCTAGTTCCCAATTCCTGAAATAATCCTTTCCAAAAATTGGAAGTGAATTTAGTATCACGATCATAAACTATTGCCTTGGGCAATCCATGCAATCCGAATATCTCTCTCATGAAGATATTTGCAATGTCATTATCCTGGTGAGTGGACTTGACTAGAATAAAGTGAGCGACCTTTGATAACTTGTCCACCACAACCATGATTGAATCATGCTTCTTCACTGTCATGGGGACACCTGTTATAAAGTCCATAGAGATCACTTCCCACTTCCATTCCAGAATGGGTAAGGGTTGCAACAATCCTGCTGGATGTTCGTGCTCTGCCTTGACTTGTTGGCACTTCTTCCACCTAGCAATGTACTCAGCTATGTCCTTCTTCATACCATGCCAAAAGTATTTCTTTCTTGCTATGTTATAGTCTTTTGATATCCTGGGTGTCTAGAGTATGGCATTTGATGTATTTCATCCATCACTAGCTTCTTCAAATATGCACTATTTGGAATGTACAGTATATCCTTGTAGATGAGGATATCGTTTTCACCAAGCTGATATCCTGCACACTTT
Source organism: Larix kaempferi (assembly GCA_027924585.1). Taxonomy (NCBI): domain Eukaryota; kingdom Viridiplantae; phylum Streptophyta; class Pinopsida; order Pinales; family Pinaceae; genus Larix; species Larix kaempferi. Next base: position 221,540 of record BSBM01000693.1, on the reverse strand, counting down.
TCATCTATATTTTTCTGCTGCAACTTTTCTTTAAATTGAAGGTAAGTTTCATCACTAGTTTGAGCCTCAAGGACTCTTGTCTTCAAATCTGATTTGCACATACTTACTACTGCAACATGAAATTTTTTGCTAAGAGCATTTACAGCCTTATTCTCTTTCCCTTTTACATGCTTAATTTCAAAATCAAATTCACAAAGAAAATCCATCCATCTAGCTTGCCTAGCATTCAAGTTTGGCTGATCAAACAAATACTTTAAGCTCATGTGGTCTGTTCTAAGCTCGAATCTCATTCCCATCAAATAATGTCTCCAAATCTTGAGAGCATGTACTATGACTGCTAATTCTAAATAATATGTGGCATAATTATTTTCATGCTCTTTTAATTTCCTTGACTCATAGCAAATCACAAATCCTTCTTGCATGAGCACTCCACATAGCTCTTCAATGCAAGCATCTGTGCACACTACAAAATCCTTCTTTGGATCTGCTATCTTCAAAACAGGAGTGCTGGTAAGTAATATCTTTAATTGCTGAAAACTTTTCTCGCATTTTTTATACCATACAAACTTGATATTCTTCCTTTGCAATGAAGTGATTGAATGAGCTATCTCTGAGAAGCCTTCAATAAACCTTCTGTAGTAACCAACAAGACCCATAAAAGATCTAACATCTGAAATATTCTTTATGGTAGACCAATCCACGATAGCACTAATCTTCTATGGATCAACTGCAATTCCTTCTTTTGAAACGACATGACCCAAATACTGAACCCTCTTTTGATAAAACTCACACTTGCTTCACTTGGCATACAACTGATGTTCTCTAAGGACTTGTAACACCATCCTTAGATGCTCCTCATGCTCTTCTTCATTCCTTGAATAGACAAGAATGTCATCCAAGAACACAATCACAAACTTATCCAAATTTTTGTTGAAGACACTATTCATGAGACACATGAATGTAGCATGTGCATTGGTAAGACCAAATGGCACCACAGTGAACTCATAATGACCATATCTAGTTCTGAAAGCTGTCTTGTGAATGCCTTCTTCTTTAATCCTCACTTGATGGTACCCATACCTCAAGTCAATCTTCGAAAACACCTTAGCTTCCTTGTTTTGATCAAATAAGTCATCAATCCTTGGCAATGGATACTTGTTCTTGACAGTCACTTTATTGAGCTGCCTGTAATCAATACACAGCCTTAAAGTCCCATCCTTCTTCTTAACAAATAACACCAGTGCACCCCAAGGAGACACACTTAGTTTGATATACCTTTTGTCCATTAACTCCTGTAGCTGCATTTTTAACTCTACCAATTCTGGTGTGCTCATTCTATAAGGATCTTTGGAATTCGGTGCTGCCCCTGGAACAAGATCGATGGTAAAATAAATATCTCTCTTTGGTGGTAGTCCCGACACTTCATCCGGAAACACAACTCAAAATTCTTGCAACAATGGAAAGTCTTCTATCATTGGACTTTTGCCCTCTGACAAATCTGATATATGGACTGCATACAATTGATAACCTTTCTTATAAAAAAAATTCAACTGTAAGGTTGAAATCTGTCTTACTGAAACTTGCTTGGGAATTCCTCTTACCCATCTTGGTCTTCCCTCTTCATCAATACATTCAAGTGCTTTCTCATAAGAATCCAACTTGGCCCTATGCCTTTCTAACCAATCCATGCCAATTAAGGCATCATAATATTCTAATGGTAATACATTTAATTCTGTACATGTGTGGAGTCCATTCAATTCTATGGGGCACTCCACCACTACTTCACTAACTTTTCTCTTGGTCCCTGTGGCTAATTGAACCAGCCAATATTTATTATGCTTCACTTTTCTAATAGAACAACCTTCAACCACTTTTGAAAAAACATAACTATGAGTAGATCCTAGATCAATCAAACCATAAATAGATTGCTTAACAATCTTACCTTCAACTTCCACCACTGATGATTGATGGTCTGCCTGATGATTATCCAACGCTGCATAAATTCGAGACGTTTCCCTTGCCATGTCCTCCACTGTAGCTGCTCCCTTTAAGTTCTGCAACCTTCGGGGATTCTCCTTCCAATGTGGACAATCTTTTAGCATGTGGTTTTCTACACATCCCCAACACTGAAGTGGCCCTTTTGATTCTTTGTCTGCTCCTACTGCTAGCTAGAATCCACTCCTCTCTTGCTGCCCCTGTGGAAAGGTTCTGGGATGAATTTTGAATGGTGGCTTGAAGCCACTCCTCTTTTGATCAAACCTCCCTCTTGTCTTTCCTTTCCATGCTGGTTTAACCTCTGATTTTTCTTTACTCTGCTCATAGCAATGAATTGTCATTCTAATGGCTTCATCGAGACTTGGTGGATTAACAAATTCAATCCTATCTCTGAAACTTTGAGGTAGACTCCCAAAAAACCATTGAATTTTTACTCTCTCATCTTTAATGTAATCCACATACCTCAATAATTCCACAAATTTATGGACATGTTCTTCACTAGATTTTTGTCCCAACCTGAGTTCATTGAACTATTTTCTCTTACTGTCATAATACTTATCAAAAATGTATTTTTCTTTGAAGTACTTTTTAAATCTCTCCCAGCTGACCTTCCTTTCATTGATCCCTTTCACTTGCAAGAGGTTATCCCACCAAATTGAAGCTCTGCCATTTAGATTTTAAATGACAATTTTGCCTTTTTCTTTTCTTGAGTAGTCCTGAATTCTGAAATATTTCTTCATTCCAAGAAGCCATGCCTTTGCCTCTTGGCCAGTCTTGCTTTCTCCATTAAATGTGGGTGGCATTGCCTTCCTGAATTCTCCCTGTGGAATTCCATTGAACTTCTTTCTTCCATCAAATCTCTTGGGTATATTCCTTGGACTTCTTTGAGAACCTATGGAGTCACATGATTTGCTAGAAGAAGATCTAGAGGAAGGTGTTCTATGTTTTCTGCTCACAGAACTCTTCCTTGGGCTTGGAGTCCTCTTCTTTGAATGAACTCTAGAACGACTCTCTGCATCTCTTCTTTCTTCACCTACATCGCTTGGGTTGGACCCAAGGTTTATCTTCTGCTACATATCAGTGAGGCTTTGAAAAAGAGAAGCATCGAGTTGGTTTTATTCTTCTTGAGCCTTCATCAACCTTTCATTGAAGCTCACCATGGTTTCAACCAAAATTCTGAGAAGTTACTTGCTCCCTTCTCCCATTTGATTCAGTTTCAGCATTCCCTTCTTGCACATTTTCTCCTGGAACATATTCTTCATGCTCATAAGGATCCTGAAAATCATTTATGATCACCATTTTTTTTTGGAGACTCTCTTCCCTGTATGCTACTTCTGCTACACTATTAAATCTTATGAGTTGCAAGCACTGTGCATTATGAAAATATTTATTAGACATCTTAGGAATGCTTATAGAAACATAAACAATCAATATTTTAACAAAATTAACTCATGGAATAATTCACATAGCTGTTATGCATTCATTTCTTGAATCCTTCATCTAAGGTCTCTTTCATCCACTGCAAGCTTTTCAAAATTCCCAAAAAGTGGTCCGGAACAGTGCTTTTTGGCCTTCTTGCACACCCCAACTCCACATCCTTTGGAGTTTGGCTCCAAAATTCCAAACTCAACACTGTGCCTGCTCCATGGCCACTCCATATTAGTTTCAACTCAATCCAACCTTCTGTCAAGCGTCGGGACATCAATTTGTAAAAGCCATTAATCTCAAATTTATGCCAAATTGGAGCATAATGGGATCGGGATCCTCACTGGTTCATTCATGGCTCCTGTTAATGGCCTCAGAATGCCACTGACCTTATCCAATTCTTATTTTGCATACTCCTGCTATCCAAAACTCAAATTTCGAGCTCTATACTTTTTTTTTTTTTACCTTGAACCCGAAATCCAAAATTGCGGGTGCAAAATTGCGGAAATACAAAATGCAATGTTCAAAAATTTTGCATTCCCGCAACCCAAAACCCGAAATTTGAAATCCGAAATTGTGGGTGCGGAATTGCAGAAATCCAAAACGCAATTTTCAAAAATTTTGTGTTCCTGCAACTGGAAACCCGAAATTCGAAATTGCGGGTGCGGAAATCCAAAACACAATTTTAAAAAATTTTGCGTTCTCGCAACTCGCAACCTGAAACCTGAAATCTGAAATTGCGGGTGCAGAATTGCGGAAATCCAAAACGCAATTTTAAGAAATTTTGCGTTTCCACAACCTAAAACCCAAAATCTGAAATTGCGGAAATCCAAAACGAAAAATTTGGAAATCCTTGTTCCCGCAATCCGCAACTGTGGAACACCTCAGTCCCTACAACTTTCGGGGTTCATATCTCTTTCTTCCCTTAACCAAATCAGGCGAGTCTGGTACTATTAGAAAGCTCTTGGAGAAATCTATGCACATGTGTGATCCTCTTCCATACTTGAGAAATATGATCCTGACATTTTCTAATCAAAAATGTCGCCCAAACTTTATCAATACTACGTTAAAACATTATGTTACTTGTCTGCAGACTCAGAGTTTGGACCAAGCAGCCCCAGTGCTGCAACATGGGCTCTGATACCACTCTATCACGTCCCCTTCCATCAATCCAGTGCAAGTGAGGAAACATGACCAAACATAATGGGCTTACTTGAAGATCTCGACCCCATACATTACTAAGAAATTCATAATAAATAAAAACTTATGTGTGAAAGTTCATACTCCATATAAACACAGCTGAATTAAATCATATTTGCACACACACAATTATAATGCATCAACATATTTATCACAAGTGGATGATGATTCAATATGCAGAGAATCAATCCCCACCTCATGCTGTGCACAGACTTCATATTAATTACATTAACATGAATAATTATCATTCAAAATTAACACATTGCAAAGCACAGAATGCATATAATTTAAACACAGAGAACTCTTATCTTTGAAATAAAGTTATCCAAACAACTAGCTATGTGAGAGCAACGTTCCACCCAAGCATAGATCTCTATCCAAACTGTATCCTTTCAGTTGAGAGATCACCCCCGAGTTGAGTTGTGTATCCACTAAGGAGGAACTAGATGGCTCACTCACAACCATGGTTTCACTCAACAACTATGCTAGGCCAACACACAGTTGGGTTTATCAAGCATACAAAAGACAAAGGAGGATAATGCTAAGCTAGTGAGCTCAACCATAGAGCTATAGGCATCTCAAATGAACTCAACAATCATGGAACCCACAATACTTACCTCACCCAACACAAGGAAGGTCCCCGTCTCTGCTGCACAATCCCTGAGGTGTCCCTTCCCTCCAATGCTATTTAGGGTGGGTATAGAAAGGTCTAGCTGCTAATTCCTTGATATTCAAGCCTTCATTGGGTTTATCAAGCACTCCCAACCTCCGTTCTAGAATTCACACTTGGAATTTCTCAATTCGCTGACCAAAATAACTCAATCCCGTCATTGGACTTCCGGGCTATAAAAACTGGGTTTTTCTATGGATTTCAGGGTATCTAATACTCTCAAATTCACCCCAAGGTTCATATCTATGGAACCCCCATTGGCTTTTACTATCAATACCAAATTCTGGGCGTTTATGGCTCTTCAAAACGTGAGTTCTTGCAAAGTTGCGATTTCTGATTTTTTTCACTACTGGGCATTCGTAATGGATGAAAACTAATTTTAGGATGTTCAACAATGTAATGGAAATGATGAAGAATCAATTCCCATGAGGTAGAGTGACTTGTGGTACAAGAAAAACAGAGCCCATACCTGCCATATGAATTTTTGGGCTGCCCATGCTCCATTGAAGCCATGAACTAAATTATTCAACAACTTCCTTACAACAGAATTAAATATCAGTAAGGAAAGTCAAATGGGTTCACAAAATAACATTTGACAGCATATGGATCATCCCCACAACCCCCTCCCCACTCCCTAGTGGAATACACGTGGCCCCTTCTCGTTGCTTCCATAGCCATTTTTTGGTATTTTATTGCAATATCAAATATTTACATCGTTTACAATATTCCATGGCTTAATAGCTCATGGGTAATAAAATATCAAATACTTGTCCATTTTAAATAAAATCCGAACATACACTAGCGGGGCCTTGGCCTTAAGCTCCATGCTACAGAAACATACATCGCATGTATACAATATTTACATTAAAAATCAATATTTCATAAGGGTAAAAATTGAGGTATTACATTCCCCTCTCCCTTAGAACAAAACCATCCTTAGTGTTCTCAAAATTGAAGAAAAATGGGAATGCCCCTCTCATGGCATCCTCCAGCTCCCATGTAGCCTCATCGGGACTAAGGTGCTCCCATTGGACCTTTACCTATCCGATGGCTTTGTTCCGGAGCAAAGTGACCTTCTTGTCAAGGATGCGCATAGGCTCTACTTGGAACTCTCCCTCGGGTTCCACCTGTATCACATTCCAATCAATCATATGATTAGAATCATGTACATACTTCTTAAGAAAATATACATGGAAAACATTATGAGCTTTTATGTTAGCATGCAATGCAATTCTATATGCAATTGGTCCTATCCTATCTAGGACTTCAAATGACCCACAATATCTTGGTGACAACTTGGCACAACTCCCCAACTTGAGAGAAATTCTCCTTGGTTTCACTCTCAAATAAACATGATCCCCAATATGAAATTCCTTATGCACTCTTTTCAAATCTTCAAAACTCTTTTTCATGTCCTGAGGAGCCATTAAATTCTACCTAATCTTAACAAATTCCTATTCCATTTTCTTGATCATCTCTGGTCCAAGTACTACCTTGTTCACCGGGCTGTCCTAGGTCACTAGCGTCCTGCATCCCTTGCCATACAATGCCTCAAATGGACTCATCCCTAATGATGCATGATGTCCATAATTGTATGAAAATTCTACCAAGTGTAGGTAATCTTCCCAATTGGATGATTTATCCATCACATACATTCTCAACATGTCTTCAAGAACCTGATTCACCCTCTCAGTTTGGCCATCTATTTGAGGATGATATGTTGTACTGAAATTCAATCTAGTTCTCAATTCCTAAAATAATCATTTCCAGAAATTGAAAGTGGATTTAGTATCATGATCAGAAACTATTGCCTTGTGCAATCTGAATCTCTCTCTCATGAAGATATTTGCAATGTCATTAGCCTTGTAAGTGGACTTGATTGGAATAAAGTGAGCTACCTTCGATAGCTTGTCCACCACAACCATGATTGAATCATGTTTCTTCACTGTCATGGGGAGACCTGTTATAAAGTCCATAGAGATCACTTCCCACTTCCATTCCAGAATGGGTAAGGGCTGCAACAATCCTGCTGGATGTTGGTGCTCTGCCTTGACTTTTTGGCACTTCTGACACCTAGAAATGTACTCAGCTATGTCCTTCTTCATACCATGCCAAAAGCATTACTTTCTCGCTGCTGTTATAGTCTTTTGATATCCTGGGTGTCCAGAGTATGGCATTTGATGTATTTCATCCATCATTAGATTCTTCAAATCTGCACTATTTGGAATGTACAATCTATCCTTGTAGATGAGGATATCGTTTTCACCAAGCTAATATCCTGCACACTTTTCATCTATATTTTTCTGCTGCAATTTTTCTTCAACTTGAAGGTAAGTTTCATCACTAGTTTGAGCCTCAAGGACTCTTGTCTTCAAATTTGATTTGCACATACTTACTACTGCAATATGAAATTTTCTGCTAAAAGCATCTACAACCTTATTCTCTTTCCCTTTTACATGCTTAATTTCAAAATCAAATTCACAAAGAAACTCCATCCATCTAGTTTTCTTAGCATTCAAGTTTGGCTAATCAAACAAATACTTCAAGCTCATGTGGTCTGTTCGAAGCTCGAATCTCCTTCCCATCAAATAATGTCTCCACATCTCGAGAGAGTATGTACTATGGATGCTAATTCTAAATCATGTGTGGCATAATTCTTTTCATGCTCTTTTAATTTCCTTGACTCATAGCAAATCACAAATATTTCTTGCATGAGCACTCCACCTAGCCCTTCAATGCAAGCATCTACGCACACTACAAAATACTTCTTTGGATCTGCTATCTTCAAAACAGGAGCGCTGGTAAGTAACTCCTTTAACTACTGAAAACTTTTCTCACATTTTTCAGACCATACAAACTTGATATTCTTCCTTTGCAATGAAGTGATTGGATGAGCTATCTTGGAGAAGCCTTCAATAAACCTTCTGTAGTAACCAACAAGACCCATAAAAGATCTAACATCTGAAACATTCTTTAGGGTAGACCAATCCATGATGGCACTAATCTTCTCTGGATCAACTGCAATTCCTTCTTCTGAAATGACATGACCCAAATACCGAACCCTCTTTCGATAAAACTCACACTTGCTTAACTTTGCATACAGTTGATGTTCTCTAAGGACTTGCAACACCATCCTTAGATTCTCCTCATGTTCTTTTTCATTCCTTGAATAGACAAGAATGTCATTCAAGAACACAATCACAAACTTATCCAAATATTTATAGAAGACACTATTTATGAGACACATGAATGTAGCAGGTGCATTGGTAAGACCAAATGGCACCACAGTGAACTCATAATGACCATATCTAGTTCTGAAAGCTGTCTTGTAAATGTCTTCTTATTTAATCCTCACTTGATGGTACCCAGACCTCAAGTCAATCTTCGAAAACACCTTAGATTCCTTCATTTGATCAAATAAGTCATCAATCCTTGGTAATGGATACTTGTTCTTGATTGTCACTTTATTGAGCTACTTGTAATCAATACACAACCTTAAAGTCCCATCCTTCTTCTTAACAAATAACACTAGTGCACCCCAAAAAGATACACTTGGTCTGATATACCTTTTGTCCATTTACTCCTGTAGCTGCATATTTAACTCTACCAATTCCGGTGTGCTCATTCTATAAAGAGCTTTGGAGTGCGGTGCTGCTCCTAGAACAAGATCAATGGTAAAATCAATATCTCTCTTTGGTGATAGTCCCGACACTTCATCCGGAAACACATTGGAATTCTTGCAACAATGAGAATTCTTCTATCATTGGACCTTTGTCCTCTGACAAGTCTGATATATGGACTGCATATAATTGACAACTTTCTTACTGAAACTTGCTTGGGAATTCCTCTTACCAATCTTGGTCTTCCCTCTTCATCAATACATTCAAGTGCTTTCTCATAACAATCCAACTTTTCCCTATGCCTCTCAAATCAATCCATGCCAATTAAGGCATCATAAGATCTTAATGGTAATACATTTAATTTTGCATGTGTATGGAGTCCATTCAATTCTACGGGGCACTCCACCACTACTTCACTAACTTTTCTCTTGGTCCCTGTGGCTAATTGAACCAGCCAAGATTTATTATGCTTCACTTTTTTAAGAGAACAACCTTCAACCACTTTTGGAGAAACATAACTATGAGTGGATCCTGGATCAATCAAAACAGAAATAGATTGCTTAGAAATGTTACCTTCAACTTCCACCACTGATGATTGATGGTCTACCTGATGATTATCCAACGCTACATAAATTCGAGGCGTTTCCCTTGCCATGTCCTCCACTGTAGCTGCTCCTTTTAAGTTGTGAAACCTTCGGGGATTCTCCTTCTAATGTGGACAAGCCTTTAGCATGTGGTTTTCTCCACATCCACAATACTAAAGTGGCCCTTTTGATGCTTTGTCTGCTGCTACTGCTGGCTTGAATCCACTCCTTGCTTGCTGCCCCTTTGGAAAGGTTCTGGGCTAACTTTTGAATGGTGGCTTGAAACCACTCTTCTTTTGATCAAACCTCCCTCTTAGCTTTCCTTTCCATGTTGGGTTAACCTATGATTTTCCTTTACTCTGCTTATAGCAATGCATTGTCATTCTAATGGCTTCATTAAGACTTGGTGGATTAACAAATTCAATCCCATCTCTGAAACTTTGAGGTAGACTCCCAAGGAAGCATTGAATTTTTACTCTCTCATCTTTAATGTAATCCACATACCTCAGTAATTCCAAAAATTTATGGACATGTTCTTCCATAGATTTTTGTCCCAACCTGAGTTCATTGAAGTATTTTCTCTTACTGTCATAATACCTAACAGAAGGTATTTTTCCTTGAAGTACTTCTTAAATCTCTCCCAGCTGACCTTCCTTTCATTGATCCCTTTCACTTGCAAGAGGTTATCCCACCAAATTGAAGCTCTACCATTTAGATTGTAAATGGCAATTTTGGCTTTTTCATTTCCTGAGTAGTCTTGAATTCTGAAATATTTCTTCATTCCAAGAAGCCATGCCTCTACCTCTTGGCCAGTCTTGTCTTCTCCATCAAATGTAGGAGGCCTTGCCTTCCTGAATTCTCCTTGTGGAATTCCCTTGAATTTCTTTCTTCCATCAAATCTCCTGGGTATATTCCTTGGACTTCTTTGATAACCTCTGGAGTCACACGATTTGCTAGAAAAAGATCTAGAGGAAGGTGTTCTATGCTTTCTGCTCACAGAACTATTCCTTGGGCTTGGAGTCCTCTTCTTTGAACAACCTCTAAAGTGACTCTCTGCATCTCTTCCTTCTTCACGTACATCGCTTGGGTTGGACCCAAGGTTTATCTTCTGCTGCATATCAGTGAGGCTTTGCAAAATAGCAGCATTGAGTTGGTTTTGTTCTTCTTGAGCCTTCATCAACCTTTCATTGAAGCTCACCATGGTTTTCAACCAAATTCTGAGGAGTTACTTGCTCCCTTCTCCCATTTGATTCAGTTTTAGCATTCCCTTCTTGCACATTTTCTCCTAGAACATCTTCTTCATGCTCAGAAGGATCCTGAGCATCATTTATGGTCACCATTTTTTTTGGAGACTCTCTTCTTTGTATGCTACTTATGCTACACTATTAAATCTTATGAGCTGCAAGCACTGTGCATTATGAAAATATTTGTTAGACATCTTATGAATGCTTATAGAAACATAAACAATCAATATTTTAACAGAATTAACTCATGGAATAATTCACATAGCTGTTATGCATTCATTTCTTGAATCCTTCATCTAAGGTCTCTTTCATCAACTGCAAGCTTTTCAAAATTTCCCAAAAGTAGCCCGGAACAGTGATTTTTGGCCTTCTTGCACACCCCGACTCCACATCCTTTGGATTTTGGCTCCAAAATTCCAAACTTAACACTGTGCCTGCTCAAACGCTACTCCATATCAGTTTCAAATCAATACTACCTTCTGTCAAGCGTCGGGACACCGATTTGTAAAATCCATTTATCCCAAATTTATGCCAAATTGGAGCATAATGGGCTTGGGATCCTCACTGGTTCATTCATGGCTTCCGTTAATGGCCTCAGAACACCACCGACCTCATCCAATTCTGATTCTGCATACTCCAGCTATCCAAAAATCAAATTTCGGGCTCTATACTCTTTTTTTTTTACCCTAAACCCGAAATCCGAAATTGTGGGTGCGGAATTGTGGAAATACAAAACACAATTTTCAAAAATTTTGCATTCCCGCAACTTGAAACCTGAAATCCGAAATCCGAAATTGCGAGTGCAGAAATCCAAAACGCAATTTTCAAAAATTTTGCGTTCCCGCAACCTGAAACCCGAAATCTGAAATTGCGGGTGCAGAAATGTGGAAATCTAAAATGCAATTTTAAAAAATTTTGCATTCCCGCAACCCGAAACCCGAAATCTGAAATTGCGGGTGCAGAGTTGCAGAAATGCAAAATGCAATTTTCAAAAATTTTGCGTTCCTGCAACCCGCAGCTCGAAACTCGAAACCCGAAATATGAAATTGTGGGTGTGGAATTACGGAAATCCAAAACTCAAAATTTGTAAATCCTCGTTCCCGCAATCCGCAACTGTGGAACACCTTCGTTCCTGCAACTTGCGGGGTTTATATCTCCTTCGTCCCTTAACCAAATCAGGTGAGTCAGGTATTGTTGGAAATTTATTGGAGAGATTTATGCACTTGTATGATCCTCTTCCATACCTGATAAATCTGATCCTGACACTTTTCCAATCAAAAATTCAGCCCAAACTTCATCAATACCGCGTCAAAACATTTTGTTACTTGTTTGCAGACTCAGAGTTTGACCCAAGCAGCCCCAATGCTGCAACATGGGCTCTGATACCACTCTGTCACGTCCCCTTCCATCAATCCAGTGCAAGGGAGGAAATATGACCAAACATACCAGGCTTACTTAAATATCTCGGCCCCATACATTCATAAGAAATTCATAATAAATAAAAACTTATGTGTGCAAGTTCATACTCCATATAAACACAGCGGAATTAAATCATATTTGCACACACACAATTATAATGCATCAACATATCTATCACAAGTGGATGATGATTCAATATGCAGAGAATCAATCCCCTCCTCATTCTATGCACAGACTTCATATCAATTCCATTAACATGAATAATTATCATTCAGAATTAACACATTGCAAAACACATAATGCATATAATTTAAACACAGAGAACACTTATTTTTGAGATGAAGTTGTCCAAACAACTGGTTATGTGAGACCAACGTTCCACCCGACCATAGATCTCTGTCTAGTGTCACCTACCCAAATTTTGAGAACATTTATTTTATTTGCTAAATACTTTATGATTAAACTTTAATTACAATTTTTTTTAATTATGACCAAATCTGGTCAAAGATGACTGTAATGACTTATTATTATTATTTAATAAATTACAATAGGAGACAAACACCCAAGGGAACTGTTAAATGAGTGTTCACTGACCTACTAGGAGGAATGGAAGCTGCTAGAAGGCATGGGACAGATGGCAGCATTTGCACTTCACCACTAGTTGTTGGTTATGGGACAACTACCCCTAAATTTGTGGCATTATCCCCCAGGTAGGTGGAAGAGAGTAGGCAGCTCATTAATGACCAGTTAACCACTAAAAGGCCTAGGCAACCTACATAAGGCAATTCGAATTGGGCAGGCAGCCCTTTACAATATTTTCTGTAGAAATATTCCTCAAATATATCAGGTGATCACTGAGAGATTCGAATAGGGAGGCTATGTGAGAGTGCAATTGTGAGCCTGCAAATTATTCTGAGAAGGAAATCCAGAGGTACTCGTGGAGGTCTCTTTGACTGCTAAGTCTTTATGACTGAATAATTTATACTCTACTACAAGTTGAGGAACAAAAGCTTCTACAGACTCTTCTTCCTAGTGGTTCAGTGAACAGGCTCGGGGGTCCTAAGGCAGACATATTGGCTGTTTTCAGGAGCAGGTTGGGTGGAACAGGATCCTTGGGTGATTTGTTGTCCTATGATTTATCAGGTTCTACATTTCTATTATTATTTTCAGTCAAGTAAGTTTTGCATTATCCAATAGGATAATAAGTTAAAAGCATATAGAAGGATTGTTTTACTTTTTGACTTAGAATGCTTTCTGAATGAGAATGATTGGATTGATACAATGAATGATTAAATGACCTGCTCTATATTTTTCCACATGTTGGCCTTGCATCGTACTCTAGTATAGAGAAGTATTAATTAGATGGATTAATAATGATCATAATGATATTTTGGATGATTAGAGTAATATAGTATAAATGTCCTTCAAAGATTGAAATAATACAAGTGCTTACACTCATAATGCTAAGTAAGATAAAAGAAATAGTTGCAGCATTAATCCTTTTTACTGACTTCTGAAAGTAAACATTTTCCCATTAACTAAGGTTTTCATTTATCCACAGTTATTTCTTCAAAAATGGTTACCATGTTTTCTATTCATTTACATTTTCATGCTTTCATTTATTGAATTATTTCGTAATTTCAAATCAGACACATTCTTCACAGGAAATTATTAAAAATACTGTGTTATCATTTTCCGAAAAAGAAGTACTGTATTTTTATCATTTTATTTCAAAGTTTCAAACTGAAAACATGAAGTCTCGGCTCTCGACCTCATTCTAATAAAAGATTAAAACCTATATTCAAATGCTAGATAGCCATTGAAAACCCTTAGCATATAGAAACTATTTTTATAAATCCAAAGAATAAACTATTTAGTTGGATAATAACTATTATTTTCTTTTTCTTCATTCTGTTCTATGCATAAATGCAGTTCCATTTTCCCATTCTTATTTTAGTATCATTAATATTTTCATAGACAAGAAGACAACCAACGAATGAAAACATTTGACCTTAAACAGTTGCTATTTTTTTTTAAAACGACGAAAACATTACTCAGTATACATTTGAAAGTTTTATAGTTTTCCATTTAGCACCTAAATCACACCGCACATCTATTTCTTTTCACATAGACATTCATTAACAACCTTACACTTCTGTTCAAAACAGTTGTTCATTCACCATCGACGAAGTAGGGTTTAAACATTACACTTTAAACATTGAAATTGAATACTGTAGGATTCCATTCAAAAAACAACGAGGGTTTACCCCTATCAAGTACATCTTCAACAAGGCACTTCCAACTAGAATCTACAGTAAACACAGTAGTAAACTATGCTAGCTAAAAATCTTAGCAGCTGGGCTCCCATTTTTTGTCCCCAAAAGACTTAAACACTAGACGAAAACTGTGCCAGGAAAACAAACTTCCAAAACCCTGCCAAAACATTCAACCGTCGACCACAACCGAATCCAGGAGAACCAACGAGGTAAGGATACCACCGAGGCTTACCGGTGGGCAAGTAGCGCTCTCCCTTCAAGCCTCGAGCCTGAAATCTTTCGACGAGAGCAGAACCTGCCATTCAAAGAAAAACATAAAATCTATTAATGGTGAAATTATTTATACTTTTGATGTATCAAAGTATAGTAGAACATTTTTTAGAACGAACTCTTACCTGCGCGGGAGTAATACATTTGGAGACAGGGACGACGAAGTTATCCATTTAGCACTTGGGAGAAAGCATTTATACTGCTTGAGTTTCGGAACCAGTATAAATGCCTCAACAAAACCCTGGACAAACACCCTCGTTACTTACGCAAAAAAATCAGCTAAAGATTCTTTATGTCAACATTTAACTAATGCAAACTTCCAGCCAAAGCTTGGCTTCTAAGCATAACAATCACTTGCAAGTTAAAAGCTATCAAGTCACTGGTTCCAGTCTACGAAACCTCCAAAGTCTAAACCACTATAACCACTCGTAGGAAAGCACATTACTTAAATTAGTTTACAAGCATCAAGAACCACCTGCACCAGGTCTCGATATCGAGTCTCGGGAGAAACCCCTGAACATCATTTAAACCAAACCCTGAAAACCCTCGGCCTGTCGGCCTCTCCACAGAGCCCTCTCCCTAACACATTGAATGACATTAAGACTGAGTAAACGCATGAGCATACTAGAGATTAGGGTTCCAGTTCAAAGTCCAAGGGATAATAAAATCGACAGTGGAGATCAATGCCATCCAACATGTTGAGATTTGAACAACTACTACACTAATACCATATTTATTATTTCAACCCGACGTTCGCCAACTCGGTATACTGTAGATCAATGTTTGATACAGCTCAACGTCCAGATAAGAATTATGAATTGTTTCACGTGCAAACCAGCCACAAAAGCATCTTTTATACCTCCAGGTCAAGACATCAGTTGGTAGACTTAAATGCCTAAGACCTATCACTCTATCGTTTCGAGCTTACTGGTACCCAAAACATTTATTAACTCATCTTATCACCTGCCAACAAATCAAACTTAGGGTTACAACTTTAATACATGACTATTCCAAGGTCTGTTAATCTATGAAGAATTATGAATTTATTCATGTTGTCAATTATACTAAGTATTTCATGACTCGATATTAATAAGGCTCTATATAAAGTCGAAACATTTAGGATCATTACATAGTAATAATACTTCGTATGAAATGAAGACCATCAATAGTGTCTTTTAGCCCTTAGACAAAGTAACCTGTTACATAGTCTAGAAATTTATGAGTATAGGTAATTCATTTGACAATTTCACTAATGATTGTAGATTAGAAATATTTTATTTTGATTTGTAATTTTGTTCAAATGACACATCTAATTTAAACCAGAGCCATACCTGAAGCAAGGAAGTACATAGAATTTTCACCAAACATTGACGATCAAATGAAAATCATAATTGCTCTTAAACACTTGTTTTGTCCCAATTTCTTACTTGTGAATCTATGCAAGAAGGACAGGTACAAATGCTTTAGCTACCATAGCTAAGTAAGCCTCAGGGTACCCCATAGGACCCCTTTCCTCATCATCGAAGAAACAAACTGTCAGTACCTTGTCAAGAAGACTCTAACACTAAATATTTCGAATTACTGTTAACAGAAACATAACTAACGTTGTAAGTATGTTAACTAAAGTATGTCATGTCGCTGTCATTAAATTGTCATTAGCTAAAGAGACTCAGTAATTAAATTGTTTCATGCATTAATGACTTTATTATTCAATGTTGCCTTGTTAAGCATTTATTACTTCCGCAATTGAAATGATAATATTTAATGTTGTTTTAAAAATTTTAATTTTTCATGAAATTAACGGGATGTTACATGTGGTATCAGAGCTCATGTTCGAACTCTCGGCCTGAAAAGGTCCAAAGAACACGCAACATAAATTTTTATGACTGCGAAAATATTTACCAACTCAAGTTAAATTATTTTGTTATATACAAAAAATTTGTTTTCTAAGTCACAGGTATGGAAGGATCAACTGAACATATGGAGGACAGATTTTGACCCAATAGTCATAGCACGGGACAACATTTTGAAGGAGAAGAATTCCATGGTGAATTAAATGACAATTCATCAGAATTGTTAAGAGCATTTCAAGAATTAAAAGCATAAATCAGATCTGTAAAACAAGACAATGACAGGATTCTGAAAGCACAAGAAGAACTTAATCAAGTACTGTTCAAACAATGCCCAACTGATGAACATAATAGATAAATTGAGAATACCTCCAAGATTGAGGATTTACCTCATCGAGACAGGGGTAAGAAAATGAAAACTGATGATGTGAACAACATTTCAACATCATCAGAAGTTGCCCATGAAAAACGCAAAAAGAAACGAGATTATTCAAGTGATGGCAACGAAGGAGACTACAAACCCAAAAGAAAGAGTCAGAAACAGTATGAACAGATTTCTGGGGAATTCAAGAAAATCAAACCCCCAAATTTCAATGGTGAAACTGAGAAAGGAGAGACAGTTCAAGCATGGTTGTCCGACATGAAAAGGTATTTTCAGATCTACGATTATTCAGAATCCTTAAAGGCAAAAATGACAATTTATAATCTAACCGGGAAGGCAGATATTTGGTGGCAAGACCTCAAAAGAGTAAAGAGCATAAAGGACAGGGATGTGAGTTGGAGTACTTTTAAAATATACTTCAAAAAGAAGTTCTTATCTGAACAGTATTATGAAGAAAAATCCAAGGAATTCTATGATTTAAAGCTGGGAACAATGAACATGAAAGAGCTAAACAACAAGTTTCTAAATTTGCTAAGATATGTACCATACCTGGTGGAAGAAAAACCGAAGATTCAAAGATACCTGAGTTGTATACCCTTCAACATCAAGGACATAATAGAGTATGATAACCCAAAGACATTAGAAGAAGCCATGAGGAAAGCAACTTTTTTCTTTGATCAGAACAGGAAAAGAGAAGGGGTATCTAACTGGAAAAACCATAAACCCAGTAAATTTGAGCTTAAAAAGAAAAATTTCAGGTTTAGTGGAAATTCTGGTTTCCAAAAGAAAAAATTTTAGAATGGAAATTTTCAAGGAAATAGTCCCAGAAATAATCAACAGCAGAAATTTACAGCTCCTAGAAATACTCCCAATATTACCAGAACCAATGATCAGAAGGCACCTATAAAATGTTTTTAGTGTCAAAGTCCTCATTATGCTTCAGAATGTCCCCTTAGGAAGCGGGCAGCCAACAATATTCACTCCATACAAGCTGAACCTACTGTGGGAGACTTGGAAAGGAAGATGCCTAGACTTAATGCAACATTAGACAACCGGCAAGTAGATCATCAAGTCTCAATGGTAGAGATTGAAGGTATGCTACAAAACCATCCAGTTTCTATTTTGATTGATCGAGGCGCTAGACCGAGTTATATATTCCCAGATATCGTAGAAAGTTTTAAATTGAAAAAAAAAATTTCAATAAAGCCTGGTTAGTTAGACTAGCAACAGGAACAAAAAGAAAAGTTTCTGATTTTGTGGAAAACTGTGTTGTATCTATGAATCAGTTAAAAACACAGATTAATTTAAATGTTTTACCTTTAGGATCATATGACATTTTAATTGGAATGGACTGGTTAGAATCCCATCATGTCATTCTGAATTGTTATGAGAGAAGTTTTACATGTTTAAATGATGAAGGAGACACTGTAGAAGTAAAAGGTATTCCAAGAAAGACATCCCTTAGACAAATTTCAGCTATGCAAGTAAAGAGAGTAGTTAGAAAAGGATTTCAAATGTTTGCAGTGAATGTAGTAAATGATGAGTTGATTACTACAAAAGACAAACTGAAGCTAGAATATATACCTGTTCTAAAAGATTTCAAAGATGTTTTTCCTGAAGAGATTCCAGGGTTACCTCCTAGAAGAGATCTATATTTTACTATTGAACTGATACCGGGTGCGATACCGAACTCTAAGGATCCATATAGGATGAATATTTTGGAATTAAATGAGTTGAAATCACAATTGAAGGAACTGATTGATAAAAACTATATCAGACCTAGCGTCTCTCCTTGGGGAGCACCTGTTATTTTTGTTAAGAAGAAAGATGGCACCTTAAGACTTTGCATAGATTAGCGTCAACTGGATAAGATGACAATCAAGAATCGATATCCATTGCCCCGCATTGATGATCTATTCGATCAACTGCGTGGGGCAACGATATTTTCAAGGATTGATTTATGGTCAGGATATCATCAAGTTCATGTGAAGGATGAAGACATTTTCAAAACAGCCTTTAGAACTCGATATGGACATTATGAGTTTGTGGTCATGCCATTTGGGTTGACTAATGCCCCAGTAGTATTTATGTGCCTAATGAATAATATTCTGCCCAAATACTTGGATAAATTCGCCATTGTGTTTATTGATGACATTCTAGTATATTCTAAGAGTAAGGAAGAACATGATGAACACCTACGTATTATTTTACAAGTTCTAAGAGATCATCAGTTGTATGCTAAGTTTAGTAAGTGTGATTTTCACAAGGATAAGATTCAGTATTTAGGACACATAATCTCTAAAGAAGGAATATCGGTTGACCCTGATAAGATAAAAGCCATTAATGAGTGGCCGGTTCCTAAGAATGTGTCAGATGTACGATCATTTATGGGTCTTACTGGATATTACAGAAAGTTCATAGAAGGTTTTTCAAAAATTGCAAACCCCATAACCTCCCTGTAGAAGAAAGGGAAGAAGTTCGTATGGGATCAGAAATGTTCAGACAGTTTTGATAAGTTGAAGGAATTACTAACTACAACACCTATTTTGAGAATTGCAGACCCTAATAAGGATTTTAGGGTATGCATCGACGCATGTAATGAAGGACTTGGAGGAGTCCTAACACAGGAAAGACATGCTGCCACATACAAGTCTAGAAAGCTGAAAATACATGAGAGAAATGATTTTACTTATGATCTGGAATTATTAGCAGTGATTCATTCTTTGAAAATGTGGCGTCACCATCTTATTGGCAAAAAATTTACCTTAATGACAGATAACATGGGGCTGAAGTATTTATTAGATCAGAAAAATTTGAATGCTAGACAAGCTAGATGGCCAACTTTTCTAAGTGAATATGATTTTGAAATTCAGCACATAAAGGGTAAAGAGAATAAAGTTGTTGATGCTTTAAGTCGTAATGCAAGGATACATTTTATTTCATCCATTAGTACATATACAACAAACTTGGAAAATCGGATTTTTGAAGGGATTAAAAATGATGAAGAATACATAAAATTACATGAAAGGACAACATAAAGTAATTCTGAAAATTCTATGGCAGATTACAGTTTGAAGGAAAATGGATTGGTGCTGTACAAAAAAAGATTATATATACCCAACATACCAGCAGTAAAAATTCTGATTTTAAATGAGATGCATAAAAGTCATTATTCTTGTCATCCAGGCTATCAGAAAACCATCACTATGTTATAGAAAGAGTATTATTGGCCCAGAATGAAGGATGAAGTAGCAAAATTTATAGCTAAGTGTTTTGATTGTCAAAAAGTGAAGGTTGAACATCAGCATCTTGCTGGACTGTTACAACCATTACCTATACCTAGTTGGAAATGGGAAATCATAAGTATAGATTTTATTACCGGATTACCAAAGAATCAGAAACATAATGATTCCATCATGGTGGTGGTGGATCAACTCAGTAAGGAAACACATTTTATACCTGTAAATACTACTCATAAGGCTCCAGACATTGCAGAAATCTTCATGAAACAGATTTTTCGACTACATGGAATACCAAAGATGATAGTTTCAGATCATGATTCTAAGTTTACTAGAAACTTTTGGAGATCTTTGTTTAAAGGGTTGAATACAACCTTAAATTTCAGCACAACATTTCATGCACAAACGGATGGACAGACAGAAAGGGTGAATTAGATCTTGGAAGACATGCTGAAAATGTATGTTAAGGATCAGCCTGGTAAGTGGGAAGATTATTTACATCTAGTTGAATTTGCATATAACAACCATTATCATGCATCAACCAAGCTTAGCCCTTTTGAAATTCTTTATGGTAGGAAATGTAATACACCAGTTTCTTGAAATGATCGAGTTAACAGAGTTATTCTAGGACCAGAATTGTTGCAAGAACTAGAACTAATTGTGAAATAGGTACAGAGGAATCTTAAAGTTGCCTAAGATAGGCAAAAGAGTCAAGTATACCTTAGAAGGACTCATAAAGAGTTCCAGATTGGTGAGCATGTTTTTCTTAAGGTAAGACCAAAAAAGAGTTCATTGAAATTGGGAAGCTGTGCCAAACTGGCACCCAGGTATTGTGGTCCTTTCAAAATTTTGTCAAGGGTTGGACCCGTGGCGTATCAATTGGCTTTACCTTCAAATCTCAAAATACATAATGTTTTTCACATTTCATTTTTAAAGAAATATGTGCACGATGCTACTCATGTTGTAAATTGGAATGATGTTCAGGTGGAACAAGACGACGATTTTCTGGTGGAACCGGACTCTATCCTAGAAAGGAGGGAGACTCTACTCCAGAATCGCACCATTGGACAAGGAAATGTGCAATGGAAGCACCTTAGCCCAGGAGAGGCAACCTGGGAGTTGGAGAGTAGTATGCAAGCAGCATACCCAACTTTGTTTCAGGAACACTCAGAGAGTAAATAAACAACATCGACGACGATGTTGAGACTTAAGGGGGGGTGTATGTCACCTACCCAAATTTTGAGAGCATTTATTTTATTTGCTAAATACTTTATGATTAAACTTTAATTACAAAGTTTTATAATTATGACTAAATCTGGTCAAAGACGATTGTAATGACTTATTATTATTATTTAATAAATTAAAATAGGAGACAAACACCCAAGGGAACTGTTAAATGAGTGTTCACTGACCGACTAGGAGGAATGGAAGCTGTTAGAAGTCATGGGACAGATGGCAGCATTTGCACTCCACCACTAGCTATTGGTTATGAGACAACTACCCCTAAATTTGTGGCATTATCCCCTAGGTGGGTGGAAGAGAGCAGGAAGCCCATTAATGACCAGTTAACCACTAAAAGGCCTAGGCTTCCTACATAAGGCAATTCGAATTGGGCAGGCAACCCCTTACAATATTTTCTGCATAAATATTCCTCAAGTGTATCAGGTGATCACTGAGAGATTCGAATAGGGAGGCTATGTGAGAGTGCAATTGTGAGTTTGCAAATTATTCTAAGAAGGAAATCCAGAGGTACTGGTGGAGGTATCTTTGACTGCTAAGTCTTTATGACTGAATAATTTATACTCTACTGCAAGTTGATGAACAAAGGCTTCTACAAACTCTTCCTCCTGGTGGTTCAGTGAACAGGCTCAGGGGTCCTAAGGTCGACATATTGACTGTTTTCAGGAGTAGGTTGGGTGGAACAGGCTCATTGGGTGATTTGTTGTCCTACAATTTATCAGGTTCTACATTTCTGTTATTATTTTCAGTCAAGTAAGTTTTGCATTATCCAGTAGGAAAATAAGTTAAAAGCATATAGAAGGATTGTTTTACTTTCTGACATAGAATGCTTTCTGAATGAGAATGATTAAATGACCATTGGGTGGAACAGGTTCATTGGGTGATTTGTTGTCCTACAATTTATCAGGTTCTACATTTCTGTTATTATTTTCAGTCAAGTAAGTTTTGCATTATCCAGTAGGAAAATAAGTTAAAAGCATATAGAAGGATTGTTTTACTTTCTGACATAGAATGCTTTCTGAATGAGAATGATTAAATGACCTGCTCTGTATTTTTCCACATGCTGGCCTTGCATCGTACTCTAGTATAGAGAGGTATTAATTAGATGGATTAATAATGATCATAATGATATTTTGGATGATTAGAGTAATATAGTATAAATTTCCTTCAAAGATTGAAATAATACAAGTGCTTACACTCATAATGCTGAGTAATATATCAGAAATAGTTGCAGCATTAATCTTCTTTACTGACTTCTAAAAGTAAACATTTTGCCATTAACTAAGGTTTTCATTTATCCACAGCTATTTCTTAAAAAATGGTTACCATGTTTTCTATTCATTTACATTTCCATGCTTTCATTTATTGAATTATTTCGTCATT
This sequence comes from Larix kaempferi, assembly GCA_027924585.1. Classification (NCBI taxonomy): domain Eukaryota; kingdom Viridiplantae; phylum Streptophyta; class Pinopsida; order Pinales; family Pinaceae; genus Larix; species Larix kaempferi. Next base: position 198,744 of record BSBM01000693.1, on the reverse strand, counting down.
TCAAATCAAACTCATTCTTCACAGGAAATTATTAAAAATACCGTGTTATCATTTTCCGAAAAAGAAGTACTGTATTTTTATCATTTTATTTCAAAGTTTCAAACTGAAAACATGAAGTCTCGACTCTCGACCTCATTCTAATAAAAGATTAAAACCTAGATTCAAATGCTAGATAGCCATTGAAAACCCTTAGCATACAGAAACTATTTTCATAAATCCAAAGTATAAACTATTTAGTTGGATAATAACTATTATTTTCTTTTTCTTCATTCTGTTCTATGCATAAACGCAGTTCCATTTTCCCATTCTTATTTCAGTATGATTAGTCTTTTCATAGACAAGAAGACAACCAATGAATGAAAACATTCGACCTTAAACAGTTGCTATTTTTTTTTAAAACAACGAAAAATTACTCAGTATACATTTGAAATTTTTATAGTTTTCCATTTAGCACCTAAATCGCATAGCACATCTATTTCTTTTCACATAGACATTCATTAACATTAACCTTACACTTTTGTTCAAAACAGTTGTTCATTCACCATCGACGAAGTAGGGCTTAAACATTACACTTTAAACACTGAAATTGAATATTGTAGGATTTCATTCAAAAAACGAGGGTTTATCCCTATCAAGTACATCTTCAACAAGGCACTTCAAACCAGAATCTACAGTAAACAAAGTAGTAAACTATGTTAGCTAAAAATCTTAGCATCCAGGCTCCCATTTTTTGTCCCCAAAAGACTAACACTGGACGAAAACTGTGCCATGAAAACAAACTTCCAAAACCCTGTCAAAAAATTCAACCGTTGACCACAACCGAATCCAGGAGAACCAATGAGGTAAAGATACCACCGAGGCTTCCCGGTGGGCAAGTAGCGCTCTCCCTTCAAGCCTCGAGCCTGAAAGCTTTCGACGAGAGCAGAACCTGCCATTCAAAGAAAAACATAAAATCGATTAATGGTGAAGCTATTTATACTTTTGATGTATCAAAGTATAGTAGAACACTTTTTAGAACGAACTCTTACCTATGCGGGAGGAATACATTTGCAGATAAGGACGACGAAGCTATCCATTCATCACTTGGGAGAAATCATTTATACTACTTGAGTTTCGGAACCGGTATAAATGCCTCAACAAAACCCTGGACAAACACCCTCGTTACTTCGCAGAAAAATCAGCTAAAGATTCTTTATCTCAACATTTAACTAATGCAAACATCCAACCAAAGCTCGGCTTCTAAGCATAACAATCACTTGCAGGTTAAAAGCTATCAATTCACGAGTTCCAGTCTACAAAACCTCCAAAGTCTAAACCATTGTAACCACTCGTAGGAAAGCACATTACTTAAATTAGTTTACATGCATCAAGAACCACCTGCACTAGGTCTCGATATCGAGTCTCGGGAGAAACCCCTGAACATCGTTTAAACCAAACCCTGAAAACCCTCAGCATGTCAACCTCTCTACAGAGCCCTCTCCCTAACACATTGAATGACATTAAGATTGAGTAAACGCATGAGCATAGTGGAGATTAGGGTTCCAGTTCAAAGTCTGAGGGATAATAAAATCGACGGTGGAGATCAATGCCAGCCAACATGTTGAGATTTGAACAACTACTACATTAATACCATATTTATTATTTCAACCCGACGTTTTCCAACTTGGTATACTGTAGATCAATGTTTGATACAGCTCGACGTCCAGGTAAGAATTATGAATTGTTTCACGTGCAAACCAGCCACGAAAGCATCTTTTATACCTCCAGGTCAAGACATCAGTTGGTAGACTTAAATGCCTAAGACCTGTCACTCTATCGTTGACAACTTACTAGTACCCAAAACATTTATTAACTCATCTTATCACCTGCCAACGAATCAAACTTAGGGTTACAACTTTAATACATGACTATTCCAAGGTCTAAAATCTATGAATGATTCACACCTTTGGGTTGTATCTTTTTGATTTAATACAAGTCGTATTTCATAGATAGGGTATAGTTAGAGTCTCATCATTTTCAACATTTTCATATGTCCGTATCTCATAGTTCGTTATATTATTTATAATGTATGGGAAAGTCAATCCAAATAGTTGTGACTCCTATAGTGAAAAACATCATAAGTATAAAGGTAGGGTAATAGTGAATACTATTATGTTGCCCATGCATTTAGAATTGCATAATTACTTTAGTTGTTTTTCAATTTATTCATGTTGTCAATTATACTAAGTATTTCATGACTCAATATTAATAAGGATCTATATAAAGTCGAAACATTTAGGATCATTACATAGTAATAATACTTTGTATAAAATGAAGACCATCAATAGAGTCTTTTAGCCCTCAGACAAAGTAACCTGTTACATAGTCTAGAAATTTATGAGTATAGGTAATTCATTTGACAATTTCACTAATGATTGTAGATTAGAAATATTTTATTTTGATTTGTAATTTTGTTCAAATGACACATCTAATTTAGACTAGAGCCATACTTGAAGCAAGGAAGTACATAGAATTTTCACCAAACATTGATGATCAAATGAAAATCATAATTTCTCTTAAACACTTGTTTCGTCACAATTTCTTACCTGCGAACTGCGCAAGAAGGACAAGTACAAATGCTTTAGCTACCATAGCTAAGTAAGCCTCAGGGTACCCCGTAGGACCCCTTTCATCATCAACGAAGAAACAAACTGTCAGTACCTTGTCAAGAAGACTCTAACAATAACTATTTCGAATTATAGTTAACAGAAACAGAACTAACATTGTAAGTATGTTAACTAAAGTATGTCGTGTCACTGTCATTAAATTGTCATTAGCTAAAGAGACTCAGTAATTAAATTGTTTCATGCATTAATGACTTTATTATTCAATGCTTCATTGTTAAGAATTTATTACTTCCGCAATTGAAATGATAATATTTAATGTTTTTTTAACAATTTTAAATTTGTATGAAATTAACGAGATGTTACATCCAGCCTGTAACCTTTCAGCTGAGAGATCACCCCCGAGCTAGGTTGTGTATCCACTAAGGAGGAACTAGATGGCTCACTCACAACCATGGTTTCACTCAACAGCTATGCTCAGCCAACACACAATTTCAAGCATACAAAAGACAAAGGAGGGAAATGCTAAGCCAGTGAGCTCAACCACAGAGCTACATGCATCTCAAATGAACTCAACAATCATGGCACCCACAATACCTACCTCACCCAACACAACGAAGGTCCTCTTTTTTGTTGCACAGTCCTTCAGGCGTCCCTTCCCTCCAGTGCTATTCAGGGTGGGCATAGAAAGGTCCAGCTGCTAATTCCTTGAGATTCAAGCCTTCACTGGGTTTACCAAGCATTCCCAACCTCCGTTCTAGAATTCACACTTGAAATTTCTCAATTCGCTGATCAAAATAACTCAATCCCCTCACTGGACTTCTGGGCTATAAAAACTGGGTTTTTCTATGGATTTTGGGGTATCTAATACTCTCAAATTCGCCCCAAGGTTCATATCTATGGATCCCCCATTGTATTTTACTGTCAATACCAAATTCTGGGCGTTTATGGCTCTTCAAAATGCGAGTTCTTGCAAAGTTGCGATTTCTAGTTTTTCTCACTTCTGGGCATTCGTAATGGATGAAAACTGATGCTGGGATGTTCAGAAATGGAATGGGAATGAGGAAGAACCAACTCACATGAGGTAGAGTGACTTGTGGTACAAGAAAAACAGAGCCCATACCTGCCATACAAATTTCTGGGCTGCCCATGCTTCATTGAAGCCATGGAATGAATTTTTCAACAACTTCCTTACAACAGAATTAAATGTCGGCAAGGAAAGTCAAATGGGTTCACAAGATGACATTTGGTAGCATATGGCTCATCCCCACAACCCCCTCACCACTCCCTAGTGGAATACACATGGCCCCTTCTCATTCATTGCTTCCATAGCCAGTTTTGGTATTTTATTGCAATATCAAATGTTTACATCATTTACAATATTCCATGGCTTAATAGCTCATGGATAATAAAATATCAAATTCTTGTCCATTTTAAATAAAATACGAACATACACTAGCGGGGCCTTGGCCTTGAGCTCCACGCTAGGGAAACATACATCGCATGTATACAATATTTACATTAAAATCCAATATTTCATAAGGGTCAAAATTGGGGTATTACAGAGAAACTTTATAAAGCATTATTTATATTATAAATTAATGAAGTAGATGTATACATTGTAGACTTATTTTCCAATGAGTATAAAAATAAAAGAGAAATTACAAGTTGAGGCTATAAAATAAAAACAATAAATTTAGAATAGAAGTATTAAAAAGACATAGCATTGGCTTCTACATGAACACACATTTACGTATATATAAACACTAGGTGATAAGCAATGTTATATATATATATATATATATATATATATATATATATATATAATCAAAATGTTGATAGATGGAGTAAAACTGAAGATCAAACCAATTCCTATACAAATGAAATGATAAGACTTGGAATATAGACAAAGGATTGTTATATATATATATATATATATGGTAACATAACATGTTCTTAGATATACTTAAGATAAATGAATTATAATGAAATTAGATAATGTCTCATACTAATCTTATAAGATAAAACTAGACATAAAATCCTAAACAGAAATTAACTTTATAAGTTGTGCAAAGATCACAACCACATAAGGTGATCAAGAGAAGTAGGTTCAACTAACTTCTAGCATAAGAGTTGGAGTGTTTTAATACGTAGTTTAATCCAACTATAGTACAATAAATATTCGAAGCCTATGACTAAATAAAGCTAAAATGAAACCTATGTTTTCAATGAGAACAAACTTAAATAATCACGAAAACATCTACGTATTAAAAGTTGTGGCTCCTCGAGAGTTTTAAACTCAGCTCAGTAGCATGTTATTTACCAATGAACACATTAACGGTAGATTTAAAGGGATAAATAAAATATAAGCATTAAACAACTATGGAACTATAATATGCACAGTCACACATACCACTAGAGTGCCCCCCTTCCACAAAACTATTTATTATGATATCAAATGGGAAAAGTTTTCACATTACATATATGAGTCGTCCTCCTTACAATGATCATAGTTTGTATAAGAGTAAAACACTACAATAAAAAGAGTATTTTAGCCTCACATTAGCACCACTATTTGTAAAGGATTTGAGAAATCCTCAATTTTCAAATAGTGTTGCAAAAGTGGTGATAATGGGGGGATATGCAAGTGGTGCTAAGATTTATGGTTTAAAAATGGTGTTTGTAAAAAAATTGATATTGGTGTTAAATAAACATGTGGAATTCCATTATATATGATGCAAACCACCACAACCAATCCTAGGTGGATTGAGATTTTATGGTGCAAAACATCAAAACCAATCCAACATGGATTGAGACTTTTTAATACAAAACACCAAAATTGTTATTATTTTTTTAATATACACAAAGTTGTGTATGGTACAAAACACCATAAAATAAAAAATAATGTAAAAATATATAAATCATATATGTATAGTGTTTTTTTTCACCATATGTTTAAATATTCACTTATTAACAAGTGTATAGGGTTGGATGGAAGAAATAGAAGAGACTTAATTGCAAATAATAATATGTTTAAATATTCACTTATTAACAAGTGTATAGGGTTGGGTGAGAGAAATAGACGAGACTTATTGAGAATAAATATATGAGTTAAATAAAATTGGAGGACTTTATATGTATCTCCATATATGTATTATTACTCTCTCTACTTTATTTTATTTATTTATTTGAATTAATTCTATTCTCAATAAAATCTATGAGTTCAATAAAATTTAAATACCTTATATGTATCTCCATATATTTATTATTACTCCCTCTACTTTCTTTTTTAATGCTTAATCCTTATAGTTGATTGTATTAAAATTTAATTCATTACCCACCAATAATATTATTAACTACCTATATTCATTAGTTACTCTTTATATGATAATGAACAAGAACAAGGATAACAACCATATTGAACGGATATTGATAAATATTAGCCGATCTCCGTGAAGATCCGCTGCAAATCAACCCTCTTCAATGGGATAAAGACCAAGAATGACTACTTAGCCACTTAAATCCATCGATTGACCACAATTCAATTCATGCTGCATGAGTATATAATGATTGTTAGGAAAGAAAAATATTACACAACTCAAAGATTTAGTTATTGAATGCATTCATACTCTATGAGGAGCAAGTGCCTTTGGTCATAAATATTACAAGTAAAACAACCAAATAAAATGTTACGTGTAGTGAATTGGAAGAATATGAGTTTGAAAAAGCCATAGTTGTTCGGGTACACAGGGTACTCCCAAAATACCTAACACCTAGAGCAACCACTTCACACAAACAGATCATAGATCGATACACCGATGTTTTGACGTGGTTTAAACCCTCGTGAGGGAAACACTCCACGGCCCCGGCCAAATAGCTTCTACGGGACAATTTATTATGCAAAGAAAGAAAATTACAAATGAGCTTCTCATAATCAATCAACTTTCCAATGACCCTCCATGCTCTTTAAATAGAGATCATGGACCAATTGGGTGTTAAGTCGCGGATCAAGGGTAGGTATGATTTAATAGAATTTGAGTCGTTGGATCACTCTATGTCAGGAACATATCGTGACTGTCGGATTAAGTATTTACAAATGCATACTAATGCATACTAAAGAAACACACTTTTCCTAACAGATATATTACACAAGTTGATCTTAACTAACTCCTAAGTGTCTAAATATCCTAACATTCCCCTTTATAGACAACTTCGGATAGAATTGAAGGATTTACAAAAGTGACACTATTAGGAGAAGGAAGGAGGCATTAGAGCCTATCCCCCCTTAATGACAAGTTATTGAACTCTTAACATAGATCGAAGTTTAGAAAACTTCGCTTCTGTAAGAGACTTGGTGAAGATGTCTGCAACTTGATCATCTGTAGGAAAAAAGAGCACTTCAAGAACACGATCATGAACAAGATTTCTGATGAAGTACATATGTAGCTCAATGTGTTTGCTGCGTTGATGTAGGACTGGATCTTTGGCAAGCTTGATGGCACTTTGATTGTTGCACCAAAGTGGAGTAGGCTGTTGCTACTCGAATCCAAACTATGAAAGGATCTGTCGAAGCCATGAAGCTTCCCAACTGGCATTAACTGCGGCTCGATATTCTTCCTCTGCTGAAGAAAGAGCAAGAGCTTGTTGTTTCTTACAAGCCTAAGTGATAGGTCCATATCCCAGACTGAAAACATAACATGCAGTAGACTTTTGATCATCAGGATCGCCAACTCAATCTGAATCAGTGAAACCAACCAACAAAGGTTTCCCCCTTGTACTGTAATGAATCCCGAACTGAATTGTGCCTCGAATATATTGAAGTATTCTTTTAGCTACTTTCCAGTGACTTTCATGAGGTGTTTGCATATAACGGGCAACACGACCAACGTCAAAGGAAAGGTCAGGATGGGAATGAATCAAGTATAAGAGACTACCAACAAGCTGACGATACAAGGTGGCATATACTTCAGGTGAAGGACAAGTGGTAGAAAGTTTGACTCCAGACTAGAAGGGAGAAGGGGCTGGTGTACAATATTCCATGTGAAAGCGACGAAGAAGGTCACAAGAATACTTACACTGAGAAAGAAAGATTCATTCTTTGGTTTACAGGACTTGGAGACCAAGAAAATAATGCAAATGTCCTAAGTCTGACATTTCAAAATTTTGCTTAAGACTGGATTTCACATGGGTTATAAGCTTCGGGTCACTACCAGTAAGAATAAGGTCATCAACATATAGAACAAGTATGATGAGATGATTTCCTGCTTTCTTGGTATAGACATTGGGGTCAGAATGGCATCTAGAAAAACTAGTGTCAAGGAAAAAACTATCCATTTTGGCATACCAAGCTCTAGGAGCTTGCTTAAGGCCATATAAAGATTTCTTAAGGCGAAAGACAAGGCTAGCGTTATTCTGAACATATCCAGGAGGTTGTTCCATGTAAATTTCCTCCTGTAAATCACCATGTAAGAAGGCAGACTTGACATCCATTTGATGGACTTCCCAGTTGTGTAAGGCTACAAGGGAAAGAACAAGGCGGATGGAGTTCATTTTTGCGACAGGAGCAAAGGTTTCATTGTAGTCAATCCCTTCAACCTGGGAAAAACCTTTGGCAACTAACCTTGCCTTAAGTCTTTCAACACTTCCATCTGATGCATACTTAGTTCTGTAGACTATTTACATCTGACAAGTTTTCTTCCTTTTGAAAGAGGTACAAGATCCCAAGTATTGTTCGCCATTAAGGAACGATATTCTTCATCCATAGCTGCATCTCAATCTGGATTTCCTGAAGCTTCTGCAAAGGTTTCTGGATCATGATTCTCGGAAACTTGAGCCAAAAGAGAAGAGGCTCGCTGAAACTGAGAATGTGTTTGACGTTGATCTCTAGGATCACCGGAAAGATCACCAGCTGCTTCACATGTTGAACGGACCAATCGAGGAAGCACTTGTGTTGGTGCAACTGGAGGAACATGAGCAGGAGGAGGTGGATTTTCATCTTCACTGTCATCATCAGAAACTGGAGTTGGAAACTTGTCAAGGAAGTTGGAAGAAGAAGAAGAAAGCACAATTGCCGAATCAGGCTCGCAGGCCAAAGATGGCACAATCGTCGAGTTAGGCTCGCAGGCCAAGAGATTTTCATCAAATTTAACATTTCTTCTAATGATTACATCATGAGAATGTGGTTGAAGAAGTCTATAACCTTTTACATCTTCAGAATATCCAACAAATATGCACTTTTCACTTTTAGGCTGCAATGCTTTTCGTTTTTCATTCGGAATGTGAGCCCATATTTCACTACCAAACACATGGAAGTGACTTACATATGGTTTAATTTTACTTCGTGCTTCTTCCAGTATGATACCTTGTAATGCTTTAGTGGGGGTGCGATTAACTATGTAATTTGCACAATTAATGGCTTCAGCCCAAAATTGAAGACTTAGTCCCTTAGATTGGATCATATAATTAGCCATTTCTTTTATAAAGTGCGATTCTTCCATCCAGCTACACCATTTTGTTGTGGTGTATATGGAACAGTGTGTTGTTGTTGGATTCCTTGTTCAGTGCAGAAAGTAGTGAACTTTGTGTTAGCATATTCTCCTCCATTGTCAGATCTTAACTTAATAATTTGATGACCAGATTGTTTTTCAACAAGGGCCTTGTAGGCCAAGAACATGTTAAATACTTCACTCTTAAGTTTTAGGAAATAAACCCAAGTGCATCTGGTGTAATCATCAATGAAATTTAAGAAATATTTGAAACCAGAAAAGGAAGCAGATGGAAGAGGACCACACAAGTCATTATGTACAAGCTTCAAGAAAACCGAGGCGTGCCAAGAGGCACGCTTGTCAAAACTGTCTCGATGATGTTTTTCGAGTACACAACCGGAACAAACACCATCCCCGCAAGATACCATCGGAAGACCTGTCACCATATTGTCTTTACATAGTTGTTGCAATGAGCGATAATTTAAGTGACCAAATCGCTCATGCCAAAGTTTGCTCAAGTTATTACTATGAGTAACAAAAACTAAAGGAAAAAGGTGATGACCCAAATTTGTTAAACTTGTACAACCTGGTAATATCATCAACAATTTCGATAGCTAGGACTGGTTGAGGATCTTTAAAATCCTTGATTACAACTTGGTGAGCTGTAAACGTCACAGTTTTACCTTCACCAGAATGAGTGATTTGATAGACTAATAATAAATTGCAGGAAATTCTTGGAACACATAGTACATCACTGAAATGACCATTATCTACTAGAACTATTCCAGCTCCTACAACACTTAGAGATCTATCATCACCAACAAATATTTGTTTGGTGTTACATTCATGCATAGTAGAAAAGATGGCTTGATCCTTAGCCATATGATAAGATGCTCCAGAATCAATGAGCCATTCATTTGAAGTAGAAGAAGAAGATGCATTATAAGAATAATCAGAAGCACAAAGTGCATGTCCATGAGAGGTAGATTCTGAAGGCGAATCTAGGCTGATGTGGTGCTTCTTCATTGCTGCTTCCAAGGCTGCCATCTTCTTGAAACACTTAGATTCATCATGATTATCTTTCCCGCAGTAGTTGCAATGACGCTCAGTCTTCTTTCCTTTTGGCTTGGATCCTTTGTCATTTTTTAAGAAGGAGTTGACTGAGAGGGTTTGGGACCCTTATTTGACTTATTATTGCGAAAATTTTGTTTCTTGGGAGGCTTAGACTTTTCTTTCTGTTGGGACAATAAGGCTTTCCCATATGTATCTGCATTGTTAATTATTCCAAGATGGATGAGCTTATCTTGCTCTCTAATCAAGGAATCACAAAAGGATTCAAGACTAGGCTCTTGATAGCTAGCTGCATTCAAGGATTCTTTCATGGAGTAAAATGTAGATACAAAAACATAATATGCAGGTCCAAGTTTGGAAAGAATATGATAAATGCATTGTTTGTCTTCCCTCTTAATCTTGCATTCTTCACATGAGAGTTTAAGAGTTTTGTACTTAGATAAATAATCTTGTATGCATGAAAAATCACTTAGATTTAAAGAAATCAACTCATTTTCGAGTTGGTGACCACAAATTTCATTGTGTTTACCAAACACAAATTCCAACTTGTCCCAAGCAGTATCAAGTTCATCAATTCCAAATATGTGGAATCGCAAATCAGTAGAGATTGACATCCCAATCAATCCACGAGCTTCATCACATCTATTTGCCCATTTTATTTTCTTTTCCTCATCAGTGGGTTCTGTTTCTTTCCCTAAGGTAATTCTGAAAAGTCCTCTACTTCATAGAACATCCTCCATAGAAGATTTCCATGAGAAATAGTTGGAACTGGTAATTAAAATATCACAAGGGGCGTACATACTACAAATTAATGGCTATAAAAACAGAAACCAATAGTCTGGATGCGAAGAGCTAAAAAAAATAGGTAGTTAAAAAAAAACGGCACTGAAAACTGACTCCGTATGATGAAGTTATGCTTGATCAAATAAAATGTTGAAGGTGTCCCCAATAGTAACGTGGCAGATAGAGAATGACCAACTAAAAAAAAGGACCCCCTTCTTCCCAGGATGAACCTTTGACAATCACTTTACAAGAAAGTTGTTTTAAGTGAATCACTTTTATAAAATAAGTGATTTTACTTTTACAATGATGTTACTTTAAATAGTGCAACAATAAAAATGAACTTAAGTGACTCACTTTTTATTTTTATTTTTTATTATTTAAGTGAGATGTACTTTTACAATAAAGTAACTTGAAAATATAAATTGCATGTACTTTTTTTTTTTAAAGTAACTTCATAAGACTTGAACTCAAGACCTATTGAGGAATAAAACAACTTTGAACCAAGTGAGTTAGATTAAAAGGTATGTAAAATATGGAGAGGAAGGGTTTTTTTTTTTTACTTTTCTTGCTCGGTCTCCATGCACGCATGTGGGGTTAAAACTCATTAGCTTTCCCAGAAAGTCTACGTTTTCTCACTGTTTCTGATTTGCCGAGATCGCACAAGGTGCACGGAAAAGAGCATACGCAACCGAGAAAAACCCTTTCCCTTTATGTTTTTGATTCGCCGAGATCGCATAAGGTGCACAACAAAGAGCATACGCAGACAAGGAAAGCAACAATCTGAAACTAAAAAAATCTAATAGTAAAACTGATAAACTATGAGCTAATTTTTTTTCTTTAAAACAGAAATAAAAAAAGCGTCACTATAACATTAGACCTTCAGATCTGATGAAATACGCGTTTCTGAAGCAACTGGAAATTATTTTCGATCAAACGAAAACTATTTCCAAATGGAAATGATGCTCCGGACACAATGGAACACCTCCCACAGCCTAAAAATGAATAGAAATAATAGAACCAGAAACTCTTTCAAGTTTCGGCAACAACAATTCAAGATCTAGATCATAACTGGAAGCGGCTCTTCATAAAAGCTTTGATGCCATGTTCAGATACACAGGGTACTCCCAAAAGACCTAACACCTAGAGAAACCACTTCACACAAACAGATCACAGATCGATACACCGATGTTTTGATGTGGTTTAAACCCTCGTGAGGGAAACACTCCATGGCCCCGGCCAAATAGTTTCTACGGGACAATTTATTATACAAAGAAAAAAAGTTACAAATGAGCTTCTCATAATCGATCAACTTTCCAATGACCCTCCATGCTATTTAAATAGAGATCATGGACCAATTGGGTGTTAAGCCACAGATCAAGGGTAGGTATGATCTAAGAGAATTTGAGCCATCGGATCACTCTATGTCGGGAACATATCGTGACCGTCGGATTAAGTATTTACAAATGCATACTAAAGAAAAACACTTTTCCTGACGGATATATTACACAAGTTTATCTTAACCACGGGGGCTTCACTCAATAAACAGCTATCATAGTACGTTCGTTCGTGGCATATGAAACAATACCCCTAATTTCACTAAATATTGGAAAATACCTTCCAAAATCATTTTTTTAACCCCCCCCAATATGCCTTCCCAATTTAAAAAAATCTCTATTTTCACTAGATATTGGATGTATCAATTTTTTCATTAACATTTTTTATACCCCTTTATATTTCTACCTAGTATATTGATATGATACCCCTCTTGTGACCCCACATGCATTCTACAATGCACCTTGCTTCTTTCGATGTATATCGTGGATGCACATTACTTCACCCACAATCCAATTACTCAACCACATATCATTATAATTTGCAACATCTGATGGTCTAACAAAGATATAGGAGATCACTTCTTGTATGTCACTAGAGCCAATGCACATAGTACAACATTTAGATTGCATGTTGGAGTTCCCCAATCGCTGACTAAGCCTATTGTGGGATAGGTATCCAAGCCCCCAGGGCCTATAACAAGCTCTAGGAGGCTGAATAAACCTCCCAAGTCCTATAATAGGCACGAGTGGTTGGGTATTCAAGCCCCCAAGGCCTATAGAGGGCCTATAACAGGACCTGGAGGCTTAGAGCCTCCCAAGGCTAATGGTAACAACTGGCTGAGTGCTATTGGTAACAATTGGCTGTCAATGACCAGTGTCTCTCGACTATGATCAACTGGAAGCCCACTTCACCATGAAACCCCTGGCCTCAAGCATGCCTCAAGACGCGATTTCCCTGCGTGCTAGTAAGATCGAGCCTTGCCTCAACCCGATTTCTCATCCGACCGTGATCTCGCCATCTCCATTCGGTGAATATTTGTCAGCCCGCCCATATAAAAAAGACTCCAAAGTATTTTGGAATTGTTACATTAAAAAAAAAAACATTTTCCCTTTAATATATAAGCAATATAATTTTTAGATTTTCATGAATATTTAATATCGCAATATGAATGAACGTGATATTATATTGCCTTCTAGTGAAGCCCCCGTGATCTTAACTAACTCCTAAGTGTCTAAATATCCTAACAATAGCTACCAAATGATAAATAACATAGATAATCTGGAACACACGGAAATGTTTCTAAGTTTCATTGAAAGGCCGAACTCCCCATTGTCCAGAGCAAGAAAGGCTTTGCATATGTGTTTGAAGAGAGATTTTAACAATAATACATATGTAATGCATGCACAATTTCCAGCTACCTTCAATTAAATTAAGAGTTGTAGGTTGTATTACCAAAGCAGTACTATGAGGTGTGTGTTTATTTTAATCCTCACCGTCGATCATGGAGAGGGAATTCCAAGGGGATCATATGGTTGACAACACAATACTAAACTTGATGTTCACTGGTGAGTTTGGTTAACTCGCCAACCATGACATTAATGGAGTAGTTGGATATCAAATCCAAAACATAATTAAATTATGATACAATAAAATATATATTGCATGTGTCACGAATTCAAAGTGTTGAATTGCGCACTTTCCAAAGTATTCAAATGATGTATGATATTTATAACATTGGTATGCCTAATTTGGATTTGAATCCATAATTATGATTTAATTCTTTACAATGGATAATATTAATCCATGGGACATAGTCTCTTGATTTTAAAAAAATAATGCTTTTACAATGATTTTATAATGTTCATGGGATATGATCCCTTTACAATGGAAATAGAGGTTAATAGAGGTTAGTTCAAGAATTATTAAACTATTAATCCATTCAAACTCTATCAAGAACATGAGATTAATAATTAGGTTATTATACCCTTTTTTTTTCCAAAGAAAAAAGTCATAATCTATTTAATCTTTCGACGCTAGATTACGTTCTTCAAGTGCATTGCACTGTTCATATAGAATTTACAATAAAAACATGTAAATTGTCTAGAATTTTCCAGATTTACAAAAATTCAAAAAATGTCTAAATTAGTACAAAAAATTCACAAAAATCCTATGGCAAAGGAAACAGTATAAAACTTTTGAAAGGCTACATAATTAGCACATATAGTCCATTGAGAAACTTGTAGTTACCCGCTGTCCTCCCCTGCAAAAATCTTCTCGTATATTCTCGAAGGTAGAGGAAGTCCTTCCTTGGACAGTACGTCAGCAGTCTCATTCTGCTCTCGAAAAACATGACTAAAACTTATAACTTCAAAAAACTGTGATAAAAGTTCTAGCTGATGTTCGATTCCTTTAAGGTGCAAATTAGAAATCTGTTGCTCCTTTTGCATTGACTTTATCCAGATTTTAGAGTCTCCAAAGATAGGGAGTGAAAGAACCAATTCTTCTCTTGCAAACTGCATAAGTAATCTCAAAGCCATTCCTTTAGCTCTGTTATTAGTGCCTAAGCCTCCATTGGATTTGTACAAAAGTTTACCCCCATACACAAGAGTAAGCGTTCCCCCTAATCCACAGTTTCGGTCAGAAATCTCGCAAGCCCCATCGAAAAATCCAGCACAATCCTCTTTGAAAGCCACAGTCTTCAAACTCCTAGGACACTTCGGAGTATCCTAGGTTATAAAGAACCTATAGTTAGCTTGAACACTAGCTATAACAAAAAAATCCGGAAGCTGTAGATCTTCAAAAATAACAGCATTCCTTACAAGCCACATCTTCCATACCACTAAAAAAGGAATACAACGTAACGATTTAAGAACAGGGTTTTCAAACCAGTATTTGAGATTATCTTCCAAGGTCTCTGGTTCCCAAAGATTTTCTTGCTGAAAATAACCCTCCAAGGCCTTTCCAAACACGAATTGAGAAAGGGAAATCTAGAAACAGATGTGTTATGGTCTCTTCAGCTCCCCGACATAGACAAAACCAATTTGGACTGGCCATGTTTCTCTTAATTAAATTTTCCCACGTTAGAACCTTTCCTTTCAAAATGAGCCACATAAAGATCTTGTGCTTCTGCGAAACCCGAGTTTTCCAAATGGCTTTCTACCACCAGCAGGCTAGGGAAATTTGTAGATAGCAAAATAACTTGTAGGCAAGGTTAACTTTGTATCTTCCCCCCTCCTGATTACCAGTCCAAACCAGCCGATCCGATTCTTCCTTTAAACCGATGAAGCTCCTGTGCATACTAGTGATCCACAAATTCCAACACTCCTCCCATAGAACTAGAATAGCTAGTTTGGTGGTCGATTTCCACTTCTGTAATAGCCCGACCGAGGTCATGCTGGGCACATCCTTGAGAGTCTTAAAATCCCCGTCAGAAAGAAACTGGGACACTTCACCCGGGATAGAATTAGGAGCCCACACAATCAAGTCCTTCCCCACTCCGAAGATAGGTTATACTGCAATCGTTTCGAAGTCAAATTATTTTGACTTCATATTAATTTTTATTTGATTTTAAAATTGTATTATGTTTTATATTAAATAATTTTTTAAATAAAAAATTATTTTTCAAATTTTTAAAATCAAACATTCTAAATTTTAATTGGTTCTGTGGTATGATATGATAGGACCATGTATTGTTAAACTCTACATACAATTAATAATGATGTTTACTCAGCTCAATACACTGAAAATTATGTATTGTTCTTATGTGTAACCTTATCAATGATCTTGATAGACACTAAGAACAACCATATTCGATATCGTATTCAAACTAAGATTGTTTTTTACTCTCACAATTATCAATAAAAATGAAAATGTTAGTTTGCATGTATGTAATATTAATGAATTTTTTCAGGAACAACAAATGGCCATTGATTCCATAAGACTCTTATAATTACTTTAAGGCAGATACTTTTCTATCAACCATTTATTTCGTGAGCACAACTATTAGGCAGATTTATTGTCTAAGCGGGCTTTGTCAGCTGATGGTGGTTGTATCCATTTTGAGTTTTGGTCCCACTCGCTTCTTTCTTCTTGTGGGAGTGTCACCCTATCAGCATCCTCATGCTGGTAGCTGGGGTATTTTTTGGAGGTTGGGTTTTTATTTTGCGGCTGTATTTTATTTTTAGTCGTCTCATCTTTCTTTTATCTTTAATTTTCAACATACTGTATTTTTTTGAGTTCCTTCTCCTTATGACTAGAGAGCTGTGCCTCTTGTGTATTGTCAATCTATGGTTTCCTTTGGCCTTTCAAGATGATGTGGACATTGGGTGATTAGAGTCTCGGTATGCCTTGGATTATGTCGATCAGACTAAGACTATCTCCTTTATGGATGATTGTATGGACACTTTCACATATATTTTTATAATAAGAATACAGTTATTTTCCTGGTTGAAAAAAAATAATAATCCCATAATACTTTAATAATAATAAAATAGTACTTTAAGTTGTGGGAATTTAAGTTATTTAAATTTCTAAATTTATTTTATTTTATTAAAGTTTATATATTCAAATAAATTTTTAAATAATAAAAAATATAGACTTTAGTTTATTTTAAATCCAATCTCATATTTAATATATTAAACTTTAAAATTAATATATACTATAATAAATTTAAAATATAAATTATAATTTATTTTATATCTAAAACCATATTCAATATATTACAATTTAAAATTAATATATACTAAAAAATTATATATATATTTTAACAAAAATTGAAAAGGGATTTATATTATAAAAAGGTTGTGCACAACACCCCATTACAAAAAGAGGAAACCAGTTTGCAAACTGGAAGAGTGTGAACGGGAAAAACTAAAGCAAGAGCTATATTGAGGCTACATGTTTTCCAAGTCGGTCTTCCAACACTATCCATAATACTGTGATAAACTGACTACACCAAAATTTACAAAAAAACATCTATAGATGTGAAGAAACGGAATGTTAGTCTACTCATATATGGTTGAAAATCCATAGATTGGCTTCTAAACAAACGCCTCCTCCATGGGACAAATTCCCTCTTTTGGTGACTCCTAGCAGTGGCTGCACTGTGACATTTTGGCCATTTTCAGAAGCTCATCCTTGATTGTGTCCATCGTTCCCATTAGCTCCCTCAGATTCCCCTCTAAATCCTCAATCCTAGAGTCGAAACACACCAGCCAAGTGGCTATATACCAAGTATCCTCCAAAACTGCAACAATTTCTTGGACTCCCCTTTGCACCAGGTCACAAAAATTCCTCAATTTTTTTCTTAAAAACCACTATGTTATTTTTAGCATATGAAAGGACTGCCTTCCACCCTTCCATATCGCCTGCAACAGAGCTAATAAACTATTTTCCAGCGTCCTGCTGAGAAACGACAACAACTGACCACGTTTCCTAGCTGGTCTTATCCCTTAACTACTGATCATCTTCAATATTCGTAGCACTACACCAAGGGGGATAAGAATGCAACATCAAATTCAAAACTTCCCTGCTCAAATCCAAACACATCTTCATCCTGAAGCCTTCCATGGTTCTTGAATGTTCCTCCTCTGTAGTGTTAATGCGAAGTGTGCAAGGAAATGAGATCGAGACAACGACCCACTGGCTACCACAAAGAATTCTGCCACCATTCACTCCTTCCCAATATGGACAACCTTGAACCACATGCATCATTACATGTGTCTTCCTCACGGGGAAAGAGGGAAATAACATAGATTCGCATTTAGATTTCCTTTTAACGCTTGGCCTCCTTGATAGGAATGATGCGAAGGTGGTAGCTAGGGGACACATTTGAAGACATTGTTATTGTTTGATAAGTCTACTACACCTTTCATATTCCTTGCCCCTTGATTGGCTAGCTTGTTTGCATCGTGATTGTTCTCCCTCATAACATGACAGAAAGATATGGGAAATGGTATGTTGATTTGCTAAATGCATTCATAGAGTCCGTGACATTTCAAAGATCCAATCTTATAGCCATTTTGCATCTTTTGTATGACCTGCCGGGAATCACCAAAAAAAAATAGTCTGTGGATATTTAAAGTAGAAGAAATCTCGATGCCATCTAGTAGAGCTAGCCATTTTGCTTTGTTATCCGATTTGTTTCCTAGTCCCCATGCATAGAAATTAACGATATTTCCACCGGGGATAAAAATAATCCCTCCCATACCCACCACCCCGATATACTAAAAATTTATATAGATAATAATCCTGCATACATATAAAATTGAATAATAAATATATACATATTGTTTATAACTAAAATTTTATTAGAGAGTACAATGTACACAATATTTTTTCCTTTACCTTGAGAACAAAATCCATATATTAAACTTTTTTTAGCAACAAATATAAATATAATAGGTTTCTAAACTTAATTTGGATCATGTAAATACACATAAATATAAAATATAACAAATTAATTCAATTTATTTATTTTTATCTATTCAAGTTTTTATCTATTTAAAAGTTTAATTTATGAATGATATTGGGCTTTGGACTCATAAATCAAACAAAGTATTACTATTTTTCCTCTTAATTAAAAAGATAATAAAGAAGAGATACAATGTCATATCATTTATTTAAAAAATTTCATTTAATGTTTATGTGTGCTTAACATGGAGATTAAATCAAAGAAACCATTATAAATATTGAAACATCATAAAATATTGTTCTCACATTTTTAATTTTGAGATAGATATGGGGGTTAGTTGGTAGGCAATATCCTATCACGTCCATTCATTTTGAGGAATAAATAATGATACCAAAATGAGAAAATATATTGCCCTGTATTAAGGGGCCAAGGGGGCTTAACTATGTTATATGGAAAAACAAATATTTAGGGTATATTTTATTACATTTCATGTAGAAGTAGTGGAAGGGAGGTAGAGGGAAAATCAGAGGACAAGGGCATGAGGTATTGAATTTGATGGACAAGGGATACTCAATCGAGATGTAGGATGGTTGATGCTAGTGCTCTATTGATGGGTTTTCATGTTGATCATGTGCTTGGTTGGTTAAGGGACCTTCAACTTTTTAATGGAATTGAGGTAATGAAGGATTAGAATTTCTATATTTTATGTGATTGTTATCAATTGGAAATGTAGTTTAGGTGCATATTTTGTGTCTAGAAATCATGTGTTTTTTTTATGCCATTCAATGTAGCTTTCCTCCTTGAGTCAATGCAATCTTTGATCGATACCACTCCTCCCTTGGAGAGCGTTGATGTTGAAGTGGTCGAACCAATTTAATCTTTGGTTAATCCCGCTCTTCCTTTGGAAAGTGATAAGCATCAAGTGGTTGCATTGATGCAATCTTTGGTCAATGCCACTCTTCCTTTGGAGAGTGTTGTGTCTACCAATCAAGTTTTATTCACTGCCAGTTGATGAAGTGATCGAGTCAATGCAATCTTTGACTGATCCCACTCCTCCCTTGGAGAGTGTTGATGTTGAAGTGGTCAAACCAATGTAATCTTTAGTTAATCCCACTCTTCCTTTGGAAAGTGATAAGCATCAAGTGGTTGAATTGATGCAATATTCGGTTAATGCCACTCTTCCTTTGGTGAGTGATGCATCTACCAATCAATTTTTCTTCACTACCAATTCATAACTTTATAGATAGGGGGGCACTCAATTCATTTTGAATGAATCCACGCCAAGCTCTAGGATTGTTTCCTTTGATTGGAATAGTATAACCGAGTTGCACCTTCCTTCTACTGCACCTTTTGTAATACCCCCATTTTGACCCTTAGGATATTTTGGCTATAATGTAAATATTGTATGCATGTTATGAATGATTCCTTGTGTGGAGCTCAAGGCCAAGGCCCCTCTAGTGAATATTGCTCGACCTTGAAGAGGAAAGTATTTGGTATTATTCTACCCATGTGCTAGTGAGCCATGGAAATTGTAAATATGCATTTTAATAGAAATGCCCACAACTAGCTATGCAATGCAACAAGAGATGAGGGCATGATTTTTACAAGGAGTTAGGAGGGAAATATTCAAACCCTTGAGCCTATCAATTCAAGCAGAGTGTCAATGAGAGAACCCATGAACCCTAAACTACCCATGTTGACTTTTGTGCCCAATCATTCATTTCTCCCAAGAGTTGGTTGAAGTAGTTAATGCCTTGGGGAATGGAGAGGTATGGCTGTCCAAATTCGGGTATGGGAAAGCCACCCTTCATGGAAATTCATGTTTGACTTCTTGGCAAAAAAAAGAGCCACGAAATTTCTCCCCAAGCTATTCTTCACCCATGTTCTTGGCTCCCTCACGCAGTCTGAGCTAGCTGGGGTTTTTTACTTCACATTTTCCATCTTTTTCCTTCATTTTTCCATAGTTGGGAACTCGCTTTTGTGTTGCACAGTGGCTGGGAGGAAGAGAGTCACGATTTGGGGGTTTATAGAGGCCGTTTCTTCCCCTTGAATGCCCATAAACGTTTTTTGAAATCGATTTTCTCTCCCAGGGTTGATTCCCCATCTAAAATTTCGTTTTTGGGTTGCCCACGATTTCTGAAACTAATGGAAACCCCATCTTGGGCATCCCACAGTCAAAACATTTTCTTCATGCCCAACACTTGCATTTTGTTGTTATGTGCACCCTTGTTTTGAGTTTGTTGTGTGTAAGAAAATGTTGGGGTTGAGATGGGTATCCATTGCTTTGGGTTGTGCTAAGCTTGAGAGTCCCCTTTTCTTTGTAGATATCATGCCCAGATCGAGGGTGATCTCTGAGTTCTGAAAGAATACAGGTTGGGAAGAGACCTATGGTTGGGTTGGAACGTTGCAGCTGCATAGCTAGTTTCTTGGGATAGCTTCATAAACAAGATAAGTATTCTCTTATGTGTATTTACTTCTACAATGTTTTAAATTGATGATTGTTATTGATATGCCGAATTCATATGAAATGTGTGTAGTTTAATCCCGTTGTGCCTGTTTAATTGGGTATGCATCTGCACACATGATTTTTATTTATATGAATTGTCAATGATGAATGGGGCTAAGTTTTGTAAGATCCCAGATTTTGGTGTTTCGTTCCCTTCCTTGCGTTGAATCGACGGGAGGGATCGTGACACCTTTTCAAATAAAGGTTCAAGTTAAACACTATACAGTTTCTCATTGTATTGTATATGAAGGAGCCTCTATTAGTATTTTATATGCGCATGCTTGGAAAGGTATGGGATCTCCCAACCTTGTGTTGACTATTTATCAACCGCTAGATTTTGATAGAAGACCTAGTGAAACTTTGGGATATCTTCCTCAATTTCATGTTACCTTAGGTGGGAATACTGTCTTAATCGATTTTATCTTTATGGAGGACCCTTTGGAATTTAATATACTCCTTGGGAATGATAATGTATATGCTATGAATTTTTTTGTGTCTACACTCTTTTGTGTGATGCATTTTACTCACAACAGAAGCATTGTCACTATTTATGAGCTTGAATTTGTTGATCCCTCTCATTACCTAACTTTAGAACAAGTATATCCTTTGTTAGTTCCTAGTGTTTCGTTGGACACAACCCTGCCACGGGTGAATTATGTGGCATTATATCCCTCGTGTGCAACTACTACTACAAAAAATCCTTTGTATTCATGCTTACTGTCTTAGGACCTGATCCCGACAATTGACCAAGTGATCCTTCCAATGGGGGCATTGGAGCTTGCTCTTTACCCTATTGGTCCAAGTGAATATCTTGACATGTGTTCTCTCTGGGATGATATAATTCCTTCGAATGAAACTTTCCTAGAGGCTATGTTTGAGTCTGACATTCCTTTGGATTTTGACGTCCTTTCCAAAGATTATCTCCCTATAGTGGACCCAGTTACAATAAAATCCAACCCCAATTTTTCTTTTGAGTCTGATCTCTCGGTTTATAGATCCTCAGACATTGGCATTTCTAAGTCTTTGGACTCTTACTTTGAGCTGCAAGTTGGCGTTCCTGATGAGTTTGATTCTGCTAGCATATTTTTTGACTCCTGCGATGATGAGTCTATTCCTGTAGACTCCATTACTTCTTTTACTTTGATCTTCCTCATGGGTTTGATCTTATTGTTTGTAGGTCCCTGGGCCTTGGTGCTCTTGAGTCTTCACTCGTAAAATCTACCTTGGTTATGAATATTGTTGAATAAACTAGCGTTGAAATTATTTATACCAAGGTGACTTGTATCAAATATTTATTTTTATATTTTTTAGATATGATCATGGTACTATTGTTTCTTGGAGACGAGAATTTTAGTTGGATTCATGGTTGCTTATGGATCATTTTCTACATGTTCCTCAATCTAGTTAGGTATTTTTAGAAACTTGCATATATGTTTAGGATTCCCCACTATTACGATGCATTTGAACATTTTGCTTCCCAAATTTTCCATAGGATTGACCTTGTTGGATATTGGTGTGTCGGCCATCTTTATCTGCATTTTGCACTAGTTCGACATAAGAGCCTACCTAATGTGGGACACCGTAGTCAACATCCCCATGCCATTTTGGGGCACATGCTGAGTATTTAACATATGCTCGGGAGCCTTTTTAGTTTTACCATGATTTTGAGAAAAAGCCGCATATACCTATTTCTCATAGATATCTGGCTACCCCTTATAGGGATCTCGCTTTTATGGAGTCTTCTTTAAGCTCTTTTCTAACTCTTTAAACATGAAAAGATTGTCGAGTGAGCTTGTTTTCTTTCACGATCGTTAAAATATTTGAAATAATGTCCATCTGGTATAAATTTATCCCTTTTCAGAATGAATGGACTAATTACAAAAAAGGAATACTCTAGTCAACCTTGGCTAGAAGAGTTCTCCCTCGTATTGTTTTATGCTTTTTCGAACGTAGGAGACTAAATTTACGAAAAATAACAATCCTAGAGTCTTCTTTAAGTTTTTTATACTCTTTAAAATTGAAAACATTAACGAGCACTAACTGATCCAGGATCTGTAAAAATCCATAGGACATTATACATTTTTGTGTTTAAGTTGTAAATGCATCGCATATTTCCCGCTTGCACTTTTCAGCCTTATGTCGGATTCCAACATTCATCTATCTGTTAAGCCCTTATCTCTTATCTCACAATCGCTAACCTATGCATCATCTAGACTTTCCAACTTCACACCCCTTTACAGGGAATAAACACACTTGGAGTGTCACTGTCCTACTCATGTTCCTTCCATTATGCATAGGTGCGTTCCATGTGCTTGGAACTAGTTCACTTGTCCTTGACACTTGTTTCTTACTATGCATCATAACATTCTTTTACTCCTTTTCAGGCTATTATAATATGAAAAATACAAAAGAATCAAATATTCCAAAAATACGAATGGGAAAGAGTCATGTTCTTACTTGTGTATGGAAACAATTTGTGTCTCCCTTGAACTAAGCAAACTATTTTGAGTCCTTGTCTTTGTAGTGTGGGTTATAGTTTGGATTTAGGAATCTAATCTCGTTTATGTTTTATTTCCACCAGTTGGTTAATATTCTAGTCAATATGGAGCAGTCTTTGATGTCTCACACATCACTAACTTATATCATGTCATTTCTTGATTCAGTTCTCCCTTATTCACTTAATGTGTCGTGCCAATGTTCAAGGGAATTTTTTTCCCGAGTCAGCCTATACTCAGAACTCTTCACATCAATTTGTCACCCTTCTTGTGTCAAGTACGTCTCAAAATCATCATTTTGTTCCAACAAATATTTGGCCTCCTACTACTACCTTGTGTTGGATGATGGGGGATACCCTAATTCCCTCCTTCAACCAACAATTCACATCCCATCGAATCCAAAACATATATTTCTGGATCATGATCTAGATTCCTTTTAGTACCTTGGATCTTCCAGTCATCAATGACAAGTTTCCTCACTAGAAGCTGCAGGAATTTGTCAATGTCCCCTAATTTTTAGAGTCTAAAGTGTTTGACATCAATATCTTGTACTAGGTACCTTGCCTCATTATCATTATTGGTGATTTGGCTCACATGTGTTAACAGTATACATCAATGGCCGATAATCACATGGTGTCTTACTATGTTCAGATTCAGGACATTTATTCACATATTTTAGACTCGTACTAGTGTTGGTTGGTTTGAATACCTCGAGTTTGTATATAGCATCACATCATTATGCTATGACTTGAGTTGCATTGGATTGCCACTTAGTCGTATTTTGGTGCTAATTCTTATGGATATTTCTCTGTTTAGTCTTATTTCCATCGGTCTTCATTCAATTCAGAGACACAGACCCACTTTTTATTTTCATGGTTGTGATATTCCTTTTAGACATAGATCCACTTTGTATCTTTGTGGATATGATCTATTTTTTGACATGGATCCACTTTGTATCATAATGGCCATGATAACTGCTTCTATATAATTCATGGACCCACAATGTACTTGATATGGAGATCATGATCTTTGTCACTCCTGAGCATGTGTATGCCTACCTCGGGAAAAGTAGTTCTAACTTGATCTATTGTAGGTGTCGTATATGGCTGATTTCCACAGAAATTTTGTCCAAGTCATTTCTACGCTCACTATTGAAAGGATTATAATGTATTTCGGCCATCGTATGTCCCTCTAAAATCACACATTAGTGGGAATCCGTGATAACATATTTTTCCACACTTGTCCCATAGATGCTATGATGGTCGATCTTACCCATTTACCTCTTTTGTATACTCTCTTTATCCCTGATCAACTATGAACAACAACTATTCTTGGGAACATCTCTTGAAAACCTATATTTTCCAAGATGTACACAACCTACATGTGTCTAGCCTACGTCCGCATGACCTACCTTTGGCTAGCCCATGTACATGCCTGTTCGAGGGTAAGAAATAAAAACAAGTTACTTTTTGGGAAAAATTATGGTTTTGGTCATTCCCAATTGTCCTAATCCCATAAGTAACTACTCATAACCTCCCTAAATACCTCCCCATTAGTATAAAAGAGGCATAGGAGAAGGAATTTGAGGACCCAAGCATTGGATAGTACCCTCATGATATTGGATTATATTCATAACTGAAACTCCTATTGTCCCTGGTCTACAAAATCCCCATTCCCCTATTTGAAACCAAATTTTCAGCAATTGTTGAGAGTCTCTATTGTACTAAAGAATTGAAGTGATTCTTTTGGGCATATATCTTTTAGTGAACTGGATTGAGTGTGTGAATGGCCTAGGTGGAAGGAATCTGATCTCAGTTTCAAAATGGTGCCGCAACAAGATTCGGGTGAAATTTTTCTGTAACTTGTTGTTCATTTTATAAAATAACTATCTTTTCCATCAATTTGAGCAGTTCAATTTTAGTTTTTAAATTCTTGAATGTGGATGATTTATTCAACAATTTGTTTATGGAACCCTATTTTTGCAGCAGTAACTACTTTCTTATCAATCTTTGCTCATTTTCAGGTTAAATCTTGAAGTTTTGGTGAGAAGATTGGAGTAGCAACAACCAAGGGATTTACATCAAACGATAGGATTCTAGGTGAGTTCTAATTTTGAAACTTCTTTGTGTTTTCCAAAAAAGTATGCATGCAAAGTGTTTGAATCTATTTTGTCTGAATATTTCGAGTTTTATTTTGGGTATCGCTATGTGGTGGTTTACCCAAATACCACCAGGGTAGTTTAATTTCCTAAAACAACAAAGGTGGAAAACTTCAAATGCAAGTTTAAAAATGGGATTCATTGGTGGAAGTGTAGACTTCTTTGTTAGAAGAGTGTTGAATATAAATCATTTTTTCCATAAGTCCTTGGATTCTTTCGATTGTAACCCCTCAAAATTTGAACCATTGTCTTGATTATTTCTTTTTATACCTAACTATCTATGGATGGAAACCTGTAGATGTCTTGAACTTGGCTAATATTCTTCCAAATTGTAGTCCAAAAGGAACTAAGAAATCTAGTATCTATATCTAATATGATGCTCCTTGGAATCCCAAAGTGCACCCAGAGCTTTTCAAGAACATGATTTTTGCATGGAGTTCCTTGATGGTCTTTTTACAAGGCATGATAATGCACATATTACCAAACCTATGCACTACCACAAACAGATACTCTTGTCCTTTTTGGGTTCATATTGAACCACCAACAAAATCCATGGATACTCTCTCACACGGTCTAGTAAGTAAAGGTAAGGGTTGGTATAGACCTTACTTCTTATTATTGATTTCCTAGTATAGAAAAGTATGTATCTCATAATAAACCAAGATACATATTCTTTCATTCTAGGCCAATGCACATAACTTTATAATTTGGTCAATATTTTCCAACAAAAAAAGGCATACAACATTGGAGGTGTGAACCTATTTGATAAGTTATAATCTTTCTTCTTAAGGAGCATAGAACTTATCCATCTTGTAGAAAAAACCATCTTAGATATGGTAGTCATCATTTTTATCACCTTCTTATACATGAACTTGGCCTTGTAGCTATTGAAATAACCCCATGGAATTATTCATATTCTATGTATTCCTCTTTGGATAGAGGATGGGTGAAAAGATCCATGTGCATAAATGTACCCAAATCCATTATATTGGGTGTGGGTAGAATTAAAATCATGTATGCAAACTTATTAGTATTTCCCTTATTATATTTGATAATAATATGAAATTGCTTTTAAATCCCCATCCACTTGTGGAGTTTTGTTTCTGAATATTACTCTAAGATTGAAAATGTTGTAGTTGATGGTGATCAATGTGGATTATGTTTTATTTTCCATTAGATAGTGATTTTGGTTCTTAACATGTTGAACCAGAAAATAGAATTCCTTGTCATCTATAGGATTTTTAGGAATCTACCATGGTAATCACTAGATTACCACCTTACATCAGTACCACTCCCATAGCATATACACTTGCATATGTATCCATTTCAAAGGGATTATGCAAATTAGTAAATGTAAGAATTGATGCTTAACTAATATTTTGATTTATCTCTTCAAAATCATTTTGTTGACTCTTTACCCGCTGGAAATTGTTACTATTGTCTATTACAACATGGAGTGGTACAACCATAGCTAAAAAGGGCGTTATAAAATTCCAAAGGTAATATTGTTTTCCCATAAAAATCCTAACTTCATTGACACTAGTAGGATTTGGCCACTAGATGATGGCATCCATCTTCATAAGATCAATCTTGAGTTCCCCTCCACCAACCACATACCCAAAATGCACTAAGAACTACTGGGAAATTTAAAATTTCTTAATATTTGCCAACAATTGATGTTTTTTTAGTGTCTTTGAAACCTACAAGAGATGTGACATATACTCTCCACAGGTAGAGCTAAAAATCAATATATCATCTAAGTACACTATTACAAATGAATCTAGAAAGGGATGCAATACATCATTCATTAAATGCATAATTGTATCAGATACATTAAGTAAACCAAAATTCATTACAAATCATTCATATATACCTTTACTTGTCTTGAAGGCAATCTTCTAGGTTTATTCTTATTTTACACATAACTAGTAGTATCTTGTTTTGAGATCCAACTTGGTTAAGGTGTATCAATTCTTCGGTCTTGAGAAAAGGGTATCAATTATTAAGGTGTTCTTATTTATATATACATAGTTGATACACAATCTCCAAGTCCCATCCTTTATATGAATTATGATGATTAATGACCCACAAGGTGAGGTACTTGGTCAAATTACTCCCTAATCCAACAATTGCAACTATTTCTTCACTTCATTTGCTTCTAGTCTGGATTGTCTATACAAATCTATGTTTGCAAAGGAGAGGTAGGAAATAGTTGTATCTCATGCTCCACTTACCTCTTTTGTCGTAATCCTTTAGGATATCAGAATAATTCTATATATTCTTGAAATGTATCCTCTATTAAGTATTTCTTCTATTTAGTACATCCCTCTATATATGTTTTTTATCTTTATTAATTCATTTCCTTGCTAATTATATCTTGAGAATATAAATATAAGATTCCTACTTGAACTAATCAATTTATTGTCTTGGTTAGCACTTACCAAAGATATATTTGCTTTACATTTGTGCACATTTCTGGTGAAAGGATTCCCGCCCTTAATCAAGTAGTATTTATTGTATCTCCTCATGAAGATCCCATCCCTCATGTTCATATAGGGGCTTTCAAACACTACACCAAACACATCAAGTGGTACTTATACATATACATATACTTCATAAATATAGGTTACAATTTTATAAAATTGATATTACCCCTCTTAGTGACCCTTATATCTACATCCCTATTTACCCATCCCAATGGTTGTGAGTGATTATGGTCATGAACTTCCAATACAATCTTAGTTTCCAAATCCTTTGCTATGAGTTTTTCCTTCTAACTCGAACCAAATAGAGTAGATCAACATTTTCATTCTTGACTTGGATATGTATGGAATAGTTTAGTCATCTCTTTATCTTGCTTGGAATGGAGGCTACTCGGGTTCTCCTCCTTTTGCATTAAAATGTAGACAACTTTATTTTAATCTAAATTTTATATGTTCCCAACCTAGTTGCTTGAATCCATGGCTAGGATGTTATTATCTTGGCCTCCTTCTTGTGATTCTTTGGGTTTATATATGATTCTCTAGATGTAGCTTCCAAAACTTATCTTTGATATGACAATTGATATTACAAAAGTTACAATGGATTCTTGGATCCTTTCACTAATGTACAGTGGCTATTATCTTCTTATTTCCTTCCTTAGAAATTCCCTAGTGGTATTTCTATTTGGAACCATTTGGTTGTATTTTCTTGTTGTCCATATTATCCATATAACATTCTTGTACATAGGCCACATCAATTATCCTAGGTTTAAAGAGAATCACTTTCCTCCTTAAATGACTATGGATACCACCTAGATACTTGTGGAGTACATTTTGGTTCTTGGAAGATATTCCCAACATAATGGCTTGTTTTCTAACCTCAATGGTGTAATATTGTATACTTTTCCCTTGATTTTGTTGGAATTAAAGCCAATGGATCAATTGGTGTCATTCATACCCTATATAAAATGGAATTAATGAGTGTTTTAAACACCTCCCAAATAGTTACTAGGGGATAACCCACCAACTTAAGCATTTATGTGTGCCTTTCCAACAAATTTTATGCATGGTTCTCTAACTTCAATAAAAAATATGATACCTTTTCTCTTCTCCTATGTTATGAACACCGAAATAGATTTATAACTATGCAACCATTGTTTCAACTTAAAATAATTAATGTCACCTTGATAGGGTGCGATATCCAATTTTTCTTCCACTTTAAACAAATATTGTGAAGAAGTGATGCTGGAAATTGGTCTCTATTTCTTTGGATCCTTTTTTGGGTATTCCTTGTCTCAAGATTTTCCTTCTAAATTAGAGATACCAAATTATCTAAAAGTTCCAAATTTGATTTCTATATATTCCATGAGGGTTGTCATGTTGTGAGAGATGCCAAAGACTTTTGTGCCTATAACTTTGAAAATATCTCCTCCATATCATCCCTTGTATTTTTACTATAATTATCTACCATTGACATGGTTTTCAGACTTATTTCATTAATCCAATTCCTTGATCAAGAAATTTCCACAAAACCCCAAACAAAAATTCCCTGATGCCAATATGATTTATAAATTTTCATGGATATTCCACTAGAACAATTTGTCATAACAGATCTTAGTACTTACAATTTTCTACAAACTATTTGTTATGTATATTTTTTCTTTAGATTGAGATTTTACTATCTCAATGCACAAAATACTGAAATAAGCTAATATTGAAATAAAAGAATCTAAAAAAATAGCACACCATCCATACAATAAGCAAACACATGTACCCTAGGAAACCTAATATGGGAAAATCCAACTAGAAGGTGAGGAGTATGCCTTACTCTTTTCTTATTAAATATGAAATGCAAAAAAAGGAAAAGTGATCTCACTATGGATTTTCCATGAACACTGTGGTTTATATGGTTGTTACTAGGTCTTCTACTTCCTATGTTATACTCCAATATCTTACTCATTTTCTCTACTCAACTATGGAATAGTAAATCAATATAGAAATAATGGAACCCCTTCTTTTCCTAGAGGCGTAGTATTTAAAATGTCCCAATAGTTGTATAGGATTAGGGTTAGGGTTTTTGTAACTCTTGATCAAGGTTGCGGTTGTGGAACCTCTAGAATCTTATTGAAATTTCACACATGACTAGATCCACATGTGATGTAATGGAAGTTAACATAACATCCATTTGATACCATGGTGATCTACAACATAGGTCCACCTGTGGGAGGCATAACTTCCTCATGAAATCTAATTGAGGTGATATTGACACAATTGGAAAGACCTTGATGTGTATAATAGCAGCGAGAGGTTAGGAATTTTGTTTGAAATTTTTATTTCAAAAAATGGTCATTTAATGCCACAAACAAGGTCCAAAATTTTCATAACCCTTAATCACCAAAACAAGACCTACTCCTAAAATGTCTGCCACAAACCTTTAGCTCCAATTTTTCCACTCGTAAGGTACCAAAATAGATGAAAATTTATATAGTGATCCATTTCATATCACCCTTTAAAATCATGAATGTTTATGTGGTGGTACATCATGGACAAATCCCTTACCTAGGAAGCCTTACATAAAATGAATAGACAAGGGCTAAGAAAATGTTCTCTAAGTAAGAGGTAAATACTATCAACCATCTTCTCATCCCTTTCCCTTACTCTAGGATTGTGTGGGTAGAGATGGATCTTCTAACTAGTATAAGGGATAGTTGGGAGGGAGAGTCAGTTATTGTATGTTTTACAAGATAGTAGAAAAAACTAGAATTAAAGGAATTTACATCTATGTATTTGATTATATCCTAGGGAATATGGCTAGCTACGAATGTTTCCATCTACGGGAATATATGTATGCCTCCTTTTCAATGAACCTTGCAATCCAAGTATACCTTTTTCATCTATAACTATGTCCCAAATGTTTCTCCTTAGAGGTATGTATCCCATGATTACATTGAAAAAGATAGGAATTTGGGGTTTGTTTGATTGAACCAATCAAGGAACCCTACATTTTTGTGGAGTAGATGGCATTATCTTCTTAAATGATCTATATTATTCTAACTTTAAGGTTGGATTAGGAGGGGAATCAAATAACTATTCATATCTTCTTGTGATTAAGTTGGTTTTCAAAATTGTTGCATATAGAGGAATACCTAAACTTCAAGCTTTTGGGGATTCGGTGGTGGTTATTAACTAGTTAAAGGTAGTTTCAAAATGGAAAATATGATCTTCCAAATTCCCATTTTTTAAGAGGTAAAAATTTATGTAACTCTATTTCCTACTTACATGTTGACAAATAGCATAATTTTCAAGTTGATTATCTTTGAAAAAAAGGAATCTAGTTGGGAGTTGGATCTTGATTTTGAAAGGAAATAAATGATGGTTATGTTGTATGCTAAAACTTATTTTCTTTATTTTGATTGAGGGATGGTCTCTTCTAGATTGATATCATATTTTATCCCTATATATATTTTTTTATTTTTAAGGAAACTCGTGTCTCTACGGACTTTGGATATTGTTAGTTATTCCAAATATATATCCATGGGAAGGTATTATTACTCTATGATGATATTTGTGGAAGTGTATGGACATACTTATTCTTAACACTATATTAAAGGCTTGATCTACTTTGGTATGTACTAGAGGATGTTTAATCCCTCGTTGTGAGGCATATGTAATGAATTAAAATGGTTATCTATGAATCGAATCATTGATTTCTCTTGCAATGTTATACAAATAAACAAATAAATTTGCTTAAGGAACAATGATAAGCCAAGAAGTTAGTGCGGGTGATCTTCCCAACTTATTCTATTAACTTGCATTAAAATTTGAATGAAGGGAACCGAACTTGGGGTGGTTTCACCGTTTGATATATTTACGTGTGAACTGTGAAGATAGGTAGGATAGAAAAAATATTTTTTTCTTATGTAAGCATAAACATAAGTATAATTACACTATTGTGGGAGATAGTCTGAATGTAATTTCTCATAAGTAGAATATAATCGTGAAATGTATTTCTCTGTAAGGGAGAAATAGATTGAGATTGGGGTGTCTCCTTTTTATACGAACAGGTAGGTTCAGGAAATAATAAATATAAGATATTTTTTCTTGGAAAAAAAATGTGATTTTTTTAAGGAAAATAATAAATTAAATATATAATTCATTTAAATTAATAACTCTATTTTATATAATAAAATGGTTTTGTTTTTATTAAATTATAATATCCATATTATTGTTTAACTAATTAATTAAATTAAATTCATCATGGAATTCATTATTCATATTACATAAACAATATTAATATCAATCGTTTATTTATCATTTAAATATTTTTTTTCCATTTTTGAATCAAATATCGACCTTAATATATTAATTTAAACGTCCCTCATATAATTACAAATAAACTTTTCAAACTGAATTTTTCCTCAAAACGCTTTCAAATTTTTATGATGGACCACAAAGGCTTGGTTTGAAATGTCAATGGAAGTTTTAAAATGGATGTGGTTTAACACAAAATACCTCTACAAATAATGAATCTGATGAATAAGGTTTAAAATGTGAAAAATAATCCTATATTATCAAAGAAGTGCATGAATGATTTTACATAGATTTTGCATTGGTGCTCTACCATAGTTTTGACATTGATTCTTTACAATATCTACCACACTGGTTCTCTACCATATCTTACACAATGGTGCTTTAGCATGTCGTGTGTGCATTGATTCTATAATAGGAAAATATACATGAATAAATTGGAACATGTATCGCAACAATAATGTGGGATCCATTTATGTATGAGGTGCACTAGTGAATTAAAAGTCAAAAGAACAATTTTGCTTCATATATGTATATATATAAGGGAGAACAAATATTGTGCCCTATTTAAGAGAATTAGTGCTTCACACATACCAAATATCACCAATGTTTTAGTTATACTAGAGAGCACCATCACTATTGGAAAGTGTACCACATTACCTACATCCATTAGCTTGGTGGTGGACCTAAATTAACAAAAGCGCATTATTGCTCTATTACATCAAGGAGAGATGGAAGTTGGACCACACCACATGAGGGTAAGTTGTTGGTGATGCACTTATACCAATGGAATACAATTGTGACATATTTGTATAGGCACATTGAAAAAAAACTCACAACCCTCCACCTATCATGCCAAAATGATTCACAAAATATTGAGCAAAACCTCGACAGAATTATCTCACAATTATCTACAAAAATTTGCACTTCCAATTATGGAGGTTTTAGCAAAAAAATCAAAAGAAATAATTGGTCCATATATTAACACTCGAGTCCTCTACAAAAGCCTCTACAAAACCTGTTTTATTAGCAGTGCACAAGGCAAAAAGATGGGAAAATGTTCCCTTTATCCAACAAATCCTAAATCTTCATCCTTATCTCTTCATTTTCAAGCGATAAAGTCCTATATATCATTCATTAAATGAAGTGTTTCCCTAGAATAATTCAATATTGTGTTATATTGTGTGATTCAGAGAAATCCCATGAGGTTCCTAGAATAATTGAAATAACATAACTCATCCAAATTTCTTTCTCTCTTTTGGCTTATCATATCAAACTAAAACTATAATTAGAATGTAAGTCTCCTACCAAGTTGAAAGTGATAATTGGAATGGAAAACTTATATGGGTTACATCTTTCACAAACATAATTCAAAGCATGAGAGTCTAATAAAAATAAACTTGAAGTAAATAAAAAGTTATACAAAATGTGAAGCAACGATTACAGTGAAGCATCATCCCACCACAAAAATGGTACCACTGCCATCAAAGTGATAAATAAAGGGTTGGAGTTGCCACATAACTCTTAGAATAAGTTGAAAGTCAAAGGAGGGTAATGAAGGTAAGAAGGGAATCACCTAAATTAGGTTTCTTGTTCACCTAAGATTTTGATTTAGTTTAATGAACACTTCAATTAGATTTCAATATTTTAACAAGATATA
This sequence comes from Larix kaempferi, assembly GCA_027924585.1. Taxonomy (NCBI): domain Eukaryota; kingdom Viridiplantae; phylum Streptophyta; class Pinopsida; order Pinales; family Pinaceae; genus Larix; species Larix kaempferi. The sequence continues at coordinate 164,448 of BSBM01000693.1, read as the reverse complement.
AACCCATTGCATAAATAAAAATCTAGCTATAATAACAAGAAAAGGAGGAAATACCATAGTTAGAAATAGTTTTCTCCTTAAGGAAATGGAAAATGTCCCTAAATATCATCGTTTGGAAAATATAGTGACCAATGTTGATCATCACCACATGTTATATATAATGATTATCAGTATTACTCACTACAAGGTATTTATCCTTAAGAAATGTAACATTCAATAAACATTGTCAAATTTTTTATTTGAAATTTCAAACCTTTAATGACGATATTCACTAACCATCACCAAAGCCTTGATTTGAAATTTCAAAGCTTGAATACCAATGGCCATTGATTGCCACTACATTGTCGACAAATAAATTTCTTTGTTGATGGTTGTTGTTTGTTTCCAATAACACTATATAGTAATAAGCATTAACCATCACCATTTGTCATTAAACCAACACAGATCCATCTTAAACCCGTATCTATCAAGCACCGAGAGGGATCCAATTTCTTGAGGTGTATTTCTTTTTTTAAATTTAAACTCAAGAAATTTGATCTCTCTTGATTTATAGATCCAGGTTTAAGTTTTAAGTTTTTATTTATAAACGAACATCTATTTTTTAATTACTTTTCATAATATTTTATTTTATGAACCAACATGGATTTTTTTTAAATACTTTCCATAATTTTTTATTTTATGAGCCGACATGAATTTTTTTAATTATTTTTTAATTAAAAAAATTACTTTTTACGTTTTATTAGATGTAATGCTACATCATACACGTTACAACATCTCCCCCATACTGAACTGTAGAACACCTCGTTTCACTCGATACAATTATATAATTCTTTTAAGATAAAGTATTTTCATCATTATTTCTATCATCATTTTGCTAACATATTAGGAATAGTTGAAAAAAAGAAAATATTAAAGACTATTGACCAAAAAAATAATGATGACTATGTTTGGAGGCCATCACAAAAAAAAAACTTTAATGATTTTGAAAAGATACTATAGCCATGTAAACCCTAAACTCTAAACCACTGAAGTCAACATTGAGCCAACTAAACTAGTGAGTTGGTAATGTAAGTGGATCTAGAAAAGAGAAACAACCTCATGGTGGCTTAGCCATTGGTGACACAAACAAGGAGTTGTCAGACACAAACAAGGAGTTATCATTATTAATCACACCAGTAGAGATATATTATGAAGTGAGATGTTAACATTAATGTTATGAAATATGTGTGGTTATTGGTCCAAGCATATTAACCCATGACTTAAGACACTTGCAACCCCTGGATAGATGCAAGATTATTTGTGAAAAATTCTTGTCTCTCCTGTTTGATAGAATACTCCATCTATAAAGTAAATAAAAGACTAAGTGATACACCATTAGTATTTTAATATATGTAATAGGTTTCAATCTTCAAATTAAATGATTTTTAATTTTAATTTTAATATATATAATAGGTTTCAATTTTCAAATTAAGTGATTTTTAATTTTCATTTTAAATATGAAAAAAATCATCAAAATTGAGGTAATTTTACATATTTCATATTATTACTTAACATTTAATTATTTATGAAAACACTCATATAATAATATTATTAAAAAAAACTATGAAGAATGACATAAGAAAGAATAAAAGTAAACCAAATATATATATTTTTATCCAAGTAACTATGATGTTAAAAAATACATAATTATTTAAAAAAAAACTATAATGGATCTATACGTTACCATTACCATTAATCACAAACAAAACCTATAATCAAGATATTTTTCAAAATTACTATAAAATATTACAAGTGAATGGATTCATAAACAAAGAAGTTATGTTGACCCCACAACAAGATTAGGGTACATATGGGGCCGTTATAATTTATGAGTGAATAGCTTCTTCAACTAAGCGCTAAAGAAAAAGCTTTACACCATGTTCCATTCCTTTTGCTTTCCTACTTGCAGCTTTAAGTCACGGTCGAATTGATTACACCTTTGTTTTTCGTTACATATTTAGAGGCAACTCAATTTTCAATTCGTTTGGGTGATTGTGATAACATAAGAGTAATTTATATATTATAAAAAATTAAATTTGAGAAAAAATGGTTTAATGATTAAGATTTTTGTTGTCTTTAGGAAGGAAAATTTTAGGGATGAAATTTAGTCCATGAGTTAATTTTAGGGTTTATTCCAAGAAATTCACCAAATTCCATTTTTTTATAAAATGATTCGCCCAAATCCTATAGGATAAAATATTTTACTCTAAAAATTGCCAAAATTGTCCAGAAACTATATGAAATCTTTAGAAATTTGAATATTTTTACAAAAATATTGCCAAACATTTTATGGTTGGAAATTTAAGAAATAGTAAGAATCACCAAGATTTCTACACTTTAAAAAAATTATGGATCCTTAAAATTATCCCTCGAACTCTCTAGGGGTACAAAGAGATCACCGGCTAAAGTCAACCTTTGATTAGCAAGAGCTAAAACATTTTTAGACTAAGGTTAATGATTTATTTGTGCATGCAAATCTAAAAGGGTATTTATCCTTGAGACAATGAGACTTGGCTTACGAGGAACTATGTAGTTTGAATATTCATCCTAGTGGGGTTGCTCATTGAAAGCTAGTGAGTCACTAATTTGAAAGTTAGAGATTGCTCGTTTACAATAGTTTGGGTTACAATTTGCTAAACCTCTATGGTTTACCATTCTCTAGCCCATTCTCTAGTAAGTCCCTTTATTATTCTACTTAGAGATAGCTTAAATTCATGTCACACCAATTGAATCATGCACAAATGGAGATTTAGTATCCATTTACATAGTTATTGCATGTGGTTTGGGAGCATGATTTCAACACAAAATCATAATTTTTAGTCCGTACCAAATCAGGGAGTATAGTATTCAATTAGAAGTATGACGTGACTTTATTTCCCTAGCGTTTGTGAATTTATTTTTCTATTTGTTAATTTAAAAAAATAAAAATAAACAAAGTTTTACAAATTAATCATTTCCCAATTTGATATCCTTCTTAATTGATATTGATTTCTTTGACATCCTTCTTAATTAAGATTGATTAATAAAATGGTGGTGGTAGCTTGTTGCATCCCTGTCATAGAAATATTACAAAGCTAGTACACTCGTGATGGCCTCCAAGATGGTGGTTGTTGTCACTAGTCGCACCTAGTATGGTATGCATGGCAAGGGAAGTGAGCACTATAAACCATGATTTTGTCCTACCATGATTTCCTTTATCTATTCTCTCACTCTATTATTTTTTTTTTGTATAATTTCCATGCAACAAATGAATTCCAGGGCAGGAATACACATATTTACATCGTTTCAATGTGGACTAGGGTAGAAACAACAAATCCATCAGTGGGCATACAAAATGATGGAAACAAGGTAAGCATTAGCATGGGTTTGAGGTAAATTTCAAGACTTTTGTATATATCTATTCTCCTCCCCTATATGGTCCACATCACTAGCTTTGTCGATAGTAATTGAATGATTTCAAGTACCTGATGACAAGCTTTTCCATCCATTTATGTCCTTCACCCTAACACATGAAAACCAATGCAAAATTTCAAAAATCACTTAGGTGGAACTAGACAACAAGTAACTGATCATCATAATGTCTTCTAAAATGAAACTAAAGGGCAATGTTTCTTTTCCAGTTTTGTCAAATCTCATTAGCATGGTTGGTTTTGACAAGCCTCATTCTGCATGGCGACCCGAGTTTGAACCCTGCAAGGTTGATGGAAGAAACCACTTAAAAAATCTGTCCATGTTAAGGGTTGGTATGACCTTGGCCAGGTGTAATCCTTGAGTGATTTTGATGGCTTAGATGCCCTTGGGTCGTGGTTTCTTTAGACCATAAGCTAGTCCCACAAGTCACGAACAAGCTAGCAAACAAAAAATAATGAAAATAAAGAACTTGAATGCTCCTAATAAATAAAAATGCTTTTTAAACCTATAAACACAAGAATATATGAAATAACAACCCTTGGGATATTATTTTTCAACAAGAAATATACAAGATGAGGATGAGGAGGGTAGAATATACATAAATGCCATAAAGAACTCCCATTGCCATTGGAATCAACTTGAAAAACCCTCAAATTAAACAAATTAAACATGAGTTCTAGTTGCATACATGAAGCTTCAAAGTTGATTTCATGTGTTGCCTCAAATATGAACACATTGGACCTCTCTTATGGAGTGATTATTGCTTCCAATAGAAATTGTCCTTTGTGTAAATTGATTTCTTTTTTTAGTTGGATCAATTTCTCAAACTATTCAACTCACTTGGAAATTTGACTTTAGCTATATAATTCCAATTTTTTGAGCATTTCAATTTCTCTATTCAACTCACTTGGAAATTTGACTTTAGCTATATGATTCCAATTTTTTGAGCATTTCGATTTCTCTCTTCAGCAAATTAATTTTCTTTAACTGATCCCAATTCTAAGTGGCAAATCATTTTCTATTTTATTAAGTTGATTTCACTTTGGAAATTGATCTCCCTTTTTAGTTACCATTTGATTCTCTAATATCATTTCCTTTTATGCTAAGCATATCATTTGGAATATTTATTTTGTTCCTTCTGGAAAACCATAGAAACCAATGATTGCATCCACATCCACATCCAATTCATTTTTTCTTCTATGTCACACATATGCAAAGCCATAAACATTAAATCGACTAGGACGTTGATGATAACGATGTTTGCATATCCCAATTTATTGCTAATATCCCATACTATTTGCATAATCCATATGGAGGTCCAAACGAGAGCCATTGTACATGTCTAATAGCATGGATGATGAAGATATGTAACCACTTTTTTGGTTGGAGTGAATGCTCTAGATGATATTCATTACATGTTTAAAGTTTTTATATTTTTAACAATAATAATGCATAAAGTGGGGATATGTAATAACTAGGGAATTCCCACAAACGATGACTTTCAATGCTCATTATGAAAGTATGCATTGACCCCACAGACCAAACGGAAAATAGAAACCAATACAATGTTGTAGACTTGCACCACATTATCAAATGCCATGCCCCACACTAGGAAATGACCGTTATTGGCAATTTCTCTTTCTCCAACCACCACATGTTTCCCTAATAGTATAATAATATGTGTGTTAGTTATTATATTTTCTTATAATGGCAATACATATAGGTGCTACAAATGTCCAAAATTTTAGTTTTCCGATTTTTTTATGAATAATAATGTTTGGATCATATTTCATGTGTCATTCCGGTCATATGTCACTAGTATGCATCATGTGGTACACTTTGGGCTTATACCTTTGCCTTTGATTCTCACAAAGCTCATGTTCTCGTTACCTATGGGTATGAATAGACTCTACCTTACCCTTTTCAAATTCTATTAGATGGAACCCAACCATGTTTCATGTTCATATCATACCCTATTTCCACTTCAAATAAGGATCCTTTCAAGCCTCAAACATTTTCGTAGGGTTGCCCAATAGTGTACTTTCCATGTTTGTTTGTTTTTGTTTTTTTTGGAAAAGATGCATTTTGGGCAAGAAGCTTATTAGAGTTTGAATAGAAACAAATTATTATAGTAAGAGGAAGGAGAGTGAAACTAATAGATAAACTCCCATGGTATAGGGTCAATCACGGGTGCGGGTAAGAGGAAGCATCTTGCTCTAAAAAGGTTCTTCGAGAAAGATAAGGTTGATATTTTGTTGATTCAAAAAAATATGGTCCCAGGGACCAAAGCAAGAGATATGTTTATGGAATTGTTACCTAGTTGGGAAATTTCATTGACAGACACTCGGGGTGAATCAGGGGGCTTACTGGTGGCTTGGAACCCTTAGACCATCAGACGCAGACCTTACAAGACTTTTGTTGGAATCCTTTTGTAGTTTTCAGGTAGAGAATTTTCTTCCAAGTTTATGGTAATTAATGTGTATGGACCCTACAGTGAAAGACAAAGTTTCTGGTAGGTGATGGTTAATAGCAATCTCTTGGATTCCCCTTCCCTAATCATGGGAGGAGACCTTAATTTAGTTATGGGAGCCATAGATGTATGGAGCTCTGTACCGCAATTGGATCCTTTAGCTAGCTGGTTCACTCAGTTGTTCGATGAAGAAGGTCTTGTGGATGTGGAGCCTATCCCTTTGGATCCCACATGGAGAAATGGAAGGTCGAGGATGGATGGTGTCTCAAAGTGTCTAGACCGTTTTATGGTAGCAGAGGATTTTATTTCTTCATTGGGGTAGTATAGGTCATATTTGGGAGGCATTATTATTTTCGATCATGTTATGGTGGTTCTTCAAATTGAGGACTCATTGCAAAAAATCAGATACCCCATCAAGCATAATCACTCTTGGATAGCGATCAAATGTTTTAATGACCTAACTAGAAGGAAATGGAATAATCTAAACACTATTGAGGGTCACCCCACTATGTCTAGGCTATTGAAGAAGCTGAACGAGTTACGGTGGGAGGTAATATGTTGGGAGAGAAAAATGAAGAAAAATTTGGAAGAGGAACTAAACTCTATAGAAGAGAAAATCCTTGACTGTTTCAATTCAAATGCTTCAGGGATATTTTCACATCAGGAACGTGAATCCTTAGCAAACTTCGAATCGAAGAAGGAAAGTATGCTTTGGTTAAAAGAAGAAAAATGGCAACTAAAAAGAAGAGCGGCCTGGTGCGCTTTGGGAGACAAGAATACAATTTTTTTCATAAGTTCGTTGATAGAAGATGAGTCTAAAACACTATATGTGGGGTATTCACCGAGGAAGGGAAATAACTCTCAAAACAAAGGGAGATAAAGTAGGAAGCCATAAATCATTTCAACAAGTATTTTAGTGATTCAAGGTGTTCAGATCTAGAGGCATAGCTTTGAACTATTAGATCCATGCAAGGAACCTTCAATGAGGGTGTAGCAATAACTATTGGTGAAAGAGAAACCCTAGAGAAGATTGAATCCACCCTAAAATATTTAGCTAGAGACAAAAGTCCTAGCTCCGACGGATGGTCTGTCGAATTTTTCCTGCAATTTTTTGATAGGTTTGGTGGGGAGCTCTTAGAGGTCGTGGAGGAATCTAGGAACTCTGGCAAGGTATTGAAGGAAATACATGCTACCTATCTAGTTGTGATATTGAAGAAGAACAACTTGGAGTCCTTTAACAAATTTCATCCTATATCACTATGTATTGTGGTATACAAATTAATTACAAAGGTTATAGCTAGAAGACTGAACCCACATTTGGATAAGGCTATCTCAGATGAGCAATTCAGATTCCTTAGCAGCGGAATTATCTTTGACGCCATAGTAGTGGTTGATGGCCAAGGTTGTCATTGATGACAACACTTTAATGACAAAGACTAAGAAGTGATGACATGGACAAGGACAAAGCATGACATGGCAAGGACAATGAAGAAAAAGACAATGACAAGGAAAGCATGGATGACATGGAAGACATGACAAGTCTCAAGCATTGATGACTTGACAACATATGGCATAGAAGGACACCTTGAACATGACATACAAACATTGATGACAAGGCACATTTGATGGAAAGTATGAAGACATGGAAAAGGTCAAAGGTTGATAAAGAATGATATGTCAAGGATGACAAGTGACATGGAAGTTGAAGGGACAAGTGACATGGCAATTGAAGGGCCCATGTGGGCATCTTCTACACTGCCTACGGGCATTTTTAATGAAGCCGCGGGCATAATTCAGGCCATTGTGGGCATTCTCAAGGAGGCTTCCTGCAGGAATTTTCTGGAGGAGCACTTGGGCATATGAGAGGCCCCTTGCGGGCATAATCAAGTAGCCCCTACGGGCATATTTGAAGGACTTAATGGCCCCTTGCGGGCATTTCCAATGAACATTGTGGGCATAAATAAGACCCTCTGTGGACATGTTTGGAGGATTATGTGGGCATAAATAAGACCCTCTGTGGACATGTTTGGAGGATTATGTGGGCATATCAAAATAGCCCTTGTGGGCATATTTTGAAGAGCCACGAAGGTATGAAGAAGAGGCATTGCGGCATTTGCTAAAGGCCCTTGCGGGCATTTGTTGATGACCCTTGCGGGCATGTGATGGAGAAGAATACTCACCTTAATGATGTGGTAAAAAAACAAAAAATATATAAATATATATTGGATGAGGATAACATGGAAATGAAATAAAAATAATATCATTTGATAAAATAAAAATAAACATTGACAAGTCGGCCTCCTAAATTTATGGATAAGACAAGTATAAATAAAAATCAAATCGTTGATTTGATTGGTGAATTTGTGTGGTGATTTCGTGTGTGAAAAAAGAGCTTTGATTTTGGGGTTTAGAGATGATGAGGACAGGTTCGGTGAAGTAGCAGCAACAATAGGAGCAAGATGCAAGGAGTTCTTATTTTTATCTTTAATTCTAGGTTAAAATGAGGCAGCAAATTGATGATGGAATGAAGACATGCTTGCAAAATGATGAAGACATGACTAATGAAAACATACTGAATGTTGATGTGCTCTCGGACATAATACTAAAGATGATCTCGTGGACATTGTTGACAGGATAGTGACAAGTTGATGGTATGACAGATTGGTTAATGGACATGGTAGTGACATATTGTTGATATGACAGTGAGTGTGATGACATGAGTGTATAAACTATATTGTAAATGCAAGCAATTCTTGCATCTGAGGTTTGGATACCTCAACCCTTCTTAGCCGGGTCTAAGAAAACTAGGTTGGGCCCTAGAATAGGAGTTGGTGCTCTTCTTATCAGTTGGTGTTGATTTACCCTAACGGTTGTAGCCAGTCCAATCAAATATAAAAATATTACAAAGATTATATTTTGTTGTGCTCTCTTGTGTTGTGGTGTTTTTTATGGTTCAATGATTTAGTTGATAACATGCTTATGATTCATGGTTGATTAGTTGATGGAAGATTATGAAATGTTAATGTAATGGGTAGAATGATGCATTGATGAATCTTTGATTAATAGAAGTTGGAAAGGATTTAAAATTGGTTTCACACTGATTCACCCCCCTCTCAGTGTGAACATTGTGTCCAACAGTCGTGTAGTAAACCCTACACTCCATAAAAGTGAAGAAACTTCCCACTCTTATTTTGAAGTTAGACCTTATTAAATCCTATAATAGAGTAAGTTGGTCATTTCCAAGACTTATTATTTTGCATGTTGGTCTTCCGACGGAGGTTGTGTACTGGGTGATGGGTTGTGTGAGATCAACAAATTTCACAATCTTGATAAATGGCAAACCATTAGTGTTTTTCAATAGCTCCAGGGGCCTCCGACAAGGATGTCCTTTGCCGCCCCTCTTATTCATTTTGGTGATCAAAGGTTTGAGTAGATTGATAATTTAGGCCAAGGCTGATAAAAATATTACAGCTATTCATCTTGGTCATAACCTTAATGTTTCACATTTACTTTTTGTCAATGATGTGCTTCTCTTTGGCACAGACTCCCTTGAATAATGGTTGCAGTTCAGGGACATTATCAAATTTTTATGAAGGGCTAGTGGCATGGAACTTAGTCTTGATAAATCCTTTTTCTACTTTCATGAGGTGGAAGAGGGTTTATTTGAAGTGATGATAAATGTTCTCCCTTATCAAGTTCTTTTGATGGAGAAGGGCTTCAAATACCTTGTTTTCTTTTTGAAACCAAATAAGTACACTTCGGTGGACTAGTTATGGTTAGTCACCAAATTGGAGAAGAGGATTAACTCTTGGGTTAATAAATGGATTTCATTGGGGGAAGATTCATTCTCGTCCAGTCAGTGCTCCAAGGCCTTCCCTTTTTCTGGTTCTCACTAGCAAAAATTCCTATGGGAATAATCTAAAAGATGAGACAGTGCATTTTCAATTTCCTTTGGCAGGGTGGACATAAAGAAGTTTTCCTTCATTTGGTCAAGTGGTCAACAGTTTCTTTGCCTCGAGTGTTTGGAGGTTGGGGTATCCACAACCTTTTCTAGTTCCCCAAGGCACTAGCTTGTAAAAGTCTTTGGGGAGGCTTAAGTGGTTTCGGGATATGGTCACAGATTATTCAGGTTAAATATTTAAAGAGGGCCTCAACTGTATATTGGCTTAGATGGCCAAGGAATCCATCCCAAGGAGCCTCTAATATATGGAAAAATCTCTTCATTGTTGTTCCTTACGTCAAATATTGGATTGCTTGGAAAATAGGCAATGGTTTTCAAGTTTTAGTTGGCATCTATCCTATTGTTGGTATCTCCTCCAGGTATAGTATTTCAACATCCCTTATTCAACTTTTAAATGACTGGGATATACATCTTTTGGCACATGTTTACAATCCAAGATTCAAAACCGAAGGTGGAAACTACTATTTAAATGCAAGGGATTTAAGCCTTCATGACGAAATGGCGGTGGAGTGGAACCGCTATATATTAGATCTGGAGCACTATGGAATTCACTTGAATGACTCTGAGGACAAGTTACTTTAGTCCTAGAACGCATCCTCGTGTTAAGTAATAGTTAGAGAAGCATATGAGTCGATTGTGGATTCTTTGGCTAAGACCTCGAAGAAATGGTGGTTTAAAGATATTTGGAAATATAAAACACCATTGAAATTGCAAATTTTTGGTTGGATGGCTCTCGAAGATAAAATCATGGTTAGCAAGAACTTATAAAAAAGGGGTTTCATTGGACCTTTCCACTTTGTTCTATGAAGAAATGGTGAAGACTCGGTGAACCACCTATTTATGGACTTCTGTATAGCAATTAAAGTCTGGAGGACAATGTTAAGTCTTCTCCATTGCAAGTTGAGCTAGGAGGGGGTTTTTTTGAATAGATGCTTAAGCTTTGGTTCTCTGCTGCTATAAAATTTCGTAGCCTACCTTTGTTTGTCTCCTGGAATTTATGGTGTGGCAGAAACACTATCATATTTGAAAACAAAAGCATAAATGTACATTTTATATCTTCAAAATATATAGGTTTTTTTAATGGATTGTCAAGAATACTCCAAAAGACAAAGTGTGATATCTTAGATGGCCTTTATGCACCCTTAAGGGGCACGTGGGTTTCTTTGACGAGGTCGAACAAAGTGGGAGCTATGGATCTGGTTTTGTTTTAAAGTTGAACAATGAACTTTTCTTCCAATGATGGATGGCAGTGGGGAGAGGGACTAATACGAGAGCAGAGCTATTAGATTTGTGAGGTGTAATTTACATGGAATTTATGAATCTTACTTCAATTCAGGTTATGGGTGATTCTCAAGTCATTATCATTTGGATCACTAGGTGAGAAAAGATGGATTGCATTGCACTAGATTGTTGGAAGAAGAGGATACAATGTCAGATGAACAATTTTCAGAATATATCTTTCAATCACATTTATAGACAACTTAATTTTTGTGCGGACATAATGTCTAAAAATTCCATCAATAAACTAGAAGGAACGCTATGTTATGAAGAATTTAGCAATAGCACAATGATAAATGAAGGCTATATCTGGGCCTATGGAGGCTCATAGTTGTTTCAATTTTGAAATGGTGTTTCAACAGTGGGACTTCAGGATGTTAACTTCGCGATGTTATCTCTTGTTTCTTGCAAGCTTTGTTTCCCTGCGATATGGAGTGGAGTTTTTTCTCATGTCTTCCAGGCATATGGTTCATTGTTTCAAGATTACATGTCCTCGTGAAAAATGCTTTTGTTTTTGAATGTTGTTACTATAGTCATCTTGGTTTTTTGTATAATTTTAGAATGTTGTCCACACTCCACATAGACATTCTTATGATTGATTTTGATAGAAAAAAATCATGAATACTTCTGAGAAGCTGGGCATGTATTCTCAAAGCATCTATGAAAGTTGTCTTTAATTCATAACTCTTGAATATCAAGCAACTGAGTTTTTTCATGTTGCAAAAAAAGGGTCAATTGATTATGCAACTAGAGAATATTCTAGGTAAAATTCATCACTTCATTACCCATTGGATTTTTCAAGTTTGGGTATATTTTCTTTTTATTATTATTTTTATTTTTCTACATGGAAGAGATTATCTACTAGCAAGGATTATAAAGGGTAAATTTACAACATATAAATGAAAATAGCATGAAATTAAACCAAGAAAGAATAACAATCAAATTAATTAAATGGAATGAAATTCATAGCAATAACCCACTGTTGCAATAAACAATTCCAATGTAAGAAGGATCCATGGAAACTCAAATAATATTGCAAATGGAAATCATGTGTCTTGTTATACTAGAAACCTTGTCTTCATTTTTATACCAAAAACCTTGTCTTTTCATATTTCCATTATGTTTTTGAAAGAAGCCAGTGTGCATCGTCATCCACAAAATGCTACAATAAATGATGAATCTTAAACTTGTATATATGAAAAACAATTAAAATCATTGAAGACCACATAGTTATATTCCACTCCACCATCTAGTTATCTACTAAAAGTATCAACAACTAAAAAATGAAAAACAGAAATTGCTTTTTTGATACCTAGCTATTGTAATTTCATTTCAAGGTGATATTTATCTATGTAAGTGGAGACGGACATGGTAGATATTTTAGTAGCATAGATAAACTTGATAGATGCTTTAGAGAAATACAAGAAGCACAATTCTTCCCAAAGGAAAAAAATTAGTAAAAATTCCAAAGGAAAAACAAAGAATAAATACAATTTGAAAACACAGTAGCAAAAAAAATCCAAAACACATTGCTCAAAGAGACAGAGAAATACCAACTCTCTCCTTATAACACATTAACCCTATTGGAGTAGGAAATAAATAACAGAAGTGGACATCATAGATTCCAAGAGAAATGGTGTTGCAAGAGATCCACTATTAGCACTTAATCATGATGAGAATAAACAATAGAAGAGAACACCAAATATTTCAAGAGAAGTGGTGGTGTTAAGAGACATTGTTAGCACTTAAGCACAATGAAAAAATCTCCATTAATGACATATTTTATAGAATAATAAAAAATACCATCTACGTATAGGTTTTGGTTAGTAACTAAGACCCCTATTGTATGTGTCCACACCCCATACTTCTCCATGAAATGTGGATCTGATAATTGCATATGCCAGCCAAGTACACTCTCAATGGTTATCTCCCTTAATGTGGTAAACTACATATGTTGAAGAGGCAAGTTTACATAAACAACCATAGTTTCCAACACCTCCTATTAAACTCATCTCAAAGGAAAGATCAAATTACATTACATACCCCCTTAATTTGATATGAAATACAAATGTTGATCACCAAGGAAATAGATACATCCAAGTATAATAAGAATGCGGCCACCTCTAAATATCCATCATACCGAACAATCTATGGTATAGTAATGCTTCCCAAAGAAATCCTAAACAAATATCACCAACAAGATCATTCACCGATCTATTGTGAAATCAATGAAACAATATATGCACCATGTTGATAAACAAGATCATATGAATACGATCATATTAAAGAATATTTTTTCCAAACAATATTAGTTGAGGAGTCAGCTAGACAAATAAGACAACACAATCCCAGTCAGTAAGTCAACTAAACAATAATGCATCACAATCCTAGTTGATGAATCGACTAGAAAATAGCGCGTCAACAATAATCATTCTTTGTCCATCAAACAATCATCAAATTGGTACTCACTGTGACACACAGTAGTACTCAATTGGCATATCCCAATAGTCCATAAATAACCCAATTGGCATCTGCATACTAGCTCTCAATCACTTATCTGTAACATAAATTCAAATAAGCTTCAACCCCTTAGTACTAAAAAATAATCAACTTAAGTTGGGTTTACATTAATTAATACAAATAAAATCAATCACCTCCCCTTAAACACAATTGAGGGATCAATACAATAGTAAAATACAAGACAACATATCAAACCTAATGTCTAACCAAATATGGAATCAAACCAACATCTACAGTCAAAACTTAGTTGATTGGTATCTTTGGTCGATCCTCACTCGACCACCCCAATGGATCAATAGAAAGAAGAAGGATAATTATACTATTCTATAGACAGTGATATACATTTGTAAGAAATCCTCAAACACATGTTGAAATGTTTCCATAACCATTCATTGGTCCAACCACAATCAATTTGGGTGGTAAGCACTAATCCAAAACTATGTATTTCACTCATCTTCTGCAGAGAGCAACAAAAATAATTGCCACCTTAAAAAAAATGCATATTATTGGGCACATTCTTCCAAACCTTATAATGAGGATGTTGATATGGCAAAGATTTATTTTTTGGCTAAATAGAAGGTGTGACATTATGTTTTGGTTCAATAAACAACCCATAACACCCCTTCACATTAACAACAATATAATATGTGATAACATTTTCATATTCTAGCATACCATGAACAACCAAGTCTTCACTCTGCTCAACAAAATTATTAGTAGTTGGTTACCAAAAATGGTAACTCTGTTTGAATTATTCCTGCAACAAATAATAATTTTTTGGCCTTAACAAAACTAGGTCTATTTAGCAAAGGATCTTCATCATATCCAAGGTTTTCTCTAGGTAATCTCAGCTCAAGAGTAATTGGAACAATAGTACCCTATATATTCTTCTCGATTCCACCTCCTATATGGCCCATCTTACTTAATAGTTGATACCCAATACCTATACTATGTTCCTCAAAGCTAGGAGAAAACAAAACTTAATATCCAATAAGGCATGAGAAGGTGTTAAGAAGTAGAAGAATAAACAAGAGAGTTTGGAAATGTCAACATCATCACACTTCTTCACGCCCATGTGTAATCGACTAACTTGTAATTCAAGACTATGCTCGCAATCCTACAATCATTTAAAGGTATCATATTCCTCATTCATCTGTAACAATAAGGTATCATAGTATTCTTTTAATTCCTAGTATTAATCAAATAACTAGACATTATATACCTAAAGGGGAGCAACCTCTTCACGAATCTCATCAATAGATGCCTACAAGTGGGAAACACCATTCTCTTGTTGGGTATTTGCTACCTCTAATATAGTAATCTTCTCCTTCAAACCATTAATTTAAGTATGAGAGAGGGTCTTAACTTCCTCTTCTAGATCATCAATTGAATCTATCTTATCCCCAAATTCATCCATAATATTCTAAACGACACTTTGCAACATTCTTTCCAAGGCATTAAACTTCCTAGATTTCTCATCATACCTATAAAAAAATAGCATCCTAAAATAGGGCAACTTCATCCTCCAACTAGGTATGGGATATCTCTAGATGACCCTTCAATCTTCCATTATATGTTTGCAAAAGGGAAACAACAGTCTACAAGTCAACATTACTTGGTTTGGACTATTGCAACCTTCATGTGGTCTTATATTTTCCATCAATTTCATGATGAAGCTAAAAAACCATTTTATTCAATTCTACAATGGTTTCTTCTTGAGAAAGAAGCTTCAAACTTCTCTCTTTCTCTTCACAAAGACTTTGAACAACACCCATATTCAAATATGATTTCAAACTTTTATAAATTCACTATTAATTAGTTGGTTGATCTTCAACTAGGTCAAAAGGTCAAAACTCAATATTTAAATACAACAACAAACAATAAATAATAAACCCTGATATTTTCTTCAACAAGTAAGTAATACACACATTTCAACTAGATGTCGATAATGCTCATACAACCAAACAATGGTAATGTATACTCCAAAGGAAAAATATAATGTGGGTCTATATTCATCAACAAGCACATTAACTATGTGTCTTTGCAAATAAATAATAATCTATAGAAAAGGCAAGTATTGTATTTAATGCTTCAAACAAAGATATAACTTCTAGCCAAACATCAATAAATTTGCACAAGGAATTCAAAGAAAATAACATGCAAATATCAATCAATACATCATTTATCTCCAGTCAACTTATACCAAGTCAATCATATGCTAGTCAAATTTTCAATCTATATTTGACTTGGCCATACATGTTTGATAAATATCAAACACTTCAACATCACGTTGTCAATGATAGCTTAATATTGAAACTTTATCACAACCAAGTCAGAGTTAGATTGGCCAATCAATCAACTGCAATGCAATTTGATCATTTCTCAGTCAATATAATCAATTTGCATCTAATCAATGCTAGAACTCATTGATATTTTTATTGGTCGAAAGGTGTGGGTCAATTGAACAGTTTCCATCGTTTATTCGATCACACGTATCAACTATTACCTAAATAAGATCAGTCAACCACTCATAAGTAGAGCCTTCACTTGATGCTTGGAATTTCCAATTGATCTAAACATATTTGGTAATATAGGTCGACCACTAGATAATCTATATCAACCATACACATGAACAACCCAATTAATATCCTAGTCGACTATCTCATTAGAACTCAAGACACAATGGACCAAACTAACATACACAGTGAGCACTACTTCAAATGGTTCTAGTTGATTCTTAGCCAACTACCTCAACCAATAGATTTGTCTATAAAATTGATCTCTCATCCACATGACCACAAAAGGTTATGGGATTCAATCGATCAATCAATTCAACATGCCTACAGAGGTAGCTTCACCAAGATCAATGAATATTTCTAGATTTTCCCAACAACTAAGGCATGCAATGGTCAAGATAACCAACACACAAATCAAATATGTACAAGTTCGATCAATGATCTAGACTCCATGCCTTCATAAAATAACCCAAGTCGATTAATCATATCAATTGACTAAATTCAATAATGCTAGATATTAAGAGATCTAAAAAATCCAGGGCATGCAATGGTTGAATTCAGCGATTCACCATAATTTTAATACCCATAATATTATACAGAGAACACAACTATACCATGACCATTATCCTCATTGTAACTCACTCACATTTTGCAAAAATCTATTCAAGAAACCAACAACTCTAATACCATGTTGGAATAAGTAATAAACAACATAACTGAACAACATAGTTTCCAAGTGAAGTGGTAGTGTTAAGAGGCACCGTTAGCACTTAAGCACAAGGACAAAATCTCCATGAGATGTGTGATAGCACTTAAGCACAAGGACAAAATCTCCATGAGATGTGTGATAGACCAATCAAAAACATCATGTGTGTGTAACCAAAAAACCAATGTATGGATTCACACCCCATACTTGTCCATAAAATGTGGATCTGGTAACTTCATATGCCAATAGGACCCACTCTCAATAGTTGTATCCCTTAATGTGGTAAACTACATATGTAAAAAAAAAGAAGTAAGTTTACATAAACAACCATAGGTTCCAACAAACTCAACATATGTCTTGAAAGCACAATGACTAATGGTTTCTTTCTATAGTAATGGTTTCTTTCTATAGTAACTATCATAAGTCATCCTTGTATGTGAGAGCATGTTATGCCAATGAATTTAATAAAGCACTTATACACTCCAACCCCAGCCTACGTGTATACAATATCCACTCCACCAAGGTTAATAGGGAGGTGTAAAAGCAATGTTTAATTCTTACTTTAAATATTTAGTTTTCATTAGGTATATTGTGTTAAAAATATTTGTGTTTCCTTAATTAACATGTTTTAACTTAGTTTCCATTTTATATTTCTATATTTTATCCCATATGCATTTAGGCTTTAATTTATTATACCGAAAATCATATGATACATTCCAATAATACTATTATTCATTTTATTGGACAACCTAAATAAATACATAATACTATGATGAAATGATCATTCATTTACAACGCATATTATGATAGCCAATTTATTTAAATAGTGAAGGCACCAAATATGTTTTTAACACCATGTCAATATTATTTTTTTAACAGGAACGGATATATTTATATTGAAAAATGTTGAACGTGTTTAATAGAAAGATACAAAAATACACTGATATAGTTCATCAGAGTAGCATAGACAATATGACAACAAACGATTGACATATACAGTAATCCGGTATAAGCTATAAGATTTCAAAAATATTAGACATCCTGAATAACCGAAGACTTTAACAAACTGTCCTAGTAATAAGATGCAAAAATGGAGCATAACAAAAACTAACTAACTGCAGGTATCACTAGTAGACCTCTTAACCTGAGAATTTTCTTCATCTTCTTCAGTTTTTAGACTCTTGGCTTCATTAACTGTGTTATCTTCCTCATTATCAACCTCAATATCATAGGAATCTATCTCCATTTGTCCAGCAGATCCAAATTCTGAAGCAGACCTGGATTTCTCTTCGAAATCCTCAACAGATTCATCCTCGGTGTCCTCATCATGGTCTGTTGATGTTATATTAACGAAGGTGTTGACTTCATTACTACATTTCCCTGAAATTTTTTCCACCCTTTTCAGAACCCTCTTTTATAGATTGATGGACTGAGATACCATCCCCATTTCGAGCTATATAATTCTCATCAATTTTAGAAAAAGAACCACCAATCTAGTCTTCATGCTTGGAAACTAAAACCGCCAAACCCGTTTCCTTGTCTACACATTGTTTTACTTCATCTTGTAAATTGTTGAGACAAGCTTCCATATTTCCACTAAGTTGCTGATACATTTTTTCTATATGGTCCATACAATTATCCACAGCCGGAGAGTGAGCTAACATCTCGTTCATAGCTTGAAATATTCCTTCCATACAGTCCCTCAGCCATTTTAGATGGGATTTAAAATCATTTATGCTAGCATAAGCAGCATTCACCGTTCTGCGAGATGCTTGACTTTCTTTTCTAAATCCATTGATAAAATATTTACAAAACCAGATGCTCTAAAAAACCCAAAAGGATGTTGCCAAAAATTGACAAGTTCCACGAAAACAGAGACAGGGCCAACACAGAGAATAACACAAACTTCCTTCTCATAAATGCATATGATTTTCCATCCACAGTTAAGCCCAAAACCAAAAAAATATTCATTCCCACCAAATCCTGTATCCCAAACCTCCCAAATGAAAGCCAAAGAAGAGTCAAGATGAAATACCTGATAAGGGAAGGAAACCGAAGTAGTAGGCCTTACTCCTTGAGCTAAGGAGAAGGCAGAAAGGGCCACATTCCCTACCACCATTCCAGATGAACAGTCCCAAAACTCGGCACCAGAAAACTCCTCCATGATCGAACTATTAACAAAGAAACAAAGATAAACCACATGGCCAACAAACGGTAGGGAGAAACGAGTCTCGGAACTGAGGGATCAAGTCTTCACATTGCTCCGTCTACCGCAATTAACGGACTAGACACCTGCATACGGAGATGACACCTCCCTAGTACCAATGCCGGAGAAAGAGAAGACGTGGAGGCTCCAAGAATCCATCCACGTGAGGGAACGATTAAGTATCATTAACAAGACTTAAGGGACCCAAAACATATTCATTGGACCTCCAACTATTTTTAATCCCCCTTGATGAATGAGGGAGGCTTGATTTGCATAACTGTCAACTAGAGAGTTCAACAACCTCTTCACATGATAACAAATTATTGACTGGAACCTTGGAAGAATACTCAAAATGTGTTTGTGGAGTCGACAAGCTAAAGGATTTGAGATGGGTTGACCATTTCTTACTTGAGACAAGATGATCAAAGAGTCTCCAATGACAATTAAAGGATGAGATTTTTCATCTAATGCCAATTTTAAACCAAGAAATAAGGCATATCGTTTCACTTGATTATTTGAACCTATTCCCAATCCCCATGCAAACATTTTCACTATATTTCCACCAAGATCAAAGATCACCCCTCCCGCACCTGCCTCCCCAAAACACCATGTCAATATTCTTACACCCATAAACTTGAGGTGTTTCTTTTATTAGTCCTTGTGCTTCTATGTAAGGATTCTTAGCAATTGATTTCCTTCTATTTGTTTGTTTGCTTTTAGAATTAATTCATGTTGAGATATTCAAATTTATTTAGTTATGCAAAGTTCAGCTTTAGAAATGATGTTGATGTTTAACACGTAGAAGCATGTTGTGATTTGAGATCTTGTTGGTCATATTTTTACAATTAGTTTGATCCATGTTTCTCTAACCTGATTTTTGCATAGTTTTCATTTTAATTATCGTATGTTTTGAGGTGTTAGAACCTCTACCATTTAATGAATGATGTCTACCATTCAATGAATGTTACAAGAACTACCACCATCACTATCGTATCACCTTCCACCATCACTGTCTTCATCGCCTTTGTTTCCTCCACGATATTTTCATGCCCGAGCTTATTTTCCCTAAAATGTTCGATATTCACCATGGGAAAACAGTTGAGTCACTAGCCACGATGTCATAGGACTTGGAGAGCTCCACCAACATCTTCATTGTGGGCTACAAGACCTCCATCTTGTTAAGGATCGTGGCATCATCATTGGTGATGATGATGTTGTTAATGGCAGTGCAAAGCATCTTGTCCATGCCCTTGGGGCCCAAGCTAGTTATTGATGCATTTCTCTACTAATCCAGACGCACTTTGTCACCCATATATCATCTAAGTTATACTATAAGAAGAAGGAAAACATTTTTCGCTGCAAATTCTCATTCAACTATGTCATGAAAGCTTCTTTGTATCCCGGATATGGGTGTACAGGCGACAGAGGGCCCGCATGCATCCGACAACGTGGAGTTGGGGGTGGGTGAAGCGATGTCGGAAGCTGGGATTTCGTTCAACAAAGGCAGACAAGTATAAATGCTAAGCCAAGGGAGGAAGAGGCCGAGTACGAGGGCATTAAGAGAGGTGGTGAGGTTTATGAGGACACGACCTAATGGAGGCAGACCAGACTGGTTAGTTGTCAGATGTGGTTAATATCCAAAGGAGAATGAATGTCTGGTACATGAGAATGCAGAGTGTTAATGGAAGTGAGATCAGGAAGATTTGGTTTGATGGCATGGTCGAGCATGAAACATTAAATCAAGTGTGATCGTCTTGATGAGGGGAAGTGGTGGCGGTTCAAAGGAGAAGGTATGGGGAGATGTATTTATAGATGAATGCAAGGTGGCATGAACATCACGAGTCGCGGAATTATATTGGTCTGTAGGGGAGGTGAGAAATAATTGTCTATGTTCTATGATAGTTAGTTGTTCCTTGATGGCCCCACGACAGCGAATGCGCAATTGATGGGGGAGAAGAAGAAGAGCAGAGCAAAATGTGGTAGAGGAGGAAGTTGGGAGGGAATATATGGAGGACATCCCGACTGGTATCGATGACTCCATCTCAATGATGGAGGAAGATGAGATGCAGCGGTGAATCGATGAACGTGGGTCAGCGGCTTCGATGGATTTAGACTGGATACTGCGGAGGATCCTGACCAAAGTAATGATGGAATGAGTTAGCTTTGGGAACCTAGTGCTGAAAATGGTCGGGAATGCTAAGGATGACATAATGCGCAATGTGGTGGACATGGAAGGATTCATGGGGATGGATAAATCCTCTTTCTCGGCTTCGTTGGCTCCAACTTGCCCCCTAATCAGGAAGAAGGAGAGACTCCTTCGCTAGATGGTTAGGGATTTTATAACGGCCTCGAGCCGGTTCTTGATATGGTCTGGTGGTCTCGAATTCCTCTCTATTGTTTTGTATGGATATTGTAATAACCTCGAGTTGGTTCTTGATGTTGGTTTGGTTATTTCAACAAGAAGAATGAATAGAAAGTTGGATAGCGGTTTTGTTTTGTTTGGGCCCTTTGGGATGTGAAAAGGTTGTAATGGCTAGAAGCTTGGGTTGGGGATTAAAAATGTTTGGAAGAATAGTAAGGCAAAGGGGTGATGTTTTGGCCTCGGCAATGATTCTAGGAGATAGTGGGAAAACCTGGACAATGCTCATGATAGATTTTTTTTGTAACATTATGTACATTTTTACCTTTTCTCAATAATAGAATGATCCTCTCTTATACACACACAAAAAAGCTTCTTTGTACATATTTTTATCCGGATATACATTTGTTTGCATAGCAATTTGTGCATAGATTTGACTACAAAGGCTTCTAAAAGAGGAAAATTAATAAATGGTGAGCCAAAGGAATAAGCCATAGTTAAATACATACCTCACATTTTTGCTATTGAAAATTGTCTTGAGAAGAAGAGTCTTTTTGGAGCCACTCTCACCAAACACGCCAATGCGCGAGGAAAGAGAGTCGGTCACTAATTCTTCGAGCTTTGCAAGAGCATTGTCTTGTCCCACTATAAGGGGTTTGTTAATGAATACACTCGTCAAAGCAGCAGGGTGGGAGGTGATTGCAAGCATTTTAAGCTTTGGCAGTGGGAAATCGAATGAAATTTTGAGTTGCTAGAGCATAAATCCTATTGGTTCTGCTACAAAGCTAGAGGACCAACTTCTTCCCAGTGACAGGCATGCATATTTGTTGAATATGATGCATCACTAACATGGAAGCTATAATATAGGTAGGCTATCCTCTCCACCTTTTGTGACTACATTACAAGTGTAGAAAATGTTTGAATAAAAAAGCACACAGGATTTGTTAAAATATTGGGATGGGAGATCAATGCAGTTGGATGGAGTGAAAGTGTGAGAAATATAGCTACATATGACATGCATTGGAGCATATGTATTAGGGTGGTCATGGGCTTCCAAAGCATCGAAAATGCTTAAAAACAAAAAAGGTTTGACATGTCCCCTATATGCACGTACTCGAAATCTTCGATAAAGCTAATTTGTTTCGATTTATTATGATTTTAGATTGAATTAAAAAATTATATTAAAATATTAAACATATATGTGGCTTATCCCTTGTTTACATATGCTTTGAATGATTAAAAATTCCACTTCCATGAATATCATTTTATTATGTCCTAGAAGGGGATCATATATAGATCAGTAAGATAGGATTAATTTGTCTGTATGATACAATTTTTTTTAAAACTATAGTTAAAACATTACTCTTTTAATTTATTTAATTAAAACTATTTTCAAAACTGTAATTATCTTACATTTTATTGGACAAGACAACATGACGTCTGCCTCGATTTTCGCTTCCCAAGAGGGGGCAACGTGCAGACGTCATGAGGTGCCTGACTAACTCCACTGCATTAAATGCTAACCAACCATGGGGTGAATGAATGGATGGTTGTAATCGTGGATGAATTGCATGACATCTAGGTCATGAGCTTTTCAATTTTGCATCTGACACTACCATTTATGGGACGGGGGCACTGCAGGCCAGGGAGGCAATGCTCACGAGGGAGGGTTAGCAGTTTCGTAATAGTACAGATTACTTGGAAACCTGCATGCATGCAGAGGGGAGCTCCCTCTGCAACCTGGCGATTTGCATGCACAGAACATGCTATGGATGTAACACCTTCCTTCTTCTTAACTTATGACTGATCCTTTTCTTACCGTGATAAGTGATGCTTTACAGGCCAAAGATATGGCGATTTATTATGTTTATCCTAAATTTAGAATCATTCTCAAGCCCATTAATTTACATATGAACATTGAAAAGTGACAGTGCCATTGTCAGCTAGATCATGAATAAGTATATATTAGTAGCAAGAACCCAATATTCTTACATCTTGTCATATGTTTCGCATGCGAGAAAGTTCATATGCGTGAGCAGATTGTTGAGTTTTATATCATTTGAGATCAGTCATTTGGAAAGAATAGGAGGAAATCGAAACAACAACAATAGCATTAATAATGAGGAGCAGAGGGCTGAATTTGACAGAAAACGGGTTTTCAATTTTATGAGAGATGTGGAAGCCAAACTAGGCGAAGGTGGAATTCCTAGTCCTCCTTCATTACAAACGCCCCGAATCGAAGATGAAGATGATGAGCAATTGGTATCCAGCGTGACTGTTAATATAACTAAATTACAAGTTGTATCAGAAAATGTTGCTATATGTGAATTATATGATCGTTGGGTGGGAGAGAACGTACATCGTGTGAGAATCAATGACAAAATCCACACACCTTTTTCGTTGCTCTCGTGCATCACAAATCCTTTGAAGATCAACATTTTTTGGTTTAACGAGCGATAACTATAAGTCATATTTTTCGTTGCTTAAGATATTTCCCATGATAGTGAATTCATGACGGATTTTATTTATAGAGGACGGGAAATCTGGAAATTATTTGTGTGTGGTAAAGCCTGGGATTCTGGGAATCATGAGGTTGTCAAAATCCAACTTCATAGCCAAATTTAGAGATGGATAAAGCTGGATGATTCTTTAAGTCCAGAATTTAGTTTAGCGAGAATTATTTCCAATGACCTACATAATATATTTCATGGAAAGGAATCTTGAAGGACGTTGTGGGGGAAATGGTAGTGGAAATGTTTCTTCTAGCCTCTAATTTCGAACATTCACAGTTAAAGACGCTTCCTATACGACTTAATAAACCAAAACAAAATGCTCAAGTAGGCCTCTGTTTTAGATATGGCTTTTAAGTTATTAGATTAATTTTAGAGGCAGATAATGCAAAGGATTCTGTTGTTTCTTGAAATGGTGTGGTATGTTTCAACCCTTTTTTTCATTTGGAAAATTTTGTCTCCATTAACAATAACCAGAATGAGGCTTTCCAGCTTCACTAAATTTCTCTTCATTATTGTATGTCGTTCTTGGAATTTTAGGGATCTGGTATTGCAAATGTCTTAGGTTTGCCAACGCAGAAGACAAGAGTCAAAATTCTAGATCGTAGAAGTTGAGGAAAGGAGGTCTTTATTCTCGGAAACGAAGGAATTGTCACAATTCCCATGACGAGTCATAGCAATTACTTCATACTGGTCAAAGCAATGAAAGGGATGAGAGTTTTGAAGACACAAAAATTGTTGTGTTATCTGAGGATGATGATCTTCAACCACTTGCTATTCATCGACGGTCAGGGAAATTGAAGATTCATATGAAGGTGTTGCTATATGTGAATTTTTTTCGAGAAACCTAAAAGTGTCTTCTTTCAACCGTAATTACCCTTGAACTTCAAATTATTGACAGAAGTTACCACCAGAAAGGTAATTCCACAAATTTCCCCGCAATCCGATGAACCTGCTAAGAAAATATCCCCCTATTCACTATAATTGTTGTCACCTCCCACAAAAATTGCTGTCACCTCCCACAAAAATTGCTGTCACCTCCCACAAATTCTAGAGGTTTTTATCTATTTCATAGATATTTTTTGGGATTTTGAAGAATTATGGGAGATATCTCTATCAAGTAACTTGATTTCAACGAATTTTGCAGGACATTGGCAAAGCTTTGATAGAATCTACACTTATAACGTCTCGATTAATCCTGAACTCCAAACTATTCAAATTTACCAGGCATTTATTTATTAAGATCTGTCAACTGAACAGTAACATCGGCACCTCAGCTTGGCCAAGGACGGCGGTGATGCTGCTGGTACTAAGAAGAAGTTGACGATGCTATAGTTAATGAATTTTACTTTTGTAATTTTATGGAGTCACGAGAACAAAAAGAGAGCGTTGTGAATCTTACCGAATATGCGGTTGGAATCACTGGCCACGAGCCTTATTGTTTTGTGAATAGTGTCCCTGAGACTTTGAACCTTGGCTCAGGTGACCAAAGAATTCGAACTGCATTGCGTTATTGCGTTATTCTTGAAAGAAGCTTTTTGATAATCTAAACACATAACGAATATATTGTTGTAATAATGTTATGCTCTCAAGATTTTAAGATTTACTTTCATTTCCATCTTGCCCAAAAATTTACCTTTAAATAACTTACTAAAAAACTAAAACCCAATAAATAAATCACATAAAATAATATAATGAAATATAATATAGTAAATTAATTTTAGAAAATTATGGATACAATAATAAATTTATTTTAAAGAGTTGGCAACTCCCTACTTGGTTAAACAAAAATCTTTGGGATGACTTCACCCATTTAAAAATGCTGAAGAATTTTTAAACTCCTTTCCAACTTTCTATAGTTGGGGACTTGTCATAATAAAAGTTTGTGTCAAGCTGAGTCAATGTGTTCTAGAAAAGGAAAGAGAATTTTTCATTTGAAATCTCCTTTAGCCTGAATTCTAAATCTATTTAAAAATGATAAATGCTTAAGTTTAAAAGAAAGGAACAATCTATACCACGACATCATCATTTTACTTTTCAAATCTACACATTAAGATATGAAAAATTAATGAGAGAAATATATTTGATTATATATATAGATGCAAATCTTATCATATAGTTTATTTGTTAAGATAATATAGAAAGGCAATTCCTAGTTCAATTAGTTTATTATTGGCTATGTTCCTAAGATAATATAAAAAGGCAATTCCTAGTTCAATTAGTTTATTATTGGCTATGTTGCTAAAATAATATAGAAAGGCAATTCCTAGTTCAATTGGTTTATTATTGGCTATGTAGAGATGCAATTCTTACCTAAATAATGTTTTAGAAATGCATTTTTTTCTCAAATAATGGGAAATACTTGTTTTAGAAGAATAAGATAGGGTAAATATAAGATTCCTTCTCTTTTGGGATGGTTTCGATTTATACAAAATAATAAACAATTAGTTTTTGTTTTTTTTTGTTTTTTGTTAGTATTTTTTGTTAGTTATTTTTGTGAAATTAATTATAAAACAAATTATCTAAAAAAATTGTTTTAGGAAGGAAATAGGTGAAAAATATCTTTATGTGAGGCCAAGGACTAGGTACCTCTATGTTTGTTCCTAACTTTATTTTTAAGTTCTCTTTTATTTTAATTATTATGAATAGTATTTACCTTGATATAGACTATGGCACAAAATATTGGATAGTTATTTTTTGTCTCAAAGCAATAACTATTATTTCTGTCTAATCATAACTAGATATAGACTAACACAAAATGTTGGATAGTTGGATAGAGTGCTTTTATTTTGTATATTAATTATGTTAAATTGTATTTGAAGGGTGGTTAGGTTTTGAATAAATTAGCCAAAACTTTATTATGGTGCAAGTAATTATGTTTATAAATATGAAAAAAAATCCATATATATGTTCCTAATAATATGTGGGATTGGAATTTATGAAATACTTAATAAGGAGTTAATTTAGTTAGCATTTTAGTTCATTTAGTTAGTAATCTAGATATTTAATAGGATCAATTATTATCTTGATTTGTAAGTTTAATTAGTAGTAAAATCAAAACCATCATTATTGGATATAAGATTCAAATAATACAATCTTGTTAAAATAAAGATTGTATCTTAATATATTAACTCTCACAAGAAGAAAACCCATATTAAATAAGTAATAATTTCGAAGTCAAATACCCAATGCAACTAACCTGATAGCATCCAATTACCAAAAGTTTGGATAGCTTGGATGAAAGACACACAAATGGAATTTATTTCCATTATAGCTCAATTCATGTACACATTCACCTTCTTTTCCAGAACGAAAAGACCATACCCTAAGAGAACCCTCACTAGCAGATGTCAAATATTCTCCACTTGTATCCCAACAAATTGAATGCACGGGCGTTGTATGCCTCTGAAATAATAAATATATTATTCAAACTCATGAGTTGAAAAATTCAGTCCGGGTTTTCTATATTTGAACTCCTAAAGTTCAACATATCATGAGGATGACAACTTTAAGATGTTGTTTGGAGGGAAAAATGCAGGTAGAATCCTTTTATTTTTATTGAACTCAAAATATGTACATGCATTTCTTGTCTTATAGGGTTTAAGGTTAGCTCGTGTTGAAGAAAAAGACAAATATTTTGGTTGAACTGAAAACTTAGTTGTTCTTAACGATGCAAATTCAATCGATTAAAATGTGAGTAGTACATGTTTCAATTTTATTTGAGGATTGCATTCTCACTACACTTTATTTACAGGTTGTCACATGAAGCATAGCATGAGATCTGGGAATTAGGCATTTGAGATTGGAATCCCATAGATGAAGAATCGCTGAAATCACAAGTTGCATTGTGGCGATTTTAAGCATCTGTGTTTTACGTGGACTTGAGGTTTCTAAAAGTATGTATCCGACATTTGCCAAAATTTAAAGATTTTTAGCTAAACAAATTCAAATTGGGAAATTGTGTATTTAACTATGCTTTTTAGTTAATGATCTAGTGTATTTATTATTATTTAATTTTCCCTCTGAAAATTATTAAATGTCGGTTTTCTTGATAAAAATTTGGAGCTTGTGTACTATCTAAACGATGAAGTAATATAATGCTACTTGTTTTTTGTTTATCATAATTTGAGAATGAATGGATACCATTTGCCAATGTTTTAAATATTTCAAGGTTATAGCCCTAGATCTGGGAAATTGTTTGTATTATTGTAGAAATTGATTACATATATAAGTATTTGAAGCTTTGATTTGGAGTTAGAAGTGGTTAAAATCTTAAAGAATAGCCTTGCAACGAAGAAAATTGTCCATCTAGAATAACAATTATATGTCTGTAACAATATTTGGAGCTTACTTTGTTAAATGTGTAGCACGAGAAATTTGATTGGAATGGAAAATTGATTACAATTGTCACTTTTTGGTTTTGCATTTTTGTTCAGGGGAAATGACAACTCTACGCTCTAAGTGACTTGAGAAGCCAATTCCTACCTTTTAGAAACAACATTGTAAATGATTTATTTGCAAATGTATAATTTACGATACTAAAGAATCATTATTGATATTTGTTCTGATAGGGCTATTTGTTCAATCTTTTCACTCCAATTGCAAAAACTAACAACTAGGTAGCAATGTTGGGGACATTGCCACCTCGTGGCTCTTGTTAAAATTTTATTCATATTTCTTTTATTTAAACATTATTTCAATCATTAAAAATGTCCACTCAAATGAAATTGTTTACTTAAGTTTTTCTCTATTACAATAAAAGGGAAATATTCTACCGTCCATAAAAAACTATCTCACGGCATATTTCACGGACCTAATGTGTCTACATAGTGAGATGTTCGTGCTTCGTGAGAAAAATATACAAAGTAAATAAGGGATAATAGTTATACATTTGGGTGTGTTTTATTATTATTATTATTATTATTATTATAGTAATAGTAATAGAAGAAGTGAGGTGTTTTATAATTTAAGGGAAAATGTCACTTAATGTAGATAGTGTTGACATGGAAATTATAATTCACATCATAAAAGATAGTATGTCAGTTTATATAATCAAAAAATTAAAATCAATATAGATACATCTTAAACTTAGAATTATCAAGTATCCATAGGAATCCAATTTCTTGAGGTGTAGTTTTTCTTTTATCTTAATTTTTTTACAGATCAAGAAAAAAATTACACTTCAAAAAATTGGATCCCTCTCAATGTTTGATAAGTCCAGGTTTAAGATGGATCTATGTTGGTAATATTACTATTTGATTATGGATGCTTTCACCACAATAAAACATTGTGTCAGAGCTTCTGGATGTACTGTGTTGGAGTTTTTAGTCCAACGTTTCTGGTGAACACCCAAAACCTTCTCATTCAAACTCCCCCTCACATGCTTTGGTCTCTCTTCCTTTCATCCAAGGAGTCACTAATCGCTTATCTAAACTCTTGGCTAAAAGAAATATTAGAACTATTTTTGAAACCGCACAAAACTCTTAAGCAACTTTTTTCGGAGTGTCAAAGATAAAATTGACCCCTTCTTTCCCTAGGTGTCTACCAGATCCCTTGTTCCCGTGGAAATCTTACATTGGGAAAATCGGTCCATCCATCCAAGCCTGCCTTAAAGAGCACATCGCTGACACTAATTACAATCGTACTTCTAAATCCATTATTGCTGAACATTCTTTCAACTCCAAACATTTAATATGTTTTTATCAAACCAAGGTCCTTGCGCAAACCTCCCATTATATATTTTGCCTTATTCGTGAAGCTCTCGAGATTGAAAAAAATCCCAATAATTTTAATCAAAATGATTATTATAATCTAAATCAATCCTAAAAACACTTAATTTATCAACTAAATCAAAATATGACTTGATTCTTCACTCCTTTCTCCTTCTCTTAACTTCTCTCATTAACTGGTTTCATGCCAGAAGTGTCAATGTATTCTTGTAGGTTTTGGAACCGATGGAGCATTTACTATGGACAACAATGCTTACTTACGACGCCCCTGTTTTCATAAGTTGATTAGAGCCCATTGTTGTATAATAACATTTCGAATGCCAGCTTAAAAACTAACCCATGATAAAGAAAGGCCCCTTATTACCCAGTCAGTAAGAGAGCACCCCTCCAAGGAAACTCTTTATTGTTCCCTTTAATTTTTTTTTTCCTAATTTCCCTTTTTCATACTCTTATTGTTAAGGATTTCTATTTTGTTTCAATTTTCTTTAATTTATTATATTTCTTTTAAAACTTTTACACTTTTTCTAAGTTTTATTTTTATACATATTTACTCTTCTTTTACAATTTTATTCTCAATTTATTTTAAATTCTATTTATTTTATTTTTCTTTTTATATTTTTATTAGTTAATTCGCTCCTGCCCTACATTATTCTCCCCCATTTTATCAAAGACCCCCTTTTTCAATTTATTTTTGGACATATTTACCCCTTTTTAATTTTCTTTTTATATTGGTTAAATCTCATACATTATTTATACTTAATTTATTAATTCTCCCTCTTTGAATACATTATTTTATACCAAAATTGTTTGATGCTCTCCTCTTGGTCAATATTGTTATGTTTTTTCATTTTCCATTATTCTTTTCTAAATATTTCTTTTATAATTAATTTATTTTTAAGAATTTTTAAAAATTTTAATTTTTATATTTTTTTTAATGGTTCCCTCCTACTTAATTGTCCTCCTCTACGTAAGTGTCCTCTTTTACAGCTAATATTTTCCTTGATATTTATTAAGGTCACACATTTCTATCTTTCAACAACTCTTTTGTGATTCTTTGAAAATGGGTGAAATATTCACATAAAACGTCGAAATAAAAACTTCAACACAATACATTTAGAAACTCTGACACAATATTACTATTAGCATAATATTATTAATCTATATATATAATTTTAGATTATATATATATATATATATAATATTATTAATCTATATATATATAATTTTATATATATATATATATAATAATAATAATAATATTTTAGGTAAAAAAATATGCATATCAATTTAATTGAAGCTACATAAAATGAACTAGACAAAATATGAATATACATGCATAAAAGTTTTGCCAATTGCATATAATATAAACAAGCTTTACGATATTACTTGTTAATTGCTACTTGATGATTTCATGAATGTTATAATTTTTATAAATAGTTGTAATACTTCATAGTACTTTGGTCGAGTCAAATCTAGTCGTACTCACAACATGAATGATTCCATGTCATTAGATTAGTATGTTTGTGAATGGAGTGGGATAAGGGGTATTTATTTTGTCTTTATTTTTAATTTTTCATATTTTTTTATATAAAATAGATTTAAATTTGTTTGTAAAAATTTATTAAAATTAAAATTGTTATCTCAATTATTTCAGTCTACAATGTTATATTAAAATGAGTGTTTTGAATTTATTTAAATTAGCTTAGATCCAAATTCTAGGTTTTATCAAGCTTTGAGTGGGATCAAATCTCTCTAGGTGTAAACCTCTCCTTGAATAGCTCCTTGAGTGCAATACCTGAGCCACCTAATCCTAAGCTCTAAAGTCTCTAGTTTAAGTATCATATTTACGTTTTTCTTTGTATTATTCTTTTTTATTTATGGCCGACATAATATTTATTACTTTTTACTTTGTATTATTCTTTTTTGTTTACTTTGTATTATTTTGTTACTTGACAAACACTCTAAAATCTCATCTTTACTTTTTACTTTGTATTAAAACTAAAAAGTAAAGTCTCTAGTTTAAGTTTCATATTTACTTTTTACTTTGTATTATTCTTTTTTGTTTATGACCGACATAATATTTATCACCTAATCCTAAGCTCTAAAGTTTATAGTTTAAGTCTCATATTTACTTTTTACTTTGTATTATTTTTTTTTGTTTATGGCCAACATAATATTTATTACTTTTTACTTTGTATTATTCTTTTTTGTTTACTTTGTATTATTTTGTTACTCAACAAACTCAACACATGTTACAAGATCTCCCTCCTACTGGATTGTAGAGCGACTCTCAGCGCAATAAACAAAATCATATTTTCTACAATCAAATTTTGCGATTTCAATAATGATAAATTCATGAGATAACCAAATATGTAGTAATATGAATTCCCATATCATACACCCTCGTGAACATAACTAACAAGCTAATCAATAATATATACTAATGAAAACCCAAGCAATAAAATCAATTGAAACTAGACTACCCATTCAAACTATTTCAGTCTACAATGTTATATTAAAATGGGTGTTTTGAATTCACTTAAATAAACAAAATCATATTTTCCATAATCAAATTTTGGGATTTCAACAATGATAAATTCATGAGATAACCAGTAATATGAATGCCCATATCATACACCCTCATGAACATAACTAACAAGCTAATCAATAATATATATTAATGAAAACCCAAGCAATAAGATCAATTGAAACTAGATTACCCATTCAAAATCTTGAATTAATGTAGAAGTTCAAGACATATTAGCACAAGCAAACGAGTGTAAGTGTTTAGTCTAATTAACACATTTATTATAAGCTAGCAGGTTTGGTTTGTGCGCGAGTTGAATCTGTAAATCTAAGGGATAGATATGTTATATATATGACAGAGTGCATAGTCTTTTATTTTATAGTACTTGTTTTTGGTGTTAATTAGTTGTCAAATTCTCGAGATGACTAAAAAATAGTCATATTCTAATAAGTCAATATATTTAATAACCAGATTCTTTTGGATTGCTCATCCTAATCCCAAGCTAATTAATTATATGCAAAGTAAATTTAGGTCCTGTTTAATGCAAGTGTTTTCTTTTGTGTGGTTGCGGGTATAAAGCAAGTATGAACAATATGACCAGCTTGACAAAGGTTGTATAAGAATCTGGGCATGTTGTGAACACTTAAACGAGTTTGTAGATGAGAGTCCCTAAAACCGGTGAACATCAAATAGAACATATACTACAAACAATAAAGGGTATCTATAAAGATTACCCAAATGAAGATTGGCTTCATTTGATTGGACTAATCCATGGCATGAGTTACACCTGGTTTAGAAATAACTTTGTATATTTAGACTAATTTGTATCCGTAGTAAATCAATTCAAATTCTCTTACATAAATGACATGCTTGGTTAAATAACATTATGTTATGATATATCTCATAGGACTATGCTTCTAATTAAGTTGTGAGTGGGTTGTAGTTAAAGTTATAACGAGAATAACAATTACTCCATGATCTCTCATGGATTTGCATATGGATACCCATGTGTGATAAACTATGAATCGAGATTTGAAGCTCAACATCGATTGGTATCTCATGACTAGATCTAGAGAGCTTCAGAGGAAAGCTAGTCTTGGAATGATTTTAATGGCCTTTGCCTCTTTTGTAGTATCCAAGGCAAGGACTCTTTGTTATGTCGCTTACCCTAGCAGTATTAAAGAAATATCACACTTATTAACAAGTTTTCAAAATTGTTCTCCATGTACTAGGATTATTTGATATGATTTATGCTAACTAAGTAACCAATTAGAGGAATGATTTTCATGAAAGAGCATGTTTGATTCAATGATTTTGAGGAAGGGGGAGAGATGATTGAGGTTCTAGTTGTCCCCAACCCAAACATCATTTCTTATATCATTGTCACATCAAAAGTAACTTATGAAACTTTTTTTGGGATGTACAGATATTCATATCCACATGTCGACACTCCAAGTGTTAGGATATTTTTGACACTAGTAGCTAGGTTACGTTTAACTTGGTCTAATGTGGTTTTAGGTTAAAGTGTGATTTTATTGTATTTCTTTAGTGATCAATAGTTCAAACATATCCTTGATATTTAGAATACTTGACCCATGGCTTAACACCTAATTGTTCTATAACATATATTTAAGGAGTGTTGAGGGGCAATAGATCAAATAGTGAGGAGGTAAGTTTTACACTCTCACCACCTGGGTTCAAACCTCAATTAGACATTTGTGCCATTGTGATAAGGATAAAATGGTAGGTGACCCATGGGATAGAGGTTCCACTTTGGGTGTGCCTCAGGACATCTTGACCCATGCTAAGTTGTGAGCTATTGGTATATATGACTTGTAGACTATCGAGTATAATCTTGGGTTATAGTGGTTGCCAACTGTATTTGAACTTAGAACTCACCCAAGTACTCCCGACTAGTTACCAATTCCCATGGAAAAAAAAGTTCTATTTAAGGAGCATGGAGGGTCATTTGTTGATGATCAAATTGAGTGATGTTCTTTTAATTCTTCATTGTTAATTACCTAAGTGTTGTGGGTTGTTTCCCTCCTTAAGGTTTTAACCACATAAATATTAGCCTCCTAACATTTGATATGTGTCATTATTTGTCTTAAGGTGTTTGGCCTATGTGAATATACCTTATATTTTCAACATCGTATCAAAACTCTATTGATGCTCAAAACCATATAACTTAAACATCAACTAGCAATCACTCTTGTGGGTTGAGTGAGAGGTGGAGTAGGATTAATACCCATGTTTAGAGCTAAGAGGTCGTCAACATCCCTTATGTTTCCCTCAATGAGAGTATGTACATGGGAATGAGTAATAAGGGTAAGTAAAATACTTAGGTTTTAAAAAGTTTCTTTTTTGTTGTTATTATTCGATTTCAACTTACAGAAATTGTATAGCCTACACAACGTAGACCGAGTCGTTGGAACTCCCAGTGTTAATGCCACCCACCTTAATTCATTTCCCGAAATTAACCCGAAATGAGTGCTTGTTGATGGTGAGTAAAAAATGAGTTATAATGACAACGATGAGATTCGTTCTTGAATATCACAGGAATGATTCTATATGGGTTACTGATCCCCCATCCCATCATACCAAAAAAACTTACACAAATCCTATCTTTTATTAAAGACTAACAATCAAAATAAACATAACAACATGCAAATATAACTAAAATCTTACTTCAAACACAAAATAAAATGAATAAAATATTATCATGGTTTCCCATCTACTTTTGTATTTTGTCATGGTGCTTATTACTAACTTAAAGAAAAAGGTGAACATAAATAATAAGAAACCAAAATAACGTACAATTATAACTTATTTTAAATTCCAATTATATTGAAATAAAAATATTAATAATAAGAAATTAAAAAAAAATTGTATAGAGATAGAAGCAATAAATTATTGATGAATCAAAGTAAATATGACCAAATATCCAAATTTATTCATACAAATTGATCTACAAATTTGCATTCAAAAATATAATAATACTAGAATACTCAAAACTCTGTTACAAAAAAACTCAAACCAACAAATGATATAGGATTGTATTTTACTCAAAGGAAATACATAATTCCGAATTCTTCGAAGTATTTTAAGCAATTAGCAACTGAAATATATATAATAAACAACAATGATAGCAAATACAAATAATATACTTCAATTACAAATAATACACTTCAATGTGAGATTTTAAAAGCTTAACCCACTAGCGACTTGAACTTTTGGGAAACAATTCATGGTGTCAACCAGTGTCATTAAATATTTAGAAAAGCAATATACTGATGTGAATATAAGAGATTAAATTTTAAAAGCCCATAGTTATAGGTGGGTTGGTAAAAAGTGGTGGTTAAGTCTCTATAGATCATCAGTTCAAATTCTGTGGGTCAGAGTTTGAGAATGAGATTCATTCGGAACAAGGCTAAGCTTTGGGGCATTTAAAGCGGACCTCATCTTTATACAAACCTGATTTGAGTACCTCTCGTGGTTGGCAAATTGTTCTTCCATTCAAACTAAGGTTAGCCTCGACTAAGGTTATAGACCCATATTATGAATGTGGAAAAAACAACTAAAAAACTAAATCCTAAAAATATCAATAAAGCTCTCGCATACCTCTTTCTTCCCATTTCTTTTCTCCATCTTCTTCACCTCTTTCTTCCACTTTCATCTCTCCATCTTCTTCACTTTTTCTTTTTTTTTTGTAACTAGAGGAATCGACAACTGGAGACTGGGTTGGTACTCGCATGACACGGGGTCCAAGGATCTAATTCCGCTACCGCTATACCTCCAGGTGCCCCACACAAACTGCAAGCATGGGACACTGGTAAAGCCGAGTGTGATTTGAACTCGTGACCTCCATTTACAACTGTGACTTCATAACCACTGAACCGCCAATGAATCACAACCATGCGGACTCTCCTCTTCACTTAAATCTCTTCACTTAAATCTTTTAAAGTTTTAAAATAAAAGATCAAGTAAAAATAATCACTAAAGAGTAAACTCAAATAAAATAAAATAAAGGTGAAGCCACTGCCCAATGCCATAACTTAAGCACCTAACTCAATGGATCGTGAGAGATCGTGGTCTCTTAGTTCGTGATTATCCTCCTCATGTCTCCCATAGATATTCACCTTATAGCTACTCTTTATGATATCACATATATAATCGAAATAAGGATGGCCCACATTTTAAAGTATATTATAATAAAGACGTGTTGAAAAAAGTATTGACAATAACATTTACCAACCATGAGACAACTAATTGTAGTAAAGTAATATATAATATATCGAAACGATCCACCGATTTATCAAAATCCATAAAATCTTAAATATACAACTATAAAATTCAATATGTCCAAAAATGCCACACATTTTGTCCAAGTGCCACTAAACAAGGCAAAAACCAAATCAAATCATATAAAGGACTTGGGAGAAGCAAGTCTAGGGGTGGATGAAGAGAAATGATGGGAATGTTTATGGGAAAGTCATGGGTGAAGACTCACCTGAATATTAGTATCATCACATGAAATTTTGATTCTCTCGCCTCATAAAGGTGGAAGAGAGTGAGGGTTGAGGGGCCAAAATCCTTGTTAATCATTAGTCTGGTCTTTTTCTTTAGAGGCCATGGGTATTATTTTCATTTGATTCTCACGCCTCAAAAAGGTGGAAGAGAGTGAGGGCTTAGGGGCCAACGTCCTTGTAATCATTAATATGGTTTTTTTCTTTAGAGGTCATGGGGTATTAATAGACATAGTAGTAGAATGTTTTAAAAATGGATTTTAATGGTCCATGAGGAACCAGGTGTAAATCATCAATATGGATCTTTAGCTTATCAAACACATGAGTAGCTCTAGGTTGTAGCAAATAAACAAATTTGTGTTACTAGACACAATGTAAAGTTAGGGATGGAAGATCACTCAAGAAAACAAACATAATTAAAATAGGAAAATATGAAGTGAAGTAACCACTTAGTTTTAGGGTTAAACAAAAAACCTAAGGGTAAGACAAACAAGGATAATTTTAGGGGCAAAATTTAGCCCATGGGTTATTTTTTCATGTTTTTTTCCAAAAAAATATTCGCCAATTTGCATTTTTTGAAGCCCCATTTCGCCCAATTTTGATGGGGTAAACTTTTTTCACTCTAAAAATTGTCAAATTATTATATAAACTATATATAATCCTTAGAAATTGAAATAATTTTAGAAAAATAACGCTAAATATTTTATAGTTGACATTATAAGAATTGGTAAAATTTGCCAAGGTTTATACACATTTAAATAAGTATGGGTCCTTAAAATTATCCCTGAAGACAAAAGAGGATGAAAATAAAAGGGAAAACCACTAGATTACTTGTGTACCTTACAATCTTATTAATGATAACATAGGGCTGTAGGTGATTAGGGTTATTCAATTAGGTTTCACCAACAAATTTGTAAAGGAAATTAAACCAACTAACTAGGGAACTAATTAGCCAATGATTCCTTTAGAGAGTTAGAAACCCTAATGTCAGAAATGGAAAGAGAAGAGGGAAAAAGGTTCACTTGGACATAATTGTTATAGAAGATGAATCTCCATATGCACAAGTGGATAGTTATGATAGTCCTTCGAGAGTGATCCATGTTCCAAGATGTCATGCATATTGAGCTACAAATTCCTATGAGAGAATACTTACCCTGATCTCCAATACAAAGATATATATAGATTAAAGATGATGGTTGTCATCCTCTTTGGATGGACATTGACCATTTCATATATTGGGGGTTAAATAGGGGGTGAATATTTATCCCTATAGCCACCACCTTGCAAGGATGTGTTGAGGTAGGGTGAATTATTATTTTTTAAGCAAGAGTGTCTTTGGAGCTACCGATCCGAAATGGATCTGAACAAAAACAATGGTTGTAAGCCTTAGGATTTAGAATTAATTTGGCAATCTAAGATGGCTATAGAAAATACAATGCAATAGAATAAGAAGAAAAAAGAATGGGCACTTAATTAATTCAATGGAAACATAAATTAGGAAAAAAAAAGAGGGAATGTGAAATGAAAAGCCATGGTTGTTGGCTTTCCCAATACCCCTAATTCTATTATATCTCATTGTATTTACACTCTCAAGAGGCTTTTGCCGGGAGGAGAGATTTTGGCATGTGTGAGACAAGAAAGGAGAGTGCCCAAAGAGTTGAGAAATGCATTGTAATCCTAAGGTTATTGAAATGAAAGACTGAGCAACCATTGCATGTTGGTTTTCCCATTTGGGTTTCTAGGGTAAATTGACGGTGTCCATTATGTGCTTGATTGATTTCTCTAGTTCATTTTATTAATTGCAGATAGTCTTTTAATGACAGTTTCTCTGTGGTTTAATGCTTCTTTGGTTCATGGGATGGTTTAAACATTCATTTGCAGCTGTTATGTGAGGTTGTCTTTCATGTTTTCAATTTGTCTTGCAAAATATAAATGCCAATAGCTCTGAAACTACCACTATCCATTCCATTATGAGTCATGAGATCAATGGCTCTCATCTAAGAGTTGTTGCAACTCTTTAAGTAGTTTCTAAATTAATTTTTTTAAACATAATTTATTGTTGTTTCTAACTAGTTGAGGAAATTTAAATGTGCTTGGGGCGTTTTTTTATCACAATTGGGTAGTTTAAATGTGCCTAGGGCATTTTTTATCACGGTGGGCTAAATTTAAATGTTCCTGGGGCGTTTCTTTATCACGATTGGGAAATTTAAATGTGCCTAGGGCATTTTTTTATCATAGTGGGGCGAATTTAAATGTGCTTGGGGCATTTTTAATCACAATTGGAAAATTTAAAAGTGTATGGGGCGTTTCTTATCATTGTTCAGTGAATTGTGCATGGGGTATTTTTTTATCACAATTGGGCGAATTTAAGTGTGCATGAAGTGTTTTTGATAATTGTTAAGCAATTTTAAGTGTGCCTGGGGCGTTTTTTACACTGTTAAGCAAACTAAATGTGTCTAGGGCGTTTTTGGTCACAACTAAGTGAATTTAAATGTGCCTAATGTGTTTTATATCATTGTTGGCTGAATTTATATGTGTCTGGGGCATGTTTTATCACAGTTGGGAAAATTTAGAAGTGCTTGGGGGTGTTATTTATGAATGTTTAGGCACTTTAAAAGTGTTGGGGAAAATTTGTGCATGCTGGGCAAATTTATAGTTGTTGGGTTTTTATTACATCATCAATATTTCTATCTTCATGTAGCAATGAAAATAAATTGTAGCATGAAATTCCAACAATGTTTGTTCTTTTTTATGAACCAATTTGAAAATAGAATTCTCAAGGAATTTAGCCTAGAAGGCTTGGATTCAAATTGTTTAAGTTCAGGTAGCAAATGAACCAAGCACCATCTTAGCCTTGACAGAGCAAGAATAGAGTAGAAATAATTTTCTTCGCAAGTATCCATGTTGGTAAGTTGAGTGGGCTATAAGTCCCTAAATTACGGATCACATGGTATCAAAGCGATTGTATCCTTGATCGAGACACAACCTTGCCATTATTTAAAGAAGAAAGAAGACTTCACCATGGGAAAATCCTTGAAGAGAGAAAAGCTAGAAGATCTCAGAGAAATCAATAGGCGGATCCAAAAGGAAAGTAGGTATTGGAGGCAGAAAGTAGAGAACTTGGAAAAAGAACTAGCCACACACCAGAAATCCTTCACTACCATGAGGGTAGAATTGGACAATTAGGAGAGAAACTCGCACAACTAGATAGTTGGAATGAGGACATACTCAATCAGATACTAACTTAGCTACACCAGGAGTTGGCAAATAAAGATAAGGCATTTGAAAAAACTACATGAAGATATTCAAGACTAGTGGGAAGCAAGGCCACCTTCCATTCCCATTTTCACAACTAGCACCTTAACCGAGACAAATATGGAAAGCTCACCTTCTAAAGAGCATTTTGGTGAATTCTAGAAACATACCAAAGGCATTGGTTCTAATCTACTAAGGTAAATGGGTTATGATGGCCAAGAGCTAGGAAAAAGAAATCAAGGAACCTTGAGACTTACTATAGTTGAATTGAGATTCAAACATGAAGGTTTAGGCTATGATGGAAGAAACAAAAATACCATGGACACCAAGACCATTTTTTTGAAGGAAATGGAAAAGTTAGAATTGGCATATCCATCAGGGGAAGGAATAAAAATGAAGGAAGAGGTAAGCATCCTTCCGCTCAATCATTCTTGTAATATATTGCAAGACATTAGTGAATAGAAGAGATCCAAGATCCAACCTGCACTGACACTTTTGGAATACACATTGTTGGAATTTCATGATCCAAGTTGAGTGGAAAATGGGAAGAGAAATGTTGGTGACTTCATCCAGAGCTTCACCCCTTTAACCATGTAGTTAAGCAAAGAGTGTGGAGAGTGAAGATTAGAAGAGGTGAAGCGCTCCTATCCTTGGCAGTCCAAGGAGTAGAGAGTGTCCACATATTTAAAGTGGCACAAGAGGTCAACCACACCAATGAAGTAAGTAACAGTTCAGTGGAAGTAGGAGATAGCAAAAAAGGGTCTCAAGCTTGGATTGATGTCTTACTCATTGAAGATTGGTTGAAGAATGTCTTTCCATCATAGAATTGTTTCCATCATCAGTGATTAATGTATCCTAGCTGAAGAGGGAATCCCACACTTCATTTCATGATGGCATATGCTCATTGGGATCTCAATACTGAATGAGTATTGCATAATTCAATAGTGAACCAAAAAAGACCAAACTTCAACTTGGCTTAATTAATTTCCAAGATGGACCACTTTAAGAGCCATAGAATGCTAGAGACTTGCATGCTGGGGATGGGAGTGAATTCTGATTATATATTTTGGGTCTAGAGATTACTCAGAGTGGAGTCAATGAGTAGACCTTTACACTATAGGAACAAACATAGACCAACATTCGACTTGGCTTCATTGAACTGTCGAGATGAACTGTCTCCAATCCTGAGAAGGAGATGGGAATGGATGTTGAGTCTAGATTTCATATTAGAGGATTACACAGAGATGAGAATCAATGAGCAGACTTTCGTAGCGGGAACAAGTGAGCCAGAACTAAGAGGTGAGCCATAGTCAGGACCAGAGCT
The DNA here is from genome assembly GCA_027924585.1 of Larix kaempferi. Lineage (NCBI taxonomy): Eukaryota > Viridiplantae > Streptophyta > Pinopsida > Pinales > Pinaceae > Larix > Larix kaempferi. Next base: position 123,111 of record BSBM01000693.1, on the reverse strand, counting down.
AGAGCTAGGGTTCGAGCTATAGCCGAGAGCTAGAGTTAGATCCCACTTCCCAGAGAAGTCAATAGAGTGCACACTGATCCAGTTTGGTTTCCTTGAGTTTTTGGAGACCAAAAAGCCTCTCAATTGGGAGGTGTGATATGAGATGGATCTGAACAAAAACAATGGCTGTAATCCTTAGTACTTAAAATTAATTTGGCAATGTAAGATGGCTATAGAAAATAAAATGCAATAGAATAAGATGAAAAAAGAACCGGAGTTTAATTAATTCGATGGAAAAAAAATTAGGAGAAAAAAAGAGAGAGAATGGGAAATGAATATCCATGGCCGCTGGCTTTCCCGTTACCCCCAAATCTCTTGTTTCTCATTGTATTTCCACTCTCAAGAGGATTTTTCCGGGGAAAGAGATTTTGGCATGTGTGAGGCAAGAGAAGAGAGTTCCCAAAGAGTTGAGAACGGAATTGTAATCCTAAGATTGTTGAAATGAAAGAGTAAGCAAACATCGCATGTTCATTTTATTAATTGTTGTCAATGTTTTAATGGATGTTTCTCTGTGGTTTAATGCTTCTCTAGTTCATGGAATGGTTTAAAAATTCATTCTTAGCTGTTATGTGAGGTTGTCTGTCATGTTTTCAATTTGTCTTACAAAATACAAATACTAATAGCTCTAAAACTACCATCGTCCATTCCTTTATGAGTCATGAGATCAATGGCTCTCATCTAAGAGTTGTTGCAACTCTTTAAGTAGTTTCTAAATTAATTTTTTTAAACATAATTGAATGTTGGGCATTTTTCTCACTAGTTGGGCTAATTTAAATGTGCCTAGGGCGTTTTTCATCACAATTGGGCAATTTAAATGTGCCTAGGGCATTTTTTTATCACGGAGGGACAAATTTAAATTTGCCTGGGGAGTTTTTCATCACAACTGGGAAATTTAAATGTGCATGGGGCATTTTTTATCATAGTGGGACGAATTTAAATGTGTCTTGGGTGCTTTTAATCATAGTTGGATGATTTAAATGTGTCTAGTTCATTTTTTATCAAATGTGTCTAGCGCATTTTTTATCACTGTTGAGCAAAAAAATGTGCCTGGAGCATTTTTTTATCACAACTGGCCAAATTTAAGTGTGCCTAGAGCGTTTTTTATCATAGCTGGTCGAATTTAAGTGTGCATGGGGCATTTTTTATCACCGTTGAGTAATTTTAGGTGTGCATGGGGTGTTTTTTATCACTGTTGAGCGAACTAGATGTGCATGGGGCGTGTTTGGTCACACTGGGTGAATTTAAATGTGCATAGGGCATCTTTTATCATTGTTGGGTGAATTTATATGTGTTTGGGGCATTTTTTTATCATTGTTGGGAAAATTTAGAAGTGCTTCGGGGTGTTATTTATGAATTTTTAGGCACTTTAAAAGTGTTGGGGAAAATTTGTACATGCTAGGGAAACTTATAGTTGTTGGATGTTTATTACATCATCGGTATTGCTATCTTGATGCAGCAATAAAAACTAAATTGTATCTTGATATGTCAACAATGTTAATGTTTGTTGATGAACCAATTTGAAGATAGACTTCTCAATGAATTGATCCTACAAGGCTTGGTGTCAGAGTGTTTAAGTGCCATAGAATGCTAGAGACTTGCATGCTGGGGATGGGAGTGAATTCTGATTATATAATTTGGGTCTAGAGATTACTCAGAGTGGAGTCAATGAGTAGACCTTTACACTATAGGAACAAACATAGACCAACATTCGACTTGGCTTCATTGAACTGTCGAGATGAACTGTCTCCAATCCTGAGAAGGAGATGGGAATGGATGTTGAGTCTAGATTTCATATTAGAGGATTACACAGAGATGAGAATCAATGAGCAGACTTTCGTAGCGGGAACAAGTGAGCCAGAAGCTCTGGATGAAGTCACCAACATTTCTCTTCCCATTTTCCACTCAACTTGCAATGGCGGAAAAAGTTCTTTCCAATGGATGGGATGCTTGACATGCTTCTTTTATATATTTTCTTTTGAGTCCTCTACAGGTTTGGGGCAGTATGCTTTCCATTCCTCCACTAAAAGCAACTTGGCTTATGGCATGTGGCTTGTTTCTCCCAACAGGATTCCATACAATCTCCTTTCTTCCTGCAAAATTCGCATACATCTGAGTACCAATAGTGGTAATCTCTATGGCCCTTCTTCTTGTAGAATTGACAAACAAGGGATTCCTTTCTTACTACATTCCTCTCGGTATTCTTCTTCTTGGATCTTGAGTGGAAAATGGGAAGAGAAATGTTGGTGACTTCATCCAGAGCTTCACCCCTTTAACCATGTAGTTAAGCAAAGAGTGTGGAGAGTGAAGATTAGAAGAGGTGAAGCGCTCCTATCCTTGGCAGTCCAAGGAGTAGAGAGTGTCCACATATTTAAAGTGGCACAAGAGGTCAACCACATCAATGAAGTAAGCAAACGTTCAGTGGAAGTAGGAGATAGCAAAAAAGGGTCTCAAGCTTGGATTGATGTCTTACTCATTGAAGATTGGTTGAAGAATGTCTTTCCATCATAGAATTGTTTCCATCATCAGTGATTAATGTATCCTAGCTGAAGAGGGAATCCCACACTTCATTTCATGATGGCATATGCTCATTGGGATCTCAATACTGAATGAGTATTGCATAATTCAATAGTGAACCAAAAAAGACCAAACTTCAACTTGGCTTAATTAATTTCCAAGATGGACCACTTTAAGAGCCATAGAATGCTAGAGACTTGCATGCTGGGGATGGGAGTGAATTCTGATTATATATTTTGGGTCTAGAGATTACTCAGAGTGGAGTCAATGAGTAGACCTTTACACTATAGGAACAAACATAGACCAACATTCGACTTGGCTTCATTGAACTGTCGAGATGAACTGTCTCCAATCCTGAGAAGGAGATGGGAATGGATGTTGAGTCTAGATTTCATATTAGAGGATTACACAGAGATGAGAATCAATGAGCAGACTTTCGTAGCGGGAACAAGTGAGCCAGAACTAAGAGGTGAGCCATAGTCAGGACCAGAGCTAGAGCTAGGGTTCGAGCTATAGCCGAGAGCTAGAGTTAGATCCCACTTCCCAGAGAAGTCAATAGAGTGCACACTGATCCATTTTGGTTTCCTTGAGTTTTTGGAGACCAAAAAGCCTCTCAATTGGGAGGTGTGATATGAGATGGATCTGAACAAAAACAATGGCTGTAATCCTTAGTACTTAAAATTAATTTGGCAATGTAAGATGGCTATAGAAAATAAAATGCAATAGAATAAGATGAAAAAAGAACCGGAGTTTAATTAATTCGATGGAAAAAAATTTAGGAGAAAAAAAGAGAGAGAATGGGAAATGAATATCCATGGCCGCTGGCTTTCCCGTTACCCCCAAATCTCTTGTTTCTCATTGTATTTCCACTCTCAAGAGGATTTTTTCGGGGAAAGAGATTTTGGCATGTGTGAGGCAAGAGAAGAGAGTTCCCAAAGAGTTGAGAACGGAATTGTAATCCTAAGATTGTTGAAATGAAAGAGTAAGCAAACATCGCATGTTCATTTTATTAATTGTTGTCAATGTTTTAATGGATGTTTCTCTGTGGTTTAATGCTTCTCTAGTTCATGGAATGGTTTAAAAATTCATTCTTAGCTGTTATGTGAGGTTGTCTGTCATGTTTTCAATTTGTCTTACAAAATACAAATACTAATAGCTCTAAAACTACCATCGTCCATTCCTTTATGAGTCATGAGATCAATGGCTCTCATCTAAGAGTTGTTGCAACTCTTTAAGTAGTTTCTAAATTAATTTTTTTAAACATAATTGAATGTTGGGCATTTTTCTCACTAGTTGGGCTAATTTAAATGTGCCTAGGGCGTTTTTCATCACAATTGGGCAATTTAAATGTGCCTAGGGCATTTTTTTATCACGGAGGGACAAATTTAAATTTGCCTGGGGAGTTTTTCATCACAACTGGGAAATTTAAATGTGCATGGGGCATTTTTTATCATAGTGGGACGAATTTAAATGTGTCTTGGGTGCTTTTAATCATAGTTGGATGATTTAAATGTGTCTAGTTCATTTTTTATCAAATGTGTCAAGCGCATTTTTTATCACTGTTGAGCAAAAAAATGTGCCTGGAGCATTTTTTTATCACAACTGGCCAAATTTAAGTGTGCCTAGAGCGTTTTTTATCATAGCTGGTCGAATTTAAGTGTGCATGGGGCATTTTTTATCACCGTTGAGTAATTTTAGGTGTGCATGGGGTGTTTTTTATCACTGTTGAGCGAACTAGATGTGCATGGGGCGTGTTTGGTCACACTGGGTGAATTTAAATGTGCATAGGGCATCTTTTATCATTGTTGGGTGAATTTATATGTGTTTGGGGCATTTTTTTATCATTGTTGGGAAAATTTAGAAGTGCTTCGGGGTGTTATTTATGAATTTTTAGGCACTTTAAAAGTGTTGGGGAAAATTTGTACATGCTAGGGAAACTTATAGTTGTTGGATGTTTATTACATCATCGGTATTGCTATCTTGATGCAGCAATAAAAACTAAATTGTATCTTGATATGTCAACAATGTTAATGTTTGTTGATGAACCAATTTGAAGATAGACTTCTCAATGAATTGATCCTACAAGGCTTGGTGTCAGAGTGTTTAAGTTCAGATAGAAAATGAACTAAGCATCATCTAATCTTTGATAGAGCAAGAACATAGAGTATAAATAATTTTCTTCACAAGTATACATGTTGGTAAGTTGAGTGGGTTATAAGTTCCTCAATTATGGATCAACTACCTGCCACCAAGAATTTGCTTACGAGATCATTCACAACATCATTTGGCCTACTTTTTTTGTGATTCCTTGGATGTCCATTATAATTTGAGCCCAATTATCTTAAGAAACAAGAGTTGACCAAGGTTTATGTTAGGACATCAATAAATATCCACAATTTTTTTATTTAAATTTGTATTAGGCAAGTTGATGTATGTAACATGTTGCTTTGAAATATTTTCTCAACCCTCCTATAAGCATATTGCCTCAAACCTTTAAACAAATTAACTCAAAAGCATGCCCTCTTATGAAGCCTAGTGATGAAATGCTATGAATTATCACCATCAATTAGGAACTCTATATTATCATATAATGAAGAAGACCCCACTACCAAGCTAATTATCATTTGTGTCCACTAAGTTTTTATTTTCTAAACATTCAAACACTTCAAACAAAGAGTAGTAACATATTTAATGAACTTCTCATGCATTCAAGTGAGATATCATGTATGAGCCTGTACAAAGGATGGATCGTTAAACCTCACATGATTATAGTTTATTTTTCTCTTTTATTTCCACTAGTATTTTACATAAGAGATGTTTTCTCTTTTTTGTATTTATGATAATTGCCTATAAAGCACTCACTACTACATTTGGGGTCCAAATTTGATGTTTGGATTTAAATATCAATTCTCAACGTTGAAAAAGGTATAAACTAGGCGGGTTTTTTTTCACAAAATTTTAATTAAACATCGCTTAAGCGATGTCATTGGTCGTACGCCACTTAAGCGACTCTCTGGAGCATCGCGCAAGAGACTCTCTAGAGCGTCACTTAAGCGATTCTTGATGGCGTCACTTAACTGTCACTACAAAGAGTCGCTTAAGCGACATGATGATTGTATTTAGGTTCTTTTTGACAATTCAGTAAGATTAAAAACTTATTCGAGCAGAACAAAAGAATACTTTTTCAAATAAATTTGGAGGGAGGAGAACTCAAGTGTTGGTGAATTTTTATCTAAGATTATGATGTGCACAAGAGAATGATCAATTATTTTATAAGAAAGAATGTGTTAGCAGTATAAAATGCAAATAATGTTCCCATTTGGAACTCTTTAATGCTAAGTATCCCATTAATCCCAATGATCCTTGATTGCCAGATATCAATGTGAAGTTGAAAATATATGAATATGTTAAGTACACTCTTGTTATATATTCAACGGTAACATAAAAAATAGTGATTTACTTGAAGACGATGTTTTAGTGACATCTTTTATGGAGAAATTTAGGGAGAAAATATATAAGTACTATACCAAACGCTCTCATATGGCACAATGGAAGGACTTATAGTTCAAGAAATCACGAGATGTATTTCCAAAAGGAAGAATATTATTAGTGTTGATGTATATGTAACTTCGGAATGTATTTCACCCATGTATTTCATATATGTATTTTGTACTCCTATAGAGATGGCATTATTCCTCTATACGGAAGTGTTTGTATTCCTATAGAGATGTTATTATTCCTCTATACGGAAGTGTTGTCATTTATATTGTAAGTGTCGTAACTTATACTTGATGGGTTATTAGACCACCTTGTTGGGGTCGGCCCTGTATAAGTCATGTGGGTCAAAGGGTTATTAGACCACCCTATTAGGGGTCGGCCATGTGGGTCAGAGGGTTATTAGACCACCAAGTGTGGGGTCGGCCCGGATTAAGTTAACCATGGGTTAAGCTAGACATGTAGGCCCCATTAGTTTATTGGGCAGGACAGAACAAGTATAAATAGAGATCGGGAGATCTCTATTTGATCATTCATTCACACACTTCTCTCATTCGGAAAGTGGCGCACTTATGAGGAGGAGGCTCTGCTGCTCGGAGAAGACTATCTCTTGTATTCTGGTTGTATCATTGCTCTATCTATCTCTGAGGAAGTTATTGGGGTTTTTCACCTTTATGGTTTTCCCCAAGTAAACTCTGTGTCTCTTGTGGGCTTGCATTATTGTGTCCATGATTGATATGCTGTAGATTTGTTGTACATGTTGTTCTCTTAGTTAAGATCCTAGATCAGATTGAAGTAAATTCTGAAAATTTAACATGGTATCAGAGCTAGCCTGAAAGAAGGCATGATATGGCATGTATGACACTTGTTGCACTTACGATGCTAGGGCTTGATATAGCAAAAACCAGTCATCATAGAACTTTCGCTATAAATCCATTTTGGAGAAGTTTTCAGATATGAAACTTTTACAGGTCGAAGATAAGATCCCCATGTACCTTGTGTCCAAAGAACAACCTCTACTTCGTTGTACTTGGTGATTTATGTTCTGTACAATATAGGGTTTCTGCCTCTTCCAGATCTGAGTAAAAAACAGGTGACGTTGGAAAAAAGGTCATAACTTGGGATAGGAAGCTCCAAATGAAATTTCGTAAAATGTTACAGGTAGTACACAGACTGTGCTATCTCAGGAAAAGTTTTTAGAGGCTGAAGTTGAACCAGTGACACATGGCATGTCGTACAAGTTCGCTCTCTTGTTTTATCCCATAAATAGGCCACGTTGCGACACTTGGCATAACTCTATATCAGAGAATCCAATTGAGGTTAGACCTGTCGGGATGGAAAGATGACAGGTCGGGCTATCTCAAGAAAATTGTTTAGACCCTGTGGATTGAAAAGTTCGGAGTTACACCAGAAAAAATCAGGTACATATTTATGTCAAAACAGAATTATTTTTTAGCACCTTCATTAATGGCTTCCGGAATTTAGGGTTTGGGATAAAGTTGGAATTTTTGTAATCGGAGACCACAGCTGAATGCTACTGATCAAAATCGAAATTTAGAGACCAAGATCAAAATTTTTGGTTGGGTAGAAGGCCGTGCTTGATCAGACCCTAGTTCAGGACTTTGATCAGAAAAGTGGAAAATTAGGGCTCTTGCAAAAATGGGAATTTTTGAAATCTGTGACCACGGCTGGAAGCTCCTCATAAAAATAGAAGATTAGAGCTTTGGATCAAACCTTTTGATTGGGCAGAAGAGTGGGATTCATCAAACCCTAGTTCAAGGTCATGTCTAGTGAATCCGGAAGTTTCAAAGGCAAAATTGAGGAGTGAAACTTTGCAGTTTTCAAATTCTGATCATACCAGCTTAATCAGCTCATCAATGCGCATATTTATATCCTTTCGGAAGTTTGAAATTCAAAGTTTGAATTTTTTGGGTTTCTCTGACAAACCCTAATCCAGCTCCAGATCCAGATCTTGCAAATCAAGTGGATTGGGTTAATCCTAGAAGAAGATGGATTGGTCACCTGCATAAGTGAAGAAGTTCCTATTTCAGAGGGAGATGAGGCTAAGGCCTTACATAAGAAGATTACAAGCAATATCGACAGGTATGACTTATCTAGGTATGTTTCGAGATTTGTTCATGATTAAGTTTATGGTATATTTGTCTTCATGTTATTACGGTTAGTACAATCTTGATTAAATCTAGACTTGTCGTATCACCTTAATAAAATTATGAATGCACGATAGAAGATATTCATTGATTAGGGTGTTGACACTTATGATTGTACTAATGCATTATGGTGTTGTATGAGGTTTATGTTGTCTGCTAACACAAAAGCTACACCAAGAAAGTCAAATCATGTTCTACTTCAAGAACATATGCTCATGGCGACATGAAGACAAAGATTCATCCATTGTCATCGATCACATAGAAGATCTACTTTCGAGGTATGTATAACTTGGTTCTACAATGGTTAACTTATGAGACATGCAGGTTACTAGCACAAGTCACTGAAGAGAACTAGAAGACATTATGCGGGTATGTTAGACATAACTAGCTAGCATGCTAATCCAAGTATGTTTTTCCTATATCAAGCTAGAATCCTACCTTGTGTTAGGATCTTATACTGTTGTGTTGTTGATAATGATTATTCATGAAGTCATGGGTTTGAATAGTCATGGTTGTATGCATATTATGTTTCTTACCATAATTGATGATATGACTAACCAGAAGAATCATGAAGGTATAGGTTTGAGTAATCACGGGTTTATGCATTGATGATTTAACTAATCAGAAGAATCCTATGATCAAATAAGAATATGCATGAGTAAAAGAAGACTTCCCTGAAACCTTGAATACTAATGTTTATTATCTGTGAATGATCATGTTTAAGATTATTGTGTTTTAATAGTATTAAGATTATACTAATGATTGTGTGATTATGTAAGAGACCTCAAGGATAACACAATGATGATACTAATAAGCATGCATAGTGATTAAGGATGGATATAAGTTCAAGGACAGGAAATCCAGGAAGCAAAGATCAAGAGGGAGGACACTCTAGTTGTTCCTGCAAGGAAGCAAAGATCAAGAAGGAGCACACTTCAGTAAGTTTCTGCAAGGATGCAGATATTCAGAGGGAGTTGACCACTTCTCTCAATCCACATCATAATGGAGCTACAGAAAAGAAGCTACTTCAGCAGCTCCTGCAAGGAAGCAAAGACTCAGAGGGAGTCCACCCAACAAACAAACAAAGATAAGTATTTTAATTACCATTTCTTATTTTTTTTAAATAATATTGTTCAATAATGTATATGCTTATGTTCTTAGACTTAGGATATGTATTATGCATATTAGAATAGTTGCATTGATGAACAGTATACTACTAATATACATGGGTAAGTGGCCTATGGCACTATACAACATTCCATTGCTACTTATCTAGAATGAAACCTCTTTGCTGACATGTTGGGAGTTGTGCACACTCTTAACAATGTTCTGGTAGAGATTGGAAGGCATCTAGAAAGTTATGGGATATGGATAAATGTTGTATTGAAGCATTGACTAAGATAATTGCGTGACTGTATGACATATTTCTTTATGTGTAAGAATTTGTTCTGAAAACTATGAGTTGTTTTCTAATCATGCAATTTAACTTGTTGTGTAGGAAAGATCATATACCATCACCTACAAAAGAAGGACTACAACATTTGTTCAACAACAAAGTTATCTATTGAAAATATTGAAGATATTGAAGTTCCCAAGATCTGGGAAGAATGCCATGATCGAGGAGTATCAGTCGATCATGAAGATGTTTGGGATGCAGTCCCAAAGGGTAGTCTGTAGTGACTTCCAAGAGGATCTACAAGATCAAGCATGTTGCAGGTGGTAGCATAGATACTTTTGCTCCTGTAGCTAGATACACTTCCATTAGATCCGTACTTGCTCTGGCTGCAGTGATGAAGTGGAAGATACACCAGATGGATTTCAAGACAGCCTTCTTGAATGGTGTAGTTGAAGAAGAAGTGTATGTGGAGAAGCCACTTGGTTCTAAGACACATGACAGGGAGTCATATATGTGCAGAACTTGGTATGGTAGGATAGACAACTTTCTATCCAGTTTGGGATTCACCAAGAGTAAAGCAGATTCCAACCTTTACTACAAGGTTGAGGAAGGAAATCCAATGATACTACTATTGTATGTGGATGACCTGTTTGTAACAGGTGAGGATAGATTGATTGCTGACACGCAACGGAAGCTTGCTTCCAAGTTCAAGATGAAGAACTTGGGGATGATGCACTATTTGTTTTTGGCATGGAGGTGTGGCAGAGTGTAGATGGAATCTTCCTTGGACAAGGGAAGTATGCAGTAGAGATCCTGAAGAGGTTCGGGATGATGGACTGCAAGGCTATGGCCACATCTATGGCATCGAACCTGAAGCTTCTGTGTGATGCTTCATCTGATTCGGTTGATGTCATGATGTATCGTCAGATGATTGGGTCCTATATGTACCTGATGAACACGAGACCAGATATTTGCTTTGTGGTGAACACATTGAGCCAGTTCCTGATGGATCCGAGAGATGTTCACCTGGTTGTTGTAAAGCATATTTTGAGGTACTTGAAGGGTACAGTTGATTATGGGCTCAAGTATGATGTGAATCAAAAGTTTAACCTGCAGGGTTATGTTGATTCAGATTGGGAAGGCAGTGCTGTAGATAGGAAGAGCACTTCTGGGTGCTGCTTCAGTATGGCATCAGGTGTGATCTCTTGGTTTAGCAGGAAGCAGTCCTACGCAACACTGAGTACAGTCGAAGCAGAGCATGTTGCGACGGATGAGCAGGTTGCAAATGTATTGACCAAGCCGTTGGACAAAGTGCAGTTTGAGTACTTCAGAGAGAGGCTTGGTGCACTTCAGATCGAGGTTCCTTCCAAAGGGAAGTGATGAGTCCAGAAGATGCAGATGCACATGAGATTTTTTGACATAGTTGATGTGTTCTCCCTTGGTCGTGATGTAATTTTTGAGCCATTTTTCACATGGTGGTAGATGTGTTCTCCCATGGTGAAAAATTAAGGGCTGGAGCCTTCCCCGAATGGTGGTAGATGTGTTCTCCCATGTCGGTGTTGTAAGTGCTGGATGATGTGCATCTGGGCTGTGCTTTGTGGACGATGAGATGATTTGAAGAGGACGATGCTATGATGATCAAGAGGATCATGGATGATGAGCATCAAGACGAGGCTCCAGTTACTACTCTGTATATGTATATGCATCATGTTGGATGCTTGTTATGATCAGTTGGATCATTGCATCATATTGGATGCTTGTTATGGTCAGTTGGATCATTTATGTATGTATGCATCATGTTGGATGCTGGATATGATCAGTTGGATCATTTGTATGTATTTTGTATATGCATCATGTTGGATGCTTGGACCATGTATCTGTATAAGTATCAGGTGGATACATTGTATGATCAGGTAGATCATGTATGTTGATATGTATCAAGTATGATCAGGTGCATCATGTATTTGTATTTGTATCGGGTGGATACATTGTATGATCAGGTGGATCATGTATGATGATATGTATCAAGTAGATACTTGGTATGCATCAGGTAGATGCATTATATGATCAGGATGATCATGGATGACGAGCTTCAGGATGTTGCTCTAGATGACATGCAGCAGGATGTTGTAGTGATGATGATCAATATGATCATGTGTACATCAAGATGATGTATGGTGAGTATCAAGTTGATACTTTGTGGCCGTGAAATAGGTTGTGCAGATAAGCATATAATTTGGACCTTGGAGGTTTGTAGATAGTCTGGACAGGATGAAAAAGGCCTCAGATGCTCTTTAGGGTTCTTGCTAGTCAAGAGACTCTTTTAAGGTTTTGTGATAGTCACATATAATATGTCCCTGGGAGATCCGACAGGTAGAGCTGCGTGCTCGTAACAGCCTAGATGCTTTTGCAAGGTTTTGTGATGCACGTAATAAGTCCTGAGATTTCCACAGTATGGCCAGTGATGATGAAGACCTGCAGGTGGTGGGACTACATCTAGTATGAAAAAGGACTGGCTCTGTAGAACTTCCTATGATGAGTAGATTCAGAGATTGATTGAGATAGCAGCAGCAGTGACGATGACGATGATTCGAGGATGATGATTCGCTGATGATGATCCAAAGAAGAAGACTTGTGCTAGCAAACCCGTGTCGAGAAATACCTTCCTAGTTAAGAGGGAGTGTTGATGTATATGTAACTTCAGATTGTATTTCACCCATGTATTTCATATATGTATTTTGTACTCCTATAGAGATGGCATTATTCCTTTATACGGAAGTGTTTGTATTTCTATAGAGATGTTATTATTCCTCTATACGGAAGTGTCGTCATTTATATTGTAATTGTCGTAACTTATACTTGATGGGTTATTAGACCACCTTGTTGGGGTCGGCCCTATATAAGTCATGTGGGTCAAAGGGTTATTAGACCACCCTATTGGGGGTCGGCCATGTGGGTCAGAGGGTTATTAGACCACCAAGTGTGGGGTCTGCCCGGATTAAGTTAACCATGGGTTAAGCTAGACATGTAGGCCCCATTAGTTTATTGGGCAGGATAGAACAAGTATAAATAGAGATTGGGAGATCTCTATTTGATCATTCATTCACACACTTCTCTCATTCGGAAAGTGGCGCATTTATGAGGAGGAGGCTCTGCTGCTAGGAGAAGACTATCTCTTGTATTCTGGTTGTATCATTGCTCTATCTATCTCTGAGGAAGTTATTGGGGTTTTTCACCTTTATGGTTTTTCCCAAGTAAACTATGTGTCTCTTGTGGGCTTGCATTATTGTGTCCATGATTGATATGCTATAGATTTGCTGTACATGTTGTTCTCTCAGTTAAGATCCTAGATCAGATTGAAGTAAATTCTGAAAATTTAACAATTAGTGGTTGATTTTGCTGAGAATTACACTTTCACTCCACAAAAGGATTTACAAAGTGAGTATTATCATTCAAAACATGTCTCTATACTTGTGCATATTTTGTACAAACATGCAGAGATTGACATGATTGTTTTGATAGCAATGAAAATAATCGTGAAGTGATTAAGGAGTATCATTTCTACATTAGAAATGATCATACATGTGATACATATTTTGTTCAACATTGTTTTAATATGCTTTATAAAGAATTATCAAGATGAGGTGTCACTTTTGAAGAACATTGGGTGTGGTTAGATGGTTGCACTGGCGATTTCAAATCAGCATGATCATTCTTATGGTTTTCTTGCCTTCATCATAAAACATATATTTTCCACACGCGGAATTTTTTTGAAATAGTGCATAGAAAAGGAGAACATGATGGTGTTGGGACCCACATAAAACGTGCATTTGGGATATATCAATTGATTCATTCAACTTCTCGACTTGTGAATTCAACCGATATTGTTAACTAGTGCAAACGAAATTCAAGCCATGAATTCAATGAAAGGATAGTTCACGTGAGAAGGTAATTGTTTCAATGACCCTTAGTTTTTTTGAATAAAGTTCTTTACTATAGTTTTCCAAATGTACATGTGTGTTTTTAGATATATATTGAAAAATAACATTTATTTAAATGTGAAATTTGATTTGCACAAGTTCTACATTTTTCTCAAGCATGTTATTTTGGGATATTGCAATGAGGGGGGTTGATAGATCGATGCCATATAATTGTGTTGCAATCCATGAAACAAGGGATTTACACTCCATTAGGAGTGAGAAAATGCGACAAATGTACACTCAGTTGAGAAACGAGGGTATGCTTTCTTTTGTCTTTCATGTATTGATAATGTAGAGTCCACTAATGAGTGTCAAAACCAAACTAAAAGATTTGTCAAACCATGGATACATGAAGAACTAGAACCATAGCCAATGAAGTGTTGTGATTGACAAGGATTATGATCGTGTTTCTAATATGGTTAGAGAAGATGATGTATTTGTTGTCATCGCATTGGAAAATAATCCAAAAAAAGTGCATTATTATTTTTTGCGATGAACTAAGTTGAAAAGCACGTTGATGCAAGAATTTAACGATCATTTAAATTATACATATACAATGGGTTCAATGGTTTTAATGGGACATTTATTTGAATAATTATGATGACCACACCCTTTTTCAAGGATAACACCTAGATGTTATATGTGCTCAATATAGTCATTTGTTAAATATGCCTATCGTACATTAAAAAGGACCAAAGACCATGCAATCACATCGAACACCATGATTCAGATATGGCTATTTTACATTAAAAAGACAATAATTCAAACATGGCAATAGTACATTAAAATGACTACGTAGGCCAATACTAGAACATGATTCAAATACGACTTTTATTTGCATATTTTTAACTTTTTAATGCCTAAATTGTCTTTATTTGAATATTTTTACAACGCTGATTTATTTTTCTGTTATTTGATGATAATTCGTTGTTGGATTTTGTTATAAGGGTAGCTTCTCTTATTGAGAGACTCACATGGCCATTCTCCACATTCCTTTGATGAAGTTTGGAATTCTCTTTGTATGCCATACTTTGTAACAAAAATGTGGAAATATATTTTGTCTATATGCTTCAAATTTTGGAGTAAAAATGGCCCCGATTTGGCCAAAGTGTATGATTTTTGTGATAGATTAATTAGGTGATATAGTAGTTAGGTGTCATACATAAGATTTATATTATTTTTCTTCCTATGGGCTATTTTTTGTCCTTTCTCTTGATACTTGACCTCTCTGTCAATTCATTGCTAACAGTATTTGTTCAATTTGATCAAAATCGACCAAGAAATGGCTTCTCTAGGTATAAAATAGAGTTGAAATTTTAGATATTTTCATGGATCAAGGTAGATTTTCCAAAGTATGGATTATGCTATTATTTTGAATGAGATAGCACATAGTCCAAGGTTGTATTGGTGTGGCAATCTTCCATTCCATTGAACTTTGGGAACCATTTTGAGGGTTTTTCATTAATTACATATAGTACAATACATATCAATGTATTGACATAATTTATTAACATTTTTAATTCCTAGAAGTTTCTACTACTTTTTAGTATGGATTGAAGGTTTCCCTATAAAGCACATTTCTGGGATAAGTGTAGATCCACACCATGACTGAAGGTGGTACATTTACACAAGCAAGAAAGAAGCAACATACAAATCCCTTTCGATCAAAGAAAATGCATATGTAGTAGCATGCATTCATCTGTTGGATGACCATAAAATAGAATGGATAGGCTCTATAGTTTTTCAAACCTACTAAATGAATGTTTTATTGTAATCATATCAAATATTTATAAATGCCATACCTTTATAGTGTCATGTTTCATACTTGTAAAGGGCGATTTTATGTAATAAGCCTTGTTACCTCCTTTGTTGGGTGGTGGCCATGATGGTTGGCTAGGAGGTTTAATGAGTCATGGTTAAGATATACCTAATAAGTCTAAATTTACCTTAAGATAATGTACTCCTTAGATAAGAATTGAAGGCATAGATGACTAATGTACCAATGTACCAATGGGGTACCCTGTCATAACATAACTCGTCGAGTACTAGCCTTTAATGAAGGAATTTGATGGAGGTTGAATTCAAATTATGGTTCAATAAATATGAGGTACTAGATTGCATGGATAGAGATAATGTTAATGGTCAATTAATGGTCTCTAATGACAAAAGGTTTTTAGGTAGATATGGACAAAAGGAAATAGACTCGATGCATAAATGACATGGATATGAATTTCGAATAGAGTTCAACTAGATAGAAGAAATATATTATATATGTATACCACATAACACTATTGGTAAGCATATTGAAATATCATTTTAAAAGTTAAGATTCATATTAACTTCGAAATGAAGTTTTCTAAAGGGGGGAATTTTCCACTTTCGGGGCTTAGTCATTGTGAGAAAAGTATCAAATAGATGCTATGAACAAATTTACAAATGATGGGAAATTGGAAATTTTAGCTGACATGACACGATAACACATGTTGAAACTTCTATTAAGTGCTGAGAGGGCCAAACAGTAACGGTTTTCATCAAACAAAATATGGAGACAAACAATGCAATGAGACAAACATATTAACACTAATTTTACAGTATGGTGATGCCACTAACAAAAAATGAAAAACTACAAACTTGACTCGACCATGACATGGTAATGGTGAAATGTAACTTGGAGGACCTACCGAAGGGGTCAAACCTAAGAAAACATGGATAAGAAAGATATGCACATGAACATCACTTCAAATTGGACATGATGGTGTTGACAGAATGACTAAGCAAAAAAAATTAAAATGTTCATCTCAGTCGCTATGTCCCGACACTTCGGAACCATATCCATGTTGAGAATCAACATAATATTTATGTCTCATTGCGAGCAAGATTGTGGAATCTTGTTATAAGTATTGAGAACTAGTAAGTTAATTATGAGGATTGATGGTCTTGCAATGTACTATAAATGATTAATGCCCTAGTTAGGGCTAGCCAAAGTAATTGAATGAAGTCTTTAGAATATGACTCTATGATAAGGAATGATGGTTAATGTCTTTGTGGGATTTATAAGCTATCCTTTAGTGATTCATATGTGAGAGTTTGAATATCAACTTCAAGATGAAGTTCTCTAAAGGGGGAGAGTATGTAATGCCAATTACATCTAGGATCATATGCATTGCTAGGCTATTTTACCTTCACTTATATACGAAAATACGTATGTGTTATTAGTTCATTATCTATCCTAGAACATTGGGATGAAATTTCCTGAATAGGGGGTGTATGTAGTGCCCCGCTTTTACTTAGAATTTGATTATTATCACGACACTATTTTTTGTGGGAATTCAGTTTCGAATGATCCATATGTGTCTAGATTTAAGGCTAGGATTATTATGCTATCTTATTTTTAGAGCATTCGATGACGAATGACCCGTCCATGTATAGAAACTAATGCTTTGATTAATAAGTGGGATGTTTTAAATTTATTTGTTTGAAATTATGAAATGATGATTTGATGATGATGATATGTTTATATTACTATAAAGTTATGAAATGATGATGTGATGATGACCAAATGTTTATGATGCCATGAGAATATGGAATGATGATTGAAATGAATACAAAAATGTTATGTATAGCATGTTCTTTTGATGGGTTGTTGAGTGTGGCAGGAAAATACAGATATATGTAACTCAAGGTGGCGTTAATACCACATGGACTCCAGATTGAGTTAGGGTATCCATGATAGGTGATGTTAACCTTATATAAATTGATATATTATGATTTATTTAGATGGATTTAATGTGTGTAGTGTTTCATGTGAGGGTACTGGATTGTGATTTCCAATTGGTCCACATCAGGTGATGGAGCTCAATGGGAAGAAGATGTAAGCCTAGAAATTACTCCATGTCGCAAGTTGAAAAACGAGAGAGGATTTTTCTCGTCAAATTCATGTTGTCATGAAGGTAGGACGCATATTTGGTCACTCATGAGGCCTATACTAGGGGGAATACAATAAGGACTCGACCTAGTTCCTCGAGAAACATTAGTCCCTCAACAGGGTCAGTCGAACTAAGTTAATGAGGCCTCATTCATTGTACTAGTCCCCACCACGGAAGGGATATTTGAAGGGCATGTGCGGATCATGGAACCATTAATATGCATGTCGTAATGAGAACATGATAGTAAAAATAAAACACTAAAGTGGGGTAAGAATGTGTATTTCAAAAGAATTATATTATTGCAAATTTAGTAACCATCATGCACACATAAAGCTGGGATGAGTTATTAAATGAAAAATAGGAATTAAATTGTGAATAAAAAAGGAAATTTATTTATTTATTTCAAAAAATTAGTAACATCATGCACACACACAAATAGGATAAAAGTGACACTTGGAGGGGGGTGAATAATAAAAAAAATAGTAAATTAATAATTCTTGTTATGCATGTGCATGGAAAGTCTCGGAAAAGCTATAAAGAGATGGCTAGGGAATGAGTCTATCATTTATTTTACCCTATTTTTGGATGGCATAAATTATGTTGAGTTTACATGGTGATTGTTGGAGGTTTTTTTTCATCACTGTATGAATGAGGTTGGGAGGCTCTTGGTAGCAATCTATGTACATTGTCTATGCTAGCAATTTCTTGAATTTATCCCCATTGAGGCTCAGGGGTCCTGGGGGAATAAGAGTACCTTTTGAGAGTGTTAGGGTGGTTTCCAGTGGACATTCAATGATTTTCGTTCGAGAAGCATACTTGTGGAGGATCTTCAATAGATTTCTTCATCCTTCAACACATCGCGGTAAAGGTTATAGGTCAGTACAATGTTATTTAGGTTTTCTTTCATTTCAATTGGTTAATAGTTATTGTTCATTTGTTAAATGTTAGATTTTTTGATAGATTTAAGATGTTATTGTTTAGATCCTTGATCCACAGTTGATGCAAAAGAAGAATTTTTTTTGTTGGTTAGATATTTCAGATCTACTATTGTGAATAGGTGCATGTTACTTAGTTGGTTTAGCAAGGGTCCCTGGAGTGTCCTTGCAATGTTTTTAGCACCTTTCTAAATATTCTTAACTATTCTATTAGTATAATGATACTATGACACCTATTAGTCCCTTACTTAAACAAGCCAAGAGAAGCATGATTTTGTTCTCTTCGACTATCAATATTACAGTGTAAGTTTGGTCTCTTTGTAGATATTTTATTCACTCCAAATATTGTATGAAGTGACTAGTGGTCAAACCAAAAGTTATGCATCCAATTCATGTTTCTTTAGTTTATAACATTTGAGATTTTCACCACCCTTGTTACACCACATGTGAATTGTCAAAATAATATGGGAAACAAGTAGTCTGGAGCCACCTAACCCTATAAAAAAATGATGTATAGATTATTTGTTTATGAAAGATTGCATTGTGGTATTTTGTTGACACATGGCATTACAGTAATGAACAAGAGCATGGATATTTAATTACAAACATATTTGTGGAAATGGTTAAACCTGTTATAAATTGCCAAAAAATTACAAATTTAACATATAAAAAAACAAAATGAAATTGGTGGAGGTAAATTTTAATAATGGAAATTCTTCATATTCCATATCCCATAAATTATGTGTTCGCCTTTGGATCCGGAAGAGATATTGTTGGATAAAACATTTTTCTTGTAGTAGTATGAAATACCAATAGCCCAATTGCACTAATATCAAAATATTAGTATTAATGGTGTTCAAAATATCAGTATTAATGGTGTTCAAAATATCAGTATTAATGGTGTTATACCCAAGAAAGTATACCACAAGAAACAAGAATCAACCATCTGCTAGAATTTTGATACTTCAAGGATGGTATTGTTTATCTTCAAACACTTTATATATTATCACAATAACCATATGCAATAGGATCACTGAAACACTAAAAGATAGACAAGCACAACATAAACAAGAGTACACAAATATTTACCCTAGGAAAACCCTCTCACAGGAAAACCCATCAAAACTTCTTCAATATAGATTTGTCACAAGTACAATGTCAATCTAAGATAAAAGGCTCTTTCACACAAAGATCCCGAGAATAAGATAAGATAGAAATCCCAAGAATAATATGCCTTTAATGCAACTACTTTTTCTCCCAAGCGAACTTGCTCTTCTCTCTCTACTCATGCGAACTTGCTTGAGTGAGTGAAGTACCAAATGAGCTAGGAACCACTCTATTTATACTAGTCACAAAATGACCCTTTTACCTAACTGGGATGACTTGTCTTCTCTAATTGGGATGACTTGACGGGGGTAGTTTTTCCCATTGTTTGGG
Source organism: Larix kaempferi (assembly GCA_027924585.1). Taxonomy (NCBI): domain Eukaryota; kingdom Viridiplantae; phylum Streptophyta; class Pinopsida; order Pinales; family Pinaceae; genus Larix; species Larix kaempferi. The sequence goes on along the minus strand of BSBM01000693.1, from coordinate 103,221 downwards.
GAAGACAACCCATTGTTTGGGGCAATTTACCCACTGATTTCTGTGGGGATGACTTGTATGGATTTATTTTAGGGTTTTTACATGATCAAATACAATATGAATATTTCCTAAAGGAAGTACAATAAGAATATATTACAAAGTTACACAATATTGAACGCTCTCTCTTAAAAAGGAAGGTATTCTTCTAGCATGGTCATCATCATCATCACTGCTACTACAACTCTCTGTACTATGACGATTAACTTGTGACATCTCTCTCGAATCTATACATCACTAGAAGTTTTGTACAATCAAGCCATCAAGTGGGTACATCCTAGGAGCACACATTATGTTTCCAAACCAATCACGTGTGTTACCTTACCACATGTATATATCATCTCGTGAGTGTATCCTAGGATCCCAAATTACGTCACCGAAGTGACTACCCTCTAGCACGTCGCATCTCATCATGTGGAGACCATCCCAGGACCACAATTACATCACCCAATGACCACCTTCATCTTTGCACATCTCGACAACATGAACCTCGTGAGTACAGACTAGGAAAAAAAATTACATCACTAAGTGACTACCTTCTATCACGTCACATCATGTGGAGAGAAACCCAGGACCACAAATTATGTCACCCAGTGACGACCTACATCTTCGCACATGTCGTGTATGCCCAACATAGCACTAGCAGTCAAGAGACTCAATTACGTCACCAACGTGACTACCTACTGCAACCTCGTAAGTGTAGTATGGGAGCCCTCATTACGTCACTGAAGTGACCATACACTACCACATCACCTCAAGTGGAGAACTACCCAGGAGAAAAAATTACACCACTACATGACTACCTGTATCTCACATGTGTTATGTTTCTCATCCCTCCCTCTTTCAAGGATCATCGACCTGGAAAACTCCAAGCTTATCCCTAAAGTACTCAAAATTCACTCTTGAAATAGGCTTGGTTAATACATTGGCTATTTGCTCGTCTGTCACCACATACTAGAGCCTCACTACTCCCTCTGAACCATATCCCTGATATAGTGGTACCTTCTCTCAATGTGCTTCGACTTGTCATGAAACATTGGGTTCTTTGACAACTTTATGTAACTCTAGTTTTCACAATAGATACAAGTAACCTCTAACTCGAGATCAAACAGAACTATAAGCAAATTTCGAAGACACATTGCTCCACCACTGGCTATACATGCTACTATATACTCTGCCTCTGTCATACTAAGAACCACACTTGTCTACCTCCTAATGAACCAGGATATCATACCTGATCCCAAACTGAAGCAACATCTTGAAGTGCTCTTCCTGTCTGTGACACTTCCGGCCCAATATGCATCAGCATAACCCTGCAGGTTAATCTTCTGATTTGTCACATATCTGAGCCCATAATCAATCATACCCCTCAGGTACCTCAACACATTCTTTTCCTCAATCAAGTGAATGAGTCTCGGCTCTACCATGTACTAACTCAATCTGTTCATTGTAAAGCATATATTCGGCCTCATGTTCATTAAGTACAACAATGAACCAATCATCTATTTGTCTACTGTGGCAACCACTGTCTCTGAAGAAGTATCACACAACAACTTGAAATTTGATGCCATTGGTGTGGCCATGGCCTTACAATCCATTATCCCAAATATCTTCAGGATCTCTACTACATATTTTCCTTTTCTAAGGAAAATCTCTTTTGGATTTCGCAACACCTCAAGACCTAAGAAGTAGTGCATCATACCTAAGTCTTTCATATCAAATTATGCGGTAATTTTCTTCGTTTCAACAATGAGCTTCTCGAAACCTGTTAGGAACATGTCATCTACATACAAAAGTAGTATCTTTGGTTTTCCATCCTCAACCTTGAAGTAAAGGTTGGAATATTCTTTACTCTTGGTAAATCACAAGCTCGTAATGAATACATCAATCCTTTTGTACCACTTCCTGGGTGCCTGTTTCAAACTGTACAAGGCCTTCTTCAATTTTCACATATGTGTCTGCCTGTGATGTGTCTCAAATCCTAGTGGCTTCTCCACATACACTTCTTTTTCTTCACGTCCATCTGGTGTACCTTCCACTTCATCACTGCAGCTATCGCAAGTATAGCTCTAATTGAAGTGTATCTTGCTACAGGAGCAAAACGTATAGTCATAATCAACTCCCTCTTTCTGAGAGAAACCATGAACCTCGCTTTGTACTTCTATAGTATGCTTGATTTTGTAAGTCTACTTGAAGGTCAATTATATTAGTAACATTTCATAGTCATCAAATCATATTGACATTTTAATGACAAATTCATAATTCACGCAATCATGTAACAATACATTGTAGCCAATGCCTCAACACAACACTCATCCATATCTCGTATACACATGGTAACTATCTATATGCCTTCCATCTCTACCTGAACATACTATTAAGAGCATGCACTTTTGTCAACATGATAGCAAAGAGGTTTCATCCTAGACTAAATCCATTAAGGACTCATGGGATGTTATGCAGCACTATAGGCCACTTACTCATAACATGCACTACATGATCCTACTGCTAGTCAATCTTAGTCATATATAAATGCATAAAAGAAAAATGTATCACAAATCTACATGTAAATGCTATGAGCAATATTCTTCAAAATACTCAAGAATTCAAATGAAAGTAAATACTTATCTTTCATGTGTTTTGTAGACTTCCTCTTAGTTTATGCCTCCTTGCAGAAGTTACTGGAGTTTCTGGAAGCATAATTTGCTCCATGATTTGATTCTGAAGACCTTGATATTCTTCTTCGTCTAGTCTAGAACTTTATAAAGTATTCATCCTTGGTCCTCATGTACTGGATTCAATATCTCCTTTTGCTTGCAAATGGATTCTTCACATCCTTTACATACACTATCGTATTTTTTTCTAGATCTCAAGTAGATTAGTCACCATTTTGCTTACAATCGATAAAGCCCTGTAGTGTATATATATGCAAGATTTATGTGCCATAGTCATTTGGTTGCATAGTTTCATGAACCAATGTTTGAACTAGTTAGCCTTTTAGTTTGTACAATCCTCCCTCTTGATCTCCAATTACTACTGTATCATTCAAAGTTTTACCTTGTGAGTGTTGAACTCAAGACATATAACTTGAGGAATCTTTCCTTGCTTTCTTCTCAATTGGTTCATCATCTTCTGCAGCATGAGCATGATAGCTCTTCTTCTTTCCTTTCTTGTTATTATATTTTCTTTTGGTGCAATATCTTGCAAGATGTCCCTTTTCATCACAATTATAAGATCTGTAGTTTGAGTAGTCCTTATGAGGTCTATGCTTCTTTTGGAATCTTCTAGGATTCTTGTGAGAGTGTTCTTCTTTCTTGCTCTTTTCCTTCTTCGTATGAGTTGCTAAGACTTGATTATCTTCTTCACCCATATTCTCTTTTATGGCTTCAGTTCTGGCTTCCTCTTGAGGACAATTCTCCCATAGCCTACTGAATTTGGTGAGATTTCTTCTAGAACAAATTCCTTGAATGAATGATTCCCATGATCTTAGGAGACCATTCAATGTAGTCATCACCAATTCCGTTACTTCAACTTGTCATCTAATAGCTTCTAATTGTTCTTTGATTTGGGAGACTCTTTTGAAATAAGATTGGATACTTTCTGAGTTCCGCATCTTTACACCCTTGAGTTGAGTTCTCAAGGTCATCTTCCTATTAATGTTCTTTCCTTTATATAGTCTATTCAATGCATCAAACATCTCCTTGGGAGTCTTCAACGATGAAATATGGGGGATCAAGTGATACCTGATGGAGTCGGAAATGATCCTTTTGGCCCTAACCAAATTCTTCTTATGTTTATCCTTATATTCATCTCCCCCTGGCTCTACACCATCCTCCTTAACATAGTTTTCCAAATCATTCTCTTCTAGAATGAGAAGTACTCTATACTTCTAGGCTTGGAAATTACCATCTCTGTTGTGAAAAAAATTGCACAAGTGCACTCTTCCACTTGGTAAGGGGCTAAGCCTTGTAGGTTGCAGTGGGGCCTCAGTCCTTGGAGCCCCTTTTTGGTGTGGTTAATATTCCTCAAAGTGATCCTACAATAGATTTTTAGTGTAATTCACATTCATACAAAGAAATATGGATAAAAACAAAATGAAAGAGATGGCTGGAGAATGCAAACTCCAAAACCAATCATAGGTATGCTAAACCACTCTTGTATTACCAAATGGTATAGCTATACAACACTTAGGAGGTGTGGGATTCAAGGGAGGCCAACAATATCCCTTAGGGAGGCATTTCTTGTCCAAAATAAATGCTAAGTAGATGGTAGAACAATGGAGAGAAACACTTTCCCCTTGAAGGAAGGTGATAAGGGGACTTGAGAATGCTTACAATGATAGGAAGTGGTGGGCTATGAGGAAGCTCCAACTCAAATCTAGCAGCATAACCTTGCTCTGATTTCACTCTCCAAAATGCATGACAGTGGCTTCCTTTTATAGGCCAAGAGGTGGCCAAAAAACAACTAGATCCAAATGTGAACTCACCTTCTCCATGAACTAGTTCCAAGGTACACAGGGGGGGCTGATTAATGCCACCAAGTGTGTGAGGAGATGAATTCATATCCTTGGGGAGGATTGAGCCTTCAATGCATGATTGGGAGTTAGTGATCTCTTCGTTTTGACAGTAATGCGGCTATTGAAGAAAAATCGGTGCGGGTGTAGCACGTGCATTGTTTAGATAAACTACGCTATAGCACGGGTCAACTGTGTGTTACCCACACTACCCTTTATTTTGACTATTTCTTGGAACTTATGGACTCATGATGTGTTTTGGATTTGTTGAGGATGCCTATGGTGAGATGCATTCTTTATGTTGATGACGCCTTACTGGATGAATCGTCGAAATGTCACATGTGTGTGACTTTTAGGTGTTAATAGATGCCCCTGATGTATGAGGTTTGGAGGGTAATCTAGAGCCAATAATGCATCATGTTTCTTGTTGTTTCTCTCTTTTTCTGTAAGAGGAAGCATATGTGGACAATAGGGTTCTCCCATGGGGGAAGATTGTTGGTGACGACCATTGGAGCTTTAGTAAAGAATAGTTTTTATACAGACAAGGTAGGCATACCCATGCTCGTGAAATGTTGTCAAAGTGATTACAATGAGAGAGGACCAAGGTGTCAAATCTACTATACTGTTGGGACATGGATGAAGGAAACTTCAATCCATGTTTGATTAAATGCCACAAGAACTACTGTGGAATATTGAGAAAGTGTAACTGTTGGTGACCATGATAAGCCCAATGGGGTGGGGGGACAAATTGGTATGTAGATATTCTTGAGAGCTTCACTATACCACATAGACTGCTACCATGATTTCCAAATGTGAACACTGATACCTTCAGAAGTACATTCCCCCCTAATGCATTGATGTGTCGACGTCAAGCATCGGGGAAACCACTTAGTTAGGGAGCAGTAATGACTCTCCCTACTAAGTTCGAGGTAATCCCTTATAGTGATTGAAAGGGATCCCAAGGTACAACTTCAACTATTGCAACTCTCAAAATGTAGTGTTTTGACGTCAATGAGCGCTGAAGTACACGATAAGATGGAAGTCTCATCGTGAGAACCAAGATCATACTGTAACTGAATGGTGGACAGATAGACCTAACACAAGACTGGTTGATAAGCATGGGGATCATAACTTCCTTTGATCGATGTAAAGATGGGGAGTGGGGATGACAACTTTTCTTTCGGAACGACACAAATTGAAACGGGCGGAGACAAACTACAAGTGAAAGAGATTTGATGGAGACACAAAACAAAGGGTAATGGTGACAAACAAAACAAATACTGTTGATCATATGGAGACTTTTTGAGAGGACCCTATGGGGCCTTAATGGTCATTTTTAACTCTTAACTAATGGACAGTTGGAAGTGGTAAAACCGCTCCAACTGAATTCATATTGTATAAATATTACCATGATGAATGAGAAAGGTAACCGAACATTCGATCCAACACTTTCTTGATGGTTGTGTGTATTCTTATTATTCTCTCTTCTTGACTGTGATGTGAAAGCACAACTTTCAACATCTTGTCGTTTCCTCCTCTTCCCGTTCCGGGTGACAGCAGCAGTGAACGGAGGTGGATCGAATCTGGAAGAAGCATGAAGATGTTCGAGAACCTGTATGTTGAATCCCACAAGCTCATTTGTGTGCTCTACTCGAGTTGAGGATATCGCTATTGTTTAGAAAAATATCAAAGAGGCATTGTGATCGATTCGAAAGTTATGCAGCGATTGGTACGAGTATCAACTGGAATATGAGGTAAATAAATCTAATCTATCGTGCAAGCAATTGCATGCCGACTGAGCCGGCCATCAAGGCATGCAAAAGCAAACAATATCATGCTCCTAGAGATGTGATATAAAGAATTGGTCCACCAAAAATATTGTGAAAAGAACTGTCCGACTCATGCTAGCACATTGACACGATTTATATAGACTGAAAGATCAAGACCATAAGTCATTCTATTATCTGCAGTTATTTATAAACTAAAGTGATTTCTCGTCTTGCGTGACCATCTAATTCTTATGGAGACGAAACCCTTCTTATCTTTATGCATGTATACTTAAATATTTATTCGATCGATGCAATGAAGTTTGTTAACTTCAAGACTAGAGTAACCCGCCAATATAAGTTTTAGCTCCAGTTTACATCCTCACGGGGATATTCTCTCAAGGAAGAACCGATTGTTGACTTTTGCTCAATTTTACTTGGTTGACTTCATCCAATGACTAGATTTGTGTATCGACTATCGTTGATATTGCATGAGTATCATTATCAAATATTATAGAAGTCGATTAGAGTAGCCGCCATTTTTAATGATTACAAATAATTGCGATATGTATACATATCGATGAGAAACTTGGCGCCGCTATCGATGAGAAATTATGTCAACCAGAAGTCAATAAATCCATATTCCGACCAAATCTATATTCTGGGGTATTACTGCAGCGATGGCGACCAAATCTATATTCTAGGGTATTACAATACTCTGTCGACCTTTCGTGATGAATTGAAAATAGGCAGAGAATTGTTTTGAGCATGTATTACTTCTGGAGGAGACTATTTATTATGCCGGTGGTATATATTACATAATGTTTGGTCGACTCCCTGCATATCTATTATGTGGTTGCACATTACCAACGAATGGTTATCGCATTTCTTATGTTGTATAATTGACCATATATTGTGTTTTGAGGAGATGTCGATTAATACAGTAAATACTTTTACCAAGCCTGATGTTGGAGCTTCCTCTCCAGAATTATCGACATCAGTCTCCATGATGATGAGAGTAAAGTCGAATATGAACTGACTATTCTAGTCATGGACATAATGTATAAGGTTGGTTATTATTTTATGTTCAACAATTATGTTATAAAAAGTACATATAGATCGTTCTTAAACATGAAGATAGAATATAGAACACGACAGTACTTTGGTCGATTTCAATGATATGGTCGACAACCGTAAAATAGTCGATGTGGTCAATATGATTTTTCCAAATAAATGGTCAATATTGTAAAGTGGTCAAGTTTTTAAAATGGTCAATAATTAATAATTGGTCGGTAGGGTTTGGTCAATTGGTCGATATAATTCTGGTGAAGAGTCATTATAAGAAAATTGTTTTATGGTCGATGTAATAGTCATTTGTAAAATTGTCATAGTCGAATGCTTTCGAGTCATTAACTATCCAATTGAATCTACTTTAAAGTTTTGAAGTCAAGAGGGGGTTAAATGTGAGTCTCTTTTGAGGTAGGAGATCCCATCTATTTTATGTAAATCCGGTCGGTCTCTCATCGACCATTGTCATTCGAGTCGAGTCTGTTGGGCCCATCATAGTTGATCACGACCAATATCATGTACAATAGTACTAGTCGACTTGACCATACCGAGCATCCATATTTTTGCAAGCATCTTCATGACATAAGACATCAAGGAATACCACATTCAAGTAGAAGACATTTTACACCACACAGCAAACGTGATTAACTATAGATGATGACACAAAGAACAATTGAACCGATCGAACTGCCTGGTGCTAAAATGCATACGCATCTCTTGGACCGTGATTGCGAAATTTGAAAGCAGAAAAATGGTATGGAAAGATGAGCCAAAAGACCTCTGTGTTGAGCCGTTGAAGATGAGTCTGGATAGCTTATGAAAGGGTGAGGCTTCACTAACTATTACCTGATTGAAGATAGATACTGAAGAATCACATATCCGGGTTGTTTCTTCATAGTTTCTCTCTTTGGGATGAAGAAGCGTTTTGTTGGTGGGGGAGATGTTGAGAGGACCCTCTGGGGCCTTAATGGTAATTGTTAACTATTAACTAATGGACAGTTGGAAGTGGTACAACCGCTCCAACTGACTTCATATTGTATAAGTATTACCATGATGAATGAGAAAGGTGACCGAATGTTCGATCCAACACTTTCTTGATGGTTGTGTGTATGCTTATTATTCTCTCTACTTGAATGTGATGTGAAAGCACAACTTTCAACAAAAATCAAATACATTGATCAAAGGTGACCATGGGTTTCTTCCAAAATAATATGGTGTTCCCGCAATGTGAGGTGATGGGGGAACTGTTTGTACATAAAGAATATTGGTGGGGTCTGCATAGTTTTGGCTGTGTCGAGGGACCAATTTGATGATGGGAGGATTCCCCACGGTTTTGAGTGCGTCAGGGGACACTTTCCAATGATGAAGTGAGGGCTAACTTGCAGACGCAAAGATGGGTGCCCCATGAAACGATACTATGCAGTGTATACCTATGGGATAACTGAATAGAACTGGTTGTTAGTTTTTCATCATTTAATTCAATATGATCTAGGATCTTAACTAAAAGAACAACATGTACAACATATCAAGCATAAGAGACAAGAGACAAGAGACACAAAGCATTTCACCTGGGAAAACCAAGAAGGTGAAAAACCCCACAACTTCCTTGTAGATAGAATAAGCATCAATACAAAGATCACCAAGATGAATCTCCAAAAGATAAATTTCTACAGCAGCTACTCCTCCTCCACTTGTGCACACTCCTCCTCTCTCTCACTAATGCGAAGTGAGTGAGTGAGTGAGTAGAATGAGAGAGACATGCTCTCTATTTATACAATGACTTGACTTGCCTTTTACTCTAACTGGGCCGATCTCCCTTAGGAGAGTCTAATAACCCATTACCACTTGTCACTGGTCCGACCCCACTAGGGTGGTCTAATAACCCTTTAACCCACATGACTCATATAGGGCCGACCCCACCAAGGTGGTCTACTAACCCATCAAATATAAGTTACGACACTTACAATATAACTTGCGACACTACTCCGGGGTCTAATGCCCTGTCATACATGGGAGGATGGATCTCAATGACTTTACATGAATCAAGTACAATAATGACTTCTCCGACCTGGAGGAACAAACATCTCCGTCGGAGGTACAACAATAGAATACAAATGATGACACTTATGATCAGAGGAATAAGACATCTTCGTAGGGGATACAATAAAGTACAAATATAATACATACAATATACAAGTGAATATCTTCCGAAGTTACAAATACATCAACACTCCCTCTTAACTAGGAAGGTATTCTCTTGACACAGGTCATCAATACATATAGGCACAAGTCTTCAATTCTAGAGCTGGATCATCGTCACTAGATCACAGAGCATCATCGTCACTACTGTTGTACTCATCATCTCGATCACTGGTGCTATCTCTCAATTCTTCTAATCATAGGAAGTTCTATAGAGCCAGCTCTTTTTCATGCTGGATGTAGGCCTATCCTCCTGTAGGTCTTCATCATCTCTACGAGTGTGCCATCCTGTGGAATTCTCCAGGATGATTACGTGCATCAACAAAACCTCGAAAGAGCATCCCATGACTTTAATGAGCTTATTGCTCAACCTATCGGATCTCCCTAGATCTTTTACATGTGACCTTCACAAAACCTTAAAAGAGTATGTTGCAACCTGCAAGATCTCTAAAGAGCATCCTGGGATCTTTTTCGTGCCTAGAACAACCTGTCCGGATTTCCAGGATCTTTTACATGTGAACTTGCAAAACCTTAAAAGAGTATATTGCATCCTGCAAAATCTCTAAAGAGCATCCCAGGATCTTTTCTGTGCCTAGCACAACCTGTTCGGATCTCCAAGATCTTTTCTATGCGACCCTTGCAAAACATTAAAAGAGTATCTTGCATCTTGCAAGATCTTTAAAGAGCATCTTAGGATCTTTTCCGTACCTAGCACAACCTGTCCGGATCTCTAGGATATTTTCTATGCAACTGCACAACCTGTCCACGGCCACAAAGTATCATCCTGATACTCATGATCCCATTGATCATCATCATATAGTACATCCTCCTGATGCACAACATCTGGAGCATCGACCTGATTCTCATCACATATGATCATCCCGATCATCATCATACAATACATCATCCTGATGTACAACATCTGGAGCATCGACCTGATGCTCATCACATATGATTGTCCTGATCATCATCATACAATACATCAACCTGATGTTCAACATATGGAGCATCAACCTTATGCTCATCACATATGATCATCTTGATCATCATCATACAATACATCATCCTGATGTACAACATCTGGACCATCGACCTAATGTTCACCACACATGATCATCCTGATCATCATCATAGCATCATCCTAATACATATCATCACATGATCATCCTGATCATCATCATAGCATCGTCCTGATACATATCATTTGGAGCATCGTCTTGATGCTCATCACACAACACTTACAACCATGGGAATGATCCTCCTACCACCATGCTTGGAATGGCTCCTACAAATGTGTCCCATCACTTCCTCCTTGAAGTATCTTCTATCTGAAGAACACCAAGCCTCTCTCTGAAGTACTCAAACTTCACTCTGGCTAGTGGTCTTGTCAACACATCTGCAATCTTCTCATCCATCGCAACATATTGGAGCTTTACTGCTCCTCTCTTAACCATATCCCTGATATAGTGATATTTGATCTCGATATGATTCGACTTGTCATGGAACACTAGGTTCTCTGACAACTTCACACAACTCTGGTTGTCACAATAGATACAAGTAGCATACAACTAGAGATCAAATAAATCAGACAATAGCTTCCTTAGCCATACTACCTCACAACTAGCCAAACAAGCTGCGACATACTCTGCTTCGGCTGTACTCAGTGCTATGCAGGATTGCTACCTGCTAAACCAAGAGACCACACCTGATCCCATATTGAAGTAGCACCCTGAAGTGCTCTTCCTATCTGCAGCATTGCCTACCCAATCTGAATCAACATAACCCTGTAGGTTAAAATTTTGATTCACATCATACTTGAGCCCATAATCAACCGTACCCTCTAGGTACCTCAGAATATTCTTTACAGGAATCAGGTGAACATGTCTCGGATCCATCAGGACTGGCTCAAGGTGTTTCATAGCAAAGCAAATATCTGGGTCTCGTGTTCATCAGATACATCAAGGACCTAATCATCTGATTATACATCGTGGCATCAACCGAATTTGATGAAGCGTTACTCAATAGCTTCAGGTTCGATGCCATAGGTGTGGCCATGGCCTTGTAGTCCATCATCCCAAACCACTTCAGGATCTCTAGTGCATACTTCCCTTGTCCAAGGAATATTCCATCTGCACTGTGCCACACCTCCATACCTAGAAAGTAACGCATCATACCCAAGCCATTCATCTCGAACTCGGAAACAAGATTCGTCTTCATATCAACAATCAACCTATCCTCACCTGTCACAAACAGGTCATCCATATACCGTAGGAGTATCACTATATTTCCTTCCTCAACCCTGTAGTAAAGGTTGGAATCCACTTTACTCTTGGTAAAGCACAAACTGGACAGGAAGCTGTCTATCCTGCCGTACCATGTCCTGGGTACTTGCTTCAAGCCATACAAATCTTTATTCAATTTGAACACATGTGACTGCCTGTCATGTGTCTCAAATCCGAGTGGCTGCTCCACTTCCTCTTCGACTACACCATTCAAAAAAGCTGTCGTTGACATCCATTTGGTGTATCTTCCACTTCACCACTTGCCTTGTATTTCTCTATGCTACTATCTCCAGCATGCTTGATCTTGTAGATCTACTTGGAAGTCACAATAGACTTTCCTTCTGGTCTTGGGACCACATCCCAAAACATCATTCTTCATGATCGATTGGTATTCCTCGATCATGGCATCCTTCCATTACTACATCCCTGATCCTGGGAACTTCATATTCTTCAATATCTTCAATAACTAGTTTTCTTGAACTTCATCGCTGGAACAAATGTCGTTGTCCTTCTCTTGTAGGTGATTGTACATGATCTTTCCTACAAGTCAAATTCAATCACATGATTAGAAACTTCTCATAGTTTTTCAAAAACAAATTCTTACACATAAGAATGTATGTCATAAGAATGCGTCAATACAACATTTATCCATATCCTGTAACTTTCTAGATGCCTTCCATCTCTACCAGAACATTGTTAAGAGTGTGCACAACTCCCAACATGTCAGCAAATAGGTTTCATTCTAGATAAGTAGTAATGGAATGTTGTATAGTACCATAGGCCACTTACCCATTACTTGCATATTAGTAGTATCTTGTTCATTAATGCAACTTTTCTATTATGCATTAATATACATCCTAAATCTAGGAACATAAGCATGTACATGATTGGACAACATAATTTAAGTAATCAAATATACAATAATTGACAATTCAAATACTTATCTTTGTTTGGTTGTTGGGTGGAGTCCATCTCAATCTTTGCTTCCTTGCAGGGACTACTGGAGTGTGCTCCCTCTTGATCTTTGCTTCCTTGCAGGAACAACTGGAGTGTGCTCCCTCTTGATCTTTTCTTCCTGGAGTGTGCTTCCTCTTGATCTTTGCTTCCTTTATGATATCATCATGATTATATGTCTTTGAACTTCTATCCATCCTAGACCACTATGCATGTTTAAGTGTGCATTAGTGTCATCATTGTGTCATCCTCAATATCTCATACATAATCATACATGCATTAGTATAATCTCAATACTTATCAAAACATTATGGTTCTAAATAATCTTAATCATGTATGGTCATGATCGTTTCATACACAAGCGTTAGTATTCAAGGTTTTTAGGGAGGACTTCTTATTCATATTTTTATTTGACTATATGACTCTTCTAGTTTGTCATATCATTAATCAAACTAAGAAGCATAATATGCATAAACCCATGATTGCCCAAACTTATAACTTCATGAATTATCAATCATACCAAGTATACTTATATAAGATCCTAAAACAAGGTAGGATTCTAACATGATATAGGAAAAAAAAACATACCTGGATTATCATGCTTGCTAGTTATGTCTAACATACCCACATAATGTCTTTTTGTTCTCTTTAATGACTTGTGCTAGTAACCTGCAAATCTCATAAGTTAACCATTGTAGAACCAAATTATACATACCTCATAAGTAGAGCTTCTATGTGATCCATGACTATGGATGAGTCTTTGTCTTCATGTTACCATGGTCATATGTTCTTGATCTAGTACTTGATTTGTCTTTCTTGATGTTAGCGAACAACATCATCCTCATACAACACCACAGTGCATTAGTATAATCATAAGTGTCATAACCCTAATCAATAAATGTCTTCTATCATTCACATGCATTCATACTTTTACTAGGGTGATAAGACAAGTCTATAATTAATAAATATTGTTACTAACCTCAATAATATGAAGACAAACATATTATAAACGTAATCATGGACTGATTTCAAAACATACCTGTATCTCCTCAAGTCATACCTGTCGGGATTGCTTGTAGTCTTCTTATGTAAGGCCTTAGCCTCATATCCCTCTGGAACTGGAACTTCTTCAATTATGTAGGTGTCAATTCATTCTCTTCTATGATTAACCCAATCCACTTTGATTTGTTGAAGCTGGATCTGGAGCTGGATTAGGGTTTGTCAGAGAAACCCTAAAAATTCAAAATTTGAATTTCAAACTTCTGATTGGATGAAAAATGCGCCTTGCCGAGCTGATCAAGCTGGTATACTTCAATTTTTAAGTCTCCAAAATTTGACCCCTCAAAATTGACTTTGAAAGTTTCGGATCTGCAGCTTTTGTCAAATTCTGGTTTTCTGGTCAAAATCTCGAACTAGGGTTTGATAGAGCTCGGGGTTCTACCCAACCAAAAAATTCGATCTTGGTCTCTAAATTTTGATTTTGATGAGGAGCATCCAGCCGTGGTCTCAGATTCCAAAAATTCCAACTTTTGTAGAAACCCTAATTTCCTGCAGTAGTGACAAGCCAAGAATGAAAGTGCTCAGAATCCAATTCTGTTTTGACAGAAATATATGCCATATTGTTTCTGATACAACTCTGAAATTTTGGATCCTCAGGTTCTGAAACTTCGCCCTGTGGTAGAATGCCCTGTCATATTTCCAACCCCACATATCTTACCTCAAATGGATTCCCCATTAGAGAGATATGCCAAGTGTCGCAACATGACCTGTTTATGGGAAGAAACAACATAGCGAACTTGTACGGAGTGCCATGTGTCACTGTTTCAAATTCGGCCTTTGAAAAGAAGACTTGTGAAACTATAGTCCATGCCCTAACTGACACTTTTTATGGAATTCCATTTGGAACATACTAGCCCGAGATATGACCTTTGTTCCTAGGTCACCTGTCTAGGGCTTCAATCTGGAAGAGGTAGAAACCCTAACTTGTATGGATCATATCTCAGAAAGTACAATGAATCTGAGGCTGAGCTTCAGAAACAAGGTACATGAACATTTCATCTTCGTATTGCAAAATTTCAGATCCTGAACCTTCGCCAAAACTAATTTATAGTGAAAGTGCCACGATGACTAGTTTTTACTATATCAAGCCCTAGCTTCCAATTTGTCGCAAGTACAAAAAATGTCATAAATGCCATACAATGCCTTCCTTCAGGATAGCTTTGATACCGTGTTAGTTTTTCATCATTTAATTCAATATGATCTAGGATCTTAACTGAAAGAACAACATGTACAACATATCAAGGATGAGAGACAAGAGACAAGAGACACAAAGCATTTCATCAGGGAAAACCAAGAAGGTGAAAAACCTTGCAACTTCCTCAGAGATAGAATAAGCATCAATACAAAGATCACCAAGATGAGTCCCCAAAAGATAAATGTTTGCAGCAGCTACTCCTCCTCCACTTGTGCGCACTTCTCCTTTGTCTCACTAATGCGAAGTGAGTGAGTGAGTGAATAGAATGAGAGAGACGCGCTCTCTATTTATATAATGACTTGACTTTCCTTTTACTCTAACTGGGACGACCTCCCTTAGGAGAGTCTAATAACCCATTACCACTTGTCACTGGGCCGAACCCACTAGGGTGGTCTAATAACCCTTTAACGCACATGGCTCATACAGGGCCGACCCCACCAAGGTGATCTACTAACCCATCAAATATAAGTTACAACACTTACAATATAACTTGTGACACTACTACGGGGTCTAATGAGTTGTCATACATGGGAGGATGGATATCAATGACTTTACATGACTCAAGTACAATATTGACTTCTACAACTTGGAGGAACAAACATCTCCATCGGAGGTACAAAAATAGAATTCAAATGAAGACACTTCCGATAGGATGAATAAGACATCTCCGTCGGGGATACAATAAAGTACAAATGTAATACATACAATATACAAGTGAATATCTTCCAAAGTTACAAATACATCAACACCGGTTGCTTCTGAAGGTGGAGGCCCCATAGGTGTCTTTGCGGTGGCGATGATACAAGGGGGGATTGTGAAGGGTAAAGTTATCATGGATTCATGAGGGAGATTTGTGAATCATGGTCGTAACATGTGTCGAGGGATCTGATGAGTGTGTACTTGGTGGAGTAAATGCGCAACTATGAAATGTTACTCTAAGGGAGGTTCTTTTTAAGATGGGTCAAATTCCTCGAACTTCATGGGTGTCAATTGATGAGGGGGGTGGAAATGGTGCGCAAAACCATCGGAGAACATGCTATTCATGGTAATGATGTTGATATCACATCGAGCTCCATGAATGAGGGCCCTATGGTTATCAACAGGAATAATGGGAGATGCATTATAAACGAAGGGTAAATAATGTCTATATGCCAGTTTCATAATGATACATGTGGTAGGGTGCATGAATCTTGCTTGTAGAGCTTGGAGTATTATTCTTATAATGGAAAAACAAGAGGCTCCATATTGTTTTGATCAAGATCCTACACATACGGCACACATACCCAAGTGTAGTAAAGAACATAACCAACCTATTGACAATGTAGAAATCATATAACCAAAACAATCTTGTACCTGTGGGGTACCGGAGAACTAAGGATAAAACCTTTTGAGGTACAACCTGTTGACCAGGTTGTTGAGGGTAATACCTTCATGGTCAGTTAAGCTATAGGATCCTTTTGGGAGACAATGCTTAACGACATAAGGGCCTATCCATTTGGATATGAATTTCTCGGGTCTTGGTTTACCGACTTTCTTAGCATTAAACAACATAACAAAGTCACCTTCGTTGAAGGTGTGTGGTTTCACTTTTCGATCGTAGTGTGCCTTGAAGAGGAATTTCATAGCTTAATTCTATTGAAGAGATTCACACCGTTATTCATCAAGGTGTTCCAAGACGAATAAGTGTTGTTACAGTGCAGGGGTATCAGGTAGCAACTCGACGGGAAGATTGGAGGGTAGGGATTTGACACTCTATTGGGAGGACGACTTATACACCATGCACAAGATGAAATGGGGTAAAAATTGTGGTATTCTTGACTGAGGTGTGGTAATCCCAAAGGGAAGGAAATAGCATGTGGCGCCAGTTGCTTTTGTTTTTGTCTACTTTGTGTTGGAGCATATTTTTGAGGATTTTGTTAACAACTTCAACCTGGCCATTTGCTCGAGGGTAGTAAGTGGTTGAAAATTTGTGTGTTAAAGCATAACAGTCGCGACAGTTATTCGAAAGTTTCATCACGGAAGTGTCTTTCGTTGTCAGAGACAAGTTGATTGAGAATGTTGAAGTGGGAGATGACATGGTTGAAGAAGAACCGTGCAACATCCACTGCTTTACAATCAAATGTGGGCATCGCTTTGGCCCATTTGGTGAAATAATCATTGGCGACGATTATATGGTGGTGAACTTGGGCCGAAGCTGGACAACATTCCATAAATTCAATTGCCCATTTGCAAACTAGGCCGACAGTGATGACTGGGTGGAGTGGTGTAGGGGGAGAGTATGTTTTGTAGGAAAAGACCTGAAAATTCGCACACCATTTGACGACATAGACACAATATTTGAATACGAAGGGCCAAAAATACCTTTCTCATAAGATTTTTTGGGCAGTGGCTAATTCAGAGAGGTGGTCGCCACAGGCGTTTCTATGGCAATCATTGATAACTTGCTCGGCTTCTTCATGCATTAGACATCGTCGAATAATAGTGTCAATGTCGCGACGACATAGGACATCCCTGATAAGGAGTTATCGCGATGCCTAGTGGTGGATTTTGTGACGATAGTCGCAGGATAATTGGGGAACGAACTTCTGGGTGCGTAGATAGAGGAGGATATCGTCGTACCAAGGATATTCGATCGTAATGAGAAAGAGGTGTTCATCGGGTAACTCATCCTAGACAGACTCGCTTGTGGTGGTAGAGGGAAGGTTGGTAATGAGTTGGGATAAGGCCATGGATTTTTTGCTTTTGGGAATAACAAATTCGAGTTTGAATTCTTGTAAGATAATGATCCACCATGCAAACTTACTATTGATAATCCTACAACTAAGTATCTATTGCATAGGGTTGGAATCAATGATGATGGTTGTTTTTCGGAGAAAAATATAGTGGCATATTTTTTGTTTAGAAAGGATGACTGCAAGTGTAAGCTTCTCATCATGGGTGTAGTTGAGTGCAGGTCCAACAAGGGTTTTGCTGACGTAATATATGACATGTTCCTAGTGGTCCTCGACAGGTTGGAATAGTACACTGGCTATAGTGAAATCTGACGCAGATATATATAAGATGAAATATTTGTCAAAGTTTGGAGGAGAGATGAGGGGGGCTGATGATAATTCTTGTTTAAGGGAATCAAAGGTGGTTTGGGCATAGTCGTCTGACTTAAATGGAAGATATTTTCTGAGAAGCCATAAAAATCCATAGGCCTGAGGGGCATAGTGGGGAAAAAAATGACGAAGAAAATTGGCCTTACCTTGGACACTCTGCCATTGGCGTCGTGTTCGTGATGCTAGTAATTCCAAGATGGATTTAACCTTGGAAGGGTTGACGGTGATGTCGTCTTTGGAAACAATGAATCCTAAGAGGCGACTGGTGGTGACGCAAAATAGACACTTGAGAGTGTTTAAGCATATATTATACTTGTGACATCTTGTGAAGATGATACGAAGGTCTTGGAGGTGATCACATCATTTTTTGGACTTGGGGTAAGGTCGTCTAAAAAGGAGAGGATGATTTGATCCAAGTGATTAAAGACATTGTGAAGATGTATTCTTCTAGTATATCTTCCTCTAAAGAACTCAGGTCTTCATTCTAGGATTGAAGAGGAATTTGAGATGCAGAATGTCAAGGTACTTAGAGACAATTGGGGTGGGTGCTAGAATCTCATCTTGAGGGAAGATTAAGGGATCTAGTGCTTCACAAGAAATCGGTGATGGGGGATCAAGTTCTCTCGAGGTATCTAACAGATGTGAGGTGTTGTTGTCAACATTGGGATTTATTGGTTCAGTATCCTCCTCAATTATAGTAGGAAGTGTGGTCCCACAAGGGGTGAGGTTATCAGCCAATCGACTTTGGGTTGCACGTAGAGTGCAAAATGCAATGACAAGAGGACATTGGAATGAATGGTGAGACATTAATTTGCTTGATCGACATGGTCTAGTGGAATTAGTGTGATTTAAGACAATGGTCGAGCTTTGTGGATGTTGCGGTGAATCTTGGTCGAGTATGGAGTTAGCCCACCTTGGAGAGGGATTGATCGGGGTCACCATAGTACCCATGGGGAGAGGAATATCCTCTGGAGATGAGGGAGGTGAGGTATCTTCCAAGGGTTGGGTGAGTCGAATGGCTGCCAAAGCCTCTCGATAGCGAGGGAGGTTGGGGCAATGATGTGTATAGTGCCCATACTAAGAACATATGGAACATGTGTGATTTATATGTAGTTTTCTAGACTTAGATGTGGGCAAGGGGGGTGTTCCCCCTTTCATCGTCGGTAGAGCGTGGGTGATGCTAACGAGGGTGTTGAGCAAATTCCTTAGCTTCGGCAGAGTAGGACATAATTTTATTGCATGGCCTTATTGTTGCAAAGAGAAGACGACGATGTAACCCATTGATTGAGAGTATTGATCATAATTGGGTATTTTAAATCCTGATGGTTGATGCCCCCTTCTTTAGGATTAGGTGCGATAAGTGAATGATATGCGCAATGTCAGTTTTACTACATGATTTCCCACATGTAGGTTCTTTTTATTATGATTTTAGTTAACTTGTAGTTTAAAAAAGAAAATAAATGTAAATTCCTTAGAAGACCTAACGTCCTTCCTCTCAAATGTAATTGGGCCTCCCAAAAGCACAATTGATAGTGAAATGGTATCCAGTTACCAATCGACTAGTGGAGGTAAAAAAGAGCTAGGTCTATCGGCTATGGGGCCAATGTTCCAATCAAGAAGACTTGGAAACACCTCCCAAAGGGAATATCTAAATTCAGGAGTCAATTGCACTCACAATTGCTCCTTGGTGATATCCTAAGTTGGGCCACTAGGATACCTTGCGTCAAGTGTGGATCAATGGTTCGGCCTGTAGGGTATAGTGTTGTCTCTCTACAACAAGTTTAGTGGCTTGTAGGGGAGAGCAAGGAAGCTATACCTCGGCTTTCACCTCCTTGTTCACGGCGCACTTCTGATCCGAGTTTTCTTTAAACACTTGATTATAGTAGGATTTTGTGAGTACCCTATGAGACAACAATGCTATGTTTCAAAATATTGCTGATGAAACTAGATTAGTGGGAATTAATGGATGCCTAGCCCAATCAATACTACCTAACTAAAATATCGTTTTGTGACCTCCTATGGAAGATTTTAGTTGGTTTATACAATTTCAATGTTGATTTTAAGGGGTTTGGGTGTTCACTTATGGAGTGTAAGAGAGGTATTTCACAATCCCTACCTTTCTGATTCAACAAGCTCACATAAAGTGCGAGGTGAAGAGCATACTTGGATTGGAAGAGTCTTTAGGTCTCTTAGTGTGTGCTAGTGATGAAAGGAAATTGATATCGACAAATTAAATAAAAGAGCATATTAAGTAATACATACTTTTAACTGTAAAAGAAGCTAATGATGCTTTGCAAATCAAAGATGCTAACTAAGTTGTGCAATGGAGGTATTTCACACTTCTCACCCTTTTTTGATTCACCAAGCTCACATGAAGTGCGAGGTGAAGAGCATACTTCACGAGACAAGAGTCTTTAGGTCCTTGCTTGTGTGTAAAAAGTGTATTATACACTAGAAATGATACTAAAAACATGTCAATTGGTGCATAAACAATAAATAGTCTTGAATACTAGTAACAACAATGGGGCCCGTTGAAAACCTCAAAGTCGTTTACCTAGGTAAGTTTCAAGGGAGATGAGCTCTTTACTTCCTAATATTGGTCTAGGTGAATTAATTACTAAAAAATTAAGTAATTATGTGAATTATCCTTAATTTAAGTTCACTAGTAAGCAATAATTGTACTACCAAACTAAGCTATGCAGATAAAAAACAAATAAATAAGAGCAGTGCGGCTAAACCACCCTCCGTCGCAAGTACCATGTAGGTTAATTCAAAACAGACACACTGAGCAACGCGGGTAGTACACTAACTTTCCGCGCGGATGACCTTGGTGGGGTAGCATGGGTCTAACAATGTTAACCTGTGCTGCGCACGCGACTGTGCGAGCCATTTCCACGCTGTTAGCATCATAGATACACCGGGATCCATGTTACTGTGTGAAAATAAATTGGGGCCATGATGGGGCCAAATTATCGAAGCAAGAGGTGGAATACCTAATCTCCTACAGGTGATAAATACCCAGAATTAGTTACTTAGCATAAAACAACCTAGTTTAATGAGAAATGAACAAAAATAAGTATGGTAGCCATTAGAACTATTGTGGAAAAAATTGCACAAGTGCAGTCTTCCACTTGGTAAGGGGCTAAGCCTTATAGGTTGTAGCAAGGCCTCAGTCCTTGGAGCCCCTTTTTGGTGTGGTTGATCATGCAATAGATTTTTAGTGTAATTCACATTCAAACAAAAAAATATGGATAAAAAAAAAATGAAAGGGATGGGGGGAGAATTCAAACTCCAATAAAAATCATAGGTATGATAAACCACTCTTGTATTTCCCAATGGTGTAGTTGTACAACACCTAAGAGGTGTGGGATTCAAGGGAAGACAACAATCTCCCTTAGGGAGGCCTTTCTTGTCCAAACTAAATGCTAGGTAGATGGTAGAACAATGGAGAGAAACACTTTCCCCTTGAAGGAACGTGGCAAGGGAGCTTGGGAATGCTTACAATGATAGGAAGCGGTGGGATATGAGGAAGCTCCAACTCAAATCCAACAACATAAACTTGCTCTAATTTATCTCTCCAAAATGCATGCCAATGGCTTCCTTTTATGGGCCAAGAGGTGTCCAACAAACAACTAGATCCAAATGTGAACTCACCTCCTCCATGAACTAGTTCCAAGGTACACAAGGGGGGATGATTAATGCCACCCAGTGTGTGAGGAGCCAAATTTGGATCCTTGGGGAGGATTGATACTTCAATGTGCTCTTGGGAGTTAATGTTCCTTCCATTTTGACAGTATCATGGATATCGAAGAAAACTCCGCGCGGGTGTAGAGCGGGCATTGTTCAGATAATCTGTGCTATATCGCGGGTCAAATGTGTGTTACTCACGCTACCCTTTCTTTTGATTGTTTCTTGGCTCTTATGGAATCATGCTATATTTTGGATCTGTTGAGGATTCTTGTGGTGAGGTGCATTGTTTATGTTGATGACACCTTACTGGATGAATCGCCGAAATGTCGCATGTTTGTGACTTTTAGGCATTAACAAGCTCCTTCAATATTATCCTCGAGCTTGGTATTATTTTTCATCTTCATAAAATGAGAACCTCAAATGGAAATAAAGATAATGATACTTACCAATAGATATTCTCCAACCAAGTGCTTGATTTAATGCTTTCTGAAATCTACCTCCTCGTTGACCCAGGGTTTGTCAGAGAAACCCTAATTTTCCAACTTTGGAATCTTGCAAATATGAGTAGAGGGAAATATGTGCCTTCTTAAGGCGAGTTGAGAAAACCCTTCCTTCGGCCAAAATTTTCGACATAAATCTCAAAAAACGGATGCCCTAGTTTTCCCAAGCAGTAGTGACAGAGTCAAAATTCAAAATTCTCGGATCTAGAATATTCCTCCACAGAAAAATGTGCCCTCCTAGGGATAATTTCTTTGACCTCCTTTTCAATCAAATCTATGGTGAAAATCCTCTGGAATAGGAAACCCTAGTTTTCACTTCCGGTAGTTTTAACTACACAAAGTCTTCTTTTAGGCTAGCTCTGAAACTATGTTAGAATTTTGATACTTCAAGGATGGTTATGTTAGATATTCAAACAATTTATATATTATCACAAAACCATATGCAATAATATCACTGAAATATAGAAAAAAACAACATAAACAAGAGTACACAAATATTTACCCTGGGAAACCCTCTCACAAGAAAAACCCAACAAAACATCTTCCATATAGATTCGTCACAAGTACAATGTAAATCTAAGAGCAAAGTCTCTTTCACACAAAGACCCAAGAATAAGATAAGAGAGAAAACCCAAGAATAAGATGCCTTCAATGTAGCTACTTTTTCTTCGAAGCAAACTTGCTCTTCTCTCTCTACTCATGCGAACTTGCTTGAGTGAGTGATATGCCAAATGAGATAGGCGCCACTCTATTTATACTAGTCACAAATTGGCATTTTTACCTAACTAGGCCGACTTGTCTTCTCTAATTTGTTCGACTTGACTAAGGCATTTTTTCCCATTATTTGAGGTAGATTTCCCATTGTCTTGGGAAGTTTGCCCACTAATTTTTGTGGGGCCGACTTGTCTAGATTTCTTTTAGGGTTCTTACATGATCAAATACAATATGAATATTTCATGAAGGAATTACAATAAGAATATCTTCTGAAGTTACACAATCTTCAACACCATCAATGGAGTCTCAAAGTAAATATCATGATTTAGCACAAGAATTTGAGTTTGGTCTAGTGATCTCTATCCATTTTATCTAGAAGTTTATGACCCACTCAGCCTGGAAATTCATGGTTTTAGCAATGGCATCATGGAAATGTGATCTAGTGAAAAAATCAATTGCATGTCAAGGGAACAACGATAAATATATTGTCGTAGTTAATGAATTTGCTAACACCATAGAAAATATGAACTTCTATGGGATATGAACTTCTATCAATTTTCAAATCCCTATGGTAAATGGTTGGATACTCACTTATATTTTAGATTTTTTTTTATGCCTTTTAGTGTTTACTAGGAAAGTGGATACCAAACTAAATGATATCAGTGCATGTATCTCTAAATGCTTGTTCTTGAAATAGAAAGAGATACAAGTTTATATTGAGGAAAAATATGAATAATGGAAATCTAAAAAGGAATCGACAAGTGGATACAACACCAACTATTTAAAAAATTCTAATGACAAAAATCATCTAAAAAGAACTCAAAAAATATTGAATTCAACCAAAAATGATATTTTCCAACCACTACAAATCTGCAAAATTTCCATTGCCCAATTAATTCCGAATAGATTAAAAATCCTTGAAAATTGTCCACATATAGAAGTAATATGAATGTAGATGGATTTATTTTGAACTTTTTTGCCCCTATAGAAAATGAAAATAGATTGAAATCAGTGAAGAATGAGGCATTTTTTTTAACAATTTGTCTGTGAACTCAACAAGTTTTGATAAACTTACCAACTCTTGGTCAAAATTGCCAAGCCTAGGGAATTTTGACCAATGTCTATCATATTTTTGTTCCTGAGTAAACCCGGATAAATTTGATCCAAGTAAACTATTCAAGTACTTAAATACTTGGCAAGTCTTGTTTCTTTGATATAATATGTGTTTGTGTAGGAGGATACAATGAAGACATTAATTTGTTAGGCTCTCTATGATGTTTTTTAAAGATTGACTTCAAGGGTGACTTTAAGTTCATTATAATTATCCTCAGTGACTAAGTTTTTCATCCAAATGTGTTCCTCCCAAATGAATGGTGCTTTTGTTAGTCAAGGGTATATGTGGTTGTGAGAAGAAAGAAGAGCATATTGTTCCACGTAAACTTGATACCGGTAAGTCTATTTTTGTTGTTTTTTAAGGTTGTACATTTTGATTGAATTTTTAGACTTGGTCCATCAAGCTAAATGAGTGAAAGGTCAAGTCTTGGAATTGTAGAGTTTTCCTCATGAAAATGACTAATGACTTTTCAAAATCACTAAGAGACTTTCACAATAACAGTTGCAAACTGTGTGTTAGGTTGCAATGTGGGGAAGTCATGGGGGATGCAGAAAAAGAGTTGGGCATGATCACTAGCATGAATTCCATGAGAATTTTTTTTTGCAACTCATCATGAGATAGTGTGACATAGTGAAGAAGAAGATGGATGCTTGGAGGAGTCTAAGAAGTCAATGCATGGTATTTTATTTAGAATGCATCAAAGTGAGTATAAAAAAGGATTCATGGTGATGTAAGTCATAACAAAAATTAAAAGAAGGATGAAGGCTTAAGTCCACATAGCAATTATATTCTTTATTTATTTTTTACGCCTTCTCTTATAGTTTTAAAATATGCCAATGTAATAGGTATGCAATGTGAATCTAAAGGAGAGAGGAAAGAAATTACGCAAAACTTGCAAACCATGGATAACCCTAGCAAGGACGTACCTCATTAAACATTAGATTGCATACATAGATAATAATGAATGCCCATAGCATCACATAAGACAAATTATAACTGGAGCACATTTTGGGAATTAATCTAAAATTGCATGGCAATTTGATCTATTTATAATTTTTGTTCTACATTGTAATAGATAGATTATATTCTATATGAACAATGCAATACTACTCATGATGAACTCCAACAATAGCTTATGTACTAGAGTTTCACACTTCCAACAATATCCTATGTACTAGGGTTGGTGAAAGTACCTAATCATGTAGATATGGCATACTTCCTTAACTACCTCCTTGGACCTCAGTTTCCATCAACTCATCATTTGTTGTGCCCACAAAAGTTAAAATCGAAGTAAACGTTAAGTTTGGGAAAAAATATATTGAAACAAATAAAATCATCTTAATAAAAATTATTGATGCATGTGTTTCTAGTGGAAATTGTGTAGCTATAACCTCATCGGAGATATCCATATATTTACCACTACCCTAAAAATTAATTAAAATGTAAGAGGCTAACTGTTATCCCTAAATTTTGCACTATGTTGCAATAGTTCATAGCTAGGGCACCTTAGTTGTGCTATGGGTTTAGATTAAATTATTGGTCGGGTAGGTCACATAGGTGAATTTTATGGAATCGAAATTCAAGTATATATTGATTCAATGAGAAATACATTATAGTTTCAAATTCATACACTCTATGGAGATAAACATTTAAAAAATAGTATGAAAGAAGAATCAAGATGAAGATGTGAATACATAAGCTAATAGGTTGTTCAACTCATACATCCGCAAGGAAGACTTCCAAAATCAAAACAGTGTCTTGAATCAAAATATAGTATTTGAATTTAGATTACAACTTTACAGGAGATTCACAATAAAAAATTTATTTCTATTAGATATGAAACTTGCATGACAATCAATGTAGTGCAGAAATTATCTATGTATTCCAAATAAGAAGAAGTAAATAGAACATAAACGGAAGCATAGCCTAACCTACAAAATGGTTGATCTTTGAACATGAAATATTGATGATGCAATAGCTTGTTTGTACAATACACAATCTATCTCTCAACCATCTATGACCTTACTACTCGAACCCCATTTTCCCTTTACATTTTCTTTCGTATAGATACAAAATACATCAGATTGGGATCTCATATCCAATAATAATGGATCAATTCCTATCTAGGGATTTATGATAATATTTACATCAATATAGATATATTTTATAGTTGAAAGTATAAAATCTAATTTTGATCTTAGATCCAACATTTTAGGGATGTTTTGACCAACACTATCCTCACCACTAGATTCAAATCTGAACATATACTTGATGTTTACAAACATAAGAAAATGTAGCTTAAAGTTACTTTGAAGTTAACATCCTTAGAAATATTGAAGAAAAGAAAAATTTGTCAAACGAGTGAAAAATCAGGTTACGGGAAATTCTATAGTGATTCTACAAATTCCTATGTGGAAGGCACTATAGAATATTTGGATTTTCTATAGCAGTCTTGTAACTTGCATCCAAACTTGCAGTATTTTTCAGTATCTTTTTAGCTTCAAAACAATGCAAACTCACTGCAAAAACATGCTTTCTCTCCAAAATTTATCTAGGAGGATAATCTCATTGTTGATCAGGTTTAAAGTCTTCAAACATCAGTTCAAAGGTTACCATGGTAAATATCTCATCGTCAGCTTTCCTTTGACGCTTGTTTCATGCGAAACAACCTCCAGATGAAGAAGTTGTCAGCAGTTGAAGTTTCAACAAGGAAGATTAAAATGGTTAAAAATGGTCACAAATGGTCAAAAAATGGGTAAAAATGGCTTGGTTGAAGCTTTGGGAATTGAACCCAAGACCTTGTGGAAAGGTCACCTTTAGCTTCATTAGCAATGTGTAAAATGGAGGGCTATGCCCCATGGTATCTATTTTGAACCATATCACATTAACCATATTATAAACCATATAATATGCACATACCATATATTAAAGCTCCAACCATATAATAAAGCTTAAACCTTATCCAAGCATGTTATAACATGGAGCATATCACATTAAGCCATATCACATATTATAACGTGGGAAAAAGGTTATATTATAACATGGAGCAAAGGTTATAATGTTTAAACTATATGCCACCACATATTTACGCCATGTTGATGTATATGTAACTTCGGAATGTATTTCACTTATATATTTATTGTACTCGTATAGAGATGTATTATTCCTCTATATGGAAGTGTCGTTATTTGTATTGACAAGTGTCGCAAGTGTGTTAACTTGCTGATGGGTTATTAGACCATATTGTAAGGGGTCGGCCCGATATAATGTAATATGATGTTATTGTACCTAGCTAGACAAGTCGGCCCCATAAGGTTATTGGGAAAACATGACAAGTATAAATAGAGATCGGGAGATTTCTATTTGGATCACTTCAGAACTCACACTTCCTTCACTCAGAAAGTGGAACACATGTGAGGAGGAGGATCAGCTGCTAAGAAGAGTCTATCTCTTGTACTTTGGTTGTACTTTCGTTGTGCTATTGCTCTATCTATCTCTGAGGAAGTTGTGGGTTTTTTCACGTTAGGGTTGTCCCCACAGAAACTCTGTGTGTCTATTGTCTCTCATGCTTTTGCTTCTTTTGATGATTTACATGCTTGTTATGATTGATATGCATTGATATACTGTATATGTTATGCTATCAGTAAATATCCTAGAGTATTGTGAATTAATGCTCAAAATTTAACATGGTATCAGAGCTAACCTGAGAAGAAGACATTGTGCGGTGACGGAAACTAGGGTTTCTTGTTTATTGGGTTTCTCTCCACAGATTTTGGAAAAGCAGTATAGTAGATTGACTCTACTCATCAAGGAGGATCTATCTGTCCAATCAAAATTTAGTTCTCAGCACTTTCAGTTTTGGCCCTAAAAATTAGGGTTTCCTAAAAAATAAGAATTTATGAAATCTGAAGACATAGCTGGAAGCTCCTTGGAAAAATCAAATTTTAGATCTTTAGATCGAGATTTGTGGCTGGATAAATCTCCGGGAAACTCAAAACCTAATTTAGGGTCCTCCCTAGTGAACCCGAGAAGACTAAAAGGAATTTCTGAAGGGTGAAGCTTTGCAGATCTCAAATTCTGAATACACTAGGATGCTCAGCTCATCAAGGCGCATCTTTCTATCCTTTCAAAAAGTTGAAATTCACATTTTGAATTTTTAGGGTTTCTTTGACAAACCCTAATCTGGGACTAGATCCATTTTTTCAGCAAGTCAAGTGGTAAGATCTAAATCTTTTCTATTTCTATTTGAAGTACTCTTTAAGATGTCTCACCACACCAAGCTTGAGGATAAGCTTGAAGGGGCTGATAACTTCCGAGCTTGGAAGTATAGGATTGGGTTAATCTTGGAAGAGAATGAATTGGACTCTTACATAAAAGAAGAGATCCCTATCCCAGAAGATGAAGAGGCTAAGATATTGCATGAGAAGAACTTGGTCAAGGAAAAAATAATCATTGCTGATTCTATTAAAGACCATCTCATTCCACATGTGTCATCCCTAAAGACACCCAAGGCTATGTTTGATTCCCTGACCAAGATATTTGAAGGGAAGAACATAAATCAGAAGATGACTCTGCGGAATCAATTGAAAGGGGTCAAGATGTTGAATGGAGAGACCATTCAATCTTATTTCTCCAAAGTCTCTTAGATCAAGAAACAACTTGAAGTTGTAGATGAAATGGTGGAGAATGGCGAAATTGTTATGACCACTTTGAATGGCCTACCCAGGTCATGGGACTCCTTTATCCAAGGGATCTGTGCAAGAAAGAAATTGATCTCCTTCAGTAGACTGTGGGAGGAATTTTATCAAGAAGAAGCAAGGCTTGTGGCACGAGAAGAAAAGATGGGAAATGAAGATCAAGATCTCATAGTACACACCAAGAAAGGCAAGTTCAAGAGGGAGCCATCCCATCACAAGAAGAAATCTTCTCATCCATATCACAAAGAAAAGAAAGATTTGAAGTGCTTCAATTGTAATGAGAAAGAACACTTTGCCTACGAATGTCCCAAGAAAAGGAAAAAAGATACCAACAACTTCAACAACAAGAAGAAGAACATAAAAAGAAAATATCATGCTCATGCTACTGAGGATGATGAACCTCCCAAGAAGAAAGCTAGAACAGAAAGTGATGATGACTCATCAAGCGAAGAAGAGTATGTTCTAATCTCTGCTCTCACAGGTACTATCTCTCATGGTTGTAATGATTGGCTTATTGAAAGTGGTGCTTCCAAACACATGACTGGGTTTAAAGAATATTTTGTAAATCTATCTAAACATGAATTACCCCATAAAGTGAAACTTTGGGATGACTATCAATACCCTATCAAAGGAAGTGGTGAAGCCTCCTACAACCTAGATTTTGGAAAGTCCTTGAAGATGAAAGAAGTTCTCTATGTACCTGGACTCAAGAAAAACCTACTCTCCATATCCGCATTGGATGCAAAAGGTATGAGGGTTGCATTTGTGGATGGCCACATTCTAATGTGGCCAAAGGGAAAGACCATAGATGATGCAGTGGTGATTGGAGAGCAAGAGGGAGGATTGTACAAATTGAAGGGACAACCTGAACATGCCATGGTGCATGATTCCATGGAGCCAAGTGAACTTTGGCATACAAGACTTGCACATATGCACTACAGAGCATTACCAATTGCAAGTAAAGTTGTAGAAGGTCTTCCTAAAATCAAGACCAAGCATGAAGGTGTTTGCAAAGGATGTGCAAAAGGAAAGAACATAAAGAAGGCATTTCCAAGCAGTGAAAGCAAGGAAAAAAGTATCTTGGAAATTATCCACTTCGATGTATGTGGTCCGATGTCATCCAATTCTCTGAGTGGGTATGTTTACTATGTCTCTTTCATTGATGACTTCTCCAAGAATACTAATTTGGTTTACTTCTCGAAGAACAAAGATGAAGTGTTTGATAAGTTCAAGGAATTCAAAACCTTGATGGAGAACAAAACTGATAAGAAAATCAAGACTTTCAGATCTGACAATGGTGGAGAATTCACTTCAGGTGACTTCAAGAAACTATGCAGTGATTCAGGGATTAAGAGGGAGTTGACTGCTCCTTACAATCCACAATAGAATGGAGTTGAAGAAAGAAAGAACAAAACAATCATGGAAGTAGCAAGGGCAATGCTGCATGACCAGGATCTACCTATGCATCTATGGGAAGAAGCATCTAGGACAGCTGTATATGTGTAGAACAGAACACCCCACAAGATAGGGACAACAAGACACCAGAAGAGGTCTTCTCTGGTAAGAAACCTGAAGTCAGCCATCTCAAAATATTTGGTTGTCCAGTATATACTCATGTGCCAAAGGAAAAGAGGACTAAGCTAGATCCTTCAAGAAAGAAGGGTATCTTTGTGGCTTACATTGAAATCTCGAAGGCTTACAGAATATACTTTCCAGGGTTCAAGAAAATTGATGTCAGCAGGGATGTAACATTTGATGAAAATTCAGCATTCATCAAATCAAGGAAGACACCTGTTGAAGTTTATGAAGAAACTAAGGAAACTAGATTTCAAGACACTACCATGATTGAAGCAATTCCATATGTTGATCGTGGAATTGAAGATCCGCAACAACCTGTAGATCCACCCCATGAGAATAACTCTCACAAGAGAAAACCTACATGGGTTAGAGAGCTCATTCAAGATCCAGAAAGATATGGCATTCCAGAAGAAGAACACAGAACAAAGAAGAGAACTAGATCACATACCAGCTATGTTGCTTTACTCTGTGATATCATGAACAAAGAACCTTCCAGTTATGAAGAAGCAGTGGAAAAGAAAGAATGGAAGGGTGCCATGATTGAAGAATACCAATCAATAATAAAGAATGATGTTTGGGATGTTATCCCAAGACCTGAAGGGAATTCTGTTGTGACTTCCAAATGGATCTACAAGATCAAGCATGCTGCATATGGCAGCATAGATAAATACAAGGCAAGATTCATAGCTCGTGGCTTCTCTCAGAAAGAGGGAATAGATTATGAAGAAACTTTTGCTCCTGTAGCTAGGTACACTTCCATCAGATCAGTACTTTCCCTGGCTGCAGCGATGAAATGGAAGATACACTAGATGGATGTAAAGATTGCTTTCTTGAATGGTGTAGTTGAAGAGAAAGTGTATGTGGAGCAGCCACTCGGTTTTGAAACACATGACAGGGAGTCATATGTGTGCAGATTGAAGAAAGCCTTGTATGGCTTGAAGCAAGCTCCTAGGACTTGGTATGGTAGGATGGACAGTTTCCTATCTAGTTTGGGATTTACCAAGAGTAAAGCGGATTCCAACCTTTACTACAAGGTTGAGGAAGGAAATCTTGTGATACTACTCCTCTATGTGGATGACCTATTTGTAACAGGAGATGATAGACTGATTGCCAATACAAAGAGGAAGCTTGTTGCCAAATTCGATATGAAGGACTTGGGGATGATGCACTATTTTCTAGGTATGGAGGGGTGGCAGAGTGCAGATGGGATCTTCCTTGGACAAGGGAAGTATGCAGTAGATATCCTGAAGAGTTCAGGATGATGGAATGTAAGGCCATGGCCACACCTATGGCATCAAACCTGAAGCTTCTGTGTGATGCTTCATCTGAGCTGGTTGATGTCTCTATGTATCGTCAGATGATTGGGTCCTTGATGTACCTGACGAATACGAGACCAGATATTTGCTTTGTGGTGAACACATTGAGCCAGTTCCTGACGGATCTGAGGAATGTTCGCTTGGTTGTTGTAAAGCATATTCTGAGGTACCCGAAGAGTACAGTTGATTATGGGCTCAAGTATGATGCGAATCAAAAGTTTAACCTATAGGGTTATGTTGATTCAGATTGGGCAGGCAGTGATGCAAATAGGAAGAGCACATCTGGTTGCTGCTTCAGTATGGGATCAGGTGTGATCTCATGGTTTAGCAGGAAGCAGTCCTGCATAGCACTGAGTACAGCCGAGGCAGAGTATGTTGTAGCCTGTTCGGCTAGTTGTGAGGTAGTATGGCTTCGGAAGCTACTGTCTGAGTTATTTGATCTCCCGTTGGATGCTACTGGTATCTTCTGTTATAACCAGAGTTGTGTGAAGTTGTTTGAGAACCCGGTGTTCCACAACAGGTCGAAACACATTGAGATCAAATATCACTATATCAGGGATATGGTGCAGAGAGGAGAAGTAAAGCTCCTGTATGTTGTGACAGATGAGCAGATTGCAGATGTGCTGACGAAGCCACTAGCCAGAGTGAAGTTTGAGTACTTCAGAGAGAGGCTTGGTGTTCTTCAGATCGATGACACTTCGAGGAAGAAGTGATGGAGACATTTGTTGAAGCCATTCCAAGCATGTTGGAAGGAGGATCCTTCACATGGCTGTGGATGTAAGCGCTGGATGATGAGCATCAGGACGATGCTCCAGTTACTACTCTATATATGCATCAGGACGATGTTGGATATGATCAGTTGGATCATCTATATGTATATGTATGTATGCATCATGTTGGATGCTGGATATGATCAGTTGGATCATTTATATGTATATGTATGTACGCATCATGTTGGATGCTGGATATGATCAGTTGGATCATTTATATGTATATGTATCTATGCATCATGTTGGATGTTGTATATGATCAGTTGGATCATTTATATGTATTTGTATATGCATCATGTTGGATGCTTGGACCATGTATCTGTATATGTATCAGGTGGATACTATGTATGATCAGGTAGATCATGTATTTTGATATATATCAGGTGGATACATTGTGTGGATCATGTATCTATGTATGTATCAGGTGGATACATTGTATGATCATGTGGATCATGTATGGTGATATGTATCAGGTAGATACTTGGTATGCATCAGGTGGATGCATTGTATGATCATGATGACGAGCTTTAGGATGTTGCTCCAGATGATATGTATCAGGATGGTACAGTGATGATGATCAGTATGATCATGAGCATCTGGATGATGCTTAGTGCGATGATGATCAGTTAGATCATGAGTATCAGGTTGATACTTGGAGGTCAGAGATGATATGTGGCAGGTTGTGCAAATAGCATGTAATCAGTCCTCAGAAATCTGATAGGTTGAGCTGTGTGCTCGTAATCAGTCCTGGGATGAGGTATTGCTATGTAGTGTGTAATAAGTCGTCAGAAATCCGATAGGTTGAGCTGTGTGCTCGTAATCAATCCTGGGATGAGGTATTACTATGGAGACATGTAATCAGTCCTGGAGATCCGATAGGTTGAGCTGTGTGCTTGTAATAAGCCCTGGGATGCTCTTTAGAGATCTTGTCGGTCGTGCTGCGGCACATAAATGTTCCTGGGATGCTCTTTAAAGGTATTGTATATTCACATGCAATCAGTCCTGGAGATCCGAGAGGTTGATCTGTGTGCTCGTAATAAGTCCTGGGATGCTCTTTAGAGATCTTGCCGCTCGTGCTACGGCACATAAATGTTCTTGGGATGCTCTTTAAAGGTATTGTGAAGGGGATGCATGTAATCAGTCCTGGGAGATCTTGCAAGTCGTGCTTAGGCACATAAATGTTCTTGGGATGCTCTTGTCAGGTATTGCATCAGCACATAAAATTAGTCCTAAGAGACCACCTCTATCAGACCATTCGCACAGATGATGAAGACCTACTGGTAGTGGGCCTACATCCAGTATGAAAAAGGACTAGCTCTGTAGAACCTATGACAAGTAGATTCAGAGATTGGTTGAGATAGCAGTAGCAGTGACAATGACGATGATTCGAGGACGATGCATCGATGACGACGATCTAGAGAAGAAGACTTGTGCTAGCAGATATGTGTCGAGAAATACCTTCCTAGTTAAGAGGGAGTGTTGATGTATATGTAACTTCGGAATGTATTTCACTTATATATTTATTGTACTCCTATAGAGATGTATTATTCCTCTATATGGAAGTGTTGTCATTTGTATTGACAAGTGTCTCAAGTGTGTTAACTTGCTGACGTGTTATTAGACCACCTTGTAAGGGGTCAGCCTAATATAATGTAATATGAAGTTATTGTACCTAGCTAGACAAGTCAGCCCCATAAGGTTATTGGGAAAACAGGACAAGTATAAATAGAGATCGGGAGATCTCTATTTGGATCACTTCAGAACTCACACTTCCTTCACTCGGAAAGTGGAGCACATGTGAGGAGGAGGATCAGCTACTAAGAAGAGTCTATCTCTTGTACTTTGGTTGTGTTATTGCTCTATCTATCTCTGAGGAAGTTGTGGGGTTTTTCACCTTAGGTTTTTCCCCACGAAAACTCTGTGTGTCTATTGTCTCTCATGCTTTTGCTTCTTGTGATGATTGATATGCTTGTTATGATTGATATGCATTGATATACTGTATATGTTATTCTCTCAGTAAAGATCCTAGAGTATTGTGAATTAATGCTCAAAATTTAACAGTAGTGAATATTCCATCGTGGTGGTCTTCCACGCATGCATCACGTCGCTATCGACCTTCCTGTTGTGCGCATGCCAACAGGTCGCTTTCACCAAGTCATTCTTCCTCTAACGACCTGGTGCAGTTGGTTAAAGTAGTGGTATCTTTTGCATGTACGACCAGTCGCTTTCTTCCCGATTTTCTCCTACCCATCGCTTAGCACTCCTGGAGCATATTTTCCAAAAATAGACCACCGATGGTCTAACCAGAATACATGTCATCTTCCGTCCAACACTCTGATTTGTTGGCATCCTGTGGACTAGACCCTTCACAACACTTTATCCTCACAGTACTGATCCTTGCATCTTCATCCAATACCACTACGCGCAACTTCGCAGAATCCCAAAAGCTTATACAAAATTGTTTCAACCGAACTACACTCAGCTCCGTGGTTCCAAAACACCTTTGTTGCTCAAAAATTCCCCACTTGGACCAGGCCCAACATCAATCATGACAGTGCGATATCGTCGCAGTCTACCTTTGTGGGATTTACGACGACCCAAGTTCATCGTAGTTCCCATAAGGGCCACCTGCAACGACCCGAGGACGCAATAGCCCTCCACAAATCCATCAAAACCCAAAAAAATGAACAAAAATAAAAAAATGTAAACCACTAGAATTATGTTGGATGAAGTTTACGATTACCTTCTCTGGACAGTGGGTGAAATGGTTGATCATAGCTCCCAGAATTGACAAGTGAATTTTTGGCTCCAAATGGCACTTCTCCTCCCAAATTTGGCAAATGAAACAATGGTGACTCTATTTGACCCATTTTTCTATTTATAAACAAAAGGAATATTTTTTTTTCAAATATTTGATACCTTTAGGTCATTTTCTATAGTTTGGATCGTTTTTATTACATTTGAATGTTTGGTTGACCATTTGAACGTTTGGTTGACCATTTGACCTAGTTTTCAAGTGTGCAGGAGCCATTAAGTGTCTTTTTACGCCATTTTCGCATTGGAACGATCATCTCAGGTATGAACACCCCTTGTGTGTTTTGTCATTGTCTTTTAATTCATTAGATTGTAATTATTTAATGATAATGAGCTTACTCTTTGTTCTTTCTCGTGCTCTTGAAACCATGAGAATAAGTTACCGAGTTACGATTTATCACTTTTCCGGGCTCGTTAAACTCCTACGAAAAAGTAACCCCCTCGGAGTCTATCTTTAAGCTCTTTTCAGGCTCTCGAAATACAAAAAGATTGCCAAGCAAACTTGTCACGTTCACGCTTGTTAAATATTTTGAATGGTCGTCTTCCTCGTGATATTTTACCCCTTTTTCGGAATAGGGGGCACTACTTACGAAAAAGGTATACTCCAGCCAATCATGACTGGAAGAGTCCTCTCTCGCGTTGTTTTACCCTTTTTCGGGCGATGAGGCTAACTTTACGAAAAAGGACCGTTGGAGTCTTCTTTAGTTCTTTTCAGAATCTCTAAACATGAAATGACAACCGAGTTTACCTTCTATGGACTCGTTAAACTTTTACATTGAAGGGCCCGCCATGGGACGAACCCCTCCTACCCCAGGTTCAGAAAATATTTGGGATTGGAATCATCTATGAGATGAGCTATACCGAGCATCTGGTTACCCTCATCAAGCTCGTAAAAAACACATGAGGCACTCATCGTTCATGATGGGGAAAAAGGAAAGCTTTTATGTTACACCCTTTATCAGTGGTAGTACCTAGTCATTTCTTGAACATGGCACTCATTTTCATTTTCATACTGCACTTGGATCATCCGTTTGTCCTCGATTTTTACCTATTTCCGGATTCTTGTTACTCCTTTGAGTAATTCAAAGAACGATTCCATCATCAGTTGCATAAGGAGTTGGTAACATAACTCGTCAAGTCAATATTGTGAAGGCATGCCACGCCCATGTTCAAGAATATTCTCACTATTCATTATCTGCAGTCTGTACACCTTCCATCATGTCAGTCTACTATGAGTCAGTATTGCATGTCATTGTACCATCAGATATACTCTACACATCATTTGTTGTGTTTCGCGTCGATGATGGGGGATTCATCATGGCCCTCCTTTGACGGATTCATCTTTGTCGACTTCAACACATCATCCGAGGATTGAATCTAGAAACCAACCAAGTACCTTGGCCCTGCATGCCTCAATAGCAGGTTACCTCACTTTCAACATGAGTTTACATCATCGACTCTTGATTGAAATATTTCATCTCACGTTCGACTTCATCTCATTTATTCACGCTTGATGATATGTACTATGATACCTTGGGAATCATTGACATCAATGGTGATTTCCTTCGTGCTTGTTAATGGTATACATCAATTATTGATGTATATGTAACTTCGGAATGTATTTCATCTATGTATTTCATATATATTTATTGTACCCTTATTAGAGATGTGTTATTCCTCTATAAGGAAGTGTCGTCATGTGGATTGACAAGTGTCGCAAGTGTGTGTACTTGCCAATGGGTTATTAGACCACCATGTGTGGGGTTGGTCCTAAAATATTTATATTATATTGTGGATGTACCTAGCTAGACAAGTCGGCCCCATAAGGTCACTGGGTAAAAAGGTTAGTATAAATAGAGATCGGAGATCTCTATTTTATTCATTTGGAAAGTCATATCTCTCTCACTCAGAAAGTGGCGCACTAGTGAGGAGGAGGATCATCTGCTACTAGGAGACTATCTCAGTGTATTTTGGTTGTACTTTGGTTGAGCCATTGCTCTCTCTATCTCTGAGGAAGTTGTGGGGTTTTTCACCTTAGGGTTTTCCCCACGAAAACTCTGTGTCTCTTGTCTCTCATGCTTTTGATTCTTGTGATGCTTGTCATGCTTATTGTGATTGATATGCATTGATATACTGTATATGTTATTCTCTCAGTGAAGATCCTAGAGTATTGTGAATTAATGCTCAAAATTTAACATCAATGACCGGCAATCAAGTGGTTTCTACCATGTTCAATGTCAAGGCATTTGTAATCACATGGGTAGATTCGTATCATTGCGGGTTCAGCTTGAAGACCCTGGGGAGTCAATTTTTATCCAGGTTGCGATGGATTTTGTATTGAGTCATATCACGGATCCACATTTGTATTGGTAATGGTTGTGTTATCATCTCATCATGGATCTACGCTTATGTCTAGTAGCCATGATTGTGTTCAGCCGATCATTACTACCATGGATCTGCATTGTATTGGTCGAAAGCCATGTTGTACGTCATATGAGACTGTGTACTCAGATTCAGTTGTACTGCAGCAGTGTCCTTCGTCTGACAAGCCTTTTCCATTCCTTCTATCAAAGCATTTCACCTGTCCAATTTTTCAACATATCTCGTCTTTGAAGGTTAGTTCTCCAGATAATGAACCTGCCACCCTAGACATTGAAGTATACAAGCCTCCACTTTTCTTTAGGGAGAAAGATAATAAGCCAAAATTACAAATGATGTGCATATGAAATCAGCCAAGACTTTTATTGAGTGTCTTCTTTGTTGGTGTACGTTGACACAAAAGCTCACATCAGTGAGTAAATTCGGTTGGTTTACTGCTCACCAACATCTCTTAAATGCTGAGCTCTCCCACCTATTTTGTGTAGTTGTATTTTATGTTTAAATACCACATACTTTAATACAACGAATGGTCTTTTTCTTTTGACATAGAGAACTCTGTTTGCCTCTCTATGTTTTTATGATGACTATGTGTTTGTATGGAGATCAAGCTAATTTGATCTTGTTGTGCTTTATTTAAATCTACATGGTATCAAAGTTGTAGGGCGTTAACTTCCTCCATCTTCATTGGCTGCAGTGGCTTCTGGGCGTTTCTGCAGGGCATCCAGGTTTTCTTTTTCCATTTTGCTCTGCTCTCTTCTCTAAGCATCTCTATTCAAAACTACGGTTTGAAGCTATCACCAGTCACCTTTTAATCCTTTTCTTTGGCATCTTCTTTTCCTTACAATGGAAGATAAGTTACCAATCCCTGTTTTAACTCCTCACAACTATTTTCCTTGGAATTCAACAATGGTTGTTCTATTAAGGAGTAAAGGTCTGTTCAGGGTAACCACTAGAACAGAAAAAGAACCCACACAAAATGTTGAAAATCCTAAATGGCATAATCGCTGTGATGAAGCCTTAGGATTGATCTGTCTTTCTCTTTCACCTGAACTACTGTTTCATTTGGAAGGCATAGACACTCCCCATGAAGCATGGGATCAACTTGAACAATTGTTTGGTAAAACAAATGCCATTCGTGGTCATCAAATGGAAAATGAATTGATTAGTCTCAATCCTAATAATTTGGATACCATTCAAGACTTCATTTCCAAGTTCAAATCTGTTAGGCTTCAACTGAAGGATTGCAATATTGAGAAAAAGGATGAACAACTCATTTATGCAGTGCTCTCTAAGTTAGGAGAATCATATTCAGTGTTTGTTTCCACATTTTATTCAACTAGGGATGCCTGGGTCCAAACTTTGTAATGCCTACCTTTGATGCTTTTGTTGAAAGACTCACTTGTGAGCAGGATAAGCTCATTCAAATGGGCTCTCTTAGCTATAGATTCTAAGTCTCATGCATTAATAGCTATCTCACCTCCCAATTCAAGGATGCCACATAAAAAGGCATCTAAAGGGAAACAAACACACAACTCAAAATCAAGTAACTCTTCAAATTCCTCTCCAAAGCCAAATTTTAAAGGGAAGAAAAATTCTCTTAAATGTACATTATGTGGAAAGGAAGGTCATCCATAATCTCACTGTTTTAAGAAACTAGTTGTCCTGTCTTCAGAAATGAAGAAACACAATATAAATGTTAGCTTATCTTCCCCTAGCAACAATACAAGGAGTGCCAAAGACCTCTCTGCTATAGCAGGTTTCTCTTTTACTGAACCTGAATGGATATTTGATTCTGGAGCAATTTTATGAATAAAATTATAATAAAATAAACATCAACATATATATATA
Organism: Larix kaempferi; assembly: GCA_027924585.1. NCBI lineage: Eukaryota > Viridiplantae > Streptophyta > Pinopsida > Pinales > Pinaceae > Larix > Larix kaempferi. The sequence continues at coordinate 63,628 of BSBM01000693.1, read as the reverse complement.
TATATAATAACAACAAACAAGAATAATATAATAATATAATTAATTAGTGAAATGGTGTAACTCTTTATGAAGAGTTGCATTAGACACCCTTTAAACAATTATAAATACGGGAAAGTCTATCTTGTAAAAGACATCATCTAATATATTATCATTTTATCATTCAATATGAGAGTTTGATTCGACTATTAACATCCAACCAGATACGGTTGCTGCATTTGGTATCAGAGCCCCTTCTTGGGCATTTTGTTGATTTGGCTTTTAGCCAAAAAAAAATTCGGGAGTTTCTCCAACAAAAAAATTCGGGGGTTTCTCCAAATTAGGTCTTTGACCTAAAACAAATAAAAAAGAAAAGAAAAGAAAGATAGTTAGAAAAAAAAGAAGTAAAAGTAAATTAAAAAAAAAAGAAGTGAGAAGGAGTAAAAGTAAATTTTTGCAAAAAAAATAGGACCTTGAACTAAGAAAAAGAAAAGAAGTGAAACTGCACATGGTTTTAAAGTGCACATGGTTTTGTGAGAAGTGGGTTTGGTTTTATTCCCTAACAACAAACCAACAGTGAGATTTGAACTTGGGTGGGGAAGGTTACAATCATTCCTCCCAACCAACCATTCTACACCATTTTACATATATTAAGGGGAAAATAATATTAGAAGAAGAATCATATTGAATATTGTTTATTATAAAAAAGGAGATATTGAATAAATTTCAAAGAAAACTCAAGAAGATGGGTTTTAATGTTGAAAAGAAGGGAAGGTTTCCTCTCACCTCACTAAAGAATTTCTCAATACTATTTAGAGTTAAAGGGACAATTGCAGGGAAGGATGTCACCATTTCTATTTTCCCTAGTGAAATACATAATTATAGTAGTGTTGAATTTGCTAACCATTTAGTGATTCCTGAATCTAATATAAGAGAAAGGCTAGACTTTTGGAATGGGACGCAATTTCAAATAAGTGGATTAGAATTGAATGTTGGAGATTATATGGTCATATCTCAATTCACTATTAGTTCCTTATGGAGTTCTGATGTTGACATAGTTTTGGGGTTACCTTGGATTAAAACATTGGGGACCTTCATTTTAAATGTTGAAAATAAGTTTCTTACTTTTTCCTATAAGCAGAAGAGAATCACATTTCAAGATATTACAAAAAAGTCAGATTTAGAAGCTCCAACATCTGAAGACTTCAAGGATATATCAAAGATGATTTCACAGGGTAATCAGAATTCAGATCAAAAGATGCAGTCAGAATTCGACAAAATCGTCACAGATAAAGAAGAAGAGATCTCTTGTTTAAGAGATCATAATCAGAAATTGCTTCTTCAAATAAAAAAGACAAAGGATAAAGCACAATAGAATCAAAAGCTAGAAGAGAAGAATCGATATCTTCAGAAGAAACTATTAGAAAACATTGATGAAAATGGTCACCTCAAGAAGCACAAACAAGATCTAATGGATCAAATTCAGAAGCTTAAAGATGATAAGAAAGCGCAAGAAGAAATAACCCGAAATCTTAAAAAAGAAAAAGAGTCGTTATACAATAAGTTGGAGCAAATTCGAAAGAGGACATCAAAACCCTTGGACTCAAAAATCTACGTTGAGAAAAAAGAAGCAAATACAAATTCAGTCCTCGTCACAGTTCAGAAAGAAGAAAATATTGTAAAAAAATAAACAACAATAACTCCCTATCGACACCCCAACCATATAAACCAGTATCCTACAAAGTGGGAATTGTCGAAAGATAATGGTACTAATGTACTCAAAGCTCCTGACAACAGATCAATAGAGAATCCCAACAGTCGGCAACAAATCAATTTTGGTTGGATTGATCCGTCAACATATCGGAAGTTATGTTCTACACTTAGAAGTTCGTACCGACATGTTTCGTCAGCTACGACGTCACAAGGAACGGTACGACAACGTTATAAGGGTTTGAGGACAAAGCCTTTCTAAGAGAGAGGCAATGTTATGAATAAAATAATAATAAAATAAACATCAACATATATATATATATATATAGAGAGAGAGAGAGAGAGAGAAAAATAATAATAATAATAACAACAAATAAGAATAATATAATAATATAATTAATTAGTGAAATGGTGTAACTCTTTATGAAGAGTTGCATTAGACACCCTTTAAACAATTATAAATACGGGAAAGTCTATCTTGTAAAAGACATCATCTAATATATTATCATTTTATCATTCAATATGAGAGTCGGATTCGACTATTAACATCCAACTGGATACGCTTGCTGCAAGCAACCCATCACATGGCTCCTCATAAGAATCTATTTTCTTCCATTAATTCATGCAAAACTGAGCATATTTTTATAGGCAACTCTTCACCTTTGGTTGTTAAAGGGAAAGGCTTTGTTGAGATGACAGATGACATGATTAATAATGTTTTGCATGTTCCTAATCTTTCATCGAACTTGCTCTCAATTTATCAGATTACAAATTCTAGAGCAGGGAAGACAGTATTGTTTACCCCTGACTCTGTAATTGTTCGTGAAATTGAGGACGCTTCACAAGTTGTTTCCATAAGGAAAGTGGATCATCATGCACGCTTGTATTTGTTTTCTCATTTTGAGCGAACATCTTCTAGCAGTGCATTGCTTGCTCACTCAAATGAATTAAGTAGATTATGGCATGAGCAATTTGGCCACTTGAACTATCGCTATCTTCAGCAGCTCAGTAGGAAAAACATGGTCACTGATCTTCCACCTATCTCCTTTGTACAGGTTGTATCCTTGGAAAGCATCCTCAAGATAGTTTTGATAAGGGAAAATCTTGGAGAACTTCCAAAGTTCTTCAACTTATTCACAATGATATTTCAGGCCCTTTTCATGGACTGTCTTTTCAAAGGGCACACATTCATTGATGACTCTTCCAGACGAACATGGGTCTATTTTTTGAAAAACAAAAGTGAAGCTTTTGACACTTTTCTTGTGTTCAAAGCCTTGGTTGAAAAACAATTTGGAAAGTCTATCAAATGATTGCGGATAGATAATGGTGGGGAATTTGTCAATAACAGGTTTAGGGACTATTGTGACACTGAAGGTATTTAGCTACAGCATACAGTTCCCTACTGTCTACAGCAAAACGGTACCTTGAAAGAGATGGAAAATTGTATGATTCATGTAAGAGGTCTTGGCCCACAGTTTTGGGCTAAAGTGATCAATTGTGAAAACTATGTTCAAATCGCACTCCTCATAAGGCTATTCAAGGGGTGACAGCAGAAGAAGTTTGGAGTGGACAAAAACCCTATGTTGGGAATCTTAGAGACTTTGGGTGCAATGCTTGGGCGCACATTCCAAAAGACAAACGCAGGGCAATGGACATGCAAAGTAATCCTTCTATATTTGTTGGCTACCTATGAGATGTTAAAGGGTATAGATTATTACATCCTAACACACATGAATTGATCATTAGCAGGAGTGTTCGATTTGATGAGCATCCTCCTCAACATTTTGTACCTTCATATGATGATCTTTCCTCTGAGTTGACTGCCCCTGCTCATGATAGTGAGCTTGAAGAACAACCAGCAAGCTCACGTCCTCCACTTCTTGATTGGGGTCAAAGAAAAATGAGGTCCTCTCTTCAAAGGACTCCTCGAGTATTTATGGATTACGCTTCAGATCCAAAAGACTTTAATGAGTACCATGGTATTAAAGAATGGGATGCTACCATGGAAGAAGAGCATAATTCCTTGCTGAAAAATGACACTTGGGACTTGGTCGCTCTTCCAAAAGGTAGAAATTAGTTCAATGCAAGTGGGTATATCGAACCAAGCATGTAGTTGATGGTTCTATAGACAAATATAAGGCTCGATTGGTTTCCAAGGGTTTTCATAGGTTGAGGGACTTGACTATTCTGAAACCTTTGCACCTGTGGCTAAAATGAATTCTATTCGCCTTGTTCTTTCTATTGCTGCATCTCGTAAGTGGACTGTACACCAAATGGATGTCAAATGTGCATTCCTTCATGGCGATTTGCAAGAAGAAATATACATGGAGCAACCTACTGGATTTATCCAGGACTCCTCACTTGTATGCAGGCTCAAAAAATCATTGTATGGTCTCAAACAAGCCCCTACGGCATGGTATGAGAAGATGGATTCTTTCCTTCCCTCTTTAGGATTTTCTCACTGCCTTTCTGACTCAAATGTGTGTATTTTGCGGCAAGATGGTGAGCTTCTCCTCCTTGTTCTTTATGTGGATGATCTCATTCTTACTGGGAGTTCATCTACCTTGATTGATCAAGTGAATTTTTCTCTTCCACAACAGTTTGACATGGCAGATTTAGGGCTGCTTCACTACTTTTTGGGACTGCAGGTCTCTCAGTCTACATCTGGGATAGGTCTCTCTCATCCCAAGTATGCATTGGATCTCTTAAGCAGATTTCACATGTTGGATTGGAAATCTGCACTCACGCCATATTTGTCCGGAGTCAAGTTATCCACAAAGTGCACTACTCCTTTGGTGGATGCTACTTTGTATCGGAATCTTATTGGTAGCCTACTGTATTTGACTCACACACGTCCGGATATCTCATATGCAGTTTCCTTGGTTTCTCGATTCATGCAGGAACCACATAAGCTCCATTGGAAAGCTGCAAAGCATATTCTTCGGTACATTAGGGGGACACACACATATGGCATTAAGTATTCATCCCATGGCAATGCCGATTTAGTGCGTTACATAGACTCTGATTGGGATGGTGATCCTGATGACCGCAAATTGACATCTAGCTTTGTCTTTCACCTTGGTTCTAGTCCTATTGTTTGGTCCAGTAAGAAGCAAGCTTCCATCGCCCTTTCTTCTACAGAAGCAGAGTATCAAGGTGTTGTTAATGTTGCCATAGAGTCTATTTGGATTCGACAGATTTTATCAGAGTTTAGTTTTTAGCAGGTGCAGCCTACTGTAATTTGGTGCGATAATCAAAGTGTTATCCATATTTCCAAGTAACCAATAGAGCATCAACGCACCCAGCATATAGAGGTCCACATGCATTACATCCGAAAGTTGATTCGTGAACATACTATTGATTTGCAATACTGTAGAACTGACTTGCAGGTTGCTGATATATTCACCAAACCTTTGGCACATATGAAATATGTTTAGCTTCGTGCCTTGCTTGGGGTGAAGGACACTGTCCTTGGGGGGGGGTAGTCTCAGTTATCCTTCATATTTTCATCTATGTTTGATCCTTTTGTACATGAGTACCTTAGTAGGCAGTGTAGTTGGGACTCATCTTTTGTCTACCTCTGTGTTCTCCCTACCTTTTGCTTAAGGGGGCATGTTGGTGTACGTTGACACACAAGCTCACATTAGTGAGTAAATTCGGTTGGTGTACTGCTCACCAACATCTCTTAAATGTTGAGCTCTCCCGCTTATTTTGTGTAGTTGTATTTTATGTTTATATACCACATACTTTAATAGAAGGAATGGTCTTTTTCTTTTGACATAGAGAACTAGGTTTTCCTCTCTGTGTTTTTCTGATGACTGTGTGTTTGTATGGAGATCAAGCTGATTTGATCCCGTTGTGCTTTATTTAAATCTACATTCTTGAGGTGCATATCAAATATGTCTAATTACAAATAGCATTATTTCATGATTATTAGAGAGAGTGGAATTTGTTTCCCTTTCTTATGAAAATGCTTCCTTTAACTATTATGGCAAGGTGATTGTGGGAAGGCACCAACCTTGGAGCCGGTAAAGCCCATATAAATTATATCTCAACTTTCCAACCATAAAAGTTTTAATGTGAATTTTATTATTAATATTATAATTTAATTACCATGTTGTTTGTTTATATATGTATTCGTCCACCTCTGATCTCGACGATTTGGTCGATGATGATTCCTTGTTTTATTCTGTCAACCTGGAGGAGACTATTAGGAAGGCTCTAAAATGGGATAACCAAGAATTATTTTCATTGTTTAAATGTGAAAAAACAGAGGCATTGTGCAAAAGGTGCAGTGCTTTGATGGATGAAATAAGATGATATGGAATATGCACCAACTTTTAAATTGATTAATTTATCATATATATCCTTTTATGAATTTGAGTTTAGTACTATTATAGCTAAACAAAAAAATGTATTTTTTCTGCAATACTTTTTGACACCAACATGAGTCAACTCATGAGACTGGTGTTGGTACTAGTACTGATGCACTTGCACCATCGCATCCTAGCACTAGTCACATACCCATCATGTTATTTGTATCTCTTTCTGGTATTCATCTATCTACCACTCCTACTTCAGTTGTGCCCTCTCTTGATCCCCTTGCTCTGGTGGGCCTCGTGACTTTCGTCCTATAGCACACTAGACCATGCACATGATGGCAGAGATGTTCCCATTATTGTTGATTTGTCTTATTGCTTTCCTAGATTGCAATGTGTTCATAGAAATGGAACACTATCGATTGATTTTTTGGTGGACGATGACCTTGTTCCATTCAAGTTTCCAAAAGTCCCCGGTAATTAGTAATGTGTTAATTATTTCTCTTTATTTGATAGAAATGTAGTTTTTTATGATTATTTTATATTAAAGATCATATCATTTTCCAGGAAACAGTTTGTTCTGAAAGTGTTTGAATGAGAAGGTAGTAGATATCTTTGGGTCTTCCATTCATACATGCAAGAATAACCAAAATAATAATTTGAAAAAACAACTTATGGACTACATGGTCAACCTCTTTGGTGATACATTCAACCAAAGTAAAGTACAATCTATGGTCAAAACTTATTTGGAATATATGAGGGACACATATAGGGTTAATTTGCAAAATAACCCAAGGTATGAGTGTCCTCCAGTGATTCTTGAGATGGATCTGAGGAATCCAGTGGAGGATGCAAGGGAGAAAAGAAGGAAAAAAGAAGGAAAAACGACACCAAGTGGAGGAAGGTATAGGATATATTTAATTCAATGCACTGAGTTTTTTTTTAGTTTTACATAAAAAGTGCAATATATGATCTAGTCAAGACTTTTGGTAAGCTCTTAGATACCTCAAAGGCCACCCAAGAAAGATTATAGAAACACGTCCACATAAACTTGGCCAGGGTGGTTACTTTAAGTTGAAAACCATAATGTAAGTATCATTTCATTACTATGATCATTTGACTTTTGTTTAAGTGCATCCAATAAGTTAAATTTGTGATGTTATGCAATGCAGGGAATAGGTACAAATCAAAGGCCACTGAAGAAAATATCAAGATCAGGTTCAAGCTCAATTTTAAAGCCACAATTGAACATCGATATATTATGGAGCAATCACAAACTATCGACCCATCAAATAACATGGTAAGTAAAATTTATCGAATATGAATGTGGATTATCTGTAAAAACCATTCACGGTTGATTATTGGCTATAACTTAATGTCTCAGTTTGTTTTAATCAAAAAATCATAACCATTGGTAATGAGGTCGGAAGTGGGGATCAATAACCCCATGATGGTATTATGACTGTAAAATCAGATGTATGGATTGGTGGTTATAATTATTTAGTTTTATTTGGTATACTTATTGTTGATGTATATGTAACTTCGGAATGTATTTCATCTATGTATTTTATTGTACTCCTATAGAGATGTATTATTCCTCTATACGGAAGTGTCGTCATTTGTATTGACAAGTGTCGCAAGTGTTGTAACTTGCCGATGGGTTATTAGACCACCATGTGTGGGGTCGGCCCTTATTAAATTAACCTAGGGTTATTAGGATGAGTTAGAAAAGTAGGCCCCATAGGTTTATTAGGCTGCTCAGAACAAGTATAAATAGAGAGCAGGATCTCTCTATTTGATCACTTCATTACTCACTTATCCATCACTCAGAAAGTGGCACACATGTGAGGAGGAGGATCAGCTGTTAGGAGGAGTCTATCTCTATGTACTTGGGGTGTACTTTGGTTGTTCTATTGCTCTATCTATCTCTGAGGAAGTTGTGGGGTTTTTCACCTTAGGGTTTTCCCCACAGAAACTCTGTGTGTATATTGTCTCTTATGATTACATCTTGTGATGATTGATATGCTTGCTATGATTGATATGCATTGATATACTTTACATGTTATTCTCTTAGTAAAGATCCTAGAGTATTTTGACTTAATGCTCGAAAATTAACATGGTATCAGAGCTAACCTGAGAAGAAGACACTATGCAGTTGTGGAAGCTAGGGATTCTTGTTTTTTGGGTTTCTCTCCAAAGATTTTGGAAAAGCAATATGATAGATTGACTCTCCTCAGCAAGGTGAATCTCTTTGTCTAATCAAAATTCAGTTCTGAGCACTTTCAGTTTTGGCCCTAAAAATTGGGGTTTCCATAAAAATAGGAATTTCTGAAATATGAAGACATAGATGGAAGCTCCTTGGAAAAATCAAAGTTTAGAGCTTTGGATCGAGATTTTTGGCTGGGTAAATCTCCGAGAAACTCAAACCCTAATTTAGGGTCCTCCCTAGTGAACCCAAGAAGACTAAAAGGCATTTCTGAAGGGTGAAGCTTTGCAGATCTCAAATTTTGAATACACCAGGCTTAACAACTCATCAAGGCGCATCTTTCTATCCTTTCAGAAAGTTGAAATTCACATTTTGAATTTCTAGGGTTTCTCTGACAAACCCTAATCCGAGACCAGATCTAGTTTTCAGCAATTCAAGTGGTAAGACCTAAATCTTTTCTATTTCCATTTGAAGTACTCTTTAAGATGTCTCACCACACCAAGCTTGAGGATAATCTTGAAGGGGCTGATAACTTCCGATCCTAGAAGTATAGGATTGGGTTAATCCTGGAAGAAAATGAATTGGATACTTACATAAGGGAAGAGGTCCCTGTCCCAAAGGGAGAAGAGGCTAAAGCCCTCCACAAGAATAATTTGGTCAAGGCAAAGAGAATCATTGTTGATTCTATCAAGGACCATCTCATCCCCCATGTGTCATCTCTGAAGACACCCAAAGAGATGTTTGATTCCCTATCCAAGCTATTTGAAGGGAAGAACATAAATCGGAAGATGACTCTGCGGAACCAATTGAAAGGGGTAAAACTTCAGAATGGAGAATCCATTCAATCTTATTTTTCTAGGGTCTCTCAGATCAAGGAACAACTAGAAGCAGTGTATAAAATGGTGGAGAATGGTGAAGTTGTCATGACCACTCTGAATGGCCTACCCAAGTCATGGGATTCCTTTATCCAAGGAATCTATGCAAGAAAGAAGTTGGTATCCTTCAGCAGACTGCGAGAAGAATGCTCACAAGAAGAAGCAAGGCTTGTGGCACGAGAAGAAAAGATGGGTATGAAGATCAATCTCTCACAGCTCACACCAAGGGAAGCAAGTTTAAGAGGGAGAAATCTCATAACAAGAAACATTCTCATCCTCATCACAAGAAGAAAGATCTATCTCATGTTTGATGTTACGAATGTAATGAAATGGGACATTTTGCTTCAAATTGCCCCAAGAAGAAGAAAGACAACAACTTCAACAAGAAGAAGAAGAAGAAAAAAAAAAAGATATCACGCTCAAGCTATTGACGATGATGAACCTCCCAGGAAGAAAGCTAGAGCAAAAAGTGATGATGATGACTCATCAAGTGAAAAAGAGTATGTTCTAATCTCTGCTCTCACAAGTACAATTTCTCATGGTTGTAATGATTGGTTAATTGACAGTGGGGCTTCTAAACACATGACTGGGTTTAAAGAATCTTTTGTAAATCTGTCTGAACATGAATCACCCCATAAAGTGAAACTTGGGGATGATTATCAATACCCTATCAAAGGAAGTGGGGAAGCCTCCTACAACCTAGAATCTAGAAAATCCTTGAAGATGAAAGATGTGTTATTTGTACCTAGACTCAAGAAGAACTTACTCTCCATCTCTACATTGGATGCAAAAGTCATGAGGGTTTCATTTGTAGATGGCCAAGTCCTAATGTGGCCAAAGGGTAAAACTATTGATGATGTAGTGGTGATTGGAGAGCAAGAGGGAGGATTGTACAAATTGAAGGGACAACCTAAACATGCCATGGTACATGAATCCATGGAGCCAAATGAACTTTGGCATCGAAGGCTTGTACATGTGCACTCCAGAGCACTACCAATTGCAAGAAAAGTTGTAGAAGGTCTTCTTGAAATCAAGACCAAGCATGAAGGTGTTTGCAAAGGCTGTGCAAAAGGAAAGAACATAAAGAAGGCATTTCCAAGCAGTGAAAGAAAATCAAAAGGAATCTTGGAAATTATCCACTCCGATGTATGCGGTCTAATGTCATCCAGTTCTCTGAGTGGGTATGTTTACTATGTCTCTTTCATTGATGAATTCTCCAGGAAGACTTGGGTTTATTTCTTGAAGAACAGAGATGAAGTGTTTGACAAGTTCAAGGAATGAAAAGCCTTGATGGAAATCAAACTGATAAGAAAATAAAGACATTCAGATCAGACAATGGCAGAGAATTCACTTCATGTGACTTTAAGAAGCTATGCAGTGATTCAGGGATTAAGAGGGAGTTGACTGCTCCCTACAATCCACAGCAGAATGGAGTTGCAGAAAGGAAGAATAGAACAATCATGGAAGCAGCATGGGAAATGTTGCATGACCAGGATCTACCTATGCATCTATGGGAAAAAGCATCTAGGACAGTTGTATATGTACAGAACATAACTCCCAACAAGATATTGGACAACAAGACACCAGAAGAGGTCTTCTCTGGGAAGAAACCTGAAGTCAGCCATCTCAAAATATTTGGTTGTCTAGTATACACTCATGTCCCAAAGGAAAAGAGGACTAAGCTAGATCCTTTAGGAAAGAAGGGTATCTTTATGGGTTACAGTGAAAGCTCGAAGGCTTACAGAATATACTTTCCAGGGTTCAAGAAGATTGATGTCAGCAGGGATGTAACATTTGATGAAAACTCAGCATTCATCAAATCAAGGAAGACACCTGTTGAAGATCATGAAGAACCAAAGGAAACCAGATTTCAAGACACTACCATGACTGAAACAATTCCAGATGTTGGTCGTGAAATTGAAGATCCGTAAGAACCTGTAGATCCACCTCGTGAGAAAGACTCTTACAAGAGGAAACCTGCATGGGCTAGAGAGCTCATTCAAGATGCAAAAAGGTATGGCATTCCAGAAGAAGAACACAGAGCAAAGAAGAGGACTAGATCACATACCAGCTATGTTTCTTTACTCTGTGATATCATGAACAAAGAACCTTCCAGTTATGAAGAGGCAACGAAAAAGAAAGAATGGAAGGATTCCATGGTCAAGGAATACCAATCAATAATGAAGAATGATGTTTGGGATGTTGTCCCAAGACCTGGAGGGAAGTCTGTTGTGACTTCCAAATGGATCTACAAGATCAAGCATGCTGCAGATGGCAGCATAGAGAAATACAAGGCAAGATTTGTAGCTTGTGGCTTCTCTCAGAAAGAGGGAATAGATTATGAAGAAAATTTTGCTCCTGTAGTCAGGTACACTTCCATCAAAACAGTACTTTCCCTGGATGCAGTGATGAAATGGAAGATACACCAGATGGATGTCAAGACTGCTTTCTTGAATGGTGTAGTCGAGGAGGAAGTGTATGTGGAGTAGCCACTCAGTTTTGAAACACATGACAGGGAGTCATATGTGTGCAGATTGAATAAATCCTTGTATGGCTTGAAGCAAGCTCCTAAGACTTGGTATGGTAGGATGGACAGTTTTCTATCCAGTTTCGGATTTACCAAGAGTAAAGTAGATTCCAACCTTTACTACAAGGTTGAGGGAGGCAATCCAGTGATACTACTTCTGTATGTGGATGACTTGTTTGTTACAGGAGAAGATAGTTTGATTGCGCATACCAAGAGGAAGCTTGCTGCTGAGTTCGATATGAAGGACTTGGGGATGATGCACTATTTTCTAGGTATGGAGGTGTGGCAGAGTGCAGATGATATCTTCCTTGGACAAGGGAAGTATGCAGTATAGATCCTAAAGAGGTTCGGGATATGATGGACTGCAAGTCCATGGCCACACCTATGGCATCGAACCTAAAGCTTCTGTGTGATGCTTCATCTGATCCAGTTGATGTCACAATGTATCGTCAGATGATTGGATCCTTGATGTACCTGATGAACACGAGACTAGATATTTTCTTTGCCGTGAATACATTGATCCAGTTCTTGATGGATCCCAAAGGTGTTCACCTGGTTGCTGTAAAGAATATTCTGAGGTACCTGAAGGGTACAGTTGGCTATGGGCTCAAGTATGATGCGAATCAAAAGTTTAACCTGCAGGGTTATGTTGATTTAGATTGGGCAGGCAGTGCTGCAGATAGGAAGAGCACATCTGGGTGCTACTTCAGTATGGGATCAAGTGTGATCTCTTGGTTTAGCGGGAAGCAATCCTACATAGCACTGAGTACAGCCGAGGCAGAGTATGTTGCAGCATGTTCGGCTAGTTGTGAGGAAGTATGGCTCTAGAAGCTATTGTCTGAGCTATTTGATCTCCCGTTGGAGGCTACTGGTATCTTTTGTGACAACCAGAGTTGTGTGAAGTTGTCTAAGAAGCCAGTGTTCCATGATAGGTCGAAGCACATTGAGATCAAATATCACTATATCATGGATATGGTGCAGAGAGGAGCAGTGAAGTTCCTGTACATTGCGATGGATGAGCAGATTGCAGATGTACTGACGAAACCACTAGCCAGAGTGAAGTTCGAGTACTTCAGAGAGAGGCTTGGTGTTCTTCAAATCGACGACACTTCGAGGAAGAAGTGATGGACACACCTGCTGGAACCATTCCAAGCATGGTGAGAGGACGATCCTTCCCATGGCTATGGATGTAAGCGCTCGATGATGAGCATCAGGATGATGCTCCAGTTATGCTCTGTATACGCATCATGTTGGATGCTGGATATGATCAGTTGGATCATTTATATGTATATGTATGTACGCATCATGTTGGATGCTGGATATGATCAGTTGGATCATTTATATGTATATGTATGTACGCATCATGTTGGATGCTGGATATGATCAGTTGGATCATTTATATGTATATGTATGTACGCATCATGTTGGATGTTGGATATGATCAGTTGGATCATTTATATGTATATGTATGTACGCATCATGTTGGATGTTGGATATGACCAGTTGGATCATGTGTATGTATCTGTAGATGTATCAGGTGGATACATTGTATGATCAGGTAGATCATGAATGTTGATATGTATCAGGTATGATCAGGTGGATCATGTATTTGTATATGTATCAGGTGGATACATTGTATGATCAGGCAGATCATGTATGATGATATGTATCAGGCAGATATTGTTTATGCATTAGGTGGATGCATTGTATGATCAGGATGATCACAGATGATGAGCTTCAGGATGTTTCTCCAGATGATATGCATCAAGTTGATGCTATGATGATGATCATGATGATCACAGATGACGAGCTGCAGGATGTTGCTCCAGATGATATGCATCGGGTTGATGTTATGATGATGATCAGGTTGATCATGTGATGGTGTACATCAGGATGATGTATGGTGAGTATCGGTTTGATACTCTGTGGCCATGGACAGGTTGTGCAGGTAGCATAGAAAAGATCCTTTAAAAATCGGACAGGTAGAGCAGTGTGCTCGTAACATCCTGGGTTGCTCTATCGAGATCCGGACAGGTAGAGCGGTGTGCTCGTAACATCCTGGGATGCTCTGAGTAGGTTTTGCTACAGTTTCGCATAGAAAAGATCCTTTAAAATACAGATAGGTAGAGCGGTGTGCTAGTAACAGCCTGGGATGCTCTATCGAGATCCAGACAGGTAGAGCGGTTTGCTCGTAACAGCCTGGGATGCTCTGGGTAGGTTTTGCAAAAGTTCACATAGAAAAGATCCTTTAAAATCCGGACAGGTAGAGCGTTGTGCTCGTAACAGCCTGGGATGCTCTATCGAGATCCAGACAGGTAGAGCAGTTTGCTCGTAACATCTTGGGATGCTCTGAGTAGGTTTTGTGAAGGTCAACATGTAAAAGATCCTGGGAGATCCGATAGGTTGAGCAGTGTGCTCGTAATCGGTCCTGGGATGCTCTTTCGAGGTTTTGTCGAGGCACGTAATCAGTCCTGAGTATTCCATAGTATGGCTAGAGATGATGAAGACCTACAGGTGGTGGGCCTACATCCAGTATGAAAAAGGATTGGCTCTGTAGAACTTCCTATGACGAGTAGATCAGAGATTGATTGAGATAGCAGCAGCAGTGATGATGACGATGATTCGAGGACGATGATTCACTGATGATGATCTAGAGAAGAAGACTTGTGTTAGCAGATCTGTGTCGAGAAATACCTTCCTAGTTAAGAGGGAGTGTTGATGTATATGTAACTTCAGAATGTATTTCATCTATGTATTTTATTGTACTCCTGTAGAGATGTATTATTCCTCTATATGGAAGTGTCTTCATTTGTATTGACAAGTGTCGCAAGTGTCATAACTTGTCGATGGGTTATTAGACCACCATGTGTGGGGTCAGCCCTGATTAAGTTAACCTGGGGTTATTAGGCTGAGTTAGACAAGTCGTCCCCATAGGTTTATTAGGCTGCTCATAACAAGTATAAATAGAGAGCGGGATCTCTCTATTTGATCACTTCATTACTCACTTATCCATCACTCAGAAAGTGGCGCACATGTGAGGAGGAGGATCAGCTGCTAGGAGGAGTCTATCTTTGAGGAAGTTGTGGGGTTTTTCACCTTAGGGTTTTCCCCACGGAAACTCTGTGTGTCTATTGTCTCTTATGATTGCATCTTGTGATGATTGATATGCTTGTTATGATTGATATGCATTGATATATTGTACATGTTATTCTCTCAGTAAAGATCCTAGAGTATTTTGAATTAATGCTCGAAAATTAACACTTATAAATTTTCTTGTTTCAATCGCAAAGCCTATAAATGAGGATGCTTGGAGACAAGAAAGAGATTGCCACCCAAACCATGGTGCCAACTAGTCCACCAGGTAAGGAACAATATAATTATATTTTTATTAAAGAACTATTAAATGGAAGTTTCAAGTTAATGATTTACAATTTATGTGTCAATAATCATTAATCATATCATTTTAACCCATTTTGTTTTTGTAGTCTATGTTGATTCCACTCGACCTTTGCGCGTATACACGATAAGACGTGCAATGCATGATAGGAGGAAACCAAGATCAATAGGAGAAGAACATCCACCAAACGAAGAGGAAAAATGATTGAATATTAACACTTACCAAATATTTAAAACATAAGAAACCAAAAAAGAAGTGATTGTATATATAAGTAGGAGACACTATACAGTGACAACATATTTTAACGCTCAATTTTATTACTATAAACTATTTCTAATTATGAATTTTGTTTTGCTAATTTGTACATATTGTAAACATTTCAAAGTTGTGAACGTGACTATTTGAAGATTAGAAACGCATTTTGGTGATTAGCTTAGGAAAAATTACCTACATATTGTCTTATTGATATTAACATTATTGTTATCTTGCACGTATTACACATTCCCTTGTCTTGATGCTACTATAGATTCAAATCTCCCAAGATTGTACTTAATACATTATGGCCATGCTATACCAATTGATAAAGCTAAACTCTAATGGATGAAATCTTCATCCATTCTAGTTAGCTCCTAATGGGGACATAGATTTACTTTGTTATGATTGTGAATGACATGAACTATAAACTGCTTTTTTCCCTTAGTGGTTGTGTTTCACCCAAATCATGACAGACAACTATGTCTTAACCATTAGACCCACTCAGGTTGTGTGGCATCTTTACTTAAGTCACAAGTGGCCATGTGGTTAACAATTCTCCCTTGTCATGTTATTGATATAGATTACCTACCACTGGACAGACATAACTGATACTTTTTAAACTTGGTATTATTGACTTATCCATTGACAATAAATGGTCTCATTTTCAAAGTTTATTTTCTTCATGTTAAAATTTTATCTAACATGGCGTGATTCTCCTTAAATAGATAAAAGTGAATTGCTTTGATTAACATTATAACTAAGATAGATTTGAACTAGAAAGTAAGCTTGAAATAGAATGATTACAGGTCCAACCCTTTTCTAACTTCACTTTCCTACTTCTTCAAGCATGTTTCCTGCCATTGTTGGATGTAAGTTTCTTTTTGGTTCTTTACATTGTGACATTAGTGTACTTTTTTGGTGTAATGGTAATTGTCTTCCTCGTAGAAGATATATCCTCTTATATTTATCTATTCAACAATATAGTATTTTTTGCAACATATGTTGTTTCTTAGTAAAGGATGTTGTTTTTAGGTCTTCACAAGTGTGCCTTATGCTAGTGTTCGCTCCAATAGTTTGTATTTTATCTATCATAGTTCTTTCTAAAGCTTTTACAGTACTAGCACAATCAACCAAATTTCAGCGTTCTCTCTCACTTGAAATAAGAGGTTTTTTTATTACTGTGAAATGTTTTATTAAACATTTTCAATTACAAATGTATCTACAAGATAGCTAATTACTTCAACAACATTTTCTGCATGTTTTGTTCTTGCATTTGACATTCTTGCAAAACAATGCTTCAAAAGTCACATTATGATCACGTGGAGTGTCAAAACTTTTCTTAGTTTGAAAATTCGAGACACTAGGTGATTAAATAATAGGATGGGAGAGGTATTCATATTTATCCTTTCAATCCTTAGAGGAGATGATCTCCATGGATCTCCTTGGGAAAATAAAAGTTAGAGATCGTTAGAGTTTCGACGCACTTATGGCATACTTTTGTCAAAGATGCAACCAACAATAGTTGGAACTGTGACATAATATTGTTGCTAGGGAGACAATTTTTTACTTTCCCTTGGAACATAATCGACCACTTGTAATTGCTTTCGTCAGAAGAGACGTAAATGCATTGTATGAGCGACGTAACAGCATCAGTATGGAAACAAACACAGGCTTTCCCTTTGGCGCATAAGCAACCACTTGGAGTTACTATCATCGGAATAGACTCGACGTACATGTGTCATAAGAGCAACATAACATCGTCGGTATGGAAACAAACACAAGTTTCCCTTGGAGCATAACCAACCACTTGGAACTATTATCGTTGAAAGAGCGATGTACATGAGTAACATTGTCAGTATGAAAACAAACACAGGGTTTTAACAAAAAACATAAGCTTACATGTGGCCCTCAAATATGTCATAAGAGCAATGAACAAGTTTTTGAAATATATTTATTTTCGACGAAAATTTGCGTCAGTTTTCAAGCTTTGATTTGCGACAATTGTGCGACAAATGAAACTCGGTAAAACATCAGATTTGAGATCCAAATGTAGTGGTGTTTGTTTCAATGGAATTAAAAAAAAAATCACCAAAAATGTTGAGTCTGTCCATTTTTTAACTCATTCCTTTAAGAACAATAAGAATTGCAACAAGAGAAGAGTATATATTGCAATTTATCAAATGTATACCATTTAATGTTAACCCAAGCAGATAGCTTAACCAATCATCATTAATGTTGTTAGGCATTTTGTTAGTTCCATGTCAGTGGATAACCAATACCCTATTCAAATCTTCTTAGGTGAGGGGCACCAGTCTACACATAGATTCTGCACATGCACTAACAAGAGTCTCTCCATAGCGCGCTTTAGTATGACGTCAATATAACTTGAATCCCAACTTCACACACATGGAGTTTGAAAGAGCCCTCGCTCCATGTGTACTTTTCAGTGAGCTTGTGTACGTTTTTATATGTAAATTCAAGATTTAAACATAAAATTAATGTTAAATGGCTTATTCTGCGTGAATGAAACTTTTCCCGATGTACTTTCTGCCAGTTTTGTTAGAGAGCCTTGAGTGGACTTTAGCCACCAAAGCTTGTTGAAAAGTGCTCATCATTACATCGCAGTGAGCTTAGAGTGCGCTTGGAGCGCGCTTTTCCTGTCCATGTGCACGGGCTAACAAATACACAAATAGTAGGTGTGCCATCCACGAAAGTATAAAAGCATCCCTTGAATTTTTCCACAAATTTTACTTTAAGAAAATACATATAATATAATGTTTGATGTTGTTATTGATATACAGGATTAGTACCACCATTATATATGTGCACTGTGTAACTAGATGTTAGTAGGTTTGCACACATGATGGGAAAAATCCTGCTATGATCGTGCTTGGAGCGAGCTTCAGCACAATGATGGCGCCTTTGGTTCGAAACTTGGTGCAACCTGAGTGCGTAGGAGGCCGTCTGACAAATTCTACGGAAAACCTCTGACAAGTGTTCAGAATTGTTACAAAACATGATTGAAGCGACCTTGATATCCAATAAGAATTTTGAAAAATAAATTAAAATTGGATTTGATTTATATTCGAGGCTTGTACACCCTGGAGTAGCTCAAGCTTGTTAACCTGGCATGTGCGCAGAATGGGGGACCTCGGTCTTTATGACGTCATCACGACTGGGCTATAGAAGGGCTCTCCTTCTGTCCATGTGCGGAGGCTAAGTGTATGATACTGCTACTATTTAATATATAGTACAACAGTTACTGAGAAGTAGTTAAGGCTCTTATTAATGATCAATTTGGCTGTCATATCATGTGCATTGTGCGCAGGCTTCAAATTTGAAGCCTTCAAGGCCCATCAGAGGCCATTTTACTCATCATAGAAGGCCACCTCTAATTTTACCATACAAAAAAAAAATCCAAGGCAAGCAAGTCAATAATTAAATTAACCACTAATGTGTAAAATTGCAATAGAAGGGTAGCTTCAAATTTCATCAGTCAAATGGTTTTCAGTCGGAATGCCAGCAAGCTGCAGCCCATGGTCCCAGTGGGTAGTGGGGAACTGACTTACCACTTACCGTTACGGGAGATAGAAAAATGAAGGAAGTGGACTTCAGGTCTACTTTGGCGGCGGTTTCGAGCAAAGTCTCGAAGAAGTCACCAAAGAGATTTTTTTTTAATTAGTAAACCTTTGGTAAACAACTCTTAAATAATTTTATTACTCAACCAATTCGGAAACATTTTTTTTAATTAATAAACAATTCTTTAAAAATTCTAATTAATAAACAGTTATTTCATAATTTTATTTTGTGAGTGCATATCAAGTCACCTGTGGTTGTCGATTATGATATAGTGTGGTTAAAACATTGATAGTGAAGAGGTAGGTACCATTTATTCGCGATGGGAGAGTGGGTTGTTTTAAATTAATATATTAATCAAATTTAAAATAGTTTAAAATTTTAATTTAATTTTATTACATATTTATTAAAAATTGTTTTAAAAATATGATTTGTATTTTTTATTATTTTTGTGATTTGTATTTTTAATTTATTTTTGAGAAAATAAATTTTGAAAGATTAAGACTATAAAAATATTGATATAAATTCAACATATATCTATCTTAACTTAAGATTTAATAAGCATCGAGAGGAGTTAAAAAATAATAAGTAATTTTCTCAATGTTTAAAAGATCTAGTATGTCATTTTTTGCTTTTAGTTCAATGTTAAATGCACCTAACTAATCTTAGTGCAATGCTAGTTTGAGTGTTCTCAATAAAATTATTAACTTAACTTTATTGGTTGATTTCTCATGTTATTCAATACTATAATTAAAGTAATCATGATATTTTATTTTATTTAATGATATTTTATCAGCTTATGAGAGCTCCCCGTGCCTAGCACTTGGTGATAGATCACATTGCAACATGGAAAGTATTGGAGGAAAGATTCATTAAGTTCCTACAAACTAGATCATATATGGTAGTGCCCTCTACCTAAATAAAATTGTAGAAAGGAAAGTCATTCAAGAATGTGTCCACACCTTGATCCCCCTCTTCCTTAGGGTGATCAATTGTAGGATATATCTTTAGCAGAATCCATGGCAAGGCTTTTACTATGGAGAAGGCTTTAGATATTAGTGTAGTTCAACTACAAACAAGATTGAAGGAAAATGAATATATAATTTCAAAAGTGTATATGTATTTTTGTTTAGTGGTTCATGTGCTAGATTTTATAAAGCTTTTAGTAAAACAAATAAAAAATATTATGTATTCTATATGTATAAGCTAAATTTAATATATATATTTTATGGTTGATTTCATAACAAGGTTTTAAATTGATATAATTATACCATTCCTCACTTTAATATTTAATGAACTTTAATATTAAATTCATTAGAATTTTAGTTACACCTCTCTCATAGTTATGTAATTGAAATGATTGTTGATTTTTGTTGGATTACATATATATATTATAATGGGGAGATTTAAGAAAAGATATGTTTCTCAATATTTATATTTATATTATGATATTAAAATTTTAATATGATTGATTCTTGGTATTTGAATTAGGGTGGAGATTATAACAATATTCTTTTCAACCATTAGATCTACACTCAATTGATTAATATGATTAATTCTATTCCACATAATACTACCTTTTAAATACTTTATTTTTTATCAAAAATAACATTTTTATAATTACTTTCCTAATTTATATAAATTATTAAATAATATTTTTTTATGGTAAATCTTTCCTAATCATCAATAAATATTATTTTTAATTATCAAACCCTTTGGGTGGTATAACCTAAAAAAATGGATAAACTCGTTCATTAATTTAACTACCAAGCCCACCCCACTAATATCAATTCACCAAGAGGCCCAACTCATTAGTGGTGGAGGTAGACATATTGACTTCACGTCTTCTTTGGATGCCATGCCTGAGTTGGAAGCCCATTCCTATTTGTCTCCCGTTAAAAAGACAACATTAACGGGAGACAAAGACTTAGAAAAACAAAGACTTTGGCTCATAAGAAAAACAAAGTTGGTAAGACTCAAAAATGACAATTTTATTCAATTCACTTTACTAATACCATATCATTACTTAATATCCTATCATTATTGGCGGTTGGCACCAAAGACTCGAGATCCATTCTCCAGTAGGTTTATGACACCACCCTTGATTCCAGGGTTATATTAGTGTGGCACTTTCCATTGAAAAAAAAAATCACTAGGAGGCCCACTCCATGATAAAGAAAAAATATAAGAGTCATGAAAGTTGATAAATTTTTATAAGAAAAACAAAGTCACAAGGAACTCACTGAAAATGCTATGGGAGAAAGACAATTGAAAGTGACTAAAATTAAACAACTTCTTAAAGATTGGATGGGTGGATAATTCGTTCAATGTTGATCATGTAAAAGTAAAATTGTGTTAATTTGATAACACACTGATTGTTAAATCATCATTTGTGATCAAATTGTTATTAGGTATTAAGGATAATCATCATTTGTTGTTATCTATAAATAATTGGAAAGTGGTATGAAATCTATGCTTAGTATGAAATCTTTTCTATCAAATTGTTATTAGTTATTAAGGATAATCATCGTTTGTTGTTATTTATAAATAATTTGAAAGTGGTATGAAATCTATGCCTTAGTATGAAATTTTTTCTTTTTAAGATTTAGTTTCAAGATAATCATCATCATATTAAGGATAATCATCATTTGATTTAGTTTTTATGTACATATATATGTAAAACAACGTCTTTCAATATAAAGCAGGCATAGCTACTTTTGATTTTACTATGAACAAGGTTTTTTACTTGTCAATACAAGGCTCTATTGATTATGAAAAAACTGATTTCTTTATTTCTGTTTTTGAAATTTCTTCTATAAAAAAAAATTAGTTATTTAATTAGCTCATATTAAAATAACATTGCTTATATTGCTTTTAATAAATAATGAAAGTTTGATGTACTCTTATATTTTTACATATCAACATTAAAGGGTTCAATATTTGGGACCCACCCTTCAAATTTGATCCTGACTGTGCAGTGAAATGGGACCCCACCCTTCAAATTTGATCCTGACTGTGCAGCGCCTGCACTGTGCAACTGAATGTTAATGTATGATATTGCTGCTATTTAATATATAGTACAACAGTAACTGCGAAGTAGTTAAGGCTCTTATTAATGATCAATTGAGCCACACATAAGTTTCGTTCTCGTTATTTTCTTTCTGGAGGATCCGCATGAGTGACGTATCCAACAGGTTAGATACATATCCTGAGCAGCTCCTCTGGGGATTCCAAACAGGGTATCGATTTGTACTGGATCCAAGTTGGATCCTACTGTAGTCATCAGATACAATCCATAGAAGTGTAGATCTGGGATATTGATAGGGCAGATCTAGTTTGACCAAGATCAGTGTGTATATGTAATATAATTGGATATTATGTAATTTATAAAGGTTATGGAGTGAGTTAATGAGTTAACAAATTGAAATTTTTAATAAATTTAATTTGTTTTATTACAAGGCAAAGTTCACCTATATCTACAACATATATGTACACTCCTTTCAAAAACTCTTTCCTTCAATTAATTTTGCCATTTCCCATTTGTGAAAGAATGATGGAGATGAAGGTAGCTAAGTCATGGAAAAGCCTGCCAATAAATAGTTGATGCCTCCTTGGTGGCTGAGGGTGAACAGGAAATACTTGCACCCAAGTTCATGGAAGAATCTTCAGGAGTATGATTTGTGTTGAAGATTGGACCAGGAGTTTCAAAGCTTTCAAAAACAAAAGAGAGGGCAATGGGATAGGAGTTCACATTAAAATAAATGTGCCTATTTTTCATTGAAAAAAATTGATATTTAAATACTAGAATGAAAGCTATTGTTCATAGTATAATTTAAGTATCAATAAGGAAAAAATAGGTAATTGAAAAAATCAAATCTAATACGAATAAAATACAAGAGTAAACTTCTTATATATAATACTTTTAATCAAATATACAAGAATATACCATAAAGTACATTTCACACATGTTATTTACAATCAAAATTACTATTAAATAACAAAAATATTGTGATAGACGGCATTTAGTTATTAATAATTATTTTAATAAGAAAGTAAAAGTGTATTGACTAAAGAATGATTAATGGTCACCAGGTATGAAATTGAATGTTATTTACATTTTATAATGTTTAAATAATTAAAATTTGATTTTTTAAAATAGATTTTCAAAATTTAATTGCCTACTAGTAGGAACCCATATTTGTATTACACAGAATATTCGATGAATTCCGAATTGTTCCGAATTTTTGTACATGAAAGTCCAATACGGTCGAATTATGCTACTATGCTATTGTCTTCTCAAACACACAGAAAGCTCTAGAAAGCTACTTACTGGGGAAAGGCTAATAGATGTGCCTTTAGCTATTGTTCAAGCTATGTTTTCTTCTACATATAAGGTAATGTTCTTATGTTTCTATATGAATGGATAGCACACGCATACTGTTTTTAAGTTGTGAATTAGATTAAATAAGCCATTACAGAGGTGATGATAACCAACTTAGATCCATCTTAAAAGGGGGTCTACCAAGCAGAGGGATCAAATCTCTCTAGGTACAAACCCTTTTTTAGAGTGCAAATGTTCAGGAAGGGTTATAATTTATCTAAACTCTGCAGTTTTATATATGCTGTAAAATGTTTTAAATCTAATGTGAGCCAACATGTTATTTTTTATAATATTTTATTGTTTTTTTAAAATGACACGTGTCAGCTCCAGGGTGAGCACAAAAGGAGTTACACATCCCCCTACTAGGTTATAGAATGTGCCTCTTCGACGTAACCAGTTACGTTCTGAAAGACAGACTTTTTCAGGAGTACTATATTTAGGGAGTTATTCGGAAAAATCAGGGCAAATATCTCTATTGATACGGCTGACATCTGCTCTTTGAAACAAAGTTCGAATAAAAGCACTTAATGAAGAAGCGGTTTATCAAATAAGTTGTTTAAATTTTTTTACGACTATAGCCTTTTCTGGTATTGACTTATGATCCTTTTTGGTCTTATTTATGACTTCTCCATCTGATTTGTGTTATTTTTCTGAAATTAATTGCATTACCCCTAGTTGCCAAAATGCATCCCAACTTTACGATAAATATTAAAGATTGTACAAGTTTTCATTCCAGAAGCAGGCAATGGATTTGCTCCCCAACAAACCTGCAGTGCCGCACTATTCTCCCAAATGTTTCAGAGGGTACAAGAAAAGCGAAACTTCTTCTTTGTATTGATCTAGTGAACTTTATTCATTTTAGAGCCTCTTCCATGTTGGCACCACCATAAACATATCAGCAAGAATAGTAGACTACTAGACAGTATATAAAGATTTCTTCAGTTGCAAATCTCATTTTCTCCTAGTAGTTTTTCAGTCTAGTTGAATTTCTGAACTTTACATGGACGATGATCTTTGACTACTACATGTAACTGTCTTTTGTTGCTGTGGTGATTTGCTATCTTGTGTGAAGGAACACAGTTTAGAACTTAATAATAACCAACATGACAAACACACTAACAAGCAACCATCTACTTATTGAAATGTAGATGTAGTAGACAATAGATAAATATGTCTTCTGTTGCAACTCCATTTTCTCATAGTAGTTTGTTAATCTGTTTCGAGTTTCTGAACCTTGCATAGTGGTAGATTTTAATCGGTTTAGCTCGATTAGTCTTCTTCACTGCACCAGGGCTTACATAGTCAGCAGGTACAGCAGGAGAGGGAAGGGTGCATTGAGTGCAGGCCCATACAGCAGCAGCTTTCATAGGTTATTGTCTGCAATAGAGTGTAGGGGAGGCACGGTTATGTAGATAAGTAGAGGCTACATGCATAGCTTCAGCATGCACACACCGATCTTCGTTTTTTTCCAGTTTTGCCACCTTCAGTTAAACGCAGTTCACTACTGTCCAGATTTAAAAAGTTCCAGTTCAGTTTCAATTCAAGTTCAGCTTTCAGTACAGTTCAGTTACACACATGCATAATAAATTCTTAGAGAAGGGTGCAGATCCTTATGTAGTTAGAGCGCTTGAATGAGGAGCTGAATGAGGGCACAGATCCCAAGGAGCGTGCATGCATACACGCCACAGTCATCCTCTAGTTGGGGGACCCTAACTCTGACACTGCTATTCATGCAGGAGGGTACAGTAGCAGAGCCAATTAGGGTTAGGGTTTGACTCTGTCAGTTGGGGGCACTTCATGCATGGGCCCAGATAAATTGTATCTTCCCTTGTCTCTTATTCTATAAAAAAAATGAAGGGCATACCACTGGCTTGGTTAGCGAGTCAGAGACTTGAGCTTTTGCATTGTGTTTTTATTCTTTACAGTTGGTAGAATACAGATGTTGTTTTGAGAGTTTGCTGTTCATATTATCAACAGTATGCGTTTGTAGGTTAACATATTCTATACCTGTTATTTTGATTGGTGTTTTCAGTTTTAAGCTATCTGGAATAAGGTTAAACTTCTGAGTGCAGAATCTGCTTAACATGGTATGATTTTTGATACAGATGATCATCTTTAACTACTATGGCTTGTAAACTTTTTGCTGTTGCTGTGGCGATTTGAAGTTTATAGTAAACAATATGAAAAACAAAATATAACAAGCAGCCATGCACTTATTGAAATGTAGACGTAGTTGACAAATAGATAAAGATTTTTCAGTTGCAATCTCATTTTCTCCTAGTAGTAGTTTTTCAATCTGTTTGAGTTTCTGAATCTTGCATGGATGATGATCTTTGACAACAATGGCTTGTAACTTTATTCTGTTGCTGTGGCAATCTGATTTTCATGTGTCAGGAGACACAGTTTATAAGTCAATAGTAAACAATATGAAAAAGGAGCTAACAACAAGTCATGTACTTATTGAAAAACAGAAGTTGCAAAGCATGGCATTTCAGAATACTGTGTTAATACTAAATAATTTTATCTTGAAAATTTCAGCACAGAGGATAAAGATAAAAATCGTCTTTTATTAATAATTAATCCTATTAAGGTAGGAGAAACCTGCTGTGTATATCAAATTAATATCCAACCTACAAAAGGAGTTCATAAATCCAATTGTAGCAAACTAAGCATCTCACTTCCATGCCACAAGATGGGAACTACAGAGCACCATAAAACATTCCAAGCACAAACAGATTATAAACAAAGCTCACTGTTTGTCCTGAATGTGATGATGCTACAAATGGAAGTAGATCAAGCAGGCACCTTGAACATAAATCTCGTTTTTCTTACTAGAAAGCAAAGCAGGAGAGAAGAAGAACAAAGTACTTATCCCATCCCAATTCCAACTTCCTCCATCTAAGCCCCTCTTCCCTCTCCGACCGCCTGCCGGGCCTGCACACCAACACATTAAAACCTGGTTCAGCATCCGGCTTCATCCCCACGATCCAAAGCTCGTCACCGACACACACCAACCTATAATCACACAGAACCAGCTTCGAAATATGCCGAACCACAACACCCAAATCTGACCATCTGTTACGCTCCTGGCAATACTCCCACACACTCAACGAAAACACTCTCTGCTCAGAATTCAACCTCTTCGCATAAGCCCTATTCTCCACCACCACAACATCCCGCATAAAATAGGACAAGTAAGTCGGCTTCGGCCACATTTTGGGCACCAAAACCCACTTCCTCGACTCCGGATCATAAAACTCACTAGATGTCCTCGACCCCTTCCCAACTCCTCCCATCACACAAAACCTCCCATTCATCACAAACCCTATGGCATTAACCCTCTCTCTGTTCAAATCGGGTAAAATTTCCCATTCGTTGGTCTCGGTATCGAATCTCTCGGCGCTCCTTTTCCCCAAACCCGAAAACGGACCCTCGAGCCTCTCATTCGTCAGGCCCCCGGCAACATAAATGTATTTCCCGATGCTTCCACAGACAAAACATCTCCGCTTCCTCAAGTTCATAGACGGCAAAACAACCCAACAATCGTTGCGGTTTTTACAGTGTGGTACATAGCTGAACATTAGGGTTACATCGTAAGCAAACTCTGCGTACTCCAGCAAGAAGAAAAGCTTACCTTTTATGGCTGCCACCGGGGGGTAATAGCTGAAGCTCTTGAAGGATGACTGCTCCAGGTGGAGAATCAAATTAGCGTAGCCATCGAGCTGTTCTGCTAACAAGCCCCCGGAGACCATGTCTCTAGCGGACTCCGACAAGCCCTCGATCACATGGGGTAAGAGGAGGGGATCTTCTATGGGTTCCCCTTTCATCTGCACCAGGTCCACCAGGTAGCGCTGGAGGATAATGCGGTTGTCATGTCTGTGGAGGAAGGAGAGGAAGAGGTAGTTGTCGCCCGAAACGCCCAGCGCTACTCGAACCTCGGAAGTGAAGGCGCGGCGGGGATCGAGGGCGGATCTCCATGCGCTGGAAACAGCTGAGGCTATGGCGCGGCTCCCGGTACTGAGCTTCGCCAGGCAGCGGATGGCAATGTCGTTGGGGAGGCCTGGAATCAGTTCACCCTCAGCGGTTGTAATTGCGACATTCGATCCTTGCTCTTCCGTGGAAGACATCGTGCAGACAGGCTGGCCTGCGTTATGGATCTTCTGGTGATAACAATGGCAGATGAGAGGAAGCCATAGCACCTTTCTGAATCAATATCAATCTGGGATCCCACTCGTTTCTAGATAGACTTTACAGCTCTCATATTATTTGTTGTTGGACAGTTTTGGAAAGCGTTGTGAGGTTGATCCTGATTCCTTCCCATTGAGAATGAATGGCAAAGAATAGAAGGGTTTTGCATTGGCAAGGAAGGGAAGGGAATTGGATGTTTAGTACGAATGGTGGCGTTTGATTTCCACAATTGTTTTGGTTTAAGTTTTTTTTGGGCGCATTTGCCTTCATTAAATTAGCATCTGGACTTGAGGTTGAGTCTTCAAGGAGTTCCATTGATTGGAGGAGGTTGGGCGAACCAATTTCCTTATAGTTCTATTTGTCGTTGAGCATATTGTTCACCTATCTAACAGTAAAGCTAGGTTGGGTACTGATTTTACTCAAAAAGCTAGGTTGGGTACTGATTTTACTCAAATCAAAGTAGTTACCCAAATAAAACAATTTGTACGTTGGTTAAGAATTTCAAAGTTCAAAAAACAATTATAAAATTTTCATAATATATTATATTATTACAATTTTAATCCAAGAAAATGGTTGAAAATTGCAAAATTACCATTATCATTATATTATATTAGAGAATTTGTTTTGTTTGGAAAATGATCATATATAAGAGAATTTGTTTTTATTTGGTTGGGAAAATGTACATCAAGTATTGATTATTTTACTTTGTTTTATTAAATTTAATGTTTATAATGAAGTAGTCTAAACTTTTTATTATTTGGATTTTTTTACGGTTATCATTAGAATTTGATTATATAAGTTTTGGTTACACTCTAATTTTCTCATTATTTAAATTGTATTTTTTAATGCATAGATGGATTCAACATCCTCAAATACCCATTTTGCATCCAAATTGTTCAATCTCAATAACTTATATTTGCAATTCCATCAATTCTTCTTAATTTTTTATTAGATTTCGAGGAAAATTGTCAGAAAAATACAGTTGTCATGTCCAATTCATGTCATGTTTAAACTACTACATTTACAATCATGTCGTATTGTTATCAAATTTATGAAAATAAAACAAAGTACTCTATTAAGGTTAGGTTCATTTAATTTGGTTTGTTGAACATGTGTTAAGTTTCTTTAATGATGGACGGAAATCAATTTTGGGTGGTCAAATACTTTCCTTCACACTCACAAGGACTCCACACCCGTTCTATAAGAGACTTTGTGAAGATGTTTGCAACTTGATCATATGTAGGGTAAAAGAGCACTTTGAGAACACGATCTTGAATAAGCTTTCTAATGAAGTCAACATGTAGCTCAATGTGTTTGACGAGCTGCTATTGGACTAGATCTTTAACGAGCTTGATGGCAATCTGATTGTCACACTAGAGGGTAGTCAAATTTTGTTGCTAGAATCCAAACTTTGAAAGGATATGTCGAAACCATAGGGCCTCTTGACTTGCATTAACTATAGCTTGATACTCTGGTTACGTTGAATAAAGAGCAAGAGCTTGTTGCTTCTTACAAGCCCAAGTGATAGGTCTAGAACCAAGACTGAAAACATAACCTACAGTAGACTTATAATCATCAGGGTCATCGGTTCAATCGGAATCAGTAAAACCAACCAACAAAGGAGTCCTCCTTGAATTGTAATGTCTCTCAATTCGAACTATACTCGGATATATTGAAGTATCGTTTTTTTTTTCTTTCCACTAGTTGTCATGGGGCATCTACATATACCGTGCAACAAGACCAACAACAAAGGAAATATCAAGATGGGTATCAGTCAAGTACAAAATATTGCCAACTAATTGACAGTAAAAGGTGGCATCTACTTTGGGGGTAGTGCAAATGGCAAAAGCTTGACTCTAGGCTGGAAGGGAGAAGGTCTTGGTTTACAATATTTTATGTGAAAGCCATGAAGAAAGTCACAAGCATACCTAGACTGAGAAAGAAAAAATCATTCTCGGGGTTGCAAGACTTGGAGGCCAAGAAAATAATGCAAATGTCCTAAGTAAATCATTTGAAATTTCTTCTTAAGGTTGGATTTCACATGGGTTAAAAGTTTAGAGTCACTACCAGTAAGAATAAGATCATCAACATAAAGAACACGGATTATGAGATGGTTTCCTACTTTCTTGGTATAGACATTGGGGTCAAATGAAATCTAGAAAAAATAGTGTTGAGAAGAAAGCTATCCATTTTTTTCATACAAAGCCCGAGGAGCTTGCTTAAGGCTATAGAGAGATTTCTTAAGGAAACAAACTATGCTAGAGTCATTATGAACATAGCCAGGAGATGGTTCCATGTAAATTTCTTCTTGTAAATCCCCATGCAAGAAGACAAATTTGACATCCATTTAATGGACCTTCCATTTATGTGAAGTGGAAAGAGAGAGAACAAAGCGGATGGAGTTCATTTTGGTGACATGGGAAAATGTTTCATTGTAGTCAATTCCTTCAACTTGGGAAATCCTTTGGCAACTAACCTTGGCTTAAGTCTTTCAATGCTTCCATTTCATGCATACCTGGTTCAATACACCCATTTACATCTGACAAGTTTTCTTCCTTTCGAAAGAGGTACAAGATCCCAAGCATCATTGGCCATTAAGAAACAATATTCTTCATTCATAGTTATGTCTCGATCTAGATGGCTAAAAGTTTATGCAAATGTCTTTGGATCATGAGTCTTTGAAACTTGAGCCAAAAGAGAATAGGATCATTGGAACTTTGAACGTGTTTGACATTGATTTGTAGATTCATAGACAAGATCACTAGCTACTTCTCGTGTTGAATAGACTCATCTAGGAAGTGATGGTGTTGGTGTATATTCATGTTCAATGGACCTAACTTGAGCAATGTGAGCATGTAGAGGTGTATTTTCATCCTCACTATCATCATATGAAGAAGAAACTTGAGTAGGATCACAATCATAGAATTTGGGAATATAAGGTAGCACAATCGTCAAATATGGCTTGCAGGCCGAAGATGACACAGATGTTGAATTAAGCTCGTATGCCAAGATATTTTTGTCAAATTTAATATCTCTTCTGATAATAATATCATTGGATTTAGGTTGAAGAATTCTATATGTTATATCCATATCTGGATATTCTCAATTAACTCGGAATAAACCCACAATTTCTGAAATAACCCACATTTTGATAGATATAAAATGAGATATAATTGATGATTGAAAATTACAATGCTTTGGCCTTTACATAGGCCTACTAATACCTTTTCATCAAAAGGTTATGTCTTTTGATGTAAATGATTTAATTATTATTATTATTATATTACTATATTACTATTATTGATTATTTAATATTATGTTTGTTACATTGCCTTCCCCTTAAGGGAAGCTTTGTCCTCAAAGCTTATTTAGTGAAGGACTTACCAGTTATTCATGTTCATAACATCTTCTCATGGTCTTCTGAACTTGTAACTCTAATACTTGACGAAACAAAGCAATATAATTTTCGAATTCATAAGCTGAGTTGTCACATTTATTGGGAAGTGATCCATCCGAAATTTACCCTCATCGAAGTTATTTTTTGGTTTGATGGAATAGAATTTCTAGTCTTTTGCTCCCAAGCAATTTGGTGATTTTGTCTTTTCTCTCCTTCAAGGTAGTTAGTTTGTCTATAGGAGTAATATTGTTTATTTTCGTCTTGATTTTGTCGACTTTTATTATTCGGATGTTGATAAGGTCTCTTTGTAGCGTTACTTTTCTTGCTATTGTTCGTAGTGTCTTCCTGCTTAGATTCTTGTGCATATCCTTCTTTAAATGGGAAGACATCTTGAGTTGCGACTTGAACCGAGTCTATAAATGTGCCTTTTAACTTGTCCTCTAACATTTTGTTATCATTCTGCATCCTTTTATCATTTCTTCTTGTGATTTCTTATCATCTTCGAACCTCTTAAGTTGTTCTCTTAAATGTAAATTTTCTTCCTCTTTATCTAGTAGTTTTCCTTCGGTATCTTCATTTGATTGTTCTGCCCTCTTAGTACCTTTTAACTTCCTGATTTTTCCAATTAATGTCTTGTTATGGTTTCTTAATGGATATATTTCTTCAGTGTTATTTGATAACGTGCTTTTGATGGTTGTAATCTCCAACTTGTGTGCCTTTTTAGTGTCGTCCTCTTTATGCTGAAGTTCTTTAATCTGTTGCTAAAGAAGGCGATTCTCTGCTTCTTGGCATCTTACTTTTGTCTGAATTTGTGTGATTTCATCATCTTTGTCCTTGATGATTTTGTTTAATCATTTTATTTCTTCTTTATTCTTGACCACTTCTTTCATGATTTTTTGGTTTTGTAGATTCTGATTGGGATATTTTTCACTCATTAATTCATTGATTTGAGTAGTTAATCTCTCAATACGCTTTTTTATATAACAATTCTCTTGCTCTACAAATTCTTTAGAAATATCCTGCTTCATAATCTTCAACAATAGACGATCATTTGTTTCTTTATAATGCTCTAACTTGTCCAATGCTGCTTGTAGCTATGACTTTACTACTGGATATGTGTTTGTCATTGTTTGTGACTGTGTCTTCGCTTCAAATTTGTCTTATTTTCTTCTACAATAAAGGGTCTTTGACTTCTATTCTTCTTAAAACTTCTTTAATACTTTAATACTTAAAAATTTCTAAATTTGAAATATTTTATTCGATGACTCAATGTTGTTGATGCAAAAAATCCATTGCTCAAATCTAAATTCTGACTGCACCAGTGACTCAGGCTCACGAAAGTGGTGAAGAATGACTATACACATTGCCACCTTCATCTCACACTAGCCACAATAGTCTTTTCCTTTCTCTCCATACAATGTTGGCTCACATAGAGAAAGTTATGCTCAAAAGGCACTTGGATCTCCACGTTGGTTAATCTTTTGCTTTAGATTAACTTCTTGGTGGATTGTGTGTAGATTAGGTGGTTGGGAAGAATGATTGTTACCCTCCTTACCCAAGTTCAATTCTCACTTGCTCCTTGGTAGCCTTAATACTTCTTAAGCACTTCTAGCTTTTATGTTATTTAATAAAGAGAATTAAAGACTAATTCAACCTAATTAAGGTATGAGTTATTATTTAGTATCCAATAACCTTTCAATAAGTAAATAAGTTTTATAAAACCAAGGGTTGGTTAAATAAAACCTATGTTGTGTTTTGTTTTTTGTTTTTTGTTTTCTTCTTTCTTTTTTTTATAGGATCTTCTTCCTTCTTTTCTTTTTTTTTACTTCTTCATTTTTCTTTTTTTCTTTTTTTACTTCTTCCTTCTTTTTACTTTCTTTTCTTCTTTTACTTGGTCAAAGACCAGAGTTTTAGGGAAACTCTAGGATAATGGTTAAAAACCACAATATGGCCAAAGATCTGGATCATGAACATAGCTCTGATACCAATGTTATATCCATATCCGGATATTCTCAATTAACTTGGAATAAACCCACAATTTCTGAAATAATCCACATTTTGATAGATATATAATTGATGATTGAAAATTACAATGCTTTGGTCTTTATACAAGCCTACTAATACATTTTCATCGAAAGGTTATGTCTTTTGATGTAAATGATTTAATTACTATTATTATTATATTATTATATTACTATTATTGATTATTTAATATTATGTGTGTTACATTATAACCTTTTACTTCTCACTCTTTGGTTGTAATGCTTTTTGTTTTTCTTCAAAAATGTTAGCCCATGATTCACTACCAAACACACAAAAGTGGCTTACATCACGTTTAGTGTTACTCCATGCTTCTTATAATGTTATATCTTTTAAAGCCTTTGTAGGAGTGTGATTGACTATGTAATTGGTTAATTAAGGGCTTCTACCCAAAATGGAGGATTTAATCCCTTAGATTAGATCATACAATTGCCCATTTCCTTTAACAGGTGAATATATATTTTTTTTTAAATTAAAAAAAAAATTATTACAATACTTTTCCTCAGAAAACAAAAATCTTTAAAAAATTGTTAAAACACTATAGCTTAAAAATTTATTATAATACTTTACATTATAAATAAGTTTTTAAATAAAAAATTTCAAAAAAACTTAAACTTATGCTATTCTAATACACTAAGAAATGTGTTAAAAAAAAAATTAAAAACTTAATTAGATTTCTTAACACTTTAGATAATTAAATAATAATTAAAAAACAAATAACCCACTTATGTTAAACTTAAAAAAAAATTATAAAAAATTATAAAATTGTTTTAATAATTATGCTAAGCCCTAAAAAAGTAAACCGACATGTTCCTATCAAGACTAAAAACCCTAAACCTAAAAAAAAACAATATTTATTCTTCATTCACCCGTGCCAAAAGAGTGAGATTTTCTCCTGAGGATGAACCTGCTTAATAGGTTCGAAACTGTCGAATTCAAAAACTTTTCCGCAGAATTCCTTTCATCATTGATTACAAAACTGTGGGGTAAGATGAACACTCAAACATCACTTTGTTGTGGTGTGTATGAAAGATTACGCTGCATTTGAATGCCCTATACAATGCAACAATTTGTAAATTTATTGTTTACATATTCATCTCCATTATCATTTCTTAACTTGTGTATTTGATGTCCAAATTGTTTTTCTAGAAGGGCCAGTAGGCCAAAAACATGTCAAAAACTTCACTCTTAAGTTTTAGAAAGTAAACGAGTGCATTTGGAGAAGTCATCAATGAAAGTTAAGAAGTAATTGAATCCAGAGATCCACTACAACAATTTACCCCTTTAGCAGGGGTTTAGGCTTGTAGGGGTCTTGCCAAAATTGCCTCTAAAAGTTTTTTTAGAGCTTTCGGGGCGGTTTTTGAAACCTCCCCCCAAAAAAGTCATGAATATTGAACTTTTGGCGGTGGTTTTTTAACATCCGCCTCTAAAATTTCAATCCTCATGACTTTTAGGGGGGTTTAAAATGATCACCCCTAAATGTGTTTTTTAAGGCGATTTGTTTACAACTGTCCCTAAAAGTTACAATAATTGAATTTTTGGAGGCGGTTTTTTAACAACCGCCTCTAAAAGTTTGTTTTTTTTTTAATTTTGGGGGAGGTTTAAAACAACCACCCCTAAATGTAGTTTTTAAGGCAGTCTTTTGACAAACCCCTCTAAAATCCATGAGAACTTAACTTTTAGAGGCGGTTTTTTAACAACTGCCTTGAAAAGTTCAATTCTCATGCCTTTCAGGAGGGTTTAACAAGACCGCCCCTAAATATATTTTTGAAGGCAGTTTTTTGACAACCCCTCCCTAAATGTCATGTGAATTTTACTTTTGGAGGCATTTTTTCAACACCCTCCCCCCCTAAAAGTCATGAAAAAATAACTTTTGGAGGCGGTTCTAAAACCCCTCCCAAAATTCATGGGAATTGAACTTGTGTAGGTAGTTGTTTTACAACCTCCTTGAAAAGTTCAATTCTCATAACTTTTTTTGGGGGGGGAGGCGGGGTTAAAACAACTACCCCTAAATATTATTTTCAAGGCAGTGTTTTGACAACTTGTTAAGCCCTAAATGTTGGCACATTACCCGCTATATTGTAGCTCATTACATAGTATTGATGTCGTTGAGTCTAGTATTACTAATTGTCATTAGTATTATGATATTAGCTATGTCAGTTTGGATCCATTAGTTATAATTGTACGTTTGTGTCTCCTATATATAGGAAGGAGACCTTTTCGTTTGAATCATCTCAACTTGTCTTGTCTTGTGTACTTAGTACATTGTATAAGGAGGTTGCCCTCTCTAAGAAGATTTCTATTCATCTTGTTTCTTCATTATTAAGGTGTGGATTACTCTTTCTAGTCTATTTATGCTCTTTTCATGCTCTTTTGGGGATTTTGTTGCTTAACATTTGGTATTAGAGCTTGGATGCTTTTGAAACAAGTCATCTTGGTATTTTCGCTATATATTTATTTCTACACAATTTCAGATAGAGAAACTCAGAACCCGTATAGAGAATAGGTTGAAATACATGTGGAAAATATTTTGAGATCCTAATTCATTACAAGTTCAAATTTATACCCTCGAGAAGTTAGGGTTTATGTTTAGCCCAAAAGCTAGTCTCAAACAGGTGTTATAGGGAAAATTGTTAGATCTGGATCATACGAGATCCAAATTGAGTGAGACCAATTACATCAGAAATAAGATGGACCATAGTATCTATGGTATCATTTTTAGAATCAAATTCAAAAAATTGGACATGTGGCAGGCCGTACACTCTTACTCTTATGAAAAGACCAAAATTAACAAGTGTTGGAAAATTGTCATAACGTTTTTTTGGCACATCCAAATTCAACAAGACCCGCGGCATTGGTAAGAAGACATATTAGGATACCAAAGGTATATATTTCATACTCATAGGGGCCAAAATTTTAGGGTTTCTTCAGTTGGATATTAGTCTTCAAATCGGGGTTGGAAAAAGGTACATCATTTTAAATTTTGAAATAATTTTTAGTAGAAGGATCTATTTGAGGTGAACCCAAGGTGTGATATATATATTTATATTGTTCAAAATGCCACCAAAAGGTAGTGTAAAAAATCATACTCCAATCAAGAACCCCTATGATTCACCCTTGACCTACGATGAAAGTGAAGAACTATCTTTCTGAGTGTCCAAGTTGGAAGATATGATTAAAGGGTATGTGAAAATGATTTATTTACTTAATTTAGAGAAAAATATTATGGGGCACATGGATAATAAGATGGAGGAAAATATGAAAATGATTGCTAATCTCATACAAAATTCAAAGGAAAGTATCCCTATAGGTAATGATGTGTCCCAAGGTACTCAGGAAGATAAACATAGTGTCCATGTTGAGAAACCTTCCATTAATAAGAATATTTCAAGAGGAATTGATTCTAATAATCGAAGTAACCTGGGATGGTCCCCAATGGGTATCCAACTCCCCAATATTGACATGAGGAAGTTTGATGGTAAGGACCCCATAACATGGATATTCCAAATGGAGTATTTCTTTGATATACACCAGGTGCCAAATCTCCAAAATGTACCTCTTGCATCTTTATATTTAGAACCCGAGAAGTTTGTGTGGTACCAATGGCTTTGTGAACACAAAAAGAACTCCATTATCTCCTGGTCCATTTTTACAAAAGAGTTGATATCATACCATGATGATGTTAAGAGCAATTACTTGTTTACACAATTGGTAAATCTAAGAAAAAAAGGTCCAGTAAGCGACCACATTCAACAATTTCAAAAGTTGAGTCTCTGAGTGAACGACATAACAAATGATAAATTGTTGGATCCCTTTACTAGAACCTCGAAGGATAACATCCAACATGAGGTGCACCTCTTCAAACCAACATCCTTAAAGAAGGCTTTTATGATGGAAAGGAAGGTTGAAAGTAATAATATGGCAATGGCTACTAGAAGGACCACTTCTAACATATATAAAGAGAATAATGTTCCTTCTTCGAAGCCACCTCAAAGTTTGACACCCCAACAACTGGATGAAAGAAGAGAAAAAGGTCTATGCTTTAACCGTGACAACAAGTACAATAAGGGACATAACTATGGTGAGAAGAAATTATTCTACATAGATTGTGAAGAGGAAGAAGCAAAAGAACAAGAACCATCTCAAGCTAAAGAAATAAAAGAGATTACTCCCGAAGAGATTAATCCCACCATATCTTGTCATGCATTTGTCTAGAATTAGCACTCCCTGAACTCTTAAGATCAAAGGATACATCAAAAAGAAAAAAGTAATAGTGTTGATTGATTCTAGTAGTACTCATAATTTCATTCATTGTAAACTAGCCAAATCTCTCAATTGCTTTGTATATCCAACACCAGAGTTTCAAGTAATGATTGCAGATGGAGGAACTATCAATTGCTCGGGGAAATTCCACAATATCAATCTTACTATGGGGGAATATGTATTGAATAGTCCAATGATTTATATCCCAATGGATGGTGTTGATGTTGTCTTAAGGGTTCAATGGTTACAATCATTGGGAACAATGGCTTTTGATTTTCAATAACTATTCATGAAATTTTCAGGGAAGGAAAATAATTTGAATTAAGGGGTATCATAGGAAAGCCAAGAAAGGTAATAAGATACATAGAAACCCAAATATTATTCTCAGTGGTCGATATCCAATCTTCATTGGAAAATTTTGGACTGAACTATTTTCTTGTTTGGGTACCTGGTTGGCTCGCAGTTCATCCTATCATCCTCAATCTGATGGACAAACTGAGATAGTGAACAAATTTTTGGAAGTCTATCTTCATTGCTTTGCATATGAAAAATAAACACAGTGGGTGAAATGGTTATATTTGGTAGAATGGTGGTACAATACTTCCTTCCATACGCAAAAGAAAATGTCTCCATTTATGTCTCTTCATGGGTACCATCCTCCATCTATCACATATCCCTTAGAAGGAAAATCTAAAGTTCAATTTGTGGAAGATCACCTAGAGCACAAGCAAGAAGTTCTCTAGTTACTGAATGACAACCTGGCTATGTCAAAAAATAGGATGAAACAACAAGCAAATCAACATTGCATCGAAAGGAGTTTTGAAGAAGGGGATTGGGTATTTATGAGGCTAAAACCTTACAAACATCTGTCCCTCACGAAACTAAATAAAGACAATAAATCAACACCCAATTACTATGGTCATTATAAAGTGTTGCATAAGATTGGTAGCATGGATTACAAATTGGAGCTCCCTTCATCTTCAAGGGTACACCCAGTTTTCCATGTTTCTTTCTTAAAGAAGGTAATAGGAGACAAGATCCCAATTCAAACTATCTTGTTGAAGCTTGATGAAGAAGGAAAAGTCATATTAGAACCTAAACAAATCATAGAAACAAGGACCAAACAACTATGCAATCAAGCTATTAATGAGTACCTCATTAAGTGGAAGAACTTACCAGTTGAAGATTTGACATGGGAAGATGAGTCCTTCATACATAATCATACACAACTAATCAAGTGTTGATGACAACACTTGTTTGAATGGGAGGGGCATGTTAATCCCTAAATGTTGGCACATTACCCCCTATATTGTGGCTCATTACATATTATTGATGTTGGCTTGGGTCTATTATTGGTAATTGTCATTAGTATTATTATATTAGTTATGTCGGCTTGGGTCCATTAGTTATAATTGTACCTCTTTGTATCCTATATATAGGAAGGATACTTTTTCATTTGAATCATCTCAACTTGTCTTGTCTTGTGTACTTAGTACATTGTATAAGGAGGTTTCCCCCTCAAAGATGTTTTCTATCCATCTCTTTTCTTCATTATTAAGGCGTGGATTACTCTTTTGGTCTATTTATGCTCTTTTCATGCTCTTTTGGAGAATTTTTTGCTTAACAAAACCCCCTACAAGTCATGAGAATTTAACTTTTGGAGGCGGTTTGTTAAAAACTGACACCATAAGTCAAATTCTCATGACTTTTAGGGGGGTTTAGAAAGACTAACCCTAGCTATTTTCAAGGCGTTGTTCTGAAAACCCCATAAAAGTAACGAGAGTTTAACTTTTGGAGCTGATACTGTTATAAAAAACCATCTCCAAAAGCCCTATTTTAGAGATGGTTTATATATGTCAGTTTTTATTTTGGCAGTTGCATCATGTGTTTGGGGTTATAGGGGGCACTAATATATATATATATATATTGGTTTATATGGGAAATATCACCAATACTGAGAGGGGGGGTGAATCTATATTGGGCACTTTTTAACCAATATATCCTTCACTTTAAATTATGTTAGCAACATTCATCATTTGTTGGTGCACAGAGGGTAGACCCGAGTTCTAGCAATAAAATACCAACAAAACCCTTATATACCGACCCTTGCGGAATCACCTGTTAAACAGACTCAAGTTGCATTCGAGGCATCCGAGGGGGCTGTAGGAACAATGTTTCTACAAACAAGAAGGGTTAGGAGGAAATTCTACCACTTATAGTTTTGCGCATAAAAAACAAATCTATAATAGAACATCAGTTATAACTTAAACATATTTAGAAACAACATTCATAACAACATCACATTCAGTATGCGTGCAAAAGAAGAAGCATTCATCAGTACACAAAGAGGATCTCCAAAATATCTTCACCAATTTATTATTCATCCATAACCATACATCTCCTATGCACTGCGTGATGAAAACCCCCAAAAAATATAATATTACATCATTCATCATCTCTACTATCTTTGTATCCTCTATGTATCTATCATCTTCTGCCTCTATCCCTCTATCTACTGCCTATTTATAGTTTTTTAGTCGGGGGGTGAAATCCCACAAACAGACCCAAAAATATGCCTAATGGACCAAAATCCTAACTACTTTCCATCTTTTGCACTCTTAAGCCCCTTTGTTATATGTGTGCGGTCCACATCATTACATTCGCTTCCAAAAATTGGTCCCTTCTTGATCCCGCTCCAACATAATTATTCATCATTCATGTATAAACATACCATAAATAGAAAGTAAACAATGCACAGAACACAAGGATTTTACGTGGAAACCCAATGGGGATAGAAACCACGAAAAATTATCTTCAAAGTTTCAATGTTTACAAGCTAAGATTGAAGGAGAGTCCTACCCTTCTCAAGGTTAATACTAATCCATAATTGCATCTTTGTAGAAAGAAACACAAGGTCATCCATCATCAGACCTACTTAAGGTTGCCACACAATAGATCCCACACACTTTTTACCAATCCAAGGATTTTATTCCGATGTTGAACACTCCTTTCCATCATCATTCCAATCATAACATAGGTATTGTTCTTCACAAAACCATATTGACCCTACTTGGGTAAGAATCCTATATGAAGCCTCAAGTAGGTATGAACCTTCTTGAGGGTTACAACAAATTATATAACCCAGGGGATGAAATTACTGAGAATTTGAGAACCTGTTGCATGTTCTCAGGCACAATCCTTGTTGAGGACCACATTAGATTTGATGAACTAGTTCAGGGTTTCATCCTTGTTTAAGGAAACATTGAATCAAGCATGATTGAGGCTAATTGCAGGAAGAAATGCCCCATTGTGGGTTAATTTCATCTCCATTACCAATAGTAAGAGGATGGCTTCTTGCTTCACAATAACTTGTTGGTTGAGATTTCCCCCATATGAGGTCAGATTCATGACAATGCACTACAAATTCAACATAATGAAAATTTTGGATTGCCTCCTCTCTTGTAGATAACATAATCTATTGTTCTTCGTATAAACCACTCTCTGAAAGCAAGGATTTAAGAACCTATAAATTTCATGGCAAATAAACTTCCTAAAGGGAGCATATCCATATCTTAGGATTTCATTCCATGTTAATGTAGTAGGAAAGCGTATGAGAGGATTTCCATGAATTTCCATCAAGGTAGCAATCATAGCAACATGAAGGAGGTTAGGTGGGTGGATTTCTTACATGTGTTAAGTAATATGGGTTAAGTGCATGGGTTTTTCCATACTAGGGCTTTTAGTAAGCAACCCAATATCATTATGTTTTCATTCCAATGGCTTGTAATTAATAGACTTGTCATTTCTTATGGATGTTTCCCATGTGGGTACCCGCACGAAGCTGGTACCCAAAAAGGTCGCAATCGAAGCGCGCAAGCGGAAAAAAAACAAGGGCACGCACACGCATTCAAATACGCGTACGCGCCCCTTCTTCGGCAATGCAGATCATCCACGTTGGTGAGATGACGTGGACAAAATGTGCACGGATGCGTTATTAACGCGTATGCAAACATATGCGCGCACGCGTCATTAACGCGTGCGCACGCCTGCGTTTTTATAAAAAAAAAAAACCGCGGGTTTGTTATTGTGATAACAAACTCGTGAGCGTGGAGTGGAAAAATAGAGACCCCGCGAGTGCGTGTTGGAGCACCCAACAACCTCCTACTCAACATCAAAATGAACCTCCACTTCGTTGCCGCTATTTCCTACAGGTAGGTTCTCAACCAATCAATTTTTTGTTGTCATTTTTTTTGTTTTGTTTTTTATTTCCATTGCAATTTTAAATTAATTTTTTTTTGACAATCAATTAAAAAACCAACAAATTGTCATTGCAGATTAAATACATCTAACAAAATGAAAAACACACCACAACCATCAGAGGAAACCAATGAAACCGAACCATCATAAGATAACATCAACATTGGAACGGACAATGAACCTGGTGATGAACCAT
The DNA here is from genome assembly GCA_027924585.1 of Larix kaempferi. NCBI lineage: Eukaryota > Viridiplantae > Streptophyta > Pinopsida > Pinales > Pinaceae > Larix > Larix kaempferi. Next base: position 22,065 of record BSBM01000693.1, on the reverse strand, counting down.
CTGAAAACCCCGAGGATGAATTACATCAAGATTTAAATGAATTAAGGGTGTTAAGCGATGAATTGAAGAGTACCAATGAACCCTCTCAGGTTTCCCTGGATACATCATTGCAAAATATCATTGAATCCATCAACATTGCCCACAGTGAGATCACAAATCTGAGCCAATACAGGGCTCAAATGAGTGAGCACTATTCCATTGGGATATCCAAAGAACAAATTGAAGACCTCAACATCATGAAAGCACAATTGTACAGCAAATTCATAGATCCCAGGACAAGACAACCTCTAGATGTGAGGAAGAGACGGGTTTGCATGGACTGGTGTATTTACCAGCCATGGAGAGATAACTAGAGAAAGAGATGGTTTATGATGTTTGACAGGCCTCCATGCAATAATTTGGAGGTCCCACAGTATTTTATTAGGAAATTGTGGGCTGAGTTTGAGCTAGGCTACCATGTCAATTATTTTGACATCACTGAGTTTCAGGGTGTTGGTATTGGCTCTGCCCAAGATCGACGTCAGGCCCGCCGCAACCCACTCAGAGGACCTCCTACACCCCTGGAGAGATCCAAAACCCCGGAGAGATCCAAAACCCCCTCCTCAGCCACCTGGGTTTGGTAGCGGCGTAGATGAGATTAATGACTCAGTTAGATGTGCCACATGTCATTTTCTTAGACATACCACATTTGTGGCTATGTCTTCACAAATCCGGGAGGACAACGATGAGACACACACAATTGCACGGTCTATGGGTGGTGGTCGGGACATGCCAGGTACAGGTGGAACCCAGGCGGAGCCATCTAGTTCGACTGGAACAACGACACATCATTGTTCTCACTGTGGTCATTCTTACCATGGTCCTACGTAGCAGCATGCCATAGAGAGCTACATGGACCAGGTTAGCTATTGTTTTATTTAATGTTCAAGTATTTATTGTATTTTATTTGATATCGTATTTTTTTAATATATTTAACTTTGAATTACACATTGTTGACTTTATTTGTTTTAATGTACAGTTATTTAGGGCCGAGTCTCCTTCCTCCAGGTGGGAGGACATTGGTTCCTTCAACCTAGACCGAGCCATGGCAGCAGCAGAGGAGATTGTGGCACCATACACACAAGTAACTTCTTTAATTTGAATAATTAGATCCAGTTATGAGTAATTTGTGTTCAGTAATTACAAATTAATCAGCACCGAGTAACCATTTTTTATATTATCATCGTTTAGAACTAAAATCAAAATGAATAATTCTCACAAAACATGTCTATTATATTATCATCGGATTTTACAGTTGTGTTTATCATATTGTCTAAATTATTTGAGAGCTATAAATTCATATAATCCAACCAAACAAAAATGAAACCTTATAAAACATGAAAACCTAAGAAAACTAGACATGTGTTCATGTTCACTTTAGGCATCCTTTGCTTCTCCATTTTCAACTTCTTTCATTTATGATGCTACTTGTGCTTATTCTATGTCTTCATAATCACCAAAATCCCATTGAACTGCAAAGTCTTTTGCACGAATACCATTCACTGAACCTATGGAAATTATAGGGTGTAATGTTATGAGGCATTTCTAAATCTGTAGCCAACTTCTCTAACCTTTCACTCTGTGCTGCCATTCTCTTTTCCATATCCAAAAGCCTAGCCAATTGGTCTTCATGATGACTATATATACTTTGATTAATATGCAAAATTACCTCTTGTAAGGTGTTCATCTGTGGTGATAAGCAGCTCAGGACGTTATGAAGCTCTGTAAATCCACAATGAACACACTCATCATTTTGGTTTTTTTATTCCATAGTACCAACATAAAGTACAAGAGAAAGGGTGCTTGGAGAAATAACCTAAATTGCAAAGAAATTGCCTAAGTCTCTATTGAGATCACCTAGATAATAAACCAAAAAAGGATTTCCTAAAAAACAAGAGTTCAAATTTTCATCCACAAACCAACATTTCCAATTAAAATAATCATGTCATAGTCCAATTCTTAACAAAGAAACTAACCAAACAAAAGTATTCCCATCATCTTCACTACCCAACAACATTCACCACCATCCCTACAATTTATGAAGTAACCCAAAACCAAATTTTGGCTCAACCCAACTTACCATATGATGAAGTTTCTTGGCATTAATAGTCAGAGATATCCTACACGCACCAATATTTTCCATCCGAACCAAATTAAAACTCCCACTACAGAATAATACAAGTTCAAGTGTGCATTGATTACTTGAATGAGGAGGACTTAAAAGTGATTTCCTCGACCGCATCCATTGCCATTATCACATAAATACTCGTAAGTGTGATTGCTAATGTATTTCATGAAGGAATTAAGTGAGTTATAACACTCATTTTTCCAATTTCACCATCACATTCACCATGGTTTATGTAAATTTGGTATCACATGAACAAAGAATATGAAAATATTCAATAAATTCAAACTTTGTAGCTATACCATTAATACCTCTAATGATTATAGAAATGGGAGAGAAATTTCCAAAATCTGTCATTCTTACTTGACCAATGACGAGAGAAGAGTCCCCAAAAATCAAAACATTCCTAATCTCTAAATTCTTCAAAATGACCATTCCTTGATACAAGGCAAGAACTATTTCAAAAGCTGGGCAGGGGATTTCTTTCCATGTCAACACTTCAAGCATAAATTGTCAATCTTCTTTGCCACATTATCTTCAACAAATGACCACAGAATGGATCATTTGTTCCTATCATGGGCCCAATCCATTGTGGGTCAAAGGACATGATCCCCACAACCATGTTCTTTACCAAGTCTTGAACAAATGGACTGCACCAATACAATAAAAAATTTATATAATATCCAAAGTCCATCAAACCACCACATATGTGGCTACAATGCCTGCAGGCATTTTCCATTACAACTGGCGGGCATTTTTACTCCCTTGTCATTAATGGCTTGTCATCAATGACAACCATATTCAACATTGTTTTACTTTGTGGTTGAAGATACCCCCTGCACTTATTGCCCCTACATGCTTATCTCTGTTGTTGTCATTGTGGCGATTGATTTAAAGCTCTAATTGTTGTGTGTTTTAGTGTGGAATCTTGAGTCATTTGTAGGTTGGTGGAACCTAGTTTTTGAATAGAAGAAATGATTGATAAACCCAAGAAAAAGAATTAACTCTACCATATCACAACGTTAATTCACTTAGTATATTTGGGCTCTAATCCAATTCACAATGATACTACAATCAATCAATCACTACAATCACTCAACAAATCAATCACTAATTGACCCACAATACTCTCTGCTTACACCTAAATCACCTTGCCATTTCATCTCCTAAGTCTACCTACCCTACCAAATTGGTATACTTGGCACACTTCCATCCGAAACAAACCATCTCACCTGGTGCAAATGTATATAAGATATGACTTTTCCCTATACCATCAAGCTTGAATCCATACCATAATCTTGTCCTACAACTTTACTCGGGTTCCTGCATACCACAAACACACTTACTTCAATCCAAAACTAAACTTGAGGTGATATTTCTACTGCTGGTATAATCATATCAGATTTCGATTAACATTTAAACCTATAAGACAATCACACATAACTCTCATAACAAGGTAATCATTAGCTTATGTGATCATCTACTCCCTATTGTTGGATACTATACTTTTACCGCTATTAAGTAAGTAATTGTTTATCTTTAGTAATCATCTAACTTGAATCTAAATTAATTGCAGTCATGTTTTTTAAGTACTATCGTTGTGCTTCTCATTGGCGTTGTGTTTAATATTGTTAATACTATTTTTATAAATCCAATCTAAAAATTGTAGTGTTCGCACAGGTTTCCGCAGGCTCCAGCGACCAGCCATCCCCCCCGAGGATCAGCAGATCTCCATGTCTGCAAGTATCATGTGTATTAAAGTATAAATTTATTTTCAAATATGATGACTTGTCTGTGTATATTTATATTTTTCTATATTAAACTATGAGGTTATAAATGTGTATGTAGGTGCGAGCACCTCGGCCTGCCAGTGCCACTATTCCTCCCTCCCCGGCCTTTCGGCCACCGTATATGTCAGTTGTATCCCTTGGCATACATTCCCCCTTCCATGCATCCCTCCCCACCCCCTTCCATCCATCCCCCCCCTATCCAGCACCACACTTCCATCCAAATCCCCCTTCCATTTCATATCTTGCGTCCCATCACCCCATCCAAACCTTTCCACCACCTCCATTACAGCTTCCCATGTTTCCACCCTCCCCCATCCAACTACGATATACCACCCATCCACATTCACCCATCCCTCCACTACAACACAGACCTTGCCCCCCCCACATTCCCCCACCACACTCACTTCCCCTTCCACAGTGGCCCCATCCATATTACAACGTCCAGTTGGGGTTTATCGCCCTAGACATGCATCTCCACTTCGCCCACGCTAGTCCATGCCTCCTTATTCCACCTCTCCTTCTTCCACCGTGACCCCCAGTGGTTTAACCACCGTCAATGTGGCTACATCCGCCCCTATACCATTCACCCTAGCATTGGAGTAGGTTTTCCAGCCGACTACTCCATCCACTAGCCCTGAAGACCAGCGGGTTGTGTTCACGGTGAGATTGACCAGTTTATGAAAATCTCGTTCAATTTTAAGGAAAATTACTATATGCATCTAATTTCATCATTTAGCTGATTGTTCTAAATGTTGCAGGGTGGCATTGTTGAGAGAATTGGAGCATGAAGGAGAGAGACCCCCTCACGACTTACAGTCTTGCATGCGGTGAGTTATTTAAGATTTGAAAACTATTTTTATTTTTAAATTATGTTTTATACTTGTATAATTGCCAGGAAAATTTGACATATTATTGTTGTCGTTTCAGGGCCCAGGGGGACGTGGTCCAAGTCGCCAGAAGGATCTGGCTTCCTATAGCACGAAGAAGAGGAAGATCGATTTTGGAGATGCACCTGGGAGCTCCAAGGGTGGGCAGGAGGATTGAGAGACCCTCCTATGTACACTAGCCACGATGTGGCATTTTGGGCATGAGTTGCCATATTTTGTACAAGGTACGAGTTTCCATTATATAGACATTGGGAACGATGTTCCATTTTTCAAAAAAGTGTACATGATTGGATCATTTGTGCATATTAATAGATGGATCTGCACTTGTCTATATGACTTTGTCTTTGATTAAAATTTTTCATACATTATTTTGTCTTCAATAACAATGTTATGGAAATTTTTTCGCATACATATAGATGTTATTTCTAGACACCAAGTGACCTCAATATGAGTCCCTTGTATTTGAATGGGTCTTGCATCTGACACTTTTTCATACATCAAGCACATGGATCAAGGTAGTTATTGAGTGTAAAATGCAAATGCATTTTGGCCTAGTTTGCAGTGTGTATAAAATCATTCTCTCATATACTTATTACATCGCATTAAAGTGTAAAATGCAAACCTATATATCAATAGTTTGCATTGTGCATGCTCTAAGAATAAGAAAGTAAAAAAGGAACAATAAAATTCCCTAAACAATGAGATCAATGTCTCACTCATATGACACTATAATGTATTTTATTAGCTTAGAAATGTCACAATGAATTATTATGGTTTTAGGAATGAACTCAAGAACAACTCATTCATTCATTATTTCAAAAAAGAAGAGTTTTTCCAAACACACAAATTATCTCTACACATTTTGAATTTTGTCTTTTCCAAAGAATTAATGAAGAGGCCCTCAACATTCTCATATGTATTATAGTAGACCAAATACTAGATTTCCGTTCATTATATCTTCTCCTTATGAAAATGATGCAGCATTTCAATAATCTTGGACCTAACATGATAAGCTAGATTATTTGTCAATTTGATGGAACTTTGGCTATCTCATTTGATGGTTTTTAGTTCTCCTTAGTCATGAACTCACTATCTGGTCTAGTTGATGTAACATAATTTAGACTTCCCACCAACTCTAGATACAAAGTGTCTTTCATCTTTTTTGTTTCATCTTCACTATTGAGCTTCACATTTTGTTCCAATACACTAGCTTGCATTTATTCATATTGAACCTCATGATGATCTCATTTGTATAGTTTCTTTGTGTGATCAACCACACACCATCATCCCTCCATACTTCTTCAAGGCCTAAACAATAATACAACTCCCCGAGGTCCTTCATCTCAAATTCCTGTGAAAAACTTCTTTTCATTTCTTCAATGAACATAGTAGCACTTCCTTTTATGATTAGATCATCAACATATAAAGAAATCAAAGCAATAGGCCCATCTTCATCCTTCTTGATATACCAATGAGGGTCACTTTTACTTCTTATCAAACCTTTCTCAAAGAAGAATGTATCAATCTTCACATATCATGACCTAGGTGTTTTTCTTAGCCCATATAATGCAGTCTTAAACATGCAAACACGATTTTTATGTTCATGTTCTTGCTTCACAAAGAGAATGTTCATGTTGTTGCTTCGTAAAACCTTCTTGCTAAACAAGACAAATTTATTCCTTTATTTCTCCATTCAAAAACGCCTAATGAACATTAAACTAATGGAACTTCCAATCATACTTAATAGGAAATGCAATCATGATTCTAATGGTGTTCAATTTTACTACAGGTGCAAAAGTATCTTCATAATCTATCATTTTTTCTTGAATAACTCTTGGTTAGCAATTTAGCTTTACATTTGTCTATTCTACCATCACCATTGAATCTAGAATTGAATGGATACAATGATTTATACTATATATTCTATGGGGGTACACTGAGAATGTAATAATAGTATTTGTTATAGTAATTTGTGTTCACATACAACATACACACATCGAACAAATTCACATACACACATACACTCAAACTACAACATATACATCAATATGTCACTTCAAATCAACCTTCTAAACTAAGTTTTTAATGCATGCCTATTAATTTGTCAATGTCAAGAGAAAAAACAAGGAAAAGTCAAAAGTCATTAATATATCAATACAACAATGCAACACATAGTATTCATAAGCAAACTGAATAGGATGAAAAGAAAATTTAATGCATCTATCGTAGTTTTTTCAAAAGATACAAGAAAAATATGATTAAGTTCTATTTATCCATTGTGTTAATGAATGACAGTGTAAAGTCTTGGCTTCTACTGACCCAGAGGTTTCCAATTAGACCCAGGTTCTTTGCGGTTCTCCCTTTTGACCAACAAAACCCCTTCGCACCGGCCCTTTCATCAACAACCTGCGAGCAGGCTGAGATCTCACCCGAGGTGTATCTTATGGGGTACTGCGGAATCAAGTTTTCATAGTAAATGATGAGTTTTTTATATGAACAAGCTGCGCAGCGCAGGACGGAAGGAGTGCACTGCGGGTCAAAGCGATGCGGTACGTAGCAGGATCTACACTACGAGCGACTACGGTGTAGTGATGGCAACGCTGTGGGCCTCACTAAGGGCTCTTACTGCTGCGAATCTTCTACTGGAACTGCGAATCAACCACACTTATCCTCTACTTAGAAGATCTTGAAAAGGTTAAGGCACTGAGATGAATATCACCCATCCATCCATTCAGGCACTTACTGGTTATATTTCTAGCATTCATTCAAGGACTTAGATTATTACAACGTGAACTGAATTGATAGACGCAACTAACCGTGCTGCGTTCCTTCACTGTGTTTAAGAAAGCATTAAACCTAAATGACTGATTCACGATCTTAACATATAATTGAAATGTTCACCATTCATCTGTTCTCGTGGAACCTAGCATATCATTCCCAAAATTCTCCTATTGGTAAATGCATATCAAAGTTCTCCCATTACAACATGTAAGGAAACATTCAAATGTTCATTCTACAGACAATACAGACAGTCATTCATTCATAAAACATAATCGCATAACACAGGATTTAACGTGGTTCACTTCCCCAGATGGAAAGCTACGTCCAAAGGAACGGTTGGTAATATATTTCTTTCAAAAGGGATGGGGCAACCGTTCTTAGTCTGCACACTCAACTGCAAACTCTCCTTTCTCTCGGCTAGGTCTCTGCGCACACAGCTGCAGAGCCTTTACAATATTCTCAGCTCGGAGAGATTTCTCAATACAAAAGGTTATATCATGATTACTCTAGCAACTAGCATCTAGCCCCCAAAAATAGAGCAAACCCATCCCATACAAAATTGTCTTCTTAAATAGATCATGCCCGAAGGTCATGTCTGTACAATGTCGAAGACCTAAAACCAAAAACCCTAAGGGTTTCCAAAACTACGTCGGTTTTCCAAACCAGCTTGCTGGCTCCTGGTAGTGTCTGCTTGATCATGGTGGATCTCCACGTCCTCATCCTGTCGCTATCGGCCTTCCTGTCGCACACGTGCCTACAGGCTGCTTCTGCCAAACCGTTTCTCTCTAACGATTTCTCCTTCCAAGTGTGTCAAACGTCCGTTTCCTTAACAACCCACGCATGGCCGCCTTCCTAATTTGCTTATGTCCGTCGCTCGGAAATCCTGGAATATCTTTCCAAAAATGGATGCTACCAGTCCAACCGGTACCTGCACCTGATACTTCTCCAGCACTCCGCTTTGCTGGCTCCACGTGGCCTCCTAACTCCGTAGCACTGCTTCTGTGCAGTACTGGTCTTCGCATCACGGCCAAAACTTCGATGCTGCACGCAACTCTGCAGTTTGATCAAAAGTTGGATGCTGCGCGCATCTTTGCAGCATCCTCAATACTTAGGCAAAATTGTATTTCTAAGCTGCGCTGAACTCAGCTTTCCCTGCTTATCTCAAAAAGGTGTTTCCAAAACTTTTGTCTCAACCTGGGCCCAACATGCCCCTAACACTTACATGTGGCTCGTCCCCGAGCCACTTGATGCTTCAGTTGTCTCACTCTGCTCCGCGATCGGTGGGACTAGTTTGGCCACGAACTCATTATATACACCGAGCAACTGCTCCATTGCTTGTCTGGTATCCTGCTCAACTTGCTGAACTATTTCAAGCAGCGTTGGAGTTATCTCTTCTCCAATTTGGTCCTGTACCTGCTCCTGGTTTTCGCGCAGTTCCTTTAGCTTATCTTCTATCTGCTGCGATACTGCTGTAGCATCCTCCAGTAATTGCTGTGACTGATTGTCCATCTCAGTCTCCTTCTCTCTTAATACTTGGACTTGCTTCTTTAAGCATGATACTTCCTTGTACCTAGATAGCCTCTCCCTAGGTGGCAAAGCCTTGAGCTCTGCGTCCAAATTTTCTAACGCGGTCTATTTTTCTTTTACCGTGATCTTTACCTGCAGCAGCCCCTGATCCTCTTCAAGGGCGGTGAATGCCTTGGAAACTTGTTCCAACTGATCTTGGCACTGAGCCATGCCACTTGTTATGTTATGCGCGGCGGTCTTGACGACTTGCTCTCTCAACTACTGCTCAGTTAATGGCACCTGCTTATTCAGCTTATCCTTCAATGTGGCAATATCGGCCTCATAATAAATCTCTTTATCCTGCATCTCTAACTGCAAGGATCTCACCTTATCTCCAATCCTTAGAACTGTGTCTGCAGGATCATCCTGGATTTCTATGCCTTCAATATCCTTCGCAACATTGGATATGGTAGTCTCCAAATTTTGTCGGCGGTCCAGTTCGTTCCGTAGCTGCATTTTTGTGTGCAGCTGAATTTGCTTGTTTACTGTAGTGAGCTTTGCTTGTGACTTCATCAACTCCATCTTCCGATCATGCATCTCCTCAATGATTTGCGTGTGGATGAAGTGCAATCCTGGTAAGGGGATTTTGGCTAGGTCGATCTCTACCCTCTCGACTCTCTTTGTGTCCAACACAACTTGTTCTACCATTGGCAATGCGACAACCAATGGGTCCACATGGACAATTCTAGTCTTCGATGGTAGCGTTATTGCTAATTGCAACAGTTCTTGCTGCGAGGTCCCTACCATCCTCCCTTCAGCTCCTGCTTTCCACGGCAAGGTAAGGATTTTCTGGACATCGTCCATTTTCTTCATCAGACCTTGCATTGCGAGCCGCGTCTTCTGCAGGTCATCCTAGATGACCATGTCCTTCTTTTCTTTAACCGCCATGAGCTCCTTCATCTGCTCTGAGACTGTTTCGGCTATCATCTCATAGTCATCATCATTGAGGACTGCCTCTAATTGAATCTTTGTGGCCTTCACCTTCTTCCTCGACTTTGGCTTTTGCGAAGTCTCAGGTTCTTTTCTCTTCCCTGTTTCTTCAGTGATTGGGCATGAGAGCGGGATTGGCTCATCTTCTGCTGAATCTGTCTCCACGTACATAACTTCTACGCGGAACTCTGGTGGCCAATCTTTCATGAGGTCTTCAACGTCCTGCTCATACATGATGTAGTTCCCTGGGAACCACTCTAGTTTCTTCGTTTGTGCTTTCGGCGATATGAAGATACATTTCATATCCACCTCAAAGTCGATGACGCGGATATACTTCACCGTGACTTGCTTTGTAATGCAGGCTGTCTTTGTGATTGCATCGCGCAACTGGATATAGTACTGGTAAAAGACTTCTGCTGTCACATTCTGGCGCTCTGCATTTGTGTTTTCCCAGAGGTTGACGAACTTAAACCCTCTAGGATCATTGGTGTCCATAATGACGCCCACATAATCTCGCGGTTCCTTCCACCTACAAAAAGAAATCAGGACGATGAGCTAGGTGAAATGGAACTGGCCGCCATTCATCTGTGTGTCGTTGAGTTCTTCAAGGAACTCATTCAATAGAAACTGACACTAATTAAAGTTGGTGTCTTCAGCCGCTGCGGCACCAAGGAGTATTATGCCTGCAGGCGCCTCCGAAGGCCTAGCTGTTTTGAGTATCTTGCCTGCGAGCAACTGCGTTACAAATTTTGTTGCTCTTTCCTCTATGTCATCTTTCGGGAAGCCTATTTTTTCCTTCACCACTGGATGGGTTTTCTTCATCTTCTCAACAACCTCTTTTTCTTTGATCTTCCTTTGGAAGAGTTTCTTAGGATCCTTACCGCGCTTGCTTAGCCTGGTGATGCGGTGGATCAAATCGATGCTAATATCAATGTTCCTATCCAGCCACAGATAACCTTGGTGGATTCGCGCCATGAATGTGCGAACGACGATATTAAGTTCCGGGGAACGGTCAAAATGTGGCAATCTGAGCAAGTTTAGTAGCCCCGACTGAACGATAGGTGTTAGCCAGCTCTCGGCAACCAGGTTAAGAGTTCCCTTGGCATCCTTTTTCCAGCACATATACTGGTCTGGTTGAAAATCTGGGTACTTGGGAACATCTAGCTCATCCTTCTTCATTCCCAAGAGGTCATAATCCTCCCATTTACATTCTGCTATCTTTCCCAGCAGATTCTTATAAATCTTTACATGTTTTGAGATAGGTGACAGCGAGATGTCATATCTCACATTCTTGGACAATTTAAACACAGGGGCATTCAGTGCCCGCGGGGAGATATATTCGGGTGTCATCTTCAAGGGTTCTTTCTTAAAGACTGGAGATTTTTGTGTCGAGGAGCCCATCTTTATAACCTTGGATCGAGGTGCAGTTACCTCTTTTCCTTTATCTTTCGCTTTTTCCTGCATTGTCAGATTAATTCTTGGTGATCTGCAGGATCCTTCACCTTGTTATACAGCAACCTTCTTAACTGGAGTTTTCATTAACTGCTAAATCCCTCCGTGCTGAAAGATCCTCAGTGCTTCTTCAAGGGTCATTTCTTCTTCTCTATAGGAAGGTTCAGACATTCACTAATGAGGTAGCGGCTAAGGCAAACAGAATACAGATGGCTACTAGCTCGGAGAGGTTAATCACAAGAAAATTTTAAGTTCTCGGTAACGCCCGCGAGTCTCCCAACGGTGTTATTTATAGGCACAGCAGACCCCCTCCCGTGCCCTTCAACAGCTAGGTAGGCATTTAATGTGGTTTCCATTGGTGAATTTGAGCGGATCCTTCGGTCTTTTCCGTCGCCAGCGTGCTCAGAACGGTTATTTTCTCTTTAATTGTTGAAGCGGTTGCTGCAACGATCATCTAACGGCTATTTTTCTGAAAAGCCATGCAACGACTATTTTTCTCTGAGTGCTGCACCGAACTACGTGGCAACCCATTTGCAACCCTGCACAGATACTTCGCAGTGCCAAAAATTTCCAACTTTTTTTTTTCCCGTGCAGCTTTGACAGTGCTGCGCAGTGTATAGATCATTCTTCTTATCATACCTTCTTCCTTTTATCATACATGTACAGACTCGTTTACATTTCTAGTGTCCAATTTCAACTGTACTTGACACTTAGAACTTCCTTCCTTTGCTCATTATTCAAGGTTCTGTGAAGCAGTGCTATCATGGTATAGCTTTAGCCTGCTTCCATTTATCAAAGTTGGCAAAGTATCACCAGCTAAATTGGCTAACTGGACTACACCAGTGTTAGTAACATGTATCACAGTATATGGTCCAAGCCAATGCATCTTAAATTTACCAGGGAATTTCATGAATTTGCTATCATACAGGAGGATTAGGTCACCTACCTGAAAACACTTGTTCTTTATATGGCGATCATGCCATGCTTTCTCGCGGTCCTTCTGAGCTTGCCGGTGGAAGCCTACGATGAAGCGATCTTCCTCCAATCCCAGTAAGTGTAGAAATCTCTCTTCTAGAGCTTCGCAATCTGCCATCCCTGTGAATGCAGCGATTCTTAAACTAGGGACAATATATTCCATAGGAATTATAGCTTCCTACCCATAAACCAACCGAAAGGGTGTCTGTCTTGTCAATTTCTTGCATGTGGTCCTACATGCCCATAACACAGATGAGACGCGCAGGTCCCAATCATCTCTATTTACATTGCATACCTTAGTGAGTGCGTTCTCCAATATTTTATTGAAAGCCTCTACAGTACCATTCGCCTGTGGATGATATGGAGTACTGCGCTAATGACGAATGTGGAATTCTTCTGTAAGCGCCTCAATAGTCTTGTTCAAAAAGTGAGTACCTTGGTCACTCATCAAAATCTTCGGACAGCCAAATCTGGTGAGTATTTCTTCAAAAATAAACTGCGTAGCACACTGGTGCTGCAGTCCTTAACTGTTTTTGCTTCTGCCCATCTGGTGAGGTAATCAGTAGCAGTAATAATATACCTTGCACCCGTTCTTTTTCCTGGTGAGTTTATAGGACCCACAAAGTCTATTGCCCATTTTTCAAATGGCTGCAGTGTCAACTGTGGATTCAATGGCATCTCATCTCGGCGTGATGGTTTTCTTGTTCTCTAACAGACATCACAGTTCCTGCAATGTTCTTTGGCATCTTTATGGAGCATAGGCCACCATAGCCCTATGCGCAATATCTTCTGCGCCATAGCCCTTCCTGCATAGTGACCTCCCGCGATTCCTGAGTGTGCGTCCACTAAAATAAATGGCTTCTCATGACTTCATCCGCCCCAAGTTTGTATAACTGAACTGCAATTATAGTGAATTCCGTGGCGCGCACCACTAACTGTTTTTTATGCTGGACAGAGAATTCCTGCGGTGCCAGCCCTGTGGTTAGGAAATCAATAATATCCTTGTAATAATCATCGGCAACCTGTATAGCGAATAGATGTGCATCAGGTAGATTGTCTTCAATGTTCATTGGTTCCTCTCCTGAATCAATCCTTGGCAAATGATCAGGTCCCAAGTTCAGTCTACCTGGCTTGACAATAATCTCAAAGTCATATTCTTGGAACAACAATAGCCATCTGCATATGCGTCCCCCTAACACTGGCTTGTTGACCAAGTATTTCAACGCAGAATGGTCAATAAACATAAGGAAGTGCGATCCCAGCAAGTAGTGTCTAAATTTCTGTAGAGCATATACCATTGCAAGGCCTTCCCTCTCAATAGTTGTATAGTTCTTCTCTGCTGTTGAAAGATTTCTGCTAGAAAATGCAATAGGGTGGTCAATACCTCCCTCTCCTGGCTGAGCTAACACGATCCCCAGGGAAATACATGATACATCAACATGGACATGGAATGGCTTTGTCCAGTCTGGAAAGACTAGAATCAGCGCAGTGACCATCTTTTCTTTCAATGTATCAAAACCCTATTCGCATTCTGTGTTCCAAATGAACAGTCCGTCCTTCTTCAGCAGCTTTTACATTGCTGCGGTTACCTGCGCATAACCCTTTATGAATTTCATGTAGTATCTAGTATGGCCTAAGGTAGAGCGCAACATCTTGACTGAATTTGGTGTTGGTAAGTTTGCGATGACTGCAATCTTTGGAGGGTCTACCATCAATCCTTTCTTACAGACAATGTGGCCAAGTAAAATTCCATAGGGCACACAGAAAATACACTTCTTCAAATTCAAGGATATTTGATGCTGTCAGCACTTTTCTAGCATCATACGGAGATTCGCGCAATGATTTTTCAATAGACCAAACAAAGTCCAATCATCAAAGTATGCTTCTAGAAACTTGTGCATAAAATCTTTAAATGCTGCGACGACGACTCTGGAGAATATGGCAGGTGCGTTCTTCAGACCAAAAGGCATGACGGTGTATTGGAATGACCCCCATTCTGTAGCAAATGTCATCTTATGCCTATCCATAGGATCAATCCTGATTTGATGGTAACCAGAGAAACCATCAGTGAAAGAATATGCCTCATTTCCACCAACGTTATCAAGCACTTCGTCTGTGAATGGAGTAGGAAATGGGTCGTGCATGGAAGCATCATTCAGTGTTCTGAGATCCACACAAATTCTGATCTCGCCTTTTGCTTTCTTGTCTTGAACAACCATGGGGCTAATCCATTCAGATTCTTCGACTGGTTCAATGATTCCTGCCTCTAACATCTTATCTAGCTCTGCGCGGACTTTTTCCTTGTAGCGCGGATTTAATTTGTATGGCCTCTGCTTGACAGGCTTAGCACCTGGCTTTAAAGGTATTTTCATGACCCCTAGGTCTCCCGAAATTCCTTTCATCTCTGTAAATTTTGTCGGAAACAGTTCCTGATACTCATTTAAGGTATCTGCGATCTCTGCAACAGTCTGATCGTCCCAATAATCTCCTATTGATGCGAACTTCGGCTCTTTGTCTGTGCCAATGTTCACTTTTTGTGTTTTTACTGGTCCAGTCATATCTGGGATTTCCAACAGAGGTCCTTCTACCTCGCGTACGCCTTCCAACTCTGGTATATCTATGTTGCGCGAGTCCTCCTCATCGTCTTCATTTGTATCATTGGTATGTTCAGCTAAGTTGTAACACTCAATAAAGTGCTCTTCATGTTCCTTCCATTCCGATTGTAAGTGCGCCGGAACATAATCTGTCCCAAAGGATTCCTATAATGTTATGTTTTGATGAGGACAGTCGTCCTAGAATATCCGCTTCTTGATTAGCTATAATGCTTCATGGATTAATGGATTCTCATCTTCAAAACTGAAGTCCTTCTAGAAGTTCGCAGTGAGCAGCTTCCCATCACTGAGTTCGCTGCGCAACTCCAGGTCTAGGTACCATTTTTCTGGGATACCTGCATCCAATGTATGTACAAATAAGTGTACCCATTCTGTAGGTGGTCTTTCCACCCATGCCTTTGAACAGACTTCAATATGCTGTCTGTTTGTCCATTATACTTTTCGAAAGGTAAAGTAACCTTTTCGGTGAACCGGATCTGCATCTTAGTTATGCATTGATCCCAAGTGGTCAATGTCTTCTTATGTGCATTCCACCATCTGGTAGGTGTATCGCGCAATGCTATATCTAAGGCTGGTAGTCTATGCTCATCTAGTATAGCTGCAATATATTCCCTTATGAAACTGTAAACATTAGCAAAACCATCATATGTGGGAATAGGACTCACCTCTTTTCCGATCCAGTGCATTGATTTCGTAACCTGCGCACATCTTCTTGCTGATACTTCATGCATGCGGCTTTGCCAATTCTCCAGTCCTGTATCCGAGTCAGAGATACAAGAAGTGTCACATCGCCAGCTAAGTGTACCGTGGCCCCGGAGCAAATCCACAAAGTGTCCCTGAATGACCATGGGGTGCCTGGAAAAAATGCCCGTAGCACCAAAAACGTGACTCCAGTAGCAAATCCATCGATTCTGATGGATTCTGAACGCCGATTTCAACTAGTGGACCCCCCCACACCATGCCTCCAATGCAATGGTGCCAATGTGCCATCTCCAGAGCTAGGGTTTTGCTCAGTGAAGGCCATTCCAATTTCGCTCGAGGGGGCATTTCTCATCCAAAGGATCCTGGGCATGCGTGGACATGTCCACAATGACAATACACACCTGTGCGAGCTGAAGGAATCCAATTCCGCTCGTCGGTTTGGGTTCCGTGGCCTTGGAGCAAATCCTCAAAGTGTCCCTGAATGGCCTCGGGGTGCTTGGAAAAAAATGCCCGTAGCACCAAAACGGTGACTCTGGTAGCGAATATTTCGATTTCGATGGATTCCGAATGTCGGGTTTCAGCTAGGGGACCCCCCCACACCGTGCCTCCAACGCCCGAAAATGATGCCAATGTGCCATCTCTGGAGCTAGGGTTTTACTCGGTGAAGGCCATTCCAATTTCGCTCAAGGGGGCCATTTCTCATCCGAAGGATCTCGGGCATGCGTGGCCACCATGAACATGTCCAAAATGGAAATATGCACATGTGGGAGCCAACAGAATCCAAGTCTGCTCGTCAGTTTGGGTTCCATGGCCCTAGAGAAAATCCTCAAAGTGTCCCTGAATGGCCACGGGGTGCCTGGAAAAAAATGCCCATAGCACCAAAACTGTGACTCCAGTAGCGAATCCGTTGATTCCGATGGATTTTGGATGCTGATTTTCAACTATGCCCCCCCCACACTGTGCCTCCAACGCCCGAAAATGGTGCCAATGTGCCATCTCTGGAGCTAGGGTTTTGCTTAGTGAGGGCCATTCCAATTTCGCTCAAGGGGGTCATTTCTCATCCGAAGTCTCCCGGGCATGCGTGGCCATCATGAAGACATCCATAATGGCCACGTGCACCTATGGGAGCTGACAGAATCCAAGTCCACTCGTCGGTTTGGGTTCCGTGGCCCTGGAGCAAATCCTCAAAGTGTCCATGAATGGCCCTAGGGTGCTCGACGAAAATTTTTGTTGCACCCAAAACATGACTCCAATCGTGAATCCATCAATTCCGATGGATCCGAGATGCCATATTTCACCGAGGGGAACCCCTAAACCATGCCTCAAAGTCTAAAAAATAGTGCCAATGTGCCATCTCCAGAGCTAGGGTTTTGCTCAGTGAGGGTATTCCAATTTCACTCAAGGGGGTCATTTCTCATCCGAAGGCTCCCGGGCATGCATGGCCATTGTGAAAACGTCCACAATGGCCACTTGCACCTATGTAAGCTGACGTAATCCAAGTCCGCTCACCGGTTAGGGTTCTGTGGCCCCAAAGCAAATCCTCAAAGTGTCCCTGAATGGCCCTGGGTGCTCGACGAAAATTCCTGTTGCACCCAAACCGTGACTCCGATCACAAATCCGTCGATTCTGATGGATCCAGGACACCGAGTTTCAGCTAGGGGACCCCCCCAAACTATGCCTCGAAGTCTCGAAAATGGTGCCAATGTGCCATCTTCGGAGCTAGGGTTTTTCTTAGTGAGGGCCATTCCAAATTCGCTCATGGGGGTCATTTCTCATCTGAAGGCTCCCGGGCATGCGTGGCCATCGTGAGCACATCCAAAATGGCCACTTGCACCTATGGGAGCTGATGGAATCCAACTCCGCTCACCGGTTTGGGTTTCGTGGCCTCAGAGCAAATCCTTGAAGTGTCCCTAAATGGCCTCGGGGTGCCTGACAAAAATGCCCGTTGCACCCAAACCGTGACTCCGATCTTGAATCCGTTGATTCCGATGGATTTGGGATGCCGGGTTTCAGATAGGGGACACCCCAAACTATGCCTCAAAGTCTCGAAAATAGTGCCAATGTTCCATCTCCGGATCTAGGGTTTTGCTCAGTGAGGGCCATTCCAATTTCGCTCAAGGGGGTCATTTCTCATCCGAAGGCTCCCGAGCATGGGGTGGGGACACCGTGAACACATCCAAAATGGCCATGTGCACCTATGGGAGCTGACGGAATCCATGTCCACTCGCCGTTTTGGGTTCTGTGGCCGCGAAGCAAATCCTCAAAGTGTCCCTGAATGGCCTTGGGGTGCCCGACAAAAATGCCCCTTTGCAACCAAACTGTGACTCCGATGACGAATCCATCGATTCCAATGGATCCGAGATGTCGGGTTTCAACCTAGGGGGACCCCCCCAAACTGTGCCTTGACGTCTCGAAAATGGTGCCAATGTGCCATCTCCAGAGCTAGGGTTTTGCTCAGTGAGGGCCATTCCAATTTCACTCAGGGGGTCATTTCTCATCCGAAGGCTCCCAAGCATGCATGGCCATCGTGAAAACGTCCATAATGGCCACTTGCACCTGTGGGAGCCAATGGAATCCAAGTCCACTCGTAGGTTTGGGTTCCGTGGCCCTGGAGAAAATCTCAAAGTGTCCCTGAATGGCCCCGGGGGTGCCCAACGAAAATGCCTGTTGCACACAAACCGTGACTCCGATCGTGAATCCGTTGATTTTGATGGATCCGGGATGCCAGTTTTCAGCTAGCCCCCCCAAAAAAACTGTGCCTCGACGTCTCGAAAATGGTTCCAATGTGCCATCTTTGAAGCTAGGGTTTTGCTCAGTGAAGGCCATTCCAATTTCGCTCAAGGGGGTCATTTCTCATTCGAAGGCGCCCGGGAGTGCGTGGCCATCGTGAACACATCCAAAATTGCCACGTGCACCTATGGGAGCCCATGGAATCCAAGGGCTGCTTGTCGGTTTGGGTTCCATGCCCCTGGAGCAAATCCTTTAAGTGTCCCACAATGGCCCCGGGGTTCCCGACGAAAATGCCCGTTGTACCCAAACCGTGACTCGATCATGAATCTGTCAATTCCGATGGATCCGGGACACTGGGTTTCAGCTAGGGGATGATGGCACATTGGCACCATTTTTGAGACGTCGAGGCATGGTTTGGGGGGGTCCCCTAGCTGAAACCTGACGCCTCAGATCCATCGGAATCGACGGATTCACGATCGGAGTCATGGTTTGGGTGCAACGGGCATTTTCGTCGGGCACCCTGGGGCCATTCAGGGGACACTTTGAGGATTTTGCACTGGGGCCACGGAACCCAAACCCGGCGAGCGGACTTGCAATTCGTTGGCTCCCATAGGTGCATGTGGCAATTGTGGATGTGTTCACGATGGCCACGCACTCCGGGAGCCTTTGGATGAGAAATGAACCCCTTGAGCGAACATTGGGATGGCCCTCACTGAGCAAAACCCTAGCTCTGGAGATGGCACATTGGCACCATTTCTGAGACTTCGAGGCTGGTTTGGGGGGTCCCTTAGTTGAAACCCGACATCCCAGATCCATCGGAATTGACGGATTCGTGATCGGAGTCACGGTTTGGGTGCAACGAGCATTTGTCGTAGTGCACCTCGGGGCCATTCAAGGACACTTTGAGGATTTGCTCCAGGGGCCATGGAACCCAAACCGGCAAGCAGACTTGGATTCCATCGATTCCCACAGGTGCAAGTGGCCATTATGGATGTGTTCACGATGGCCACACACGCCGGGAGCTTTCGGATGAGAAATGACCCCCTATAGTGAAGCTGGAATGGCCCTCACTAAGCAAAACCCTAGCTCCGCAGATGGCACAAGTGGCACCATTTTCGAGACTTGGAGGCATGGTTTGGGGGGTCCCCTAGATGAAACTGGCATCCCAGATCCATCGAAATTGATGGATTCAAGATTGGAGTCACAGTTTGGGTGCAACGGGAAATTTTCGTCGGGCACCCTGGGGTCATTCAGGGACACCTTGAGGATTTGCTCTAGGGCCACGGAAGCCAAACCAACGAGCGAAATTGGATTATGTCGGCTCCCACATGTGCACGTGGCCATTATGGATGTGTTCACGATGGCCATACATGCCCGGGAGCCTTAGGTCTCCAGGGCCAGGTTACGTCTCCTTCGTGTCTCATGTCCTTGTGTCAGGTGAACTAGGTTCTACTTATTCATTAGAGAGGTGTGATGCCTTAATGGAGGACGTTGTTGAGGGTGATTCAAGAGTGTTAGATAATGCGAGTATTACAAGGTCAATTCAATCCTGGGGTGGAAAAAGAAAACCAAGAAGCGTAATGGGATTCTGTTAGCTCCTGTAGGTCCACCAATGCGAGACACACATGTACATGAATTAGAAGTAGACACACATGTACACCTCAAAATATTGATTTAGGGTAGGACACAAGTGATCATGAAGTATATGTGTTAATGTTTGATGACTGTAAAGTGTGTATGAGTGGAGCTAAGTGAGGGGATATGGAAGTAGTGTGATGGAGGATGGTTTTAGGATGACTTAGCAGGCTCTTAGGGATGTCCTAAGGGGTTTTTGTGCAAAAATTCTATCTCTTATGTAAATTTGACTGACCTCATTCAATAAATCCATCTGGATCCTCTCTGTTGCTAATTGTCTCCATCAATCTCTCGTGCTCTGAATGAGGTAGGAAGTAGCATACCCAAAACAATTAATGGATGGTGGATATAAAATTAGAAATGTTAAGATAATAGAGAACTCGAATTGTTCACTTCAGTGATTAAGAAAGACTTCACTTAATTAAGAGAGAACTCGTATTGTTTACTTCAATGATGTCCACTAGTTAACTAGAGTTATCTCGTGTCCTCATGTCAGGTGACTAGGTTCTACTTATTCATTAGGGATGTGTGATGCCTTAATGGAGGACGTTGTTGAGGGTGATTCAAGAGTCTTAGCTAATGTGAGTATTACAAGTTCAATTCGAGCTCGGGCTGCAAAAAGCAAGCCGAGAAGGCCAGCATGGGCAAGCCATTCCTAGTCGCCTGGCACATGGTTTTGCGGAGTTGTTCCACCAATGCGAGACACACATGTACATGAATTAGAAGTAGACACACATGTACACCTCAAAATATTGATTTATGGGTAGGATACAAGTGACTATGAAGTATCCTTGTTAATGTTTGATGACTGTAAAGTGTGTATGGGTGGAGCTAAGTGAGGGGAGATAGAAGTAGTGTGATGGAGGATGGTTTTAGGATGACTTAGCAAGATTTTAGTGATGTTCCTAAGGGGTTTTTGTAGACCTGATAAAACATAAGAAAATGAGTATTTTTCTCCCCAAGAGGGTCGCTTAATCAAAAAACAAAGAGGGCATCCAACTAGGGTTTGATAAAATATTTGAAAAATGCACAACAAGCTTTGTTTTTTGTATTACATTAAAACATGAAAAAAACACATGTATGTATGTATGTATCAACAAAAAATTCATGTACCAACAAAATAACATAAAAATACACATACCTCGATGTAGAACATAACATTATTTGATGCAATTCTTTCTCTTATGTAAAGTTGACTGACCTCATTCAATAAATCCATTTGGATCCTCTCTGTTGCTAATTGTCTCCATAAATCTCTCGTGCTCTGAATGAGGTAGGTAGTAGCGTACCTTGGTTGAGCTCTTGCTTGACATTGTCTGTAGATGGATGTTTGTGCCAACGATCAAGTTTGTGAAGTTATACACCACTAAACCTGGTCTGTAATCCATGAATACATACCCACTAGTCTTCTTGACTTCCCATCTAGTGTAAGATATTCCCCCTTAACCACCATCGAACCAATAGGAAATTCATTGCCTTCATCATCGATTAATGATCCATAGAGGGTTTTCTTACCTTGGATGCACCGTTCCAACCCCATTCATTGTCTTTCGGGAAACAACTGCGTATATGTGTCTTAGTTGTACAAGATCTGAGATATGGTCGTATTCTGTCGAAATAGCTGACCTGGGCCCCTTCTATAATTGGGTTGTTTCAACAACTGCACATTGGTCTACTGCAAGTGACACACGATCCCATTCATCAATCTAGTCCATGCATTTGCCATTCATCCATTTGCCACTGCTGCAAGGGATGCAAAAGCAAGCAAGTTTTTGCGTCCATATTTCAAATAAGGGGTTGTTTGAGCTTCGAACTGAATGAAATCCACGTGTTCCCTTGTA